>VONZ01000418.1:0-628399 GCA_012976165.1 Labeo catla
TTATTTCTCTTATTTTTACTTACTAGTCTCTGAATAATCTACTTAGCCTTCAGACGTATCAGGAATCACAAAACACTGACATTGAGAGATAAAGAGTGTTTTCAGCAGGCCTCTAACAGTCTATTCGGCTGTCTTGGCAGCTCTGCTGTTTATAATGAGGAAATGGAGGCAAACAGGGACCTGAGACACAATAGAGAGGAGCACAATGCAGGGTGATGAGTAAGCAGAGCAAACCTCCACAACAACACACAGTAACGGATGTCACGGCAGCTGAGTCCCGCAGGTGGACAAACCCAACAAATCTCTCCCAGAACACACACTAAGATCCATTTACACAGCACACGTTGCTACTTTTCCCTTTGCATTGCATTGCATTGCATTTAAGTGTTTTTCTATGCCATTGCCAAACTATTAACATACAGTTGAGGTCAAAAGTTTACGTATGCAGATTCTGCATAATGTTAATTATTTTACCAAAATAAGAATTCTTTTTAGTACTGACCTGAATAAGATATTTCACGTAAAAGACGTTTTCATATAGTCCACAAGAGAAAAATTATAGTTTAATTTATAAAAATGACCCAGTTCAAAAGTTTACATACACTTGATTCTTAATACTTAATATTTTTTTTAGTGATAGTTGTTCATGAGTCCCTTGTTTGCCCTGAAAAGTTAAACTGTCCGCTGTTCTTCAGAAAAATCCTTCAGGTCCCACAAATTCTTTGGTTTTTCAGCATTTTTGGTATTTGAACAATGTCCAACAATGACTGCATGATTTTGAGATCCATCTTTTTACATTGAGGACAACTGAGAGACTCAGCTCTATACTTCCAAACCAAAGTGGAATCTAAATGCATTAAGAGTCAGGGGTGAAACATTTTGAATTTTGAATATCAGGTAAATTTAACTTCTATTTGGTCTCTGGAAACATATGTAAGTATCTTCTTGGGGCTTCTGGAAGGTCAGTACTAAAATGAAAAAAAAAAAAAGTGATATTTAGGCAAAATAAGAAAAATGTACACCTCTACATTCTGTTCAAAAGTTTTCACCCCCAGCTCTTAATGCATTGTTTTTCCTTCTGGAACATCAGTGAGTGTTTGAACCTTCTGTAATAGTTGCATGTGAGTCCCTCAGTTGTCCTCAGTGTGAAAAAATGGATGTCAAAATAATACAGTCATTGTTGGAAAAGTTTCAAAACCACAAAAATGCTGAAAAACCAAAGAATTTGTGGGACGTGAAGGATTTTTCTGAAGAACAGCAGTCAGTTTAACTGTCCAGGACAAACAAGGGACTCATGAACAACTATCACTAAACAAAACAAAACAAACAAAAAAACAGCTGTGGATAATTCAGGTAACAACACAGTAGAATCAAGAATCAAGTGTATGTAAACTTTTGAACCAGGTCGTTTTTATAAATTCAGCTATTTCTCTTGTGGACTATATGTAATTTTCTTTTATGTGAAATATCTTATTCAGGTCAGTACTGAATAAACAATATGCATTTTGTATGATCCCTCTTATTTTGGTAAAATTAACATTTTGCAGATTCTGAAAAAGGGGGGTGTAAACTTGTGACCTCAACTGTGCTACTATTTGGAATGTACTAATAATAGACAGAAAGTATTTCTTCAGTCCAACCAAAACAAACCCCTTAAGAGACACACTCTGCCCTCTAAAAATTCAGAACGAGGCAATTGTCCATTGGAAGCATATCACCATCACTAACAGGGTCAAACTGAGGTTATGTCTCAGATCATGTGACTGCCATGCAGATGTGAGTCTCGACTCAATGCGTGGGTCGTCCCATCCAGCCTGAAAAACACAGGCCTCGCTTTGTCTTTCGCAACAGCGGTTGAGGCTGTAGCATCCCAGCATTCATTCGTGGACTGTGCTGCTCTATATAATTATGCCTCAAGAATGAGAGTCCTACATGAGCCAATGGCAGCCTGTCATTAGCACATGAAATATAAATGGGAAGCAGCAGAAATACACTCGGAGGGTCTCTGTGGTGGCAGGTGTGTGATCAAGTTGACTACATGTGAAAATGTGCCCAATTGCAGACACATACGCAAACATCCATCCCACCATCTAAGTGTGAGAATTTAACCCATTCATCATCTCCAGATGAGAGCCAGCCAGAGATCAAAGGGAGGAAAAACACTGTTCCATTACGGTTCTAGGAAATGTTTTTTTAATGTTAAGAATAAATTATTTAAATGACATTAAAAGAGAGATATGCTTCTGTTGTTGTTCATTCCCTGAGGACTGATAACGTTAGTCAAGCTTTCATCAACAAAAACATCTGTAATTTAGGTTTGCTAAATATGCTGCTTAAATTGTTATGGTCAGACTGAAATGATCAGGTTATTTAAACTGAAGTAACCATTTCTTTTTACCACTGGGAGCCAGAAATGTTTGGCTAACATTTTATCTTGCCATTTCGCTAGATGTAAACAACACTGGTCCAGAAGCACTTCCTGTTTTTTTTGTTTTTTATTTTTGTTTATTTCACATATACAAATACATCTTAAAGGTGCTAATGTAACATTTTCATCCAGTCAAATGTTATGTTGGTTGTATTTTTTTTTTTTGTGATGTTTGTGTAAAATAAAAAAAAAAAAAGAAACAGGAAGTGTATCGGGACCAGTATGTTTACAACTGACGAAATGGTCAAAAAAAAAATCATGTAAAAAAAAAAGTTTTTCAAAGTAATGATCTTTTATTATTATTATTATTATTATTTAATAAATGAGTGTGCTCAATCACACATTTTGTTTTAGCTGTGAAACCTCATTGAGTACATTATTGAGTTTCATAAAATCTAATGAGATTTTTCCCCTTAAATATAATAAATTGTAGTATAAATTATGTGATTTATATAGTTTCAGTTTTTCAAACTTTTACATGTTCAACAGAGTTTTTGTCCCAACTAGCAGCGAGACCAATTGTGTTTTGAAAGGTTTATCTTTCTGCAACATTGCAGGTGGAAAAAAAAAAAATTCTATAATAAAAAAAAAATAAAACTCTAATTAAAAAAACCCCACAAAACTGTGTCCAAAAACAATGCCAGTCTCTGGTTCTGATAATACTTTGTAAAACCTTAAAAGATTTAAATTTGGATATCATTCTGCTCGACTTTAAGGAATAGTTCACACAAAAATAAAATAAAATAAAATAAAATAAAATAAAATAAAATAAAATAATATAATATAATATAATATAATAAACTTGTTTGCTCACCATCAAGTTGTTCTAAACTTGTATATGTTTTTTTTTTGTTTGTTTTTTTTTCTGTTAAACACAAAATAACATATTTTGACGTATGTTTGTAACCAAACAGTTGATTGACTATAGGATTTTTCTCCATACTATGGAAGTCAATGGGTACCGTCAACTGTTTGGTTACCAACATTGTTTAAAATATCTTCTTTTGTATCCAAAAGCTGAATGAAATTAATAATACAAGTTTGGTACAACTTGAGGGTGAGTAAACGATGGCAGAACTATCCCTTTAATAGCCGTAATGATAGCGACAGCTGATAATTTACCTCAGATAATGAAAACTTAAGGAAAACAATGACAAGCATCATCCCTTGACAAATAGTGCATCAGTCAATGAGTCTGCATATTTGATAATGTTAAAATGGTTTAATTAATTACACAGTTTCAAATGCAAGTGTTCTTCTGATTGACGGTGATTTGTGATTGATTTTGACAAATCTTGTGGCCTTATCACGTCTGGTTTGTACAGACAAATTGTTTGTCTTTGGGATCTTATCGTGTCTGGGACACAGTGTAAATCTGAACCCATGCTTACAAACTCACTTGTCATCCATGTGCAAACTCAAGCCCAAAAACAACAACAACATGACCTCAAATCATTGAGAATACAGGCCCAAACAGAGCCCAACCTGCCCAATTTCTAACATCAAATCCTGAGTAATATGAGAACAGCAAAAAAAAAAAAAAAATAAAAATAAAAAAAAATAACTTTATCAGTCCTCAAACCCTGACGGGTTCAGGCAAGTCAGAACACAGCGCTACAGCCAGATACACAGCTCTTTGTGTTAAATACTTGTGTGACGTTAAACAGTACCCAAAACCCAATCTTATCAAATGTCAGTACAGCGTTCCAAAAAGTACATTTCCAACCCAGATCCAGCTAGGTTAGTGGAAAACAGCAGTGAAAGAGCAGTCGGGGGAGTGTTTCTGGAAGACATACAAAGCCCAAGACACATCAGTGGGTTTTCTTTAGATATAAAGCGTTGGGAGAGAAAACCAGCTTCTCACAAAAGAACCCAGGCACACGGTTCAATCAGAAACCCCCTCACGCACTCTTATCACCAGCAGAGTTCCTCTCCAAACAAAACTTCCCTGATTGTGATGTACAGGAACTAGGCGATGACATCATAAAGAATACTATGTGTGATACTGAGAGATCAATGACATCACAACGATGATTCAGCGCGTGACTGGTGAGTAACGCATCCTGATGTTGACACAGATGTGGTTGATACACAATGTTCCAAACATCATAGTAGGGAGATTTAGATAACAGCTTCATCAGCATTCTTGCCTCGCAGGTTGTGGTTTCACACATCCATCCATAGATGGTTTTGTTTGGGGAGGCGAGTATTGGTTCTTTCAGGTTTCAGTGGGAAAGCGGGTTGAACTGCACCCCTTCAACATTCATATGGAGGTATCTGGCTCTTCCAAGAGAGGAGAGACGTAATGGGGCGCTCTTGTCTTTACAGACCCCAAACAGTGGCTCCTTTCATTGACAACAGTAGCAGAGCTTTTCAGCCACTGTTATGAATTAGAGCATGGCTGAATAATAGAGGCGAATAATCAGACAATGGGAATGGAGTCTGGATCTGGGCACGTCGCCCACACATTCCAGCAATTAGGACCATCACATCCATAACCACATTATAAAAGTTTGTCTAGCCAAAGCCTAGTCCAAAAGGCGGCCGAGATTTCTCAGCCACTCTTGAATACAGAGTGAATAAAGTGACAGACGACTCAAATGGAAAAGCAGAGGCATGTAATGAATCATCCAGGTCCAATGGGTCTCAGTGACAGCACTTTGACAGATACTGTCTCCATCAGCTTGGCTGCAACAGATGTATAGTGCACAGCACCATTAGTGCGTGCGGTGACAGATATAGAGTTATTTCTATTTGTGATGGGTTGGTTGAAGCTTTGTCAGGCATTTCCCCAGGCAAACTGAACCATTACTGTATATGAAAGGTCTGTATGACACCACTCTGAGTGATGATAAATCTATCATCACAATATAAATGAAACTCATGCTATTCTTCAAGAGATCTATCATGATAGAACGATAGACAGGAACACAGATAAACAAATAGATAGATGATAGATAGAAAGATAGAACTATATAGAACGACAGAACGACAGATAGAGTGATATAATAGATAGATAGATGGTAGACTGGTAGACAGACAGACAGACAGACAGACAGACAGATAGATAGATAGATAGATAGATGACAGACAGACAGACAGATGAATGCGATAGTGATAGATAGATAGATAGATAGATAGATAGGATAGATAGACAGATAGATGCCAGATAGATTTTGATAGACAAGGATAGACATATAGACAGATACAGATGACAGACAGACAGACACACAGATAGATAGACAGATAGACAGACAGATGATAGACAGACAGCTAGACATATAGACACATAGATAGACAGATAGATAGATAGATAGATAGATAGATAGATAGATAGGATAGCAGACAGACAGACAGACAGACAGACAGGACAATGATGGATAGATGGATAGATGACAGACAGATAGATGATGACAGGATAGATAATGGATACAGATAGAACAGACAGATAGACAGATACACAGATAGATAGACAGATAGATAAATAGACAGATAGATAGATAGCAGACAGACAGATGAATAGATGGATAGATGACAGACAGACAGACAGACAGACAGATAGATAGACAGACAGACAGATAGATAGACAGATAGATAGACAGATAGATAGCAGACAGGCAGACAAATAGAGGGATAGATGACAGACAGACAGATAGATGATGGATAGATAGATATATAGATAGATAGATAGACAGATAGATAGATAAACAGATAGATAGATAGATAGATAGATGACTATCTAGACAGACAGATGGCTGTACGTTTTAATCCCATTTTCCCCATGAGATTAATAAAGTATTCATGTTAACTGCTGGTATGTACGTATTTTTGGTGAGTAATACAAGAAACAAAAGCTCCACTTTGTCCAACTAACACAAAAAATAGAGCCCATCCCAGTGAATCAGCTTTCATGTTTGCTCTTGTCAAAAGTGTAAATATGTCCGTGTGTTGTTTGGATACTATTTTCGGACAGCTGGGAATGAGGACAGTATTTAACCTGCCCTGATGTGAAGATTACAAACACACAAAATTTCAGAGAGCAGCGCGAGGGAAGAGCAAAAAGTTCCCATCTGAGAGCCACATGCTGCATGCAGACTACAGAAACTCATTACTGAAAGAGGATTTGTCCTTGATAATTTGCAGATTTTATTTTCGTTTGGAGATCTAAAATCACGAAAATCATAAACACTATCCATTAATGTGACAGTTCAAGCGCCAAAACGGTTGTGCTGTAAGTTATTTTACTGGAGATGACTAAAAGTTAAGCAGAAATGCTGAAGAAACCAAACGCAATTCTCAAAAGTAAAAAGAAACGTTATTTTCAAATATTCATAATTGAGTAAACTATGCGAGCTCTTATATGGCATAATGTGATTTGACATGGGCTAACCAAAGTTAGCCATTTCTACTTTTCTCATCTATAAATATACAACATCGTGTACCTATGCAAGGAAACTATTCTCGTAAAATATTTTCACGCATGCATTTCATTCAACTCACCTTGCTTTTCACTTCCACGGCGTTCATGTTCAAGCTACGCAAAGATTGCGATTTATTATTAAAGCTCCGGTTCATTTCGCTCGCTTGAAACTTTTCAGCCCGTCCAGGATGATGGGCTCGATTCATAAGCCTGTCCCGTTATTAAACGTCCTGTCTTCACTTTCAAAATGCGAAAAAGTTAGTCCTCAAAGGCCGTCTGACAGTTTTTCTTAACTTGCGGTCGCGTTGTGTCTCGGCCACTTCACAAAACTTGTGCAGAAAATTATGTGAAAGACAAATCAGCGCCTCTCACTAGGGGGAGTGGGCTAAGTTTTCACAAATGACATCATCGCTCCTTCTCCGCCGTCGAGTTCACTGGCCTTACTATGGTGAAGGATTAGCTTATGAATATTAAATACGTAACGTGACGCTATTACGGTAGAGCTAACTGATTGGCTGAATAGCGAACGTTAGAAAGTGGGCGGAGATTCGCTGGCGAAGTGTGAGTGAAGGTTCAGATGAACACACAAATTTTAAGGCATTTTTTTATTATTATTTTTAAAAATAGAAAATGTAAAATTTAAAATTAAAATTGCTCGTCATCCCCACCCATACGTAGAAATTTCAGAAGTTGTTTTCACTTCAGAAAGTGGGCGGTCGTTTCGATTACTTCTGCGAAGGCTTGGCTTATGAATATTAATTAAATCACGTGACTGGACGCTCCAGGAAGGTTACCAAGCAACTTTAGCATGATTTTATAAATATTCATGAGCTAGTTCTTAGCCATAGTAGGATTTGTAAATATCTTCTGACTAACTATTGCATATGAACGTGGAGTACAATATTACATACTGTAAATGCATTATGAGTGCACTCTTTTTAGAAGGTGGTGTTAGCATTAAATTCATACTGATGTTTGGATGTGCTGCATTGCAGGGAAGCGGCTCTCAGGCGCCGATACCCGACAGCTGCTCTTCCCAGGAATGTTTTTTTAGTAACTTCTCAGGCAAACATACCACTGGCCAATAAAAAAGACATGTTTGTCCGTGATCTCACAACTACCTAAAACATCCTGAGACTGAGAGTTTACTATAATAATAGCAATTGTACTTCAGAAGAGCCTTTTCTAGCATAAAGTTATTAGTACATTTTCTGGTTTGCACGTTCAGTCAAACGAAACAACTATATCTTACGGCCAATAAAGCAAGAATCCTAAACATGTGGGAGCTCTAACAGGAATTCACTGAATTCCTATGAGCGATCAGATGTCAAGTACTAGTAGTGGATTTACTGGTTGTTCTCACATTGACCGCTAGATGTCACTGCTACACCATAAAAAGCTCTGCTTTGCTTTGAACGGAGCAGTTGACGTTTACTGGATTAAAGAGGTACAGACCAACTCTGTAATTACACACATTAGTGTGTGCTATTTATACTCCATCCCTACTGTGCTTTTGCTGTATATTTTCTCTTTCGCCCAGCTAAATCACTGATATTGCAATGAGACTGTAGCTCAGATTTTACATGGTTTAGGTTTTAGCTGCCCTCTCAAATTATTTTACCAAAATAAAAGAGAGATCATACAATACATGTCCATACATGTCCTATTTTTTTATTATTATTTAGTCCTGTCATTCAGAAGCTACAGAAGATACATAGAAAAAGGAGAAGAAAAAGAGTTACATTTACCCTGATCTTCAAATTCAAAATGTTTACATCCCCCGGCTCTTAATGCATTGCGTTTCTTCTGGAGCATCAGTGAATGTTTGAACCTTCTGTAATAGTTGCATATGAGTCCCTCATTTGTCCTCAGTGTGAAAAGATGGATCTCAAAATCACACATTCATTGTTGGAAAGGGTTCAAATACAGAAAAATGCTGAAAAACCAAAGAATTTGTGGGACCTGAATGATTTTTCTGAAGAACAGCAGGCAGTTTAAGAGACTATCACTAAACAAAACAAAATATTTTATTCAGGTCAGTGCTAAATAAAAAAAAAATAGCATGCACTTTGTATGATCCCTCCTATTTTGGTAAAATAATTAACATGTTGCAGATTTGGCAAGGTGTATGTAAACTTTTGACCTCAACTGCATATGTGTCATTTCCATATTAAAGTGTTCACTTTAGTTGCTAATATGTGCATTTAAGGTACTAATATGAACCCTTTAGGTACAAAGGTGTACTTTTTAAAAAGGTGTGGCCCCAGTGACAGTTTTGTACCTTTCTGTCTGAGATCTGTCACCCACTGATATAGTGTTTCAGTTTAAGTATGATCAGAATCATACAGTTTCAGTTCTGTTAGTTTATTATGTCTAAATATCTTTCAAATACTTCTTGTGGTTTGTAAACTACTGAATTATTTCACTGTTATTATGACAGATTTTTTTCTCTCTCTCTGTCTGTAAGAAAGTTAAAGAAAAGCTATTGTAGAATTGTTTTATTTAGATTTTTTTTTTATTATTGGGGCAAAATGATAATGAAATAATTATATTTGTTGTAGTTTAGAAATTAGTTTTTTTTGAGAACCAGGGAAATATATGGGCATATGAACAGATGAATTGTTGACACTGATTGCATGCATGTGTCATGGTACTCTTGTGAACCCGTGTCGACTTCAATAAAGTTGTTGTTTTTGTTTTCATTGCAGTATTCTTGTAGCTTCATAACATTACAGTTGAACCACTGATGTGACATGGACTATTTTAACAATGTCCTAACTACTTTTCTGGGCCTTGAATGTGTCAGTTGCATTGCTGTCTATGCAAAAAGCTCTTGGATTAATTTGTGTTCTGAAGTTGTGTTCTGGGTTTGGAACAACATGAGAGTGAGTAATTAATGATACGATTTTCATTTTTGGGTGAACTATCCCTTTAAAGTAGGCTACACAAAATGCACCATAATACTACTATAGTCCACCATATTCCAAGCCATTTGCAATGACATGAGGGTGAGGAAATGCTAACAATTTGCTCTATTTTTTTAATAGCACATACACTAAAAAGTAACTCTGTCGCCCCCTTGAGTACTAAGGTTTGCAACATTCCCACAAAAACGTATATATAGTATATTTAACAGAACCAATGCAAAGAATGCTTTGCATCTGTACCTGCATACTCGTGTAATGTATTTTTCTGGCCTCTGCTTTCTGCTGCAGGGCCCCTCATAACCCCAGAGGGCTGTGTTAAAACCCAGGCCAAACTAGAGGCCCGCATGCACTTTTATGTGTAACCCAAGACGCAAGACAGAGTTCAGAGTAAAATGCTCTGATTGCCATTGCTGATGTGCTGTCTTTTGAACTGTCCCAGGATCAGTCACGCTTGTCAGTGAGTAATGATTATGAGAGCAGGGCTGATCTGGGATCTGCAGGCCATTTGTGTTGTGATTGGTCTCAGTGAGTGATTAAACAAGGTTAAGGGGCTTCAGCCCCTGCAGTCATGCCTGTGTGCAGCCACTAATAGGCATTTGCCGGACTCTGTAAACAGCAACAGGAAGCCTGTCATTAGGGATATCAGCGTTCAGGAGTTTGTTTTGAAGGCTGGGTCTCTATAATAGACTTTAGGGCCTACAAATCCATGTAAATATGCCATTACATTACTGGACTGTCAGCAGATAATGTTTGAAATAAGGGCTGAGTTTACATCTTGTACGTACAGATGAACTAGTGTCATTTTAAGGTAGGCTAGTTATTTTTTCGCCCAGATTAAACATAAAATTGAAGCACTGTTTTAATCAAATATTTAAATATTCACGTTCTTTCCTTATAGGACTGATTTAGAAACGTCAGAATTTCACACTGGCACCACTAGGGGGAGACAGATCCCATAAGATAAAGCACATCTGAGACAAAGAGCCCCATAGGAAACCATCAGATGTGGCTTTCTAACATATTTTTAGAGACCTTTGAAAACAATCTACATAAGAATACATATGCAGAGTATTATACAGTTCTTATCCAGGTAAAACAACACAAAACACACTTTGCTTTTGGAAATAAGTAGCTCTGAGTCTGTTCTTTTACTAATCTGAAATTGTGGCATCTTGTCATATGGCTAAGTTGGTTTAGTTGCCGACACATGTGTGTATGCATGTGTGTAAGTATGTATATTATATACACACCAGTCAAAAATTTGAAATCATTAAGACGTTTTAATGTTTTGTTTTTTTTTTCAAATGGCCATACCGACCCTTACAGGAAAAATAAATACACTCTTCTCTTCTGCTCACTCAGGCTGCATTTATTTGATCTAAACTACAGTAAAACAGTAATATTGTGAAATATTATTACAGTTTAAAACATATGTTTCCTAGTTAAATGTATATTAAATTGTAATTTATACCTGTGATGAAAAGCAGAATTTTCAGCACCATTACTGCAGTTTTCAGTGTCACATGATCCTTCAGAAATCATTCTAATATGCTGATTTGCTGCTATTGTTTTATTTTTATTTTTTTATTTTTTTCAGATTTTTTTTTGATTAATAGAATGAAACAGAAATCTTTCTAACAAATATATACACTACCAGTCAAAAGTTTTTGAACAGTAAGATTTTTAATGTTTTTTACAGAAGTCTTTTCTGCCACCAAGTCTGCAAAAACAGTAAAATATTTAAACATTTTTACTATTTAAAATAACTGTATTCTATTTGAATGTATTTTAAAATGTAATTTATTCCTGTGATTTCAAAGCTGTATTTTCATCATTATGCTGAAAACAGCTGAGTAGAATTTTTTCAGGTTTCCTGGATGAATAGAAAGTTCAGAAGAGCATTATTACATTATTATATTAAATAGAAATATTTTATTAATATTAAAATTAATATTTTATTATTTTATTATTGTATTATCATCATAATTTTTGATCAGTTTAAAGCATTCTTGCTAAATAAAAGTATTGTATAATTTCTTATAGAAAAAAAAATGTATACTGACTCCAAGCTTTTGAATAGTATAGTGTTTAATGTTACAAATGTTTATTTCAGATAAATGCTGATCTTTGGATCTTTCTATTTATCAAGGAATCCTGGAAAAATGTACTCAACTGTTTTAAATATTGATGATGATAATAATAATAATAATAATAATAATAATAATTCTTATTATTATTATTAATAATAATAATAAAATGTTTCTTGAACAGCAAATCAGCATATTAGAATGATTTCTGAAGGATCATATGACACTGAAGACTGGAGTAATGATGCTGAAAATGTTGCTTTGATCACAGGAATAAATTACAGTTTAAAATATATTCAAATAGAAAGCAGTTATTTTAAATAGTAAAAATATTTCACAATATTACTGCTGTTGCTGTATTTTGGATCAAATAAAACAATAAAACATTGATACATTGTTTATTCAGCGCCAAATTAAAGGATTTTAAATTGCAATAATATTTCACAATCTTACTGATTTACTTTTACTACATCAAATAAATGCCTTGGTCAACATAAGATACTTAAATCTTCCAAACTTCTGACTAATGCATTTATAAGCCTATATATTGTTTCTCATAGACAACAATGAAATAAATAAGAAGCAAATTGTGAGTTGTAAAGTCCTTTTTGATCAAAGAAAAAGACCCCAGTAATCTCACACGTCTTATGGAGTTTCAGAAGAATCCAAACATCGCAAATTGTTAGATTTGATTGGTAAAGACAATAACGTTTGTAAAAAATAAAACAAAAAAAAAAACAAAACAAAAACATAAAATTCATAAGTCATATTTAAGTCAATATGATCTGCGCTGTGTGATTCAAATGAATTTTTATAGCTTTGTAGGCCTGTTCTCACTGTATGTCATCAACTGTCTCATTTGTGTGTTTTTTTATTCCTACTAAGAACTTTCCAACATTTAAAACTAAGCTTAAACGTCAAAGAAACTCCATGATGTCTCCTGATTTATGAAGGAGCATCGCAGAGCAACATTATTCTCAGGGTGGGTTCCTCTGACGCTAATACAGACCAAAACAATCATTGACAGGAACGGGACAAGCGCCATGAGCGATGTTTAGTATTCACTTTCCTCCAAAACAATTAGATTGCTCAACAATATTTAGTTACTCACGTGCTGGTTTCTAGGGCAAAAACAGCCCAGATTACAGTACGCAGACCACAGTTTGCATGTAATAAATCATATTTCGATAACTGGTCACGTCAGAAGACTTCAGTTTGAATTTGTTGAAGTGCCACAGTGAGTTGTGTTTTATTGTTTGTGTTGATGCGCGCTCATATCTGTTTCCGAGTTGATAGATGACACGCTGTTTTGCCAGCTGCCCTGAATATCCAGAGAAGAAGAATGGGAGCTCATCTGTGAGAAATTCTGTCAGAAGGTTCCTGGAGAGCAGACGCTGTTCTTCTCCATTTTTCAAAAGTAAATATCCCCTCTCTCTCTCACACACACACACACGCACAAATTCCTGAACGTCAGCGCAAAGAAAAAGCAAAAAAGGGGTTAGTGGGAGAGGGCGATTGCAATCGAAAGAGATGAAGGGAAAATTACGACTGGAGAAAGGCCCAAAATCAAGCTTTAAAGCCTGATTAAAACCTTGAAAGTGTGTTTAAAGCATACGGATGATCTCAGCGTCTTCAGAAAGCACAGCTCTACTCTTACACAGGCTGCTGTGATTAGGACCACATTTCTGCTGATGCTCCACTGACTTCAGTTCTTCTTCAGTGCGGTGCTCATGGGCTGTCCCGATTGAGGATGTAACAGAAGCAGTGATGGCGTGAGAAGACTCTTGAAGGGGACCTCCTTGATTTTGGCACAGCCACTGTCCTCTTTCTCGTAAAGAGCACTTCACTTCTGTCTCAACACGTAGAAGCACCGAAGAACAAATGAAACATTGGTTGTATTTATTTTGTCAAGTTTTATATTATTAGATGGCTAAGTTAAGTGCGAATTCCTGCTTGGTGACATATTCGTAATAAAACGTTGTGACTTTGATAATAGTAAAAAGTGTTCCCTATCTGTCGTACACTCCGAGTTGTGTCGAGTAGTGTACGACACTAGGGGTCGCTCTTGAGAGCCCAAACACCTCTGACAGTTTTGAGAAAGGCCAATGAAAATTGGGTGTGCAGATTTGCATAGCTGGCCACGCCCCGGACATCCGGGTATAATAGGGCAGCGTGTGCATCTGCTCACTCGTTCTGTTCTTCGGAGCCGAATGCAGCGTCTCTGCGTGAGATGCAGCAACATTCACCTCTCTCGTCGTTGGATCTGCAGCACAGACAGCGGTCTCTCCCTCTCTAGCTCAGCCTGTGTTGTGAGAGTCCCCTGGGTGCGTCGACGGCGATCTTGAAGAGCAATCTTCCTTCTATGGGTGATTTCTCTGATAGAGCTGGCACGGTAGGATTGTGTGTTGGTTAACATATCTTTCCCTCCGTGTCATCCTGGTTGCGGCTTACCTTCCCAAACGATCGACATGACCGTTGTGTTCAGTGTTGAGTTATGCTCACGCTGATGCAGCGCTTGTTGTTGACTCATGTTTTGCTTGCGAGAGCTCGATCATGGACGCGCTTGCTCGTCAGCCGCGTGCTTTACGTGAAGCCGCGGCTCACTCCGACTGCTTCCCGCTCCGGTCCTTCTACTTTCGGGTACGAGGCCGTTGCGATGTGCGTCGGTAACGAGCATTAGGAAGCAGGGAAGGCTCTGCCGGGTGAAAACCCCGCAAACCTCTCGCTCCTCGCGTCCCTCGATCCAAACGATCAACACGACCGTTGTATTCAGTGTTGAGATTCTCACGCCGATGCAGCGCTTGTTGTTGATTCATGTTTTGCCGGCGAAAACATGACCTGGGCGCACGAGCCGTATGCTTACGTTCCCGACTGCTACCCGCTCCGGTCCTTCTACTTCCGGGTACGAGGCCGTAGCGATGTGCGTTGGTGACGAGCATTACAAAGCAAGGAAGGTTTTGCCGGGTGAAAACCCCGCAAACCCCTCGCTTCGTGCGTCCCTCGATTGAGTTTCCGGACAAGTTTGTTAGTCTGTCTCAGTACAGCTGACTTTCTTATTCAGAACTCCTAATTGGGCGGAAATGGTTAGCGGCAGCATCGCTAAGGAAGGGCGTGAACTATTTGAAGCAGAAACTTCAGCTGAGCAAGCCTCTACGGGGGACTGATTCTCAGTTTGAGGTGGATGCAAAAAAATGGCGGCCGTGCCTGAAACGGGCAGCCAAGAAGGGGCTGGTTAATAGACATCTGGGTAACGACCTGTACGCTCGTTTCCAGTGTCTGTTTCCCGGAAGTGCACGAGAAGTTGGTGAAATCGCGGAAAGCCCATTTAAAAAAATGGTCAGAACGTGATAAACCAACTTCTCCTCCTTCACCACTCTCGATGGGGGTCCAGCGAGGGGGTTTCAGAGGTTCCCCCAGGCGGAGGGGGCGATTGCAGTGTACTCCCTGCTAATCGCCGCCGCTTGTGAGATTCCTTCCAGAACTCCCGTTCAGGGCCTGTAAGTTCTTCCGGGCAAGGCTTACATGGCTTCTGGACAGGCTGCGTCCGCCTTACATACCACGGCCATCCTCTGGGTGTTCAGGCCGTGGCATTGCGAGCTCAGTACGAGGGTGGTTCCAACCTAGAGCTGTGAGTCGTGGCACACGCTCTAGGAAGGGCGATGTCTACTTGTTGGTCCAGGAACGCCACCTGTGGCTGCACCTGTCAGAAATGCGGGAAATTTGAAGTCCGCTTCTTACCCCCCATTTCCCAGGTTGGTCCTTCTGGCAACACCGTGATAGAATTTGCAGCGAAAGTCCTTCACGGTAGGAGCAGACAGAGCCGCGGGTCAGGGCTCCGGCCCTCTACCCCCGACTACTCCTGTCTGTTCGTCGCCACGGACGGTCCCCTATAGAACTCCTGAGGCCCCGCGACAGCCGGGCCTCCGGCCTGACCGCCCAGCGGTCAGAGATCTTGTGGGAAGGTGGCAACACAAGCTTGTCGGTAGGCTTGCTAGAACCCTCGTTAGGCTTCTAGTTTTTCTTCTGACAAGCAATCCAGAGCAGGCGGGCTAGCTGACCCGTCCAGATCCACTCTCGACCCGGGGATGAGAGATGGATTCGGCACAAACTCTGCATAATGGCAAAGACACACCGCGCTCTTGGGGCTTCATCTCCAAACACGGCGTTCTCTGCCTTATTCAGCCACGACATTCCCATTCCAGGTACGTCGGGTATTGTTCCCTGAGACCTGAAGCTTCTCAGAACTACCTGACTTGGCTATGCAACTCAGGTTGCAAGGCATCCGCTAAGGTCTACGGCATTCTCTTATAAATCGACTCAGGGCAAGAATGCTATGGTCCCTTAAGCGGAGATCGCAGCCCCCCTGGGAAGGGTGCGATAGATCCTATCCCCTCAGCCAAAATGAAGGAAAGGGTTTGCCGACCCCTACTTCATTGTACCAAGATGGGTGGTTGACTCATACCAATCTTAAAACAGAGGTTTTTGAATCGGGCCCTTTCTCAAGCTCCCGTTCAAACATTAGCCCTTGAACACACATTCCTTGTGTGTCAGGGCTTAAGATTGGTTGATGGCATTGGACCTGAGCGACACGTACTATCATGTCTTGATCCTCCAAGACTCTGTCTTCGAGATCAGGCTCATCAGTACAAGGTTCCCCCTGCGGCCTATCCCTGCCGCCCTGCGCCTTTACGAAGGTAGCGGGGGCTGCCCTTGCCCCCCTCAGGGAAGTGGGCATCCGCATTCTCAATTATCTTGATGACTGGCTATTCCTAGCTCACTCGTGGGATATGGGTTGCGTACACAGGGACATGGTTCTCAACCATTGGCCCAGTTGGGACCTCGGGTCAACTGGGAAAAGAGCAAACTCTCCCCGGCACAGAGGATCTCTTTTCTCGGCGTAGAGCTGGACTCGGTTAGTATGTCTGCGCGTCTCTCCCCAGAGCGTGCACAGCCAGTTCTGAGGTGTGTGGCAACACTCAGATGCGGGTCAGCGGTCCCCCTAAAACAGGTTCAGAGGCTCCTAGGGCACATGGCATCCTCAGCCGCGGTCACGCCGTTGGGTTTGATGCACATGAGACCGCTGCAGCACTGGCTTCATACTCGAGTCCCCAGGTGGGCGTGGCATCGAGGCACATTTCGAGTGAACATCACACCATCGTGTCGCCAGACACTCAGCCCTTGGACAGACATTATGTTCCTACGGTCAGGAGTTCCCCTGGAACAGGTGTCCAGACGCATCGTTGTCACCACAGATGCTTCCAAGACAGGCTGGGGTGCCACCTGCAACGGGCAGGCAGCTTCCGGGGTCTGGACAGGCCCCCGACTGTTTTGGCACATAAATTGTCTGGAGTTGTTGGCAGTGCTCCTGGCCCTGAGGAGGTTCCGACCTATGATTCAGGGCAAGCACGTGTTGGTCAGGTCCGACAACACTGCGGCTGTGGCCTACATCAACCACCAGGGCGGTGTACGCTCCTTTCGCATGTCACAACTAGCCCGCCACCTGCTGCTCTGGAGTCAACACAGACTCAAGTCTCTACGAGCCACTCACATTCCGGGCGAAGCCAATCGTATGGCCGATTCCCTGTCACGACAGGTTTCGCTCGGAGGCAAGTGGAGACTCCACCCCCAGTCGGTCCAACTGATTTGGGATCGATTCGGCCAGGCACAGGTAGATCTCTTTGCCTCACCGGAATCCACCCACTGCCAGCTGTGGTACGGTCTAACCGAGGCCCCCCTCGGTATAGACGCACTGGCACACAGTTGGCCGAGGGGCCGGCTCAAGTATGCGTTTCCCCCAGTGAGCCTCATCGCACAAACCTTGTGCAAAGTCAGGGAGGACAAGGAACAGATTCTCTTGGTGGCCCCCTTCTGGCCCAACAGAACCTGGTTCTCGGACCTGGTGCTCCTGGCATCAGCCCCTCCCTGGCGCATTCCTCTGAGGAAGGACCTCCTTTCTCAGGGGAAGGGCACAATTTGGCACCCGCGCTCTGATCTTTGGAACCTCCACCTATGGTCCCTGGACGCGACCAGGAGGACTTCAGAGACCTTTCACCTTCAGTGGTAAACACACTTCTACAGGCAAGAGCCCCCTCTACCAGACGGCTGTATGACCTAAGATGGCGCATCTTTGTGAACTGGTGTTCTTCCCACGGAGTTGTGGCATCAAATCAGTGTTATCCTTCCTTCAAGAAGGCCTGGACAGGCACCTGTCTGCCTCAACACTCAAGGTTCATGTCGCAGCTATATCAGCTAATCATGACTTGGTGGGGGGCAGATCGGTGGGGAAACACGATTTGATAATCAGGTTTCTTAGAGGAGCCCGGAGGCTGAACCCTCCTCGGTCGCATCTCATCCCCTCTTGGGATCTTGCTGTGGTTCTCCAAGGTCTACAACAAGATCCATTCGAGCCCCTTCAGTCAGTCGAACTCGATGCTCTCTCCTTCAAGACGGCTCTTTTGACTGCGCTCACTTCCATCAAAAGAGTGGGAGACCTCCAAGCCCTCTCCGTGAACAGTTCGTGCCTGGAATTCGGACCAGCGGATTCTCACGTTGTCTTGAGACCCCGGCCTGGATATGTGCCCAAGGTCCCCACCACTCCTTTCAGAGATCAGGTAGTGACCTTGCAAGCTCTCTCTTCCCAGGAAGATGACCCCAACCTGACCTTGTTATGCCCAGTCCGTGCCCTGCGCATCTACATGGAACGAACGCAGCCCTTCAGACGTTCGGAGCAGCTCTTTGTTTGTTACGGAGGACAGCAGAAGGGGAAAGCTGTCTCCAAACAGAGGATCTCCCATTGGCTGGTAAACGCGATCCGTTTGGCCTACCTGGCCAGAGGCCTACCCTGCCCTCTGGAGGTAAGAGCCCACTCAACCAGGGGCATCGCTGCCTCAGCAGCCCTGGCGAATGGGGCCTCATTAACAGACATCTGTAGAGCTGCGGGTTGGGCTACACCTAACACATTTGCCAGATTTTATAATTTGCGCACGGAACCAGTGTCAGCTAGAGTCTTGATTGCTAACTCTTGACTCAGCACACTGGTTGGTGTAGAGCTTGCATAAAGCGCTTCCCCTAATGGTGATTACGCTTCTGAGTTTCAGTAGGTTTCCTGATGCGAACCCTGGACACCATCTCCATCTTTGGCACTTCTGCACATGGCAGAGTTTAGCGGAGAAACTCGCTATGGAATCCCTTCACAAGGTATGAATACCCTTATTTTGATTGGATTGTGCCCCATATGTAGTGGCTCCTTATGTGGCCCCATATGTGTATTTCCACCTATAACTCTTGTGGTGCGGTGTTTTCCCCTGAGAACAGGTTCTCTAGGATCTGAGTCTGGCTGTCTTCCCGGGTGTGAGACCCACCTCAGGTCCCATGTCTAACTATGTCACTCTAACCCCCCCTGTCGGGCAGGTCGTGAACTCCGTAATGTCTTTCCTTCGGGAGCAGGCATTTTTCCCAACGATCTCAAGACACTCAGCCGCCCTTGAGGGAGGCCCGGCTGCAGGACCCCGCTGTACAGGTCAGTCCTTGGACGTTGGATGGTCACAGAGGAGGTGAGCTGCACTTACGTTAACACGTTGCCCTGTTACTTCTGCACTTGTCTCTCGTGACGCGGTCAGACATGTGGCGTGTTTTTACGGGGACCCCTAGTGTCGTACACTACTCGACACAACTCGAGTGTACGACAGATAGGGAACGTCTCGGTTACGTATGGTAACCCTCGTTCCCTGATGGAGGGAACGGAGACGTTGTGTCTCCCATGCCACATCTCTGGTCCGCCTCTGAGTGAGCTGAGACGCTCGGCTCCTCAGAATCAGAACGAGTGAGCAGATGCACACGCTGCCCTATTATACCCGGATGTCCGGGGCGTGGCCAGCTGTGCAAATCTGCACACCCAATTTTCATTGGCCTTTCTCAAAACTGTCAGAGGTGTTTGGGCTCTCAAGAGCGACCCCTAGTGTCGTACACTACTCGACACAACGTCTCCGTTCCCTCCATCAGGGAACGAGGGTTACCATACGTAACCGAGACGTTTCTTGAGTGCTGAATCAGCATATTAGAAAGATTTCTGAAGGATCATGTCAGACTGAAGACTGGAGTAATGATGCTAAAAATTCAGCTTTGATCACAGGAATAAATTACAGTTTAAGATATATTCAAATAGACAACAGCTATTTTGAATTGTAGTAATATTTCACAATATCTGTTTTTACTGTATTTCTGATCAAATAAATGCAGCCTTGATCCGCAAAAAGTGTGATTGGGCTAGTTTTGAGTAGTAATTGAGCTGGTTTTGTTGTGAAAACCTGGCAACCCTGCGTGTCCAGCTATTTTTTGTTTTTGCTGCTTGATATTGCAAATTGGTGTGTTTTACCCACGTTAACGGAAAATTGTCTGGAATTTTTTATCAGTGACGGAAAAATCTAAAAACCGTCCATCACTTTGACAGGTTACACTGAGGGTGATCTATTGTAAATTGTAACTGTAATTCCCATCCCTGTCTAGTTAGTGGTGAGTGCGCTCCAGTGTGGCAGCAGAGCTCAGGATCCAGAATAAAAATGAAACTGTCACGAATCTGTTGCTATGTGCTTGTTTACATACACAGGCCAGTACCCAGTTTAAGCTACAGCGATCTATGACGCCACATTAAAGAGCACCAAAACGGTATTTATTGCTGTAATTACAGTATACAGTGAACGGAATTTAAAATCTGAGACTTCATATAAAAAGTAACAAAGCACAAAGTTTAGCCTATTGCAATTTGTTAGATGGGTGGCACACTATGTAGCCTACTGTTCATTCATCAACTGAAAACAGCATAGACCAAAAGATCGATTGGGATTTAAGAATCGATATTGTTCATTAAAATGAGAATCTATTAAAATTGAGAAATTTATTTATTTATTTATTTATTTTTTACCCAGACCTAGCATATTTTGTTGTTTTGAAACACTGCGCTGTCGTCCTGAAGGTTCATGATTAAAAATGAAAATGTGAATAAGAATAAAAGCAACTAAATGTGTTATTATAATTCAAATATGAAAATTTAAATTATGGGTAATAATAGATTATGACAGAATTTTATGACCCTGTCCGTCAAAATGACGGGCAATGTTAAAGTCTAACGCAACCTCTGGTCTTACCATATTATTTTAATGTACGCTTATGCTTTTTTACTTTTAGTCAGTGTGTGGTGTGTATGTTTGGGCATAAAACAGATCTACAGAAAAGATCTAAGTTACAACTCTCAAAGTCCACTCCAAAGGGAGATATTTCGTTTTTAAAAATTCCTTTTTCAAGAACTACAATAAACGGCTCCTTTGGACTACAGCGCTTGTTTTCCGGGTGCTGTGATGTCACAACGGGGTCCATTAGAATATCATTAAAATAAGTCCCACCTACGGTTAGGGATGAGGTGGGATTAGCCTAACAAAGAGACACTTCTGGGACGCTTCAACGCATGATAAAACAAGCATTGACTACAGTGGCCGAGATCTGCTCTGGTGCCTGTGTCGAAGCCTTAACGCGACGCGTTATAACGTGAGTGTTTTTTAAAAGGCATAAACTTGCATTAGACTAGGCTAGGCTAATCAGTGATGATGTTCTTTGATAATGTTAATGTTCTTTGCTTGTTTTCTGTAGCTGCTTTTTGAATAACTGTTAGCATTATAGTTAGTAATTTTCAATGTTTTTATTCAATTGTGGTCATGTTAAATACAAATTAAGTCATATTAAAAACAAAAATAAAAAGGGCTTCACATGGCTCCGGGGTCAATAAAGGCCTCCTGTACCAAATCGATGCATTTTTGTAAGAAAAATATCCATATTTAAAGAGGCCCTATTATGCTCTTTTACAAAGTCTTGATTTTGTTTTGGGGGTGTACTAGAACATGCTTTCATGCTTGGTGGTTCGAAAAACGTATTTTTTAAAACATAATTTACATTATTACAATACATTTCTCCCATTCTGGCGCATAAGGCTCGATTAGTTCAGGGTTTAATGAAGGCCCGCCTTCCGAAAAACGAAATGTGTTGTGATTGGTTAGCTGTCCCACTGCGTCGCGATTGGCAAACAGCTTAGACGGTGTTTTAGTACTGCCACGCCCCTTGTCAAAGAAGCAAGTTCCGTGTACAACTGTTAGCGCAAGCTAAAATAAAGTGATTCTTACTTTTCATTTTTCTTACAAAAAGCATCGATGGACAGGAGGCCTTTATTGCCCCCTCCGTAGCCGTGTGAGGCACTTTTTATTATGGAAGGATGCATATTGTTGGACTTGTTTTGGACTGATGAGGAGAAACACCTGTCTATGCCGTTCTAAAGCTTGGGAGTGTCAGGATAAATTTTAATATAACTCTGATTGCATTTGTCTGAAAGAAGGAAGTCATATACACCTAGGATGCATGGAGGGTGAGTAAATAATACGCTACAGTAGTGTTGGGTCCTATCATCAACCTGCGAGATCACCAGTACATGATATTATCGTGCTAATGTATTTAATTATTTACATACTTAGTTTCATTGTCCGAAACCAGCTCCAGCATAAAGCAAAAAGCAGCCTAACATTATCAAAGAACATCATCACTGATCAGCCTAGACTATTCTGGTGCAAGTTTATGCATTTTAAAAAACACTTGCGTCATAAGTGAAGCTATCTACACTGTATGATGAATAAATCTCTTACTACACACTGCACACGTCTACGGCGTGTTACGGCTCTGAAGCAGCCACTGTACTCAATGCTTGTGTTTATACCCGCCACGCTGCGGCTTGTTGAAGCGGTTCTCTGCGCTCTGCGATATAAAATAAATATTAATTACCAAGTGAAGCTTTAAAAAATAGAGTACAGAACAGCACATCTCTTCTTTATGATTCGATGAAGTCAAATGATTTGAGGTTCTTATAGCACAAAAATTACAGGACGCGTCATGTGTTGAAATTTAATACTTAGGGTTAGGAGTTTGTTTGCACAATAATAATTTTGACGTTAACCTTGCAAGCACTAAAAATAATGTTTTATTTATATAGTACCTTTCTAAAGCTCAAGGTCATTATTTATGAATATTTTCCCCATTGTGCATGATACATGCTACCTACAAAAAAACAAATGCAGATGTTTTCTTAATGAACGGTTACGATATGCACACGCTCAGGCGATAGAAGCGCACAGTATGTCTTGAAGCTGGGTCAAGCTTGCCGTTGTCAGGGTTTGTTCCCGTGCCTGAAGCCTGATGGTGTCAAAACACTCTCCACTTTTTGCCGAAGAATGAAAACACAAGCCATCTGGAGCAGGGGTCAAAGGGTAATTTCAGGCATGGTAATGAGGATGCTTGTTGCTGGAGGACATGAGAAACACGCAGCAGTGGGCCTGTGTGCCACTGGACTGACTGAGCATTAAACATTAACAGCACTATACAATCTCAAATATGCCTTGTTCTTTCTCATGCTTTATCCTTCACACTGCTCCCTTTAGTCATCTTTCTCTTGAAGGGATAGTTCACCCAAACATGAAAATCCTGTCATCATTTTCTAGAGAAATGTTTCTAGAGCAGCAAGTTAGCTTATTTGAATGATTTCTGAAGGATCATGTGACACTGAAGACATTTGAATGTTAGTGTAAATATAGCTATTAGACATTAATAAATCCTGTAAAGGTATATTAACTAAAGCTACCATATGGAAACTTATCATACACGTATATAAAGAAGACTTTTATGCTCATTTTTACAAGATGTAATATAAGTCCCAAGTGTCCCCAGAATGTGTCTCAGTTGTGGTTCAGCTCAAAATACCCCACAGATCATTTATTATATCATTTTGAAAATGCCTATTTTGAATGGAAGCAGAAACACGCTGTTTTTGTGCATGCCTCTTTAAATGCAAATGAGCTGCTGCTCCCTGCCCCCTTTTCTAGAACAGAGCTGCGCCTTTGCGCGTAACGTCTAGATTTTGGGGCAGTAGTATTATAATAAGATTCCTTTTCTACGAAAATTTGATGCATTTAAACATGCTTGCAGAGAAAGGCGTACCAAAACAAACTTACTGGGGTGTCCTTTTTCATGTATTCTGGGTTGGTAGATGAACTGGGGACTCGATTATAGCACTTTAACATGGAAAAAGTCAGATTTTCATGATATGTCAACTTTAAAGCAACTAGGTTTGTGAATTTTTGTGACTTTAGAGCCCCCTAGAATTGAGTGGAATTCACTACACCACTGTTGTAATTCTACAGAATCGCTGAAACAAGTGCATTTGTTGCTGCCGTAAAACAACCCCTCCTTTTTTCAGAATCTTGTACCTTCTCACCGAACTTTGGCGATGTCCGAAATAACATACTCTCTTGAGTAGGTACTTTTTTTGAATAAATAAATACTTCATGATCGCAAAATAAGTCTTTGGTTCTATATAGTATGAAGTATGAATATGAGTGTAATATGAATGTAATCTAGACTTCGCCATGTTGTCATTGTCATGTGACCTACCAACATCAGTTGCGCCCAGGGTTGCCAAGTCCATGGTTTTCCCGCAGAATTGGGATACTTTTTAAATGTCGCCATGGGTTAGTGGTTTGACATATTGCATAAAGTATATTTGACTGAAATGCTTATACTGAAATATTTTATATTCTACCAATGATAAAACTGCGGTAGATGTTAAGTTTTGTGAAGGAGGCCCACTGGTGAAGAGCAACTTAGTACTTAGTGCTTAGTATGTCCTCCAGAACTGTAAGTATACTGCTCTGGCCCTTCTTGGCACTGAGTGTACAAATTTGTGACAAATTTTCGCATTTATCTTGTTTAACTCCTGGAGGACGACCTCCTTAAACGCCCTGGTCTTTAATGGATAGATTTGCTCAGCCTGTCTTTACAGAATCCCCCACAGCTGCTCAAGAGCATTATGATTGAGTGTAATACATGTCCACTGAACGATTTTCACCTTGAGAGAATTAATATCTTCATTGTCATGTTGAAAAAATGCCCAACAATACAGGGAATGCGGAGAGGGTAGCATCTTCTGTTTCAAGTTTTTGTATTACATCACACAGTGGTGTGTGAATTCAAGACAGCATTGATAAAACACAACTCCCTCATACCTTCAGCACTCATACATCCCTATATAAGAGCTTTACTACCACTAAACGTCACTGTGGGAACCAGGTACTTCTCACTGTACTCCTCCTCTAGCAACAACAGAACATTGTGGATGCTTTTGGATCCAAAATAATTGACTTGGTGTCTTGAGACCAGAGTATGGATTCCCATAAGTCTATATTTTGTAAATATGGGCCTTGGAAGAGGTTAAATGAGTTTATTGGGCTTTGGCCACAATTTTAGTGGTGACAACAACCATGCATGTCACTTTTGCAGGCTGTGTCGTACTCTGTGTCACTCTTTTCATAGCTTTTGCTGGCTCTGAGACACTTGCATGGTATTTCTCCAGCTCTTTTTCTAGAAAAAAATCACTCATCACTAAATGAAAACTTAAAGTGAAGACCTGATTATTCCAGGAGCCCTGTCACAAGTCCATTGTTTTTAAATGTCGGTGCTACTTCTGCTATATTTTTATACTTAAAACAATAATTTGGTATTCCTCTCGTGCCATTGTCCTCTTTTATGCCAAGAAATAAGTCACCTGGCAGTTTTCTCCAATGTTTACAGCATTAAGTCTGAGTATGATTCAGTAGGCCATAAAACACTTTTAACTGTGAGGAAATTACTTGTCTTTAAAAGTTTTGATTTAATATACTTACCTATTAATCAAAAATTGCCTTTAACCTACACTAAAATTTTCTTTTTTAGTTTTATTTAGTAACTTTCAGGAGAGTGTTCTCATTTTTGCAACACAACATTTTATCACTTTGATAAAAAAAAATCTTATTTTGCTGAATAATTTTGATATTCATCTTCAGATCAAGTAGGCTTGTTGGAACATTATATCTCCAAAGAACCCTAACATGTCATCTAAGTAAAGAGTAATTGCTGAATTTGTTAGGATTTAGAGGGGGTGTACTCATTTATGCTGTGCACTGTAAATACTGTGTCTTTAAGTTATAGCCTGAACATGCATCATGCTATCGCTAACCTCTGTTTGAATCATTTGTGATTAGGCCTATTCTAAATCAGTCACTAACAGTATGAGTTTCTATTTCGGTTAGAAATTCTGCTCAATGTGTTTCACATGCAATAATCATCAAGTTTAATCATCAAGTCCATTGATGCTTTGAGTCAGTCGGTGACATGAACCATAAAACCTCAATAATTTTCATTTTCTCTTCTGCGATAACCGCATGAAGCGGATGTGTTATCAGTCTGAAATCAAACACAACCAAAGCGCATTTGTCCACAATGACTCTTCCCTGTCAGTTTTAAATAGTCACTCATTTGTGAAACTCAAAGGAGGTTATTTTTCCTTGGCGTAGAGGACCATTTCCTCTGGTTTGGTACTCTGGGGGCCTGTGACATGGTTAGGAAGCAGGGTTAATTGGCTCTCTCTTTGCCCTCCTGTAAATTACAAACAGACTGCAGAGATTTCATACCTCTCTTTTCCTTTTTTCACTCTCTCTCTCTCTACCTCACTGACATTCTCTCCCACTCTCTTTCTCTCAGAGGAGCTCCGTCAGGCTCATCTAGATTATCTTCTGTTCAGTGCGGCCCGCTTTCATTATCATCACGACAACCTCGTCAGTCTCCAGACGCCCTCATGCAGGCCGAGTCGGGGCTGTTTGTGAGCGCAGCTTACTGTTCAGAGAGAGGGAACATCAAAGCTCTCGCAGGAAATATGTGCTGTACTACCAGCCAGTCTGGGTCAATATGGCAGATGAGAGGCGGTGAACATCTCAAGGGGTGAATGATACAAACAAGCAGCCACACTAAGCCTGGGAATCCTTTTCAGATGGGAGAAGAAGTGTTATATACAGGATGATCAGGTAATATCGTGCTGTACTGGTTTCCTGAGTCTTTTTAACAGCATGTAAATGTTGATTCTACAACTGCTGAATTTGAGGAAGCAGTTTCAAACAGCAGTTTGTGTCACAGGAAACCCTCAACCCTAATGTCAAAAAGTCAAACTGTTGTTTTCATCTTCTCTTAAAGGTTAACCTGAGGAGACAGTTTGAAGTCTGACCTGTGTGTAATGTCTTGATCTAAACTCCTGTTTCTGGATAACAAAAAGACAGAAGAGCTCCAAAATAATAAACACTTTGTTTTTATTGTATGACTGTAAACCAGTGGAAATGTTCAGGTGTTTATAAATGATTGAAGTTTAATTATAATGTAAGCTAAATGATGGATTAAAATAAAAATTTAAAAAATAAATAAAAAAATAAATAAGATAAAGAATTTAAACAAAGTACTTAAAAAGTGAAGAGTTCATTTGTTTTCATTGTGCATTCCAATTAATCTCAGTCAAACACAATGAAACAGAGTAAAACATGGTAACATAATAAAAAACATGCTTTTTGTTTTTGCAAATAAACTCAAGTAATAAACTCAAATGCATTTAAATAAAAATAAAAGTAGCTGTAAAGCAGAAGAAATTGATCAGCCATTATAAATGATTGAATAATGACATTATTTTGCAAGCTATGCATGATAAATTAAAATAAAAAAAAGAATTGAAAGAAATGTATTTAAATAAAAATAAAAATAGCTGTAAACCAGTAGAAATTTGTTAGCCATTCTTAATGATTAAATTATTTTGTAATCTATACATGACAAATTAAGATGAAAATAAGTAGTTAAAATGCATTAAAAGTTTTAAAACAAATTATTTAAATGTATTTAAATAAAGATAAAAAGTATTTAAGCTATATACATGACAAAATTAAATGTTGTTAAATTAAAATGTATATTGAATATTAATATTAAAAATAATATAATATGATGAATAATATGATAAGTATTAAATGTATATATATATATATATATGTGTGTGTCAATTAAAACTTTTTTTATTTAAAACATTTATTTTTACATCTCTCTCTCTCTCTCTCTCTCTCTCTCTCTCTATATATATATATATATATATATATATATATATTATTTTTATTTAATTATATGTGAATTAAAACTTTTATTTTTATTTAAAACTTTTAAAATTTATTTTTACATTTTATTTATTTAAAACATTTATTATCACATGTATTTAATCACCGTAAACCAGTAGAACTAAGATGACAAGGTATTTAAAGATTTTTTTTTACATTTTAAAATTATTTAATTTTTAAAAACAAATTTAAATGTAATAAAATACACATACTTTTTTAAAATAGATGTCAAATAAATAATTCATTTTTTTACGTACCTAATGACTGTAAACCAGTAGAAATTTGTCAGAAATTATAAATAATCAAATTGTTTAATTATATTAAAAAATATATAATAAAATAAATAAATAAATAAATAAAAATAATAATAATAATAATAATAAAATTTTAAGTAGTAAGTAAGTTTTTTACAGAAATTAATAGTTAATGAATTAATTTAATACATTTAAAAATTAATTTATTTTAAAAGTTTAATACTTACATTTTAAATACTTTATCATCTTATTGCCTACAATCTAATTAAACTATTAAATAATTTATAATAGCTGGTTCACAGTCATTTAAATATTTCTTTTTTTTTATTTAAATACATTTAAATAATTTGTTTCAAAAAACTGAATACTTTAAAAATACTTTTTAATCTTAATTTGTTGAATTATTAAATATTTTAATTATAATGTGGGCTACATGAAAAAAAAATAAAAAGGTAGTTAAAAAGTATTAAACAATGCAAATATATATATTAAAATATATTTATTTAAATTTCAAATAAAACTTTATACGTATAAACTAACATATAAACTAACAAATTTGTAAGTCAGATAGACTCAAACTATTTATTTGCTTATTAATTTGTTAGTTAGTTAGTTTATTTAGCTAGCTAGCTGCTGTGATTTATACATTTATGAACTGTTTGTGAAATTGTGAAATTTTTGCTTACATTGCCCACCCCTGCTGTTGCCCTTCCCTTCATTAATCCTGCTGTCAATACTACTGATTTTGCGGTTCTGCCCCTCTCCCATCAATACCCAATTATCCATTATTACCAGCATAAATCCCCAGCACCCTTTTGCAATCAATAATCAATACCCAATATCCCGATTCACAATAAAGAACTGCATCGCAAACCAAATACCTAATACAGCAGCAAAGTGCTCATGCCAGAGCTACAGCACAGGAGACTCTGCTGTACTGCTATGATATAGGAGTCCTTGCTGTCCTTCATGCCGCTGTCACACACACACACCTCCAGTAATCAGTCCCCTAAAGCAGATTCCAGCAGTAGATTTATAGGACTAATAAAGATGTGAGGGAGGGAGCTCTCGGTGGGACAGACCTGCTGTCAGACAGGTGAGCAGCAGAGACTCATGGCGGGACAAGGGCGCGGGCCGGCTGGCACAAGCGTTATTACTCACCTCGTGGATCCAGCAGGGCTGATCGTGAAAGTCGATCGAAGGACAGGAAGTGACCTGCCCACCATCCCACCCCTTTTTTGAAGGGGAGCGGCACGGATGCGGTCCCGCTTGTGCTAGAGCTATTTTCTGCTCTGCTGTGTCTGTGAGTTATTGATTGCTGAAAAAAATGTGTGTGGAGTACACCGAGGTGCAAAATGTTTAGTCACTGGTTGCATTTAACATTTCTTGGCTCAATTATGTTCAGTAAATTTCATTTTGTTACAGTGATGACAGTCCTATTATGTGGACTTAATTAGAAACATACTTGTCTTTCTGCATCTCTAAACAGATGCAGGGTGAACAGCAGCGTAATGTATCATCTAAATTAATTAATACATTAATGCATTTGACAGATGCTTGTATCAACATTGTTTAAAAAAAAAGAAAACATTTTTTTTTTTTTTTTGGCTGTTCATTTACACAATAGTGCTTTGGGGGTCTGAAAACTTTTGAAAACGGATTTCAAAGTGCATGTTTTGAAAATAATACTTTCAATGCAAATTTGTGAAAATGGTGACATCATGTGCAAGCTTATTATGCATTGCTTTATAAAGTAACATTGCCGTCTACTGGCCCGGCATGCGCAATACAACGTTTTTTAGTTGTTTTTCATTGAGCCGTGTAAATGGGGATCATTTTGATAACTGTTGTCTGTAAACGAAAACAAAAACAAAAACAACATTAACAATAATTATTATAAATAGTAACTCTTTAACCATAATGTTTTTTTCCAACATAAAACTTTTAAGTTTTTCCATCTTTGTCATGTAAATAAACAGAACACCTATTATTCTTATTATTAATCCCTGTTAACACAATTAATCCAAATCATTACTTTACAAAATAAAACAAAATGTATTAACAACAACAATATTAACAATAATAATTATTAATAATAACAATAACTATATATGTGAGCTATTATACTACATATTTAAAATTATTTTTATATTTTCATTTTAATTTTAGTTACATTTTCATTCATTTCATTGTGTGTTTTTGTCATTTTTATTATTTTTTATCACTTTTTATTTCAGTTTGAATAATTTTAGTACATAAAGTTAAATTGAATGTAAATAGTATTATTTTACTGTTTTATCAATATTTAAAATTATTTTTATATTTTTGTAATTTTAGTTATATTGTCATTCATTTTGTTGTGTGTTTTTGTCATTTTTATTTTATTTTTTTCATAATAGATCTATATAGTTTTTATTTACTTTTTATTTGAGTTTGAGTTATCATAGTGCATAAAGTTAAACTGAATGTAAAATAGAAATGTTTCTTTGGGAGCTAGCAGAAATAAAATAAGGTTAATTTTTCATTGTTTTATTTTTAATTAATTAATTGTATTATTTTATTCTATATATTTTCTTATACATATTTAATTTTATTATATATTATATAAACATTAATTATATTACATTATTTTATTGCATATATAAACACACATAATTGATTATATATACAGTCATTTAATATATTATATTACATTATATTATATAGTACAACTAAAGTACAACAGTATGAATTAATAATATAAAAATAATATTAAATGACTGTATTATTAATAATTGTAATAATTACTCCTGCAATAACAATATCATTTTTTTTTTCGGTTATGTCAAACTGTTAAGATTTAAATTAAAGGGTTTTGAACTTACAGTTAAAGTGTTTTGGCTAAAAGTTAAAAGTTGATCAATTATGCAAACAATATGTTACTTTATAAACTGTGAGCACAGTTTTGTAATGGTGCTGAACAACAGATAACAGAAGCAGAAAAATGTAAATAATGTCAGTAAAAAAACATTGGTTTTTGATATTTGTGATGTTATTTTCCTTTCACACATCTCTTTAGATTCATCATGTCCGGTGCTGATTGTTAGAGTTTGACTGAGCACAGTCATAATGAGCTGAATGTAACCTTTTTAGGTTTACAAATTACATGATTTAGATGTGGTAAATATTACATAATGATTAATCAAGTTTTCATATGTCATAGTGTGCCAGTGTTTCTTAATATTTCACACAGTGTGTGTGTGTGTGTGTATAGGCCTGAGTCATATTCCACTAAGCAGTGTTTATCTAAGCAGTCTGTGTGCGTTTGTGTGTGTTTGTGTGTGTGTGTTTGCCTGAGCAGGCTGGAGCGCGTCCCACACCGCCGGCCTGATTGCAACAAAACAACATCAATCTCCAGAAGCTCAGGGCCTTAAATAAGTGCCCTGCTATTTAGGGAAAGAGCGAGAGAGAGACAGAGAGACTCCCGGAGAGTCTTTAACTCCTCATTCTCTCAGCCTCAAGAGTCGTAGTCACTTTACAAACCCTTTAATACAGCCACTGTATCACACACAAGCCGCCACTAAACACTGTGTAGCACTGATCACTTCCATGCTGTCTCTAAACGTTTCTTGTTTGGGCTCTTTAAAGTAGCCTTTTGCATGTGTTCTCCATTACGCCTGGACAAACATGTGGCCATTTCCATGTGGTCCTTCAAAACAGTCATTTTCATGAGTCCTCTCCCATCTGTTCACAAGAGTCCGGCCGTAATTCCTCTTTCCATGCCACGTCTGTTCGTCGTCCTCCAACTGTATATCTCAGTATGCGCAAATGGCTGAGATCATTTGCTTACTCATGGTATCTTAATATCTCAGTTGTTTCTTCTAGATTACAAACGGGTGTAGTTTCCTGCTTCTTTTTTTCCCATCTAATAAAAAGACTTCCATGTGAGATGTGTCTCTTCTATAGGCAACCCAGCCTGTTCTCATTGTTTATACGTAGATATTTATACGTAACGTTTAGAGGCACAAAATGTACATTTTTGTATGTTTTATTGATTTTTTTTTGTTTGCGCTAAAACGTACAATTTAGATGTATTTCAATGTTTAAAACTTATTTAAATCGCTACATATTTTTAGCTAAAAAACGTAAAACATTTACATACTTTTATCAATACGCAATTTGCATTTTTTGACCCCTTAACCTACCCCCAAACCTAAACGTTCCCATTTTATAGCGAATATAAAAAGGATATATAAATGTATGTCAAATAGCAGTACCAAAAGCAGTCCAAATGACAATGCGTTGCAGCCACAGTCCTCTCTGGCAGAATACAGTAGGTTTCTGAGGTGCAGAGCAGAATTTACATTATTATTTGCTGAAAATATTATCCAGATTTTTCTCCCTATTCATTCCGTGAAGGCGTGCGCACATCATTCAAACAAAACTCACCAGGAACATGGCATGTCGTAATCTGTGACGAATGCAGGCGAGAGCCAATGAGCGTTCGATTTTCCTGCTGTAAAACCTGTTGTTACTTGATGCGTGTCACATATCATGTGAGGAAGGGGCAAACGAAAACGAAGGTCAAAGATAAAGTCTTTATTATATTCCACAGGTAAATCCACAGCAGAAGGGTAAAACCACACATACATTGACGTTCACATTGATGAGACCAGACAACAAACACTGAACTCAATGCACCTTATAAAGACAGGTGATAACGATGAACATAATTAAGGCACAGGTGATACAAGGTTAACTAATGATAATAAAATGAGGACAGGGAACAGGAACAACCAAATATGGGCACAAGAGGGAAAAACCAACATAAACAGTCCACAGGGGTGTGACATTACTCCCCCGGAAGGCGTGTCTCGCGCCTTAACATATCCACCGGGGAGGGGGGTGGGCGGCGGATCAGGGAGCTCAGGGAGCCATGGCGGGTCAGGGAGCTTGGGGGCCATGGCAGAGCAGACAGTCCGGGAAGCCATGGCGGATCAGGGAGTTCGAGGAGCCATGGCGAGCAGACAGTCCGGGAAGCCATGGCGGATCAGGGGTCTCGGGGAGCCATGGCGGAGCAGACAGTTCAAAGAGCCATGGCGGATCAGGGAGCTCAGGAAGCCATGGCGGAGCACATAGTCCGGGAAGCCATGGCAGATCAGGGAGCTCGGGGAACCATGGCGGGTTAGGGAGCTCGGGAAGCCATGGCGGAGCACACAGTTAGGGAGGCCACGACAGAGCAGGCAGTTTGGGAAGCCATGGCGGAGTAGGCAGTTCAGACAGCCATGGTGGAGCAGGCAGTTCAGGTGTATGCCTACAGGTCTATTTACTATAAAAAATTATTATTATTAAAAAAAAAACAGCATAAACTTCTCACATTCTTCACACAAACTTTCCTCCTGATCTTTCCCTTCTCAAAATATCTCAACAGTGTCTCAAACCTTGCTTCATCCAAGACCATCCAAAATACCATGCAAAGATGGAGAATTTACATTTCAAAAACTGTTCATGAAATCTCTTTAACTTCTCCATTGTTTCTCCTACAGTAGAAAACAATGAGATTAAACTGACTATAAAATGAGACTTTTCATGCTTACCAGATATTTCTCCTGTAAAAAATACCATCATATTCTTCAAACAAACTTCTCTTCTGATACTTGTCTTTCCAAATTATCAAAAATATCTCAACAAAGTCTCATATCTCCAAGTCCCATATCATCCAAGATACCAAAGTTTGCAAACGCAGAGACTTTTACATACTAAAGATTTCTGAGATCTCTTTAATATCTCCATTGTTTCTTCTACAGTAGACGGCAATGAGATTTAACTGAGTACAAAATGAGATTTTTGCCTTTTCATGCTTCTCAAGTATTTATCATTTGAAGAAACACCCTAAACTTCTCACATTCTTCACACAAACTTTTTCTCTGTAACTTGTGTCTGAAGTGTCTGAAAAGACCTAAACAATATCTCAAACTGTGCTCATATAAGCCAAGTGTGGAATGAAAGTCTGGAGAGTATTTCATTTGTGTCTATTTGTATTTCTCATAAGGAATTTTAGAAAAAAACGTCTGAGGAAAAGTTGATACCAAAAGAGAACATGATTTAGAGTTGTTAAGTCTTCTGAGGTCTAAAAGAGCAAACTTTGAGCATGCAGGTTTTTCTCGGAGTACATTTTTGAAATGTTCGTGCCTGTTTGGTCCTCTGTACTCTGTTGTTTCCTTTCTCCCTCTTTTCAGGCCGTCTTTCACAGCCTGTCACTCTCCTGCGCTCATTTGTACGGTTCATTCTGACACGTCGAGGTGAAAGTGTGCTGAGGAACTGAAAACACTCGACCGCATTCACGCAGCGCGGGGCCACGGCGCCTGAATGCGAGAGCCACTGAAGCGTGCACTCCTCTTCTTTAGAGCTCCTCCTCTTTTCTCCCTCGCTCCGCTCCCCTCCTGCCCTCGTCTTTGTTGCCAGGGGTTTGGGGGTACAGAGGAGCTGGTGTGGGAGTAAGGGGTTTGTGTTGTTGTCTCACTGGGGCCTGACTTGCCGTTTCTTAATGGGTTTCACAGCGGCCTCCGGCGAACAAAACAGGCCAGGGGTAGCACAGCTGAAAGAGTGCAGTGGACGAGTGAACATTGTTCATCACGCTTTCCCCCACCCTCCTTCCTCTCGTACTCCCTGAAATCCTCGTGGCTCCCACAGAGAGCGCACATAGCAGAGGCCCCGTGAGGACAGAGGTAAACACAGCCTCATGTCTGCTCCTTCTCCTCCCAGAATCCCTCTCTCTGACTCTCACACACGCTTTGTTTTGCATACATGTAAAATCACACCAACTTGGTACTTTTCTTGCTTTCCACAATTGCATGTCTCTAAACTTCAAAAAGTTTAAGCTATATTTTTACATTTTCTGATTAAGATTTACATAGTACTAGTGTATCCAAAAGTAACCTTTGTGTTGGCTCCTAAGTTTTTAGTGCAGTGAAATTATTCCATATACTACAATTATAATAAATACAGCTGCAAGCAGCAATTAAGGAGTCAAACACAACAGAGGCAAAATGAGGAGCTAAGCATGGCATGGAGCATCAGACCAACTGCAATAATGAGTAATTCAGTGTAATTTTAGGGAGAATGACAGATAAATCATAAATATAATCGCTAGTAATATGATTTACTGGTATATCACTTATCGACCAAGAGGTGGCACCGTTATCAAATTGTTATAGTGTGGTCAGTGTGAGGTGACAATGACACATAAAAGTTTGGTGTCAATATACCAAAGTACTGCAGAGTTGCACCCTTCAGCTTGGCATCATGCCAGCAATTTAATAATACCTTCTAAAATGATTTGATCTATCAAAAAGCTTTAGATAACTTTTTGTCGGCATGGTTTGAAGATGATCTGAGTCAAATTTGGTGAAAATCTGACCAAAAGTCTAGGTTTAAAAAGGTTTAATAAACAAATAAATAAATAATAAAAATGGCCAAAAATGGCCGATATGGAAAAAATTGGGTATTGTTTGACTCAAAACGCTGCTCTGAATCTAAATAGACAGTCTTGTGATTTTTGGCCAAAGTAATCAAAAGTTATAAACAAAAATAGTAATTTTCATAAGTCCTGATCACTAGGGGGCGCTGTGGTGAAACTGTGCAAGTAATCACAGGTCATAGTTATCATGACACACACCAAGTTTGGTCTAAATACGACAAAGCGTTGGAGAGATATAGCCTCAAATCTGATTTAGCAAGCTTTTTGTCAAATTCGTTTTCAGTTTTCGAGGACTCTATCAAAAAGCTTTCAGTAAGTTCTTGTCTGCATGGTCTGAGGATAATCTGATCAAACTGAGTGAAAATCTGAAAAAAAAAACTGTTTTTCAAAGAAAATCAAAATAGCGGATGGGAAGTTTATTTGATTATGGCGTAATTGGTATTGATGTTCTTGCCATGATCTAAGGAATCTATCAAGTCCAGTCTTATGACAATAGACGAAAATCATCAAAAGCTATTAGCATTTTTTAAAATGTCATTATAATTTTTGACCACAAGGTCAAAGTCACAAAAAGGCTGACGCCAAAAATAGCTGACATGGGAAAATTGGGTATCGTTTGACTTTACATGTTGCTTCAAATCCAAATAGACCAGTCTTGTGATGTGATTTTTGGCCAAAGTGATATCTATATCTATGGAAATTGTGGTGAATGCTTCTTCCAACAGCGCTTTAGTCTTTTGGCTGCTTTATTTCTTAATAACCACCAGATCGCGCTGTTTTCGACACTCTCGAAGCTTTGAATATTGTCCCGACACAGTCAGAGGAAAGTCTCGGTGCTTCACGAGGCTTAATTTGCCCATCACTCCTGTCAGCTGTTGAATGAATGAGTGTCACGTCCTGCTTGTTTACCACTGAACCAGAAGACGCTCCCACTTTTGACGCAAGGCCTCATGGGGCGTAGGAAACTTGCGAATAGCTTCATGTCTGATTTGACAAGCTTTTCGTCAAATTTGTTTAGACATTTTTTGAGAACGGATGGATCTATCAAAAAGCTTTTGATAGCTTTTTGTCTGCATTGTCTGAAGATGATCTGAATTAAATTTGGTGAAAATTGAACCAAAGGTCTAGGAGGATTCAGAAAAAAATTGGTTTTCAAAGAAAATCTAGATGGCGAACAGGAAGTTTGTCTGATTATGGCATAATTGCTATTGATGTTCTCAGCATGATCCAAGGAATCTATCAAGGCCAGTCTTATGACCATAGAAAAATCAGCAAAACCTATTAGTATTTTTAAAAATGTCATTATACATTTTATTTGCGAACGTATTACTACATAAATAAAATATACAGTTTTTCAACAAAATTTAAAAAGGCTGATGTCCAAAATGGCTGACATGGGAAAATTGGGTATCATTTAACTCGACATGTTGCTCCAAATCTAAATAGACCAGTCTTGTGATTTTAGCCATTTTTCATATCTCCTGACCACTAGGTGGGGCTGCAGCGAAACTGTACAAGTAACCAAAGTTAATGGTGATCATAACACACACCAAATTTGGTCTGAATACGACAAAGTGTTAAAGAGATACAGCCTCATGTCTGATTGGGCAAGCTTGGTTTTCGTTTTCACAGTTTTCATGAACGAATGAGTCTATTAAAAAGCTTTTGATAACTTTTTGCCAGGATGGTCTGAAGATGATCTGAGCCAATTTTGGTGAAAATCGAATAAACCATCTAGGGCGAGTTCGACAAAGTAGGTTTTTTCGAACAATTAATTTTGCAAGGATGCAATAATACATCAAAATTTACAGTAAAGACATTTTTATTTCTGATAAATGCTGTTTGTTTGAACTTTCTTTTTATCAAAAAATCTTGAAAAAATTGTCTTGGTTTCCACAAAAATATTAAGCAACAAAACTGTTCAAAAATTGATAATAATAAGAAATATTTATTGAGCAGCAAATCAGCACATTAGAATGATTTCTGAAGGATTATGTGACACTGAAGACTGGTGTAATGATGCTGAAAATTCAGCTTTGCATCACAGGAATAAATTACATTTTAAAATATATTCAAATAGAAAATAGCCATTTTAAATTGCAATAATATTAATTTTTTTTTTGTATAAAAAAGAATCTTGTAGAAAGCAATACTAATGAAACTGTAAAAAGATCACTCATAAATAAAAAGCATGAAAACAAAAATCAAATGATTTTGAGAAGTGTTTCGATCATGATGCTCTTTAGATTTGACTCAGTTCCCTCCTTCAGTGTCAATTTTATTGTCTGCCACATGGAAACCATTAGTTCAAACACTTTGAGAAGTAATAGCACACCTCTCTGCAAGAAATCATTGCATAGTTCATAGCATTAATAGTACTGGATGAGTCATGTGTAACGTTTACTAATTAGTGGTTTATAATAAATCCCAAAAGGATGTTCAATAGTAAGAGTGAGGCTTTCTTTAGCAAACACCACTGACTCAAAACATGCTGCATTCAGATCCAGCCTGACCCCGGATTGGTGTGCAGATGTGGTGCAGTGAGTTCCTCCATAGCTCACTGTCACACCGCGGGCCGTCCACGGGGTAAACAGGGGGCTGCCCATATGGCCGAGGGCCCCGTCTACCCTTCCTCTAAAGAAACCCGGCTGCCTGCAGACTCTGCAGAAAGTCAGAAAATAGGTCGACCCTCCTGACCGCAGCTCCCCTGCTGAAACATATGGGTGTGAACGTGTGCACAGACACACACACACACACACGAGACACACCTCCAGAGAGTGTTACAAGGTGTCACTGGTGGAAGATGGACGAGAGGAGTCTGGTTTCCATTAACTGCATTGCGAGGCCAGGACCGGAGAAGGAGGTCAGGAGAGTAGCTTTGGAGGTTCCCTCACAGAAACCTAAATACAATCTTACAGATTATAACTTTTGAACTTTGAAATGACATGTCATATTTAGCAAATGATGGCTTTTATGCATAACAAAAAATTAAGTTTAACAGTTAGGATCATAACAGTTTTCAAATCTGACAGTATGGCTGTATCTTCAGAGAAATGACTCATGTATCAACACAATGCTGGCAGCAGATAAAAGAAACACGGTCATTACAAATGCATTACTTACAATTCATTGTTTTGTAGTAATCTCTTGTCGACATTTTTGCATATTTTTGCTATATTATCGTATTATTTTTAACATTAATATGAATTATATATATATATATATATATATATATATATTTGTATGAATTGTTAGTATTATATGCATGCTTAATATTTTAATAATAGTATGTTTTTTTATAGTAGTAGTTTAATAGTAGTAAGTAGTATAATAGTAGTTTATAATTAGTACATCATTATTTAAAAAAAAAAAAAAAAAAAATTAAGTTACTATATTAATAAATATTTTTAAAAGGGTATACACTGCATGTGTGTATATTTTAATTTATTATTATTATTAACAGTAACAGTCTTGTACAGAAGGCTTTATTATTACTATTGTGATTATTATTATTATTATTATTACACAAATAAATCTATATGTAATACTACCATTATTTATAAAACACAAAAACTATTTCTTTAAGTTACTATATTAATACATATTTGTAAAAGGCTACATACTTTTATACAGCATGTGTGTATATTTTAATTTATTGTTATTATTTATTTATTATTGTTATTATTATTATTACAGAAATAAATATTATATGTAATACTATCATTATTTATAAAACACTAAAACTATACTAAATTAATACATATTTATAAAAGGCTACATACTTTTTAAACTGCATATGTGTATATTTTCATGCATTCTCCTTCTTATTATTATAACAGTGAAATTATCTTGTATAGGAAGCTTTATTATTATTATTATTATTACACAAATAAATATTATATATTGTACTATCATTATTTATAAAACACACAAATATTTATATACTAAAATACTTGCACTGAAATGCACTGAATCAAGCGTGCTTACGTTTAGACGACATTACAACACACTGCATCTTGCTAAAACCATCTTCCCTTCTCTCAGAGCCAACAGATCGAGCTAACTTTGAACACAATAAACAGTTGTTATCAAAATCCACAGCTTTCCCAGAGCGATCACCAATACGCCTCATGCTTCAGCTGTATCTCATAACATATAGGTTTTCAGCGGCACTGTATGGCCTGATTGAGAGGGGAACATTGTTTGCTCAAGTTTCCACCCCTTATCAGACAAATGGCATCAGTCATAATGAGAGCAAGCAGGCTAATTGAGCCTTCGAGCAAATGTACACACGGATTGAACAATTCTATATCGGTGCAGTATAATGTATCATTGTCAGTGCATTTTACCTCATTCAAAACACACACACACACACACACACACACAGTGAGAGAGGTTGGTCACAGTGGCTATAATGTGTCTGCCCTGCAGCGATCTGCACCCTTCCGCTCTGGTCTTTGAAGCATGCCTCTCTGTTTGCTACCTTTTCATTTTATCACTCCCTTTCTTCTGCACCTCACCTCTTTCCTTTGCTCTCACGATGTGTGTGTGTTTGTGTGTGTGTGAGCCCAGCTATTTCCAGTGGCTGACATTCTCATGGCCTGCGCTGAGCATGTTGCCTTCTCTTCCTCAGGATGTGGCTGCCCGTGAAGCGTCTGCTCTCTTCACCTCACGGTCTGTGCACGTATGCGGTGTAGATAGTAGGTTAGAGTGCCTGTGTGTGTGCTCTTGAGAGTAGAGGCCGACCCTGGGGGGTTTCTAATGGAAAGAAAATCATTTGGACAGCAAATGGTATTTTGTTTACATGCTGTTTTAAAGACGTCCTTGTATTTCTTAGTGTTGTGCATTTCGTTGTACTTCATTTTGGTACTTTCGTCTTGCTTGTAGTGCTTTCTCATGTAAGATTCACTATTATTATTAATAATACTTGAAGCTACCGACTAGCAACCACATGGTGACTCCGTGAAAACAAGTTTTGTATGGATAAACGCTCACTTTAAAAAGAGTCTAGTGCTTTGTCTTCGGTCTCAGTTGGTGTTTAGTGGTTCGCTCTGTGCCGGAGAGAAGCTTTGGCAGATCTAGACGCTTCCATCTGTAACCTGTAATACTGCAAATGAGTCACAAATCACTTTAATTAGAGGCTCAGTCTGTGGAGCTGAGTGGAGAGCACCGGAAAGCCAACTTCTGTTTCCTCTTCTACGAAAAAACTTTAAATATAACAACATGGGCACAAACACTTGCACAGCACACACATACGTAAAAGGAAATAAAAGACAATGACAAGTCTGCAAACTAAAGTCTATAATAAAACGTTAGAAATGTATATATCACATACGTACTTTTTAAATCCTTTTATAAAGCCAGGACGCATTAAACTGAAGAAAACTGACAGACATTTATAATGTTACAAAAGAATTCTATTTCAAATAAATGTTCTTTTGAATGTTCTATTCATCAAAGTATCTTGAAACAAATTATCATATTTTCTTTAACAAACTAAGAAGCCGTTTTTAACATATATAATCAGATAATCAGAAATGTTTATTGAGCTGTTTCTATAGCTGTATCAGCATATTGTAATGATTTCTGAAGGATTGTGTGACATTGAAGACTGGAATAATGATGCTGGAAATTCAGCTTTGATCACAGGAATAAATTACAAACAATAAATTACATAATATAACTTACAAATTGTAATCCGTTACTGATTCCGAATTGTATGACAAAAACAGCATCAACAACAACAACAACAACAACAACCACAACAAAAAAATGGAAGTAGTAAAATAATCCATTACATTACACATTTTAGGTAATATTATTAGACTAGTTTTAGATTACTTTTGACCTAACTCGTTTGTCACATTGACTCAAATCGCATACTGTTTTTAACATAGATATTAATCAGAAACATTTCTTGAGTAGCGAATCATATTATAATGATTCTTGAAGGATCATGTGGCAGTAATTATACTGAAAATTCAGGTTTGATCACAGGAATAAATTACATATTAATTTATTAACATTTATTAACATTTTCAAATAGATTTTTTTTCTGTTTTTTTATATATATAGTGCCTTGCAAAAGTATTCATACCCCTTTATTTTTTTTCCACGGTTTATGTTAAACCTCTTTATTTAATTGTTTTTCCACATCAGACTACACTCAATACACCATAATGGCAAAGCTAAAAACAAGTTTTTAAGATTTTTGCATATTAATTACAAATAAAAAACTTAAATGATTCTATTGCATAAGTATTCATACTCTTATCTGGGAGCAGTGAAATTTAGCTCAGTAGATGTTGCTTGTAGATGTTACTACACTTTGAGTGAAGTTAACCTGCTGTAAATTCAGTTGAATGGGTATGACTTTGAAAGGCACACTGCTTAAAAAGGTCTAACAGCTGAAAATTCATATCAGATCAGAAACCAAGCCCTGAGGTCAAAAAACTGCCTTTAGAGCTCAGAGACAGGCTTGCGTCAAGCCACACATCTGGGGAAGAGTTCAGAAAACATTTTGCTGCACTGAAGGTTCACAGAAGCATATAGTCTTTGTTACTCTTAATGGAAGAAATCTGGATTCTTCCTAGAGCTCGCCTCCAGGTCAAACTGAGCAATTGATGGAGAAAGACTTTGGTTAGAGTGGTGAAAAAGAAGCTGATGGTCACTCTAGTTGAGCTCCATGATCATATGTGGAGATAGGAGAAACTTACAGAAAAAGAACTTTCAGATTGTGAGAAACAAGATTGTCTGGTCTGATGAACCTCAGTTCCAAGCATCATGTACAGTATGGAGGAAACCAGGCACTGCTTATTACCTGCAGAGTACCATCCCAAAAGTAAAGTGTGGTGGTAGCAGCTTCATGCTGTGGGGCTGTTTTAGAGTAGAAGGAAAGCTCAATGCACCAATGCAATATTAAAATAGCCTTCATGAAAGCTCAGTCCAGAACATTCAGAATCTCAGACTGGGCAGAAGGTTCACCTTCCAACAGTACAGTGAGCTTAAGCACACAGCAAGAGTGGCTTATAGACAACTCTGTGAATGTCCTTAAGTGGACCAGCCACAGCCTGGGCTTGAACACAATCAAATATTTCTGGAGAAACCTGAAAATATGCATCTGCCCCCCATCAGAGCTTGAGAGGTGAAGAATTAAGGCAAAGAATTGCAGATAATTGCCAAATGTAGATGTGCAAAGCCTGTCACATCATACCCAAAAAGACTTGTAAGGCTGTAAAAGGCTGTAAAGGTGCTTCAGCTAAGTACTGAGTTAAGGGTATGAATACTTATGCAATGTACTTATTTTCAGATCAAAAACCTAACAACGAATTACATCAGAAAAATGTAAGGCATTTTAAATAATATCAAAACAAAACACTAATAAAATGAAATATTTTATTTGTTTACTACTAGTTAGTGTGAATAATATGTATAATATGCACACACACATTCATTGTCGCTGTAGCTGCTGGTCTTGAATCTTTTTATTAAGCTCATAGATATCAATTAGTTTAATGATGTGTGACTTAATCACTGCTTTTTTTACATATGCTATATATATCTGAAATACAACCTCTACATTACACCTCAATTAGCCTTTAATCCATGTTCCATTATTTCACCCCATTTCATAAAATACCAGATAACTATTTTGGAAGCGAGTGGGGATTATATCAGCTAGCCCTAATAGATTAATAAAATTTCCCGGCAAGTCCTTCCCGGTGCTCGTTTCATTGGATTTGGCAGACACAATTTAGCAGCATTAATGAGCATTTAATGAGCAAGTCCCATAGAAACCCATGTCTCTCTGCTTGGGTCGCTGTAGGTCTTACACTTCTGAAATTTCATTGCTCAAAAGCTGTATAAACACTGAGTTTTGGATGATAACACGGCTTGTGTAATGCAACAAAGTCTGTTTGTAATGATGTACAACTGTAGTGAGGAAAGATATTTGTTAAGACCTCTAAAGAGCAGCTGCGAAATCTATGAAAATAGATGTCAAACCCCTGATACCCCCATTTCTATTTATGAAATATATTGTCATATGAAGTAAAAACATATAAAACCTATTAGAAATTGGAACAATTTCATATATCAACATATAAATCTAGCTCATTCAAATATCTGTTAATATATGTGTATGTGGTTAGGGTTAGTATGAGGGTTTGGTTTGGTTTAGTGTTAGTTGCACTTATGCATAATTTATTGTTATTACTATAGTAGTACATGTAACATGTGACATGGACAAATATATGGTTGCATTATGCAAGGACATACAGTGGAGGTCAAAAGTTTACATACACCTTGGATAATCTACCAAATGTTAATTATTTTACCAAAATAAGAGAGATCATAGAAAAGGCATTTTATTTTTTATTTAACACTGAGCTTAATCACTGATGCTCCAGAAGGAAAAAATTCCAGAACAACAATTTACAGATAATGTACTCACCCCCTTGTCATCCAAGATGTTCATGTCTTTCTTTCTTCAGTCGTAAAGAAATTGTGTTTTTTTGAGGAATACATTTCAGCATTTTTCTCCATATAATGGACTGATATGATGCACCAATTTTGAACTTCCAAAATGCAGTTTAAATGTGGCTTCAAACGATCCCAAATGCGGTTGTAAATGATCCCAGCCGAGGAAGAAGGGTCTTATCTAGCAAAATGATTGGTTATTTTCAATAAAAAAAATACAATTTAAATACTTTTTAGTCTTAAACGCTCGTCTTGTCTCGCTCTCCCTGAACTCTGTGTATTCTGGCTCAGTTAGGGTATGTCGAAAAACTCCAATCGTATTTGCTCCCTCAACTTCCAAAATCATTTCAAAATCATCCTACATCGCTGCAGAAGTACCGACACAGTCTTTGCAAAGTGAACAAGATCAAACACCCTTAACAAAAAGGTAAAACAGTGATATAGGATGATTTTGAAGTTGAGGGAGAACACGAGATGCGAGTTTTTTGAGCGTTTGAGATTAAAAAATTGTATTATTTTTATGAAAATAACTGTTTCGCTAGATAATCTCAAGTCTTATTTACTTGGTCTTACTAAAAACGCAGATTCATTTAATTAGTCCTCATTTTTCATGTTCCTAAAGAGATGTTTTTATCACATTTAACTAATTTCTGAGGAAATATTTGCCCCCTGAGTATAGCTGTTACGTAAACACACACACACACAAATACTCAGACAAACGCTACAATGCTAGCTGTGGCTAAAAAACCACAGCAGTGCTAAGCAGTCATAATAATACAGAATCCGCTCCTAAGTAAGCTGTCGAAAGTATTTCAGCTTTTGTCTTCGCAGGACACCTGTCTCTCTTCAACTCCACACAAACACAGTAATTGGATCTTAACACTGCGACAGAAACAGGAAACAAAGGAAGCCGCGTGTGAAGTTAATGTGTGGCGCTGCAGTGGCTGCGCTCACCGGAGGCCCAATCTGTCTGTGGCTTTGTGCACAGGCCCATTAATCCACATTACCGCTGGATTAATTTGGTTTGCGAGGGAGATGTTAATAAATGCACTCTGAGAGGCTGCCTGCGATTGATCACCGCTTCCCGCCGCTGCGCGCTCGCTCCTGTTAACTGGTAGAGAGAGATCCATCAACCCTTCACACGCACGTACATGCGGGGCACTCGAATACGGCACATTTTAATGTCTCATAATCTCCCCATCTTCAAAGAACACAATTACTGCAGGCTCTCGCGCTCTCTCTGGCTTTATTTACATGAACTGCTGTCTGCAATAACACTTGCTTAGCACATCCTGTGTACAGCAAAAAAGACAATCAAATATCCACATTGTTTGGGCTTCAAAGACTAACACAATTATGGCAGGCAGGCATCTAACAGCAGGAAATAAACCCAAGCGAGTGGAGAAATTCTGCCGGACTGCCTCTGGAGAGAGTAAAGGAGAAGTTTTCATGAAAACAAATGGTATTAAGTGTAAATGTGCCCTCATATACTCTCTAGATGGCATTCCCTAGCCTTGTCTGTTAGTCTTATTGGGATTTTGTCAGCTGGTTACTCAAGCTAAGACAAACAAGCAAGCTTTTGCTGTTGCAGGTACAGAAGGGAAGGGCTAGAAGTACTTTGAACCACAAACTTTTATTGAATTTATCATTAGTGAGGCATTATTGCTGTTTCCTACAGATAACATGATTTGGGAGGCAGTGTGTAGTGAACAGCTCTTTTAAAATAAGGTAAAACTTCCAGTGTTTTGCTAAGTACAAACATTTTTTTCAAAAATTTCTGCTACATATCAGAAAATTATAACCAAGGCAGTCTTCAAAAACTTGGAGGAAGTTATGTGTCAGCTTTCCATTAATCTCAACAGCAGTTGCTCCAATGGTGCGGGCCCTGCTTAAAAGTATAAATGTAGGTATAATATAGCATATATATACTGTAAATAGCAGGTGGTGCACATATGACATCTACCAGCAGAGTCCAACAAGTCTATGCTAACCTATCTTTACTAGCATACTTTTAAAAAAGAGAACTTATTATGGAAATGATATACTTTAAAACAATATGTGTGTGTGAATGTGAACTGAATGTAATGTTCTCGGATTTGCAATTAAATGAATATTATTATAGGTTATATTTATATTAAATACAATTAGCTGAACTTGTCAGTGCTTTTTTGACTCACTCAAGGAAGACTTAATTACATCTTTATATGTAATTTCATAATTACTTCTACTTCGAAATATGGATGAAGTGTACTGCTGAATGTACTGATGAGCATTTATGACTCAAATATACTTTAATGTATTTTCTTTTTTAACTTGTCATGCGTTAAATATATATTTGTAATTACATATAAGCAATAATGGAGTTGCAGTTTAGTACATTTATTATATATTAACTTTAAATGTAAATAACAATACAATTAGTTATAATCCAGTACTTCACATGTGCTTTAGTGTGTTAGTCACCACATCAAAAAAAAAGCCTACTTCATTAAAGCACGGCAAAATATTATTAATGGAGTAGTCCACTTCCAGAACAAAAATTTACAGATAATGTATTAACCCCCTTATCATCCAAGATGTTCATGTCTTTCTTTCTGCATTTGCAAAGAAATTATGTTTTTTGAGGAAAAAACTTCTGTGGTGCCGAGTGTAAATGCAGCTTCAAAGGGCTCTAAACAATCCCAGCCAAGGAAGAGAAGGAAAATAGAGATGGAGAAAATGAGATGGGAATTTTTCGACATACCCTAACTGTCTTGAACCGGAATACACAGAGTTCACACAGAGCTAGACAAGATGAGTGTTTGAGGTTAAAAAGTATATCAATTGTAATTTTTTTTAGAAAATGACCAATCGTTTCGCTAGATAATACCCTCCTTCTATGGCTGGGATCATTTAAAGCCCTTTGAAGCTGCATTTAAACTGCATTTTGGAAGTTCAAACTCGGGGGCACCATAGAAGTCCATTATATAGAAAGAAATCCTGAAGTGTTTTCCTCAAAAAACATAATTTCTTTACGAGTGAAGAAAGAAAGACATGAACATATTGGATGTGGCTAAAATGACGAATGGAACATCCTATGGTCTCATGGACTTAACAGACATAGCCATTGTTAGTCCGCAAGACTGCAAGTACATGTGAAGAAGTGTGCCATTTGGGACAGGGCCAATATGTGACAAGTTGTGAGAATGTGTTGCATTTTAATCACAGTGCAAACAAACATGTTACATGTAGCATAAGCAGTTTTTGATGTAAATTAGATTGTATAATTTCAAAATTTGAAGCAAAAATGGAATAGTCTTTACTTAGCTTTGTATGGAACAAGACAGCAGATGGGCTGAAAATGTGATGCAAATTTACTCACTGACAGCAGGTGGCGCTTATGGAACAGCAGCGATACAGCGTTTCCTTGGTTACCGCTGTAAACAAGCAGAGCTGCATTTGTAAATACTACATTAATATGCGTCATATGGAGGTAAGATGAAAAAAACGTAAATTCCTCTCAGAGATACATTTATAGAAACCACTCACGTCCAATTCAGTTTTTCTAATTTTCTTTCAATAGCTCACGCATTGTGAACAATGAGCTTGATCTGCCTGCTACACTATTTTCTCCACTTTCCATTCATCCTCAGCGTCTCTATAAATTGTGTATTTTTCCATTAATCAGAAGTGTATGCAGTTAAGGGGGATCTCCTTTTCAATTAACAACACTGTGTACGTTGCTTTTGCGTAATTCAAACAGGTTTATCATTTAAACCGGTATAGCGCCCAACTTTTTTTTTTTTTATAAACTCACTATAAGTGCACATTCAATACAATTACACTTTTTTTTTCTTAAAGGCAGTCAAACCTTCACTATTTCACTAAATAATGTTCCCTTTTTAGTCTAGGGCTGTTACACAGACAGGTGTGATTTCTCAGAACACCTGTTTCTGTATATCCGTCAAGTAATCCGGATTTTCATGCATGCTATTCTTGAAAAAAAAAAAAACCTAACAGTAACATCTATACCTGCTAATGAGGAGAGACAGGTTTTAGGGACACCTGGTGCAGAGCGTCTTCCCGTCCATATGGCATCCCATCAGACTGCGTGATGTTTCAATATAGGTCAGAATTTACGATTATCGTGACAGCCCATACAGATGAACTGTAAATGAATGCAAATTAATTACAACCATAAGCTTCATTCTGAAGAGGAAATGACTCAAAGTGACTATGATTGAGTAATTAAATCATGAAATGAGTGCTGGAGCATCTTAACAAGTGCACACAGTTGCTTTTGTTTCTCCTGCATTACAGTCCGTGTCAAATGCTGCATTTCTGTAAGACTATAAGGCCTTCTTCTGTGGGTTTTAGAGTGTGTGGCGGCATGTTCCTGTGTGAGAAACGTGAGGCCGCCTCTGGCCCTGTGGGAGGAAGAGCCCATCACTGCCTCTGCACGGCTCACAGGCCAAACAGGAAGTGCCTCCACTTACCCGATTAAAGTTCACTGATTTAAAGGGAAACCTTATACTCCCTGATGGCACGTTTTCAATAGAATTATTCAATTAAGTTATCCGCAGATCACTCCACAGCCGATCTCACCGGATAGGGCAACATAAACGGATTTCCACAACGCACCCGGTACACTTATGAAGGGGGAAGGAGAATGGGAGAATGACATTCATTTTGGCTGCTCGCCCATAGGCATAAAACATACTTACAACGTCAACTTCAGCATTTTTCTCACATAGAAAGGCTCAAGCGTGGCTCAGTCACGTCACAGTCAGAGTATGTCATGCAGGCATGTTCTTAAAGAGACAGTTATCCTAAAAATAAGTGCTCTGTCGTCATTTCTTACATGGAGTTCAAAATGAGATGTTCTGAAAAATGTTCATACTGCTCCACACAATGAAAGTAAATGGACACCATCAAGATCCAAAAATGACAAAAAGGCCTTACAAAAGTTTGGTGTGATCTGTAATTTAAGCAGTTATTCACTAAAATTCTTAATTCTCTTTCACATATATTTTGAAAGACACGTTGGGTAAAGTCTGACATCAGTCAAGTCAAATTTGATTCTTTTTTTTTTTGTAAATGTAACAAATCATATTGTTTCAGATTAGAAGTATGCATGCAGAAGTATAATTGAAAGTTACAGCCAGGGTTGCCAGGTCTCCATAACAAAACTAGCCTAAAAGTAGTCCAGTGACCATATCTCAACTATATCAAAACTCAAAATAAGCAATTCCCATACCTAATGCACATATTCCTCTGTCATTGTTGAAAACCGGTATATTGTTATGATCATAATACAGCTCAAAGACTCCTTACCAGTGGTCCTCCTTTATAAAACTTGTTTTTATAACTGGTAGAATATAAACATTTCAGTACAAGTATTCCAGCCAAATATACTTTATGCAATATGTTAAACCAGTAACCTGTGGGAGAAAAATCAGCCCTCTGCAACTGTTATAAAGTAGCACAACTCTGCGGGAAAACTGTAGACTTGGTAACCCTGGTGCAGCAGAGGGAAACATTTTCATTGAATAATGACTTAAATTTTGCTTTATTCTCCACAAACTATTACATAACTTCAGGATACACATAAATCATATGCACTACTTTGTGGTAGTGTTATTTTGGTATTATTTGTAGACTAGTTCTGATTGATATTTTGAATTAGCTTTTATTTTTATATTTTAGATTAGCATGCTAAATGTAATGTCAGTAAATGTGTTATGTGCTTTTGTTGTTGTAGTTGTTTTCCCCAAATGTAGCCTTTTTTCATTATTTCAGATTAGTTGGAGTTCAGTTGTAGATTTGATTTATTTTCATTTAGTTATTTTTGTGCTTCAACCTAAACTTATTTCAGTAGGTTGCTAAAGCAGCATTTTCTCATTTTCATTTAGATTTTAAATTGTTTAGTTATCCTATATGTTTTTTATATATATATATACATACATATATATATATATATATATATATATATGTGTGTGTGTTTGTGTGTGTGTGTGTGTGTGTGTTTTTATTTTATTTTATTTTATTTTATTTTATTTTATTTTAGCTTTAGTTGGTAATGCAATATTTTCTAATTTTCGTTTAGATTTTAATTTGTTTAGTTATCCAGTGTTTTTTATTTAATTTAATTTAATTTAATTTTTTATCATAGTAATAATAATAACAATAATAAAAATCCTTATCATAGCATCCCTTATCATACATTTATTGTACTTATATTGCAATTTTTGAGCTTGACGGCCAAGTCTCCATTCACTTTCATAGTATGGAAAAGAGCAGCACAGATATTCTGCTAAATATCTCTTTCTGTGTTTCACCGAAGAAAAAATCATGCAAATTTGGAAATGTGTAGATCTCTAAAACTCATTACTATTTTTATTAATATTAATTACAAGATTAAAAGTTATATCTGTTAACACTAATTAATGCACTGTGAACAAACATGAACATTTCCATTAATTAACATGAACAAAGTCAGTATTTTAAGTCAATAAATGGAAAATTTATTGCTATATTTAATTAAATCAATCAAGTTATTAAAATGTATTTAGTTAATAAATGCTATAAAATATTGCTTTTTGTTACTTTATGTTTGTTAATGCATTAACTAATGTTAACAAATGAGACTCACCTCCATAAAAATGATCACTAAATTAATAAAGGGGGATTTTTCTGCATGCACTGTTATTGTTTCTAAGCTATAAGTTGCTATTTTGACCTGTTTCTTTTTAGGAAGTCTGTGTTCAGAAAGCAGAGCTAATCAAATGCTCTTAATTCAGACACGCATATGATTTCCCATCTATCTAAGTGCTTGATAAAGAGTGTGTTATTGATTGAACGCAGTGTGCAGTGTGCCAGACTGACAGTTATTTAAAGGTTTCTGTCCCACTTAAGACAGGACGCCAAGGCCATATAGCTCACAACTGCATTGAAAATAAGAAACGAGGCCTTTTCCACACATCAGGGTCACTACAAGTTCAATCATGATTTTCAGTTGTCTTGAGAACGTACATAAAAACACAACTTATCCTTAATCCTTTTATTGTGCACTTGGTGGGAGTAGAAGGAACAAACCGTACGGCAAACGTGCCGGTGTCACTTACGCTGAAGTGTTTGTAATGTAGGCTGTGTGTTTCATGACTGACGGCGCTGGCAGCGAGAGGGAGAGAGGTGGACAGATCCTCCTCCACCCGCAAGACTCTTTCCTCTCTCTCCCACAGCGGCCATCTGTCCGTCCAAACCCCCGCAATGAGGCAGCATGAATCAGCCCGAGATATGAGCAGCGAGACCAATCGCTCGTGCTCGCACACAAAACTACACATTTGTTATAAGATGCTGCACATGCTGCTAAAGAGCAGAGCACAAGCTATTTTAATTCAGCACACATGCTGTAATGTTTTTTTGCAGGGAACCTAAAATGTGCTTCATGTGGTAACATCTGAATTAAAAGTTTTTTTTTCTCCTACATACTGCATATATTTTTTTCTACATGCTACTTAATATAACTAAATCAGTTACCAATGAAAGTAGTCAGAACAGCGAAAAAAAAGTCTTTATAGACCCCATGAAACTAATTAATACATTTTTTTCCTGTCTTGACATATTTCCTGTTAAAACTGGAAGTTTGGACCAGAGTTATAATCATGGCTTTAGCCAGTTATGTGGTCACCGTAGTACAGACCTTAGTAAATTTTTCTTGTTCAGAAATGAGGGCGCGGGTGCAGCCTCCTTTTTTGCCAGATCCACCTAGTTTATGTGTCCTTGTACTTGTCTTTTCCACTTAATTTGACACTTGATAAAGTAAATAAAGTGGGAAATTGCAGGTTAGGGTTAGCGAAATGTTAATCTTTTCTTATTTACAAAAGATTTGAACTAATTTCAATTTATTTCTTTATTTTTGTTTGTTATTATTAGTGTTTTTTTTTTTGTTTTTTTTTTCAGTTTTTATTGTTTTCATAGCAATATCAGGCAACACTTCATCACCAGCACTTAAGGCCCCGATATACTCAAAATAAAGTTCCTTTTTCGTTCTTTGTTTAGGGGTAAAACGAAGTTCGAAATACGTGAGCAGTGGTTTACTGTTAGCTAACATCCCAACGCGGCACACTCTGATTAAAGCAACGTTTAACCCATTAAGCCCACTGTGTTGCCAGATCCACCTAGTATAAGCATCTTTGTACTTTTCTTTTCCACTTAATTTGACACTTTAGAAAGTAAATAAAGTGGAAAGTTGCAGGTTAGGGTTAGCAAAATATTAATCTTATTTTATTTATAAAAGATTTGAACTCATTTTGATTTATTTCTTTATTTTTACTGTTATTAGTTTTTCAGTTTTTATTGTTTTCATAGCAACATCTGGCAACACTGCATCGCCAGCACTTAAGGGCCCGATATACTCAAAATAAAGTTCCTTTTTGTACTTTGCTTAGAGGTAAAATGAAGTTCGAAATACGCGAGCAGATGTTTATTGTTAGCTAACATCCTGACGCGGCACACTCTGATGAAAGAAACATTTTACCCATTTAAGCCCACTGTGTTGCCAGATCCACCTAGTATAAACGTCTTTGTCAGTTTTTTTTTTTTTTCCATTTAATTTGACACTTTAGAAAGTAAATAAAGTGGGAAGTTGCAGGTTAGGGGTTAGCAATATCTCAATCTTATCTTATTTATAAAAGATTGAACTCATTTTTATTTATTTCTTTATTTTTACTATTATTATTATTTTTTATTGTTTTCAGTGGAATATCTGGCAACACTGCACTTAAGGTCCCTATATACTCAAAACGAAGTTCCTTTTCTTTCTTCGTTTAGGGGTAAAATAAAGTTTGAAATACGTGAGCAGTGGTTTACTGTTAGCTAACATCCCAACGCCTCCCACTCTGATGAAAGCAACATTTAACCCATTTAAGCCCACTGTGTTGCCAGATCCACCTAGTATAAGTGTCTTTGTACTTTTCTTTTCCACTTAATTTGACACTTGAGAAAGTAAATAAAGTGAGAAGTTGCAGGTTAGGGTTGGCAAAATATTAATCTTATCTTATTTATAAAAATTTCTCATTTTGATTTATTTCTTTATTTTTACTATTATTAGTTTTTTCAGTTTTTATTGTTTCGTTTAGAGGTAAACATAGTTTGAAATTCGTGAGCAGCGGTTTACTGTTAGCTAACATACTGATGCCGCCCACTCTGATGAAAGCAACGTTTAACCCATTTAAGTCCACTGTGTTGCCAGATCCACCTAGTATAAGCGTCTTTGTACTTGGCTTTTGCACTTAATTTGACACTTTAAAATGTAAATAAAGTGGGAAGTTGCAGTTTAGGGTTAGCGATATCTCAATCTTATCTTATTTACAAAAGATTTGAATACATTTTTCGATTTATTTCTTTATTTTTTACTATTATTCATTTTTTTCAGTTTTTATTGTTTTAATAGCAATATCTGGCAACACTGTAGTGATGGATCGTTCTTGAACGATTTGTTCATTTTGAACGAATCTTTAATGTGACTCGGGACGAATGAGTTGTCTCGGAGAGTGATTCGTTCAGTCGCGCACGGGCAACATCCTGTTAGGTTCTGTACTGGAATTACTTCACCTGTTTCGAGTCTTCGGGTTTTTAGAGTCGTTCGTTCATCTTATGGGGCTGTCACGTGATGAACAAACTCGAACCCGAAGACTCGAGAGATGAATTAATCAGTTCTCTTTCTGGCTCAGACTGCATAGGTTAAACTTGTGGAGCTGTCACGTGATGAACGAACGACTCAAACCCGAAGAGATGAACTAATCAATTCTTTTTCCGGCTCAGACTGCATTGGTTAGCTAATTAATCTTTTTTGTTTCTTATAGCATTATAGTTTTGTTTTGTTTGAAGTGTGATCAACGTTTGTGTAAGCAGTAGATGTGTTAGGAAGGTAACAGGTAACGTTTTAATTATATTTTGCTAAAATGAACGAAATTAACGAAATGACTCGAAAAAAGATTCGTTCATTTTGCTGAACAAGACTCAAAGGTCCGAGTCGGTAAAATGATCCGAACTTCCCATCGCTACAACACAGCATCACCTCACTTAAAGCCCCTATATTCTTAAAACGAAGTTACTTTTCATTCTGCGTTTAGAGGTAAAACAAAGTTCGAAATATGTAAACAGTAGTTTATTGTTAGCTAACATCCGACGACGTGCACTCTGATAAATGCAACGTTTAACCTATTTAAGCCCACCAGATCCACCTAGTATAAATGTCTACTTGGCTAATCCACTAAATTTGACACTTTAAAATGTAAATAAAGTGGGAAGTTGCAGTTTAGGGTTAGCGATATCTCAATCTTATCCTATTTACAAAAGATTTGAATACATTTTTTCGATTATGAGTTTTTATTGTTTTCATTGCAATATCTGGCAACACGGCACTTAAGGTCCCTATATACTCAAAACAAAGTTCCTTTTCGTTTTTCGTTTGGGGTAAAACGAAGTTTGAAATACGTGAGCAACGGTTTACAGCTAACATCCCAACACCTCCCACTCTGATGAAAGCAACGTTTAACCCATTTAAGCTCACCAGCAACTATGATTGTTCTAGATGTTATCCATGTTTTATGTCTCAATGACATGCAAGCAAACAACCAAATAAAGGTTTTCAAGAAAAAAACATTAAAAAAAGGTATTCACTTTCTTCCTGTCACATTCAGTGTGTTAGTTTAGTTTAGTTAGTTTAGGTCTTAGTAATTTTGTTATGTGCCTTTGTCATTCTGTCACGTTTATGTCTTTTGGTTTCTCCCATTGTCTCACCCCGTCGATCTGTCTGTTTTGGTTTAACCCTCATTACCGTCATCCCCTACACCTGTGTTTGTAAGTAGTCTCACCCTTTATAAGTCTGCTTGTGTTTTGAGTTTGCTGTTGGTCCTTGACGTTATTTGGAAGTGTGTGGATGTCTCGTTGTGTTCCTGCCTGTTCCTGCCTGTTCCTGCCTGTTCCTGCCTGTTCCTACGAAGAGTTATATTAAATTGTTATTTGTTTGTATCGTATCTCGTCTCTCGTCTCGTTCGACCAGCACTACACGTAACAGAAGGACCGACCGAAACGACTTTATCCCCGGCGTTTCCCTGCTTTATTTTTTCTGTTTTTTTCTCAGTGTTTGTTTTTTGTTTTTCGTTATGGATAACCCCGCTGTCCTCCTTCTTCTCCTGGAGCAGGGGAATCGCTCTCTCGTGGACCACACTAGAGACTTCGTCCACCTCGTACCACTCACACACTACCCAGACAGCAGCCTTTGCACATTTTACCGTGCAGGACTGAACATCGCCACGAAAGCGCAGCTGTCCGGGGAGGGTCCACGAGAGAGCTTCGCCGACTACATGGAGTGGGTGCTGGTGTCCTGTAGATCTTCGTTGACCACGGAGGATGACACCAGCCCCACTCAAGACCCAGAGCCCAGCCAACCAGCATCCCGACACGCGGAGTTTGAGCCCGAGCCCACCGCGGATGACGAGCCACGAGCGACAGAGCCAGAGATCGCCACAGAGCCAGAGCCCTACACGTCCGATCAGGTGCGAGAGCCAGCTACAACTACCACAACGGGGGAGTGCAAGATGGAGCAAGTAAGGGCTATGGAGAGCCCTGCCCATTGCACCACTGCTGGGGGTGAGCTGGAGAACTACTCTGGGGATTTAATTGACTTTTCTACAGAAGTTCTAGAAAATAACTCTGGGGATTTAATAGACTTCTTTACGGAAATATCTACCTGTCACGTTATACCTGCCTGTATGGAATCCCCACCCACCCTCCCTCTTCTGCCTATGTCAACATCTGTCTGGTCACCGCTGTCCCCTGACAGCCCCTCGGCTCACCCTCACCGCTCGCCGCGGGTCTGCCAGCTTCCATCGGCGTCAGGGCTGGAGGATCCCTCATCTCCGCCTCCAGCCTCAGAGTCCAGAACTCCGCCTCGGCCCTCCGACCCTGCGGCTCCACCACGGCTCTTAGCGCCCTCGTCTCCATCGTCGCCCATCGGTCCACCAGCTCCACCGGGCTCCCTCGTCTTTCCAGCTTCGCCCTGCTCGGTCGTCGTCCCTCCGTCACCTCAGGACTCTGTTCCTCCGGCTGCGCCTCGTCACTCCATCCCACCGGCTCCTAAGGACTCCTCCCTCCCTCCCTCCCTCCCTCCCTCCGGCACAGCCTCCATCCTCTGTCGCTCCGGCTCCGCCGCGGACCTCCGGATCTCCGCCTCGGGCTCCTACGCCAGCGGCTCCGCCTCCATCGGTCGGCCCCCTGGAGTCGTCAGCCTTTCCTCCACCATGGCTCCTCCCTCCATCGGCTCCACCGTGGGTCGTCATCATGGCTGCGGTCTGGGTCTCCCTCTGCTTCTCCTGCTCCGGGTCCCTCCTGTTTCCTCCTTGGCTCCTTCCACCTTCGCCACCCCCCTGGACTATGTTATGTTTATTTGAACTGTCTGTCCAGCCATGGCCTCCTGAACCGCCCACCTACTCTCTTGTTTTTTTTTGTTGTTGTACGGCGCGAGACGCACCTATTCGGAGGGGGGCGTAATGTCACGTCTTATGTCTTTTGGTTTCTCCCATTGTCTCCCCCGTCGATCTGTCTGTTTTGGTTTAACCCTCATTACCGTCATCCCCTACACCTGTGTTTGTAATTAGTCTCACCCTTTATAAGTCTGTTTGTGTTTTGAGTTTGCTGTCGGTCCTTGACGTTATTTGGAAGTGTGTGGATGTCTTGTTGTGTTCCTGCCTGTTCCTGCCTGTTCCTACGAAGAGTTATATTAAATTGTTATTTGTTTGTATCGTATCTCGTCTCTCGTCTCGTTCGACCAGCACTACACGTAACACATTCATTCATTCATTAGTTTTAATTTATTTTGTTTTTAGTACTTTTAGTACTTCAACTCGAACTGATCTTGTTGCCAATGCAAGTTCTTTTTTTTTTTTTTTGTCTTCTAATTTTTATTTCATCTTCAGTTTAATTAACAGTTTAATTAGTTTACAGTGACAACTGTAATATTTAGTCAGTTGCAGATGGTGTTTTTGGGAGTGAAATTCTCATTACTGAATGCAATTGAGTCATGAATACGTGTGCTTCATTTTCCCAGAAGTGAAAGTCTGTATAAACATGTATAACTGAACAAAGAGGATTTGGTCATTTTTGGTCATCATGAGCACATCAGTATATAAAACTAACATGCATGAACAAAAAGCTAAAACCTGTAACAAAACCTGTATTCACTTGAACGTTTAAAAAGATTATGTTATTTGAATAGACCAATTTATCAAAAGTCACATGATTGACCATGCACGGCCAATGGGAGGGACAGCACTCATATGTCTGACAACAAACACTCTGATACAATGAGATACAGTGTCAAACCGTTGGCCAGCTGTGCACATCTGCAGAGAAGTCAAACAGACAGTCAAATGACTGCTGAAACGTCTATTTCTGTCTGTAACTGGTAATGGATCACACTGAGAATAAAACACTGAAATTACTAATTATCTAAAAACAGGAAAATGAGTCACCCTTGTGGAAAATATTGAAGGAAGACAGAGGGCTAGTTGTCACATTGGGAATTGTTACAAGTGCTCTGTAAAGTTATGAGTCAAGTCAAGTCAAGTCTAGTCATGCAAATGTGTGTGTTTTCTCCAACAGTCAGTTCTATGCTGGTGTCTAGAGCAATTTAAATGGCTGTTGTGTTAAGTGAGCATGATTTGTAAATTCTGTCATCCAATGTAGAATTACAACATCATCATGTTTTCCTACAGCTGCTGAGTGAATATGCATACACAATAAAACTACATCCAGACAACAGCCTGTTTGGGGTCAGTAAGATTTGTTAATGTTTTTGAAACAAGCGTGTTATGCTCAATCAAATCTGCTTTTATTTAATTAAAAATACAGTAAAAACAGTAAAACTGTTAAATATTATTACAATTCAAAATAACTGTTTTCTAGATGAATGTATGTTAATATGTAGTTTATTCCTGTGATCATAGCTGAATTTTAAGCATCATTACTCCAGTTTTCAGCGTCAAAAGGTTCTTCAGAAATCATTCTAATGTGCTGTTCAAGAAACATTTATTATTAGTAGTATCGGTGTTGGAAACAGTCATAATGCTTTATATTTTTGTGAAAACTGATACATTTTTCAGGATTCTTTGATGAATGGGAAGTTTAAAAGAGCAGCATTTATTTGAAATGTGAAATCATTTGTAACATTCTCAGAAATTGAATGTGTCCTTGAATAAAAGTATTGATTAAAAAAAAAAAAAAATTGAAGTGTAGTGTACATAATGAAAGTAATTTTTAACAGTGGATAGGTTTAACTTTTTTGTTGACCCATCCCCCCCCCCTCAAAAAATATACTCAATAGCTTTATTTTCATAAATAGAATTTCAAAAGAAAGACAAACTAAAATAAAAAGAAAAAAGAAAATCTAAAAATAAACACTGACATATTGAAGGAATATTAGAAGGAAAAAAAAAACAACAACTATGAATTAAGATGTGACACTGTCCAGTCTTATTTAGTCTTATTTCTTTTTCTCGACATTTTGAATGAGTTTTATTTATTTATTTGTTTATTTGTTTAGGTTTTAGTAAATCTGTTATGTCCCTTTATCATGTTTGATAGTTTTCTTAATAATATAATATAATCTTTATTTATTTTATTTTTTTTTTTTGAAAGTTTTGAATTTCATATTTTCAGTTTTTTTGTTTGTTTGTTTTTCATTTTGTTTAGGTTTGAGTAATTTTGTTATGTTCCCTTGTCATATTTGATAGTTTTCTTAATATAATATCTTAATATAATATAATATAATATAATATAATTATATTTATTATGTTGTTTATAATATAATTTTATTTAAATTTTTAAAGTTTTCATTCTTAATTCAGTGTTATGTATTTATATTTGGATTATTCTGCAATGTTTGTTGTTTTTTTTATTTACTTTAGTTTTAATATAAAATATTTTAAATAATATAATATTCATTTAGTTTTTAATAACATAATGATATACATATATAATGATATACAAGTTTTCATTCTTATTTTAGTTAAGAACTTACATTTCTTTTTTTTTTTATGCATGATTAGCAAGTTATAGTTTTCATCAATTTTTTTTCCAGCCTTATTTCAATTAACGAAAACATTTGTCAGTACAAATTTCCTGGAGTGAACAGTCTCCGCTGTATACAATGTTACATTATTAAAAATCAATGTCAAAGTTAAATTGAAAGTCATCCATCACTTCAGGTACGTGAGGCCTGTCACATGACTGTGTCTTTTCTTACACTTGAAAAGCCATCTTTTCTCTTTTCTTCTGCCTGAAAGCTCTTGTTGCGTCTGAGGCGTTCTGCAGTGGACATCTCAAGCTAATTAAAGAGAATTCATGGTTTGGTGTGAGAAGAACCGCTACAGAGAGTAACATTGTCAAACACATGCAGAATGCGGCTACACCTTACGTGACACTCAGAGGCGGTGTAACCTCACCCGCCTGGGAACACTTGCTGTCAGCGAGGCGTTTCCACGGTGACAGGGTCGTGCCCTTTGACCTCACAGATCTGTAGAGGGCCCAGGTCGTCAGGGGAGCTAAAGGGACCCCTATTTTTTGTGTTAAGAGGAATTCAGAATGAGAAATGGATGGATTGGGGATGTGTAGGAAGGAGGGAAGAGGAGACGTGTGGAGAGAAGAGAGAAAATGCTAATATTTAAATGTGATGTTCTCACAGCGGGGCTGTACAGTTTTTTTTTTTGTTTTTTTTGTCTTATCGCTGTACAAAGCAAAGCGCCTGAGAGTCATTCCCACCCAGGGCGACGCATACCGCAGGGGGTACTTGCCTGGAAAGGTTTCAGTTTTGCTGTTAAATCTATAAACCACACATTAGTAGATTAAAATAATTAATTGTAATTAATGCCATGTGTTTTATAGTTAACACATTTAATTCCTTTTTATGGCAAGGAAATAAAACAGAAAATATGTGCAAATTGTGTCACGTTGGATGCGACTCAGAGGAATAGCATTTACAAAGACACTGAATAAACTCTTTGATAATAATGCTTAATGATATCCATTATCTTATATGTTGTATTGTATAGTTATATTATATTTTTAAGCAGATCTAGGAGAAGATTAGTTGAAAAAAAATAAAGCATCCACTTTTTCCCCTCAATTTTAGCTTATATAATTTACATAAATGTATACTGGTCAAAAAAGAAAATATCATGAAAATATTAAGGGTTTTTATAGGGGTGTGACAAGACACTTATCCCACGAGATGAGACGAGACATGAGACAGGGTTCACGAGAACAAGACGAGACAAGACGAGATATTTTAACTTTTTTTAAAGAAATCCTCAATGATGAAATATATAGGGAAAATAGTATTTTTTAGTATTTAGTATATAGTATTTTTTAATAAATTATATGCAGTAATAAACAACATTAAACAAGAGCTTCACGATTTTGGATAAATTAGGAATCCCAGTTGTTTTTAATAAATTGGAGACCATGATTGTCTCACGATTCTGGAGAAAAAAAGATTAGAAAACTAAACAAAATAATGTAATTTACTAGTGGTTCTGACAAAATGTTCATTGCTTAAGTCTTTTAAAAACATATTAATTTAAACAAAACAAAACAACAACAATAATAATAATAATAATAATAATAATAATAAATGGAGACAGTGTCTCACTTCATTAAGAGTTTTTTTTTTTTGTTTTGTTTTTTGTTTTGTTTTTTACTATTGAAATCTCCTAAATGAATGATTCAATGACATACTTTTTTTAAAAACGGGCAGTTGTCGCCACCTCCTGGCGGAAGACGATAAGCGTTACTGTACATACAAGTGTTAAAATACTTTCGTTTTAATCGCTACTGTAGACAATAAGTGTTTATACCCAAAATATAAACTTTTATTCTAGTACTTCTGTTATTTCAATGTCAGTAACACACAAATAATGATTATAATGTGGTTGAAAAGACTGTTTGTGTTGCTGTTTCTGGATCAGTATAAATGCAGATTTCAACACCGCATCGTAAGCGTCATGGAGCGTGAGCAGCGCGTGTTTTGTCGCCGCCCATATCGTGAATAACAGCGTTCACATCGGAAGCCTAATAATGGCCGACCCTCTGATTTATTAACATTGGCAGCGACAAAACGTGCTTTTCACGCTCCACTGACACTGGCGATGTGAAACAGTTGTAATAGACATGTAATAGACTAAATCGTTGTCATTCAGAAAACTCAAACTCATTCAAACTTTTAAATGGTAGTGTATCAGGGATTCAACAAAGATATTAAGCAGCACAGTTTTTTTTTCTAAAGGATCATGTGACACTAAAGACTGGAGTAATGATGCTGAAAATTCAGGTTTGCATCACACAACTAAATTACGTTTTAAAATATATTCATATAGAAAACAGTTATTTTAAATTGTAACTGGAAGAGTAAAGATTACTTTGAGAACAAGCTTTGAGTTGGCTTGAGAAAGCCTAGCCTAAAATTGTGAAGCAGTTGTAAAAGTATGAAAGCTGATGTTGCTAGCATGATTTAGCACATTGTTTACACTATTTAACATGTTGTTAGCACGTTTTAGCATGTTTAGCTCGTTGCCTGCATTTGTAGACTGATTACAATGTTGTTAGAATGTTACTAGCATGCTTATAACCTGATTAGCATGTTGGTAGCATGTTTCTAGCATGATTAACATGATACTAGCTTGTTGCTAGCATGTTTTTAGCATGATTAGCATTTTACTAGCCTGTTTTTACATTACTAGCATGATTAGCAAGTTACTAGCATGTTGCTAGGATGATTAGCCAGTTACTGGCATGTTGTTAGCATGATTACTAAGTTACTACAACATTGCTAGCATGATTAGCAAGTTATTAACCTGTTGTTACCATTTTTAGCATTTTACTAGCATGTTGCTAGCATGGTTAACATGTTACTAGTTTGTTACTAGTATGTTTCTAACATGATTATCATATAACTAACATGTTGCTATCACAATTAGCATGTTGCTAACATGTGTCTAGCATGTTTAGCATTTTACTATCATGTTATCATGATTATCATGTTGCTATCATGTTTCTAGCATGATTAGCATAGTACTAGCATGTTGTTAACATGATTAGCAAGGTACTAGCATGTTGCTAGCATGATTAGTCAGTTACTGACATGTTGATAGCATGTTTGGCAAAGTTACTAGCATGATTAGCATGTTACTAGCATGTTGTTAGCATGATTACTAAGTTACTACAACATTGCTAGCATGATTAGCAAGTTATTAACCTATTGCTAGCATGATTAACATGTTGCTAGTTTGTTACTAGTATGATTAACATGTTACTAGCATGTTGCTAGCATGATTAGCAAGTTATTAACCTGTTGCTAGCATTTTTAGCATTTTACTAGCATGTTGCTAGCATGATTAACATGTTGCTAGTTTGTTACTAGTATGTTTCTAACATGATTATCATATAACTAACATGTTGCTATCACAATTAGCATGCTGCTAGCATGTTTCTAGCATTTTTAGCATATTACTATCATGTTGTTATCATGATTATCATGTTGCTATCATGTTTCTAGCATGATTAGCATAGTACTAGCATGTTGTTAGCATGATTAGCAAGTTACTAGCATGTTGCTAGTATGATTAGCAAGTTACTAGAATGTTGTTAGCATGATTAGCAGGTTACTAGCATGTTGTTAGCATGATTAGCATGTTTAAACCAGCTAAAATTAGTTGATTCAGCAAAAACCAGCTAAAACCAGCCTCGGCTGGTTGTCGAGTCTTAGCTGGTTTAACTTCACTGGTCTTTTAACAGGTCTCCCAGCTTGGACCAGCTAAAAAGTGGCCAAAACCACTTTTAAACCAATTTAAACCAGCCTGAGAGACCAGCCAAAGCAGCTATTTAGCTTAGGCTGGTTTTCACTGTTTTTTAAATAGGGAATTGTTAAGCATTTTTATAGCAATAAACAGCTTAGATGCACCATAGGTCTCTTTGTATAAAAGTTTTCACCCCCTCAAAGTCTATGGGATTTTAGGTGGTTTTCGAAAACCGTAAGCCGGATCAGTTAGAAAAAATATAGCAACTAACTTCAGACCAGTCTAAAGGTCTGACCTGAGTTTGGTGGCTGTAGCTTTAAAGCTCTAGGAGGAGATACTGACTACGTTTTGGGCTCAGCAGAAGAAGAAGAAGAATAGAGGAATAATATTTCACAGCTTTACTGTTTTTACTGTAATTTTTGTCAAATAAATGCAGCCTTGGTGAGCATAAGAGACTTCTTAATCTTTATTATTCCAAACATTTGACCTGTATATGGGCCATAAAGGGCAATAAAACTTCATCTAACAAGAACGGAAAAAAATACAGAAATTATATGTAGTTTAATAAATAGATATAGAAGTGTAGCATGTCACACTGCATAGCACTGCTTGACATTTCATGTCAACTATTCAATAAATGGGTAGTTTGATGTCTGCCTGTACGACACATGTCTTTTTATATGTTTGACAGGAGGAAAAAAAGTGTTTTATTTGATTTAGTAAGCTGACAGGTATATTTCCAAGAGTAATTGCTTTCAACCAATGGTAACTAACGGACCACAGTCGGCCTATTTTGAGCCAGTTATTTTATTCTGAAGGGAAAATGTGTGAGTATTTTCCATACACAGGGTTTGCCAGGGCCAAACCAGTGGAAATGGACTTTAATATCTGTCATCCTGGGTGAGGCTTCATAAAATGCTCATAAGCTCCAACAGATGTGTGTCAGAATAATAAGCCTCAATAGTAATGGAATAATAGGCCTCAACCTTTATTAAATTAAATTAAATTAAATTAAATTAAATTAAATTAAATTAAATTAAATTATTCAATTAAATATTTTTTTTTTTCCCAAAGTGAAATGCAATAAAAATTGAAATTATATTTTGAATAAACAAAATGAAGCCATTAGGCCATTACATTTTTTTCCTAATTATTTCTATATAAGTTGTCATTACTGTAATGTGTGTGTGTATATATATATATATATATATATATAATTTTTTTTTAATGCCCTTTATAGTCTCTACACAGGTCAAAAGTTTGGAATAATAAAAATTAAGAAATCTCTTATGCTCACCAATGCTGTATTTATTTGACCAAAATACAGTAAAAACAGCAATATTGTGAAATATTATTACAACTTAAAATTAATATGTTTTCCATCTGAATATATTTTAAAATGTAATTTATTACTACGATGCAAAGCTAAATTTCATAACTTCAGTCTTCAGTGTCACCTGATAATTCAGAAATCATGAAAATATAATGATTTGCTGCTTTACATTGTAATAAAATTTATAAAATTACTGTTTTACTGTATTTTTAATCAAGTAAACACATTTCTTTCAGAGATTTCCTTAACACACTTACTTTAAATAAACTTTACCTTAACTAAACAAATCTTAATTATTTCAAATGTTTGACCAATTGTGTGTCCATTCACAGTAATTATAAGCTAAAATAAAAAAAAATAAAAAATAAAAAAATTGGTGCACCAGTGAAGTTTTTATTATTTAAATTAGAAATGTATTTTTATGATGTAATCATATAATAATCAATATTACTGTATGAATAAATACAACATTTTAAGCATTACAGTATATGCATTATTTATATGTTAAAATAATAGCTAAAATAACTATATGAATGTGTCTTAAATGGATACTACAATTTCAATGACATTACCAATATATATATATATATTTTATTAATCATATAATAATGGATAAATGGATATTTATTGTATAAATAAAGACAACATTTCATGCATTACAGTATATGCATATATATATATATATATATATACACTACCGCTCATCAAGGCTGCATTTATTTGATTAAAAATATAGAAAAAAAAACAGTAATATTGCAAAATGTTTTTACAATTTAAAATAATGTTTTTTATTTTAACATACTTTAAAATAGAATTTATTCCTGTGATGAAAAGCTGAATTTTTATCAGCTGTTACTCCAGTCTTAAGTGTCACATGATCCTTCAGAAATCATTCTAATATGCGGATTTATTATTAGAATGATCAATGTTGGATAATATCAACAGTTGTGCTGCCAAATATTTTTTGGAACCTGTGATTTTTTTTTTTTTTTTCAGGATTCTTTCATGAATAACAAGTTTAAAAAGTACAGTGTTTATTCAAAATATAAATATTTTATAACAATGTAAATTATTTATTATTAACTTTTAATAAACTTTTAATTATTAACTTAATACTTCCTTGGTGAATAAAAGTATTAATTTCTTAAAAAAAAAAAAAAGAAACAATAAAAATGTACTGACCCCAAACTTTTGAACGGTAGTGTATATATATATATATATATATATATATATATATATATGAATGTATTTTAAATGTATACTACAATTTTAATAACATTACCATAATATCAAAATAAATAAAAATAGCATAATTTTTCATATTACATACAAATGACATTTAACACCTTAATGCCATAATAATAATTTGTTAGCAAATGTGTTTTATTGTCATGAAAATAGTGTAACAATGCAAAAACAAACAAACAAACAAACAAATAAATAAATAAATAAATAAAGTCTTAATGGCCATAAAATGTTCCTTCATGATCTTATATTATTATAAAATATTCTAAGCTTTTTTTTTTCCTTTTGATTTTGGCATTAAATATTGTCCCCGGCATGTTTGTTGACAGTTTTTTTTGTTTTTTTTTTGTGAGATTCACCCTTTTGCACTCTCTGTCTCCTGTTTCTAAGCACCAGTGAATAAGTAATTGCTTGTGAGCACATTTAAAGCTTTTTTTCACAGTAGGCATATGTATCTGTAATTGTTTGAAACTGCCTGAAACAGTGAAAAACTGAAATAAAGCGAGAAAGAGAGAAAAAGAGATGAAGAGTGTGAGCAGGAGAGACGTTTGGGGGCTGTTCCTAATTTTGTCGTCAAACAGTAGCGAGTGTAGCGTGTGTTTTGTAACCGGCTGTGCGGGGCTGGTTATAATAACTGTGAAAAATCTCATTAATTCAGTCAGACTCAACCGCTAACGCCTTGTATTGTCACTTATCCCTGGGCCCTTTTGACTGCCTAACTAGCATCATCTCCGTGGTGACAGAGGAGCGAGGCTTCACACGTAAACGCAAACTTTTCTTTGTCTGCCTGATAAAACTTGACAAACAGCGTGTGACTGGAAGAGTTTAGCTGAGGGAATGCCTGGGTTTTGTGTTTAATTCGCACATGGTTCAGGTTCAAATCCAGAAACAGCCGTACTCATTTTTAATAATACGGCGCAGCTTCCTCACGAGGCTGAGGCTGTGACCTCATTTCCTTTGTTGGGCTGCTGCAGGAAGCACGGTCAGCCTCTTCCTTTCACACCGTGACAGCCTGATGAGGGGTGACAGCTGGGGAAATGAAGTTCAATCACAGCTAAATCTACTGAGTAAATGAATGATTGCTGTGTTTTGATGTACATAGCACATTTCACACAACTTGTGCATCACAGTAACGCTTGAATAAACTTGAAGTGAAGATAAAACAACAACAACAAAAAAATTTAAAACCAGATCTCTTTTTTTTTTCGATATGTAAGACCTTTATTTCTTGGCTGGGATTGTTTACATCCTTTTATAGCTGCAATTTGGACCTTCAACCCATTGATCCCCATTGAGGTCCACTATATGAAGAAAAATCCTGCAATGTTTTCCTCAAAAACCTTGATTTCTTTTTGACTGAAGAAAGCAAGACATTAACCTCTCGGATGTCATGGGGGTGAGTAAATTATCAGGATTTTTTTTATTCTGGAAATGAACTAATCCTTTAAATCTCAAAACTGGCTAAATTATTATTTAAGCAAGCAACTGAAACTGGCCAGTGTTTACCCCAGTTAATTAAGCAGTATTGTCATTATTTACATCAAATGAAGCTCTGACACAGACTGTGCATTTGTGATGAACAGTGTGGTACAGTTCAACTTGATATGAGTGTCTCTATTCTCACGTTTTGCAACTGCACAGCATCAGTGTGTGGTGTAAAAACCCTTCAGAACTTCCTCTTTTAAGTGCAAAGCAAGTGCAAAGTGGGAGGTGAATAAGATCCCTCCAGATCTGCATGAAGATATTTGACTTTGTTGAGGTGATGCACACACAACGCAGTGGTGCGTGTAATATTGAAGTTAAAGTATTTATAATGCTTTGAGTTGCAGGTTTAGTAAAGGAAACATGATAATCCTGTTTTGAGGTCTCGTCTGGCCTCTAAGTGCAAACCCATAATTCTTTCTTTCTTTCTTTCTTACTTTCTTTCTTTCTTTCTTTCTTAGTTTTACACTTTATGGTTACACTTTGTATGTTGTTACAATGTAATTACACTAACCAGTGCCAAGTAATATTAATTAACTACATGTACTTGATTTGTAATTATGCATAATTTACTCTTGTTACTATTGTAAATATATGTAACATGCAATTATGTCATCTTAAAATAAAACATCTAAATAAAAAAGTATGTTGTTTTAAATAAATTTATTTATTTATCTGTTTATTTAGATTATCAAGGGTTCACTTTATTTTAAGGTGATGTTGTTACAGTGTAATTATACTAACAAGTACCAAGTAATATGAATTAACTACATGTACTTACTATGGGGTTAAGGTTGGGGTTAGGATATGTAATTATGCATAATTATGCATATTTACAGGTGTTACTACCGTACATAAATGTAACATAATTATGCCATCTTAAAATGGAATGGCAAAATAAATTATTTATTTATTTATTTAAATAATTAAGGGTACACTTTATTTTAAAGTGATAAAAATTATGCAAATAATGCACAATTTACTTGTGTTACTACCATAATACATTTAACGTAATAATGCCACATTAAGATAAAATGTCAAATAATGTAAATATAATTATATAATTATATATAATTATAGATACATAATTAGGTTTAGAATTTGTAATTATGCATAATTATGTATATGTACTGGTGTTACTACCATAAATACATGTAATGCAATTATGCCCCCTAAAACAAAATGAATGATTGAATGAATGAATGAATGAATATCATAAGATTTTTTTTTTTTTAAATAAATAAATAATGTAATAAAATTAGGGTTACGTTAGGGTTAGGATTTGTAATTATGCATAATTGTGCATATATACTGGTGTAATTACGCCACCTTATTATTATTATTTTTTAATAATAAAAATAAATAAATAAGGTTAAGGTTAGGTTTAGATTTTTTTCTTCTTTTTTTCTTTAAAGTATGCAAATAATGCACAATTTACTGGTGTTACTACCATAATACATTTAACATAATAATGCCACATTAAGATAAAATGTCAAATAATGTAAATAAATAAATACATATTGTATTTATTGATTTGTATAATTATGGATATATAATTAGGGTTAGAATTTGTAATTATGCATAATTATGTATATGTTACTACCATAAATACATGTAACGCAATTATGCCCCCTAAAATAAAATGAATGATTGAATGAATGAATAAAAGAATGCTATAAGATTTTTTTTTTTTAATAAAATAAAATAAAACAAAATAAAATAATGTAATAAAATTAGAGTTAAGTTAGGGTTAGGATTTGTAATTATGCATAATTGTGCATATATACTGGTGTAATTACGCCACCTTAAAATAAAATAAAATAAAATAAATAAGGTTAGGTTTAGGTTTTTTAATTATGCAAATAATGCACAATTTACTGGTGTTACTACCATAATACATTTAACGTAATAATACCACATTAAGATAAAATGTCAAATAATGTAAATAAATAAATAAATACATATTGTATTTATTTATTTATATAATTGTGAATATATAATTAGGGTTAGAATGAATTAATGAATATTATACGATTTATTTATTTTTAAATAAATAATATAATGAAATTAGGGTTAAGTTAGGGTTAGGATTTGTAATTATGCATAATTATGCATACTTTACTGGAGTTACTACCATAAATACTAATGTAAAGAAATAATGCCACATTAAAATTAAACGTCAAAATAAATAAATACAAACATGAATGAATGAATGAATGAATGAACAAACAAATGCATTCATTCATTTATGGGTGAATGGGCTAGAATTCACTTTGAGCTAAATTTGATTTATTTAATTATTTGTATCACTTTCAACTTTTCAATGTTATTTGACAATTAAACAAAACTTAAATCTAAATGTCTGGAGTAATTAGTTTCAATCTTGTGGACGCCCAAATGAATGATACATGGCTCTTTTGTTGCATTTGCCATCTAGTTTTCACAAATTAGCCACATCATGTGACCAGGTTACAAAAGAACACCAGCTAAAAGCTTTTCTTTAAAAGGCAAGTCAAATATTTACCCACTTTTGTTGTGAACCTGGGCAGCCTGAGGTTTGCTTTCACTCTTCGGCCCCAGGCTTCTCCAATAACGGCCAATTGACACTACATCAGCACAACTGTGTACGTTCAAACTTTCAACAGCCGTAAACATGTTAGCAAGCAGCGATGTTGCTCAAATGAAGCGATTCATCAGGTCCTCCTGAAAGACTCCTTTGTGGTTCGCACTACAGCTTCTCAATGCGGGGGGGGGTTGTCTGAACTGACATTCCAGCCTTGCTTAATTAACCCTGGGTAGCGATAAAGCAGTCATGCTTTTCAAACCAAATCTCACTCCACCTTAATGACTTCCAGAGTCTCCGATACCATAAAGACCCCCACCCCAGTGGCGTCCACTTCAGCCTCTTTTAAAACCCTTCGCTTCCCTCTTTAAACCATGCAGTCCTCACTACTCCGAACAAACGTGGTTTCCTCCTCCATCTCACATGTGGGCCACTTGAGTTGAGAGTGAAGCGTTTGAGGGTGCTGAGCATTCCTGAGGTTTCTCACCCCACTTCAAGAGTCCAGCTGACGTAATGAATACAGCTCATGTGTTGAGTCACTAACAAGAATACGCTGCAAAAGAGGTTTCGACACACCATTTTCTGTACACAAGCACTTAGTTTAAATAAAACATCTTTTGTTGGTTTTATTTGGACGTTTCTCTCCATGTGACACTGAGCGCACCCTTTATTGGGGTGTTGATAACATGATGGATTGCTAGATCCTCGGGACGTCTTTGAAGCGTTTACAACGCAGCATAAAGTGAAACATTTCAATGGCTTACAAGCTATTCAGAGACTTTGACAAACGCCTTTTGTTTTCTATTGACATACTGTTCTAGTTTTTATTTATAACAACATATTTGGCCCAAACTTGTTTTAATAAGTCTATTCATTCACTGAGTGACAACAAATACAGTGCAGACAGAAAAACACATTGTGCAGAGTGATTCTGTTGTCAGTTGTCAACTACTGCTGCTGTTTTACAGACAGATTAAAGCACCTTTGTGTTTGCAGCACATCTGATGATCACAGAAGGGCAGATTGCAGGTTTAGGAGCTGGAAAGATTTCATGCTTTTTTGACAGCACAACAGGCTTATTTTTTTTCAATGGTTTGAAATACATTAAAGGAAAAGGGGTGATATTTTGGGGGGCAAACTGGAGAGCTGTGGTGTTTTTTAGAGCTTCAACTAAGTACGGGGAGACAGTTGTCACTTTCTACTCTAATGAATATTTTTGAGTTCTTTTAAAGCTGCTGTGGAGACACAAACCTTCAGGTCTTGGTTGCAGAAAAGCTATTTCCAACCTTATTGCTCAATAGTTTCCTATAAAGGGATTCTTTGTCATAATGGAAACCTGCAGTTTATGGATTTTGATTTGACAAAAATGCCTTTAAGACATAAAAGCATCATCGTTTAGATGAAGTTTATGTCATTTTGCACAAATAATGGCCTTTTTTAAAGCAAAATATACTTTTTATTTATTTTTTTAAAGCATATATTGTGAAAAATGCTGAACATTATTACCACAATTTAAATGCATGGCTGCAAGATAAAAAAATTCTAATTTATTTATTTAGAGTTTAGGTGACTGGTTTTGTGTGTGTGTGTTTATGCTATAGATTTTTAACTTTTTTCTAAATGTAGTTTTTTGGATGAACAATTCCATCAGAAGTTCTAACCTAAAAACGTATTGCTATAACTTAAAAAAAAAGCTCATTATTTTGTTAAGCCAAAACATTTTGTTTAGAGTGTGCAGTAACTGATTATCTTAAACTCAAACTGAATGAGTTACAGCAGATTTCTAGTTTCCAGCATGCTTTGCAACAGAGAATAAATGTTGAAATTAAATTTTTTTGTTCATTCATTAATTTATTCACTCCACAAGATGAATATAGTGGGATATCTGTTAGTGATATCATTAGTAAAACATTTCTGTTACATCTGAGTTTTAGGGGGTTACCATTGTGGTAAAGAGTAGAACCTGTGGTTAGGTTGAAAATGGGCCAAAAACACAAAGTCTATATTTATGCTGTATGTTGCTTTATTGGGAGGAAAAAAAAAAACAAAAAAAACTGTGCACTTGCAGATGCAATGATTATGTGTGTTGTTACAAGCTGGCAGTTAAAAGATTAGTTTACTTCCAGAATTTAACAAAAACAACAACAACAACAACAACAAATCCTGATAAGTTACTCACCCCATGTCATTTCAGATTCATGTTTTTCAGTCAAAAAGAAATCAAGGTTTTTGAGGAAAACATTCTAGGATTTTTCTCCATATAGTGGACTTTAATGGGGATCAATAGGTTGAAGGTCCAAATTGCAGTTTCAACGCAGCTTCAAAGGGCTCTACATGATCCCAGCCTAGGAATAAAGGTCTTCTCTAGTAATACGATTGGCCATTTTCCAAAAAAAAACCCCACAGTTTTTTTCTCTTTTTTTTAGAAAATGGCCAGTTGTTTCATTAGATAAGACCCTTAATTCTCAGCTGAGGAATTCCTCATTCTTAAGGTACAAAAGTGAAAAGGTACATGTTTGTACCTTACCTATCCCTAAAGGTAAATATTAATAACTTAAAGGTACATTTTAGTACCTTGAAAGTACTTATTGGTAACTTAACGGCACATAATAGTACTTTAAAAGTACATATTTGTACCTTTTTACTTTTGTACCTTAGGGTTCCAACCCAGTGACAGAACTGTACCTTTTCTTCTGATAGTGTATAAGAGTTTAGAGCAGGGATAGGCAATGTCTGTCCTGAAGTGCCAATGACCTGCAGAGTTTGGTTCCAACTTTAATCAAACACACCTGAACAAGCTAATCAAAGTTTTCAGGATTACTAGGGCTACAGGCAGGTAAGGTTTTTTTCAGGGTTGGAGCTAAACTCTGCAGGACATCGGCACTCTAGGACCGATGCTGCCTATCCCTGGTTTAGAGAATATAAATAAGCAAAATATAAACAAATGGCTTTATGCAGCATTCCATTTACAGTACATCAGAAGTCAGATGTCAGAGTTGGGAATGAGGTCACACCTGAGAAAACCAAGAGGAATGCATCCATTGTTATCAATATCAGCTGACAAAAACACACAAAATGTGGTATTCTGCACACATAATTCTAAAGTATCACATCTTGGATGTGTCCACAACAAGTTTGAGACACAGACAAACAGAAGTAATAATAAACAATAAATTACTACTTATTCCACTTCTGTTGATGTGCTGAGCCACAGTCTTGGATTCTGGAGTCAGAGTCGACCTTTCGCAAAAACCCACCCTTCTTAGTTACTGTTGCTATGTCCGACAAACAATGCCACTCTCACACTACACCTCATGTTCTCACGCAGTGAAAAATACTTTGCGGTGCAAAGAGGAAACTGACAACACGCCGGCAGACAAGACAGAGCAGGTTACATGTGGTTTGAAACAACGTCTCAGTAAATTCAAACAATAAATGAAGAGTTCAGATGCAAAAGCCTCTAAATCCATCTGAGGTATTTCTTTAAAATTAGCATTTCTTTTTGGCTACTTTGTATAGGTTTCTATGTTAAGTACTGGTACTTTTGATTGGGCTGACAGATGAATTTAGCAAGTTTGAAGTAAAAGTATTTGATGGACGTATACTATGCGTCAGGAGCATTCACTCAGTATCATTATCTCATTTTTGACCGAGATGACTTTTAGCTGGTTTGGTTTCTCTGATTTACTTAAAGCATGAAATAATCATCAGAACATATTTTATTTCAACTGCGGAAAGGCGTCAATACACACAATTTTTAAAGTTCAAGTCCACCAAAGTACTCTCTTGTCTGATTTGTTTGTCAGACAGAATGGTGTATTCAGCGTTATGACTGGTCAAATCACCTGTCAATCACACTGTTTGCAAACGGTCGACTCTGACTTGAGGGGGCGTTCCAGTTTGGAATTCCTACTGGGAACTTGGAATTTCTGACTTCCTAATACAACAGGAACACAGCGTAAGGCAATCAGTTTCCTGATATGAAATAAGTAATTGGGTTTTACAGTGTATAACTAACATTTTGAAGAATGCCTTTTTTTAAATACAGTGACAATCAGTGAGGTCCCGCATGTTGTTGTTGTAAAGCACTGACTTTTTGTTGTGACAAAAGTAGTTGAAACAGTCTTCAAAGCATCTTCTTATCTTCCCCAAAAGAAAGAAAGTCATAAAGGTTTGAAATGACATAACTAAATGATGACAGAATTTTAATACCCTATAAGACAGTTGAAAACATGAATTTGTGAACTTTTGACTCAAAATCTTACAGTCCCTGTGACAACTTCTCCATGTGACAACTAACCTCAGTCACCTCTAATACACAAATTCTTTATCAAAGCTGAGTAAATCTGGAGATTGTGTAGCATCACCCCACAAACGTGACATCTCTGTCGTGGTTTGACTGATTTCAGGGCGGCAGTGTTTAGAGGAATGAAATGACAGCAAATGACCCTCTCTAGCTCAGTCTGGCGCAGTGATGTCAGGCCAAGAGAGACACTCAGACATGAAATGAAACCGAGCACAGGCGCGAGACGAGGCGACATCTAAAAAAAAAGCTCTTCGGGCAGAACATCAAGAAACGGCGACGTGCTTCAGGAGTCATGCTGAAATCTGTGACAGATGTAACGATTCGCAAACAAAAAACAACTGAGGAGCGAATGATAAATGAAACGTAAGTACAAGCTTGTCTCAAACCAGGAGCTGTCAACACAACGACTCGCAATGCTGCACCTCCATCTGAGCCTCTGCCAGGAGTTTGAACACAGTCAGCCAGAGTTTTCACGAGTCAGCGCTATGAAAGCTAATATTGATTCCACCTCACAGTTATAAATTCTTATTTCATACAGATTCTGCATTGACGCCGTCACTCGTACTTCATCACAGGGAAAAGGAATATGATTTAATTTTACCACAGGGGGTTAAAAATACACTGACTGTAAAGAAATGATGACACTTTAATGAGCCACAAACTAAGGCATTTACTGAATGTGTAATTATAGCGGCTAATCCAAAAAAGAAACATGAGAAATCGTTTGCAAAGCTGATTAAATATACTTTAAATTTTCATTTAACTCATGCACTTATTAAAACCCGCTAAGCGTTCACATTATTTACAGTGGTGATAAGTAATAACATGCAGCATGATCTATGAGCACCAGGCAGATATTAGTCTGTTTCTGGGGAGACTATTAACATTGAGTTGTCTTGTTTGTCTTCACGTGAGTACAGGAGAGTTATTAACTGATCCACAGCCATCTGGGATATTCCAGGTGTTCCTCCAGCTGCCTAGACTGATGGGAGGACATCGCATCACTTCCTCTTCCCCTCTTCCCGGTCATCTTCCAGCATTATCCACCAGAATCCACAGGTCAAAGATGGAAACGGTGTATCTAAGAATATTCTACTACGTCAAAGAGATTTTTCCTGCTGTCTTCACTCATTCTTTGGTTTCCTTCCCTCACTCTCATTGTAAGGACAGAACCAGATGAAAGTACACAAATATAGACATAAATTCTTGGCTAGCACAATAAAAGTGCACAGTGCATGCTAACATGCATTGCTGTGGTGGTATATAGCCCTCAGATGTGAATGCGATTATTCCAGTAGCTAGCTATAAATATGTCAATAATGTAAGCTTGTTTCTGCTACCAAAAAATAAAAATAATAATAATAATAAATAAATAAAATAATTGCATCAAACTCACAGTTCTGACTTTTAATATAAGAGATTTAAACTCTTACAATTCACAATTCTGAGATGAGTCATAGGAAAGTTTGTATCTCACAAAAAAAAAAAAAACAGTAAGAATTGAGAGTTTGTATCATACAATTCTGAGAAAAAAAAGATGTATACTTGCAAGAAAAAAACAAACTTTCCTCAGAATTCACAATTTTGAGGTTTTTTCCTCACAATTGCAAGTTTTTATCATGCAATTCTGACTTTATAACAGCAAATATATTTTTATCAGTTATAACTTACAGGTCAAAATATAAATTGTGCAGACAATGGACAACAATAAAACTTTCCACTGCACATGTTGAGCATTTGTAAATAAATAAAAAATTAAGCTAAATAAATGTAAAATGTGATTGTTGTCCGACAGATTATCGGCCTGGCCGATTATTAGTGCCGATAATTTTATGGTTATCGGAATCAGTCATTTTCAAAACTGATTTGCCGGTAAAATAATTTAAAAGCATTTAAAGAAAGTTTTAGCAGACCCTTTGTTATTCTTAATTTTGACATTAATTTTCATTTTTACACCATATCGGTTCAAAATATCGGTTATCTGTCTACTTGATCTGTAGTACATCTGTCTACTTGATCTGTAGTCCTGAAAAACGCATATCGGTCCACACCCAATAAATAAAAATGGACCTATAAATAAATAAATAAATAAAAATCATCACAGATGATATTTAATAAAACATACCAATATATGGATAATATATACTAATACGATTCTGGATCTGGATACAAATTAAGCACTAAAAACATCCTCTCCCACTTCATGTAAACATTGTGTTGTCAGTACTACAATTTGTCAAGAAACTTTACTGCTTGCTCTTTCACCCTACATGAAAATGAGACCTGTGCCCCTTTATTCATGTCCTGTTAGATACAATCTCTATAGAAATAGGTAGAAAGCCAACAGAAAGACATATCTTTTTCTGTGTTTCCTAGAAACTGTCTTTGTGTGTGTGCGCCATCCAGAAGAAGCCTCCAGTCTGGCCTTTATGGCTGGAATAAGAGTATCAGGAATTGTGTCCAAGAAAATGAAAGGAAGACATTGCAGGCCCTGTTCTCTGAAGCTCTCTTCCCTGTTCCTGTTCCCATCTCTGTCACTAATTAGCCAGAGCCAGCAGCTGGGAGCGTTAGGAAATGGCACAGGCAGAAAATGACATGGATCAAGAACACCACCGCCTAATAATATGCAGCACACCACCAGCGACGCCACAGTCCACCAGAACGGAAGAATAGAGTCGGCTGGCCAAACGAGAGATGCTGAGCTGCACGCTGAGCCCAGAGTTAATACCTAGCATGATGAAGGGAGATAGTTTCCCAAAGCCAAACCTTCCCGTGGCTTAACACTGAGGAATGTCTTTTAATTAAAGATGAGGCGAGGAGTTATTAAATAATAGATTATTCCTAACTGAAAAGATGAAATTATGCTGTTCGTTCTCAAAATCAAATAACCGGCGTACACCTCGCTTACTCATTAATCTCTTTATTTTATGGAATTTGGGTTTGCAGCACATTCATAGTTTCATTATAATCAAACCAAAACTGTTGAAAATGCTGCTTTTTCCTGATTAAAGATCCACAGGTTTGTTTTAGCAATTCAGAAGTATTGCAATAGAAGTAATAGGAATTATTAGGTGCTAACTGGATTAATGTTCCTTCAAGAGTAAAGAGTCATCACTGGATGACATGAAGATCAGTTGAGAATGGAGAAGGTATGAGATTCAGCTGTGTATCCTGAAGCTAGACAGAAGTTACAAGGGTACAATGCCACCCTACCAAACACAGGGTTGGCATCTGCTGTGCAAGAATCCATCTGCAATCACAAATGAGAAAATGTGCTCATGGTGATAATAAACCCATCATATACTGGAAAAAGAAGGGTGTCAAAAGTGTTAGGGGTAATGCATTACAAGTAATGCCAGTTATGTAGTCAGATTACTTTTTTCAAGCAACTAGTAAAGTAAAGCACTAATTTTAAATTCACATTAAAATATCTTTACTTTTTTCAAATAAGTTACGCATGTTACTTTGTTTTTTTCCATTTATTCGCTGACAGGGTTTTTGTTGTTAAAAACAAACAAGCAAGCCTAGCCCAGGTGACAAAAAGTAACGCAAAAGTAACAAAATGCATTACTTTTAAAAGTAATGCATTGCGAAATTGCGATACTCAATAAAATGTACCTAATTGTGTTACCTAGTTACTTTTTATGGAGCATCGCAATATTGCAATACATTACTTTTAAAAGTAACTTTCCCCAACACTGGCTGTCAAGATGTTGCACGCTTCAATCCAGCATCTGCACTAAAAAACTATTAGAAATCCGTATTAGACCAAGACATTTGAATTATCTCAGGGATGTGATGATTTTTGTCATACAGACAGTAAGGGATAATATGATTTAACGCTTTTATAAATCCAAGCATTAAGGACCTCTCAAATGCTGCATTAGTCAACTCCACTGGCACTTCTTTCAAATTTAAACCGTTACACACTCATATTTGGGTTTCTTTGGATGATAAGGGAAATTCCTGCTTGGTATTTGCCTGCTTCTTTCCTATAAAAACAGTGTCAAAATAAATTTCCCTTCAGATCCAGTGAGATACTCTTACTCCATGGCCTTGGAAGAACGTGCAACAGAGAGCTTTGTTTAGTCTTTCCCTTTCTTAGCTCTCTATGCAACCTCAGGGTCACTCCATGTGCTTGAAGCTATCGGAGAACATAGAAAAATACAACACATGACCTAGCGAGCATCAGGGAAGCAGGCCTGTATTAAACTAGACTAATACAGATGATAAAAAAGACAGAGGAGGTGTAAATATAGAGGAAAAGTGTAAAAGAAGACTCAACAGACAGAGAAAAGCCAGTGTCAGACAGTAAATGCTAAAAAATGGTGGGGTCCCAGAGGTTGCCGAACCAGTGTGAGCTACGTTCAAGGCAACGTATATAAAGATGTCAGGGTCAGAGGTCTGGATATTTTTATAAAACAAAAAAAAAAAAGAACAGAGTTTGAAGTAATGCCAAGGCTCTTTCTTGTGCTTAACTGTCAGAAAAAATTAATGTCACAATACAAGAAATCTTAGTCATCCTGAAAATCGACTTTTGACTGTTTTTTCATAGTGAAATTGGACCATTTCAAAGAACCAAAACATTATAGAAACTTGGGGTGACTTCATAACAATCATAAGAAACACCCTTGCAATCACATAAAATTATGGCAAAGATCCAAAACATCCCAAAAAATGCATAAAACCACCCTCAAATGCATAGCAACCACATAGTAACTCCCTAGCAACCACCCTGAGTACCTTTACAACCACCTAACACTCCAGTGACCACTCACCATATGAACCTGGCAACAACATACAACCCAACAGCCTAAGCAACCAAATAGCAACCACACTGAACATCCTAGAAACCATATACAAACCAACATCCTGAGCAAACCACATACCAACAACCAAAAACTCTCTAGCAACCACCCTTAACACCTTAGCAGCTATTTAGTACCACCTACAACCCCCTAGCAACCACCTACAACAGTCAAACAACCACCCAGAACCCCTTAGTTATCCCACACAAACCAAGACCCTATGCATGCCCTAGCAATCACCCAAAACACCGTAACTACCTAGCACCAACCCACAATACTATAACAACCACCCTTAACAACCTAGCAACTCCCTAGCACCACCTACAAAATTCTACCAAACACACAGGCAAATCACATACCAACAATCCAACACCCTCTAGCATCCCCCTGAATACCCTTGCAACCACCCCCACATTCAAGTGACCACCCAGAACACCCTAGTTATCCCATACAAACCAACACCCTAAGCAAACACTCACAAACCTCTAGCAACCACTCTGAACACCCCAGCAATTACCTAACACAACCAAGAAGATCTTTATAGTCACATACAAACCAGCACCCTAGGCAACAACGCACAACCCCCTAGCAACTACCCTGAACACCCTAACAATCACCACAACACTCGAAAGTAAACATATAAACTAACACCCCAAGCAACCCCTAGAAGCCATCCCTAACACTACCTAGCACCACCTACAACACTCTAGAACAAACCAGAACACCCCAGCAGTCACATACAAACCAGTACCCTAAACAAAAACTCACATTCCTCTTGCAACCACCCCTAACACCACCTGAAACACTCTAGCGACCACCCAGAACAGCCTAGTAACCACATACAAACCAACACCCTAGCCAATCACCTAGCAACCATCCTGAACACCCTAGCAACCACACACAACAGTCTAGCAACCATATATAAAACAAACCCCAAGCAACCCTCTCTAGCAACCAACCCTAACACCACCTACAACACTGTAGCAATCACAGAGATAACCCTGGTAACCCTCTAGCAACTACCCTGAGCAGCCCTAGCAACCACATGCAACACTCTAGCAAACTACATATTAACAAGCAACACTGAACACCACCTGAAACACTCTAGCGACCACCCAGAACACCTTAGTAACCACATACAAACCAACACCCTAGCCAATCTCCTAGCAACCATCCTGAACACCCTAGCAACCACACACAATAGTCTAGCAACCATATATAAAACAACACCCCAAGCAACCCTCTAGCAACCAACCCTAACACCACCTACAACACTGTAGCTGTCACAGAGATAACCCTGGGCAACCCTCTAGCAACTACCCTGGGCACCCTAGCAACCACACGCAACACTCTAGCAACTACATATTAACAAGCAACACTATTGCAACTACATGGACACCACCTGAAACACTCTAGCGACCACCCAGAACGCCTAGTAACCACATACAAACCAACAACCTAGCTACTCTCCTAGCAACCATCCTGAACACCCTAGCAACCACCCACAACACTCTAACAACCACCCTTCACACACTAGCAACTACCTACCACCTACAACACACTAGAAACCACAGAGATCACCCTGGCAATCACATACAAACTAGCACCCTAAACTACCTTCTAGCAACTACTAAGAATAACACCTTAGCCAATCCCATAGCAACCATCCTGAACACCCTAGCAACTGCTTAACATCACCTACAACACTCTAGCAACCAGCAAAATCGCCCTGGCAAACACATACAAAACAACTCCTTAAACAACAACTCACAAACCTCTAGCAACCAGCCTTAACACTCTAGCAACTACTTAACATCATCCACAACACTCTAGAAACCACAGAGATCACCCTAGCAATCAGATACAAATCAACCTAGGCAACCCTCTAGCAACCACCCCTAACACCCGAGAAACTACCTAGCACCACCCACAACACTCTAGAGACCATCCAGAACACGCAGGAAGCCACCTAGAAACTACCCACAACACATTGTAGCAGGAAGTTTTGCAATGCTAATATTACCCTCAGAAACTGCAATAATCTTCTTTTTCTGACTCTCTCTGTCCCTCCTCCCATTCTGCAGCTTATGGGTCACTAATGATGCACAGATGGTGTTCAGACTACAAGTGGTAAGAGGGGTCTTCACGATCATGCTCTCTCATATGCAGGGAGGTGACCTGTACATACCTGAGCCCCACAGCCACGCCTAGAGTGTCGAGGTCTCTGCCCAGCCAGACCCTATTAAAATATACGAGCAGAGAGCCATCCGTCCTGCCCTGCCTTTAAATACAAACATCCTGATAGTTTAATGGGCTAATTAACTTGGATTTCAGCTCCTCAACAGCAGGTCACAGTGGTGAGCATGAAGGTTGATAGCTTGTGCTGCCCGCTGAAGTGTTTAGTTTCATAAGGATTTGTGTGACAGCCACACAACAACAAAACCACTGATAGGTGAGATTGGGTAGTCATTCATTAACTAAATCCTGTGCGTGGGAATGTAATCATGAAAAAAAAGTCTTTGATTAATATGTGACTACAGCCTAATGACAGATCCTCCCATTTTGGCTGATCTGGCATGATGGGATTTGGCAGCGCTAAAGAGCAGGGGGTCACTGCCCATGACCTTTGACCTCTGTGCTTTAGCTTTGAAAACAGATCTAAACAGTGCTCTTTGGCATAAAGCTCCACTGCTAGAATGCACATCTTGAATGAAGATTTAACGGGACTCCTCATTCAGTTTATGTTTAATTACTTTGCAAATTGACATTTACTGGCAAACAGAAAGTAGACAGAGTTATAAAATGAATGTAGACGCCATTAAATTATGATGTTCCCCAACTAAATTATGAAAAACGTTTACGCCCATATTAAGATGTCAGGCTTCTGATTCTAGATTTTTTATATATTTATATAAACGTTTGTGATATAAATGTAACATAAATATTTAGGTTGAAGCCAAATTATTAAAATTAAAACTTTATGATTATGAATTTATAATAAAGAGAAATAAAAAAGGTAATTAAAATCATAAAAGCATAAAACAAAATTTCCAAAAGTAAAATGAAAATGGAAAACACAAAATTAAATAATGTAAAAAATATATAAAAATATCTATGACTGCAGAAAAATCCATACGTTTGTATTGAACATTTATGGAGCAACAGATTTTGTGTGAAAATAAATCATACAAGTCGTTTATTTTATTTAAAAATCTCATAAATGTATGAGGTGGCAAGGGGTTAAAAGGCTCAAAAGCACTGGGTAAAAGGCACACAGTATCGATACAAATACCTTAGCTAAAGGTATATTTATAAATTTTTTTAATAATGTATAAGTTAATACTTGTTCAAAAGTCACTTTAGCAAAGTTTGTACTATTTTCTGCTTATTTTGATAAATAAAAGTTCAATAAATATGTTCGATAAATATACTGCCATTAAAATATGTTAATATAAAACATATATTTTAAAATACAGAAAGAAAATGATTTTAAAATGTAAAGATTCTAAAAGCATTGAAGGAGATCCCATAATAATTTAATATAGATTTACAGTAGTATTAACAAATGATATTTTATTATATGACATGATTATTAGCATGTTTTTAAATATGATGGTTTCATTCTAAACATGGTGATTATCTCTAAGATGGACACCCAACATAATATATGATATTTACCATCTGAAACTAACAATGTCATGTCAACAAATGGAAAAGTCAGCCTTCTATTAATTATCATGTTAATTATAGTGCCTTTAGCCCCAACAGCAGGGGCGCTTTTTACCCCAAATATCATTAAGAAGACCTTTGTCTCAAGATATATTGAATAATTGTAACGATTCTCATTTGCAAATAATTTAAATTTTTTTTAAAAACATCAAATATTAGATCAAGTAAGCACAGAATCAACTTTGCGCTGCTGCCTGCGAATGTGTCAAAGATCAGGCAAATTTGCATGTGTATGTTGAAAAGCAGATGATTTGGAAAGTGCTCTAGTAGTTTAGAGGAAAATGATATCAAATTCACCTTTAGCCATGTTGTACCCTCTCTCTTTCTCTCGCTCTCTCTCTATACAACTTTCTGGTCATCGAATCTGATTGGCTGAGAGGAGTGCGATATTCTAGTGATATCAGAACTCAAACCGTTTCACCGTTTGTATCACTCTGCTGTATTTTTCACAGCGAATATCATGGCAGCCGCCCAAATCCACTATAAATGTATAAATAATACTGTTTTTGAGTCACGTAATGTAGTTTTAAAGGCGTCATCGGATGTAAAGTTCACTTTTACATGTTGTTTGAACATTAATGTGTGTTGGCAGTGTATGTACAAATCTACCCTATAATGATAAAAATCCATGCAGTGGTTTTTAATTAATCTGTAAAAATAATATCCCCTTTTTCAAATTGAGCCTTTCTCAGATGCCTGTCAATATGGCGTCACACCGACAGAGGCCGCTCCCATGATAGTTGATTGACATGTGTGTCTTACCTCAGACCCGCCTTAAATCAGCTGTAACAGTCCGACCTCCATTGTTTCAATGCCGGAGCAGGGATGTAAATTAGACAAGATTGAGCTGTCTGATTGAGCGATTGAGGTGTTGTGTTGTTGGATGTAATAATCAACATTGTGGTCGTCATTTACTCCCGACATCTGAGCTGCTGAAGATGCAGTAGATTACGTTTGTTTGTGAGGGGAATGCACCTCCCGATCTACACATATCGGTCTATGTTTGCGCAAATCATTCGTGATCCAGCTTCACTTACAGCAGAAGTAAGTATAAGGGTTTTTTTTATGAATCTTTGCAATCGCCTTTCCTTATAACATGCTAGTTAGCAAGTTTAGCGGCTAAATGCGGCTAAAGTAAACAGGCTCGTCACTCCACAGAGAGAAGAGAGGGGCAGGATGATTTTTTGCAGAGCTGATTTTGGCAAGGTAAAAAGGTAGTTGTTTTACACTACCATTGAGAATTTTTAACCAAAGTATATTATAGACTTTTTGTTAAGACCCTAAAGAATCAGATCAACTTGTGGAAAATGGGCATCCGATGACGCCTTTAAGAGTTTTTTTTTTTGTTTTTTATAGCATAATGGCTTCAAACACGGCTCATCCATTCAGATTGTATAGTCTGAGCTATATGTTTTACACACGTCTAAACACTACACACAATAATGAAAGCCATTATCTTTCTACTATAGTACTGATTTGGAAACAGAAACATTATTAGCTACATCTTGTTTCTGTTTTCAGACAGCCCCATCTCACCTGGCTATTAGCTCTGTGCTTCACCTAGTGTGTTAAACAGGAGAAATGTGTTTCACTGGGTTGCTGCACACAGAGAGAAGGCTAGTGCCGTGGAGGGTACGCGTGATTACTGATTTCCCCCAGAGAGCGGAGGCGCGGTGAGAGTGTAGCTGCTTTGATTATGGAGCAGGAGGGCTCTCACAGCGCTCCAGACGGACAGGCGGCACATTGGGGGGCTGATTTACGTGGCTGTTGTTCCCCGGCGCTCTGTTCTAATCAGACCCGCTATCATTAAAAACAACAGAACAGAGTCTGAGCGTGGAGTGGGAGCCACTCAAGATAAACGCTTAACCCTTCCTCTAGAGGCTGAACGGGTTGAGTCTGATTCCAGCCAGCTTATTTGATACATTTTAATGAATCTGTCAAAAAATGTGGAAATCTCATGACAATTTGTCAGCGATTGTGAAGTTTATATTGAAGTTTAAATATTGATGACAAAGCTTTGAAAGCAGGGCAGATCAGCATTAAAATTCATGACGGAAAGGTAAACTCAATAAATCAACAGTCAAATGGGAGAAAGGGCTTTTGAGAGACGCAGTGGAACATTTTTATACAGTTGAAGACGAGCAACGTTTTGTTGGCAGTTAATGAGAATCATTTCTCACAGCCAAAGGTGGAATAATAAATCTGTTCAGTGGAAACAGACACACACAACATTGTTTCTTGTGTCTTACACTGAACACTGCAGCCTTGACTAGAAATGTTTTAACAGTAGACAGTTAATGCAGCTCTTGCTGTGATTAATGCAGGCTTGCTGTGATTTGACAAAATTAGATTGTTACAAATATATATGTATGTATATATACAGTGGAGATCAAAATTAGAGAACAATCTATAAATACTTTTTGTTTTTTTGTTTTTTTCTAAAATGCTGTTAATCTTCATTGCCCTAAACTTGACAAAACAATCAAGGCATTTATTTGGGTGATCAAAATTAGAGCCACTGTAGCACGACAGAAGATTAGGGTACAACGGGGCTAAAGGCACACCCTAAGAAAAAAAGTGGGGTTTTTTTGTACCCAAAGTGTATGACTGGAGAAAAATATATACATTTGTACTGAACATTTATGGAGTAACAGATTTTATGTGAAAATAAATCATACAAGTCGTTTATTTTGTTCGTATAAATTTATGAAGTGGCAAGGGGGGCCTTTTACCCCACACACAGGGTAAAATGGTTCACCAGGGTAAAAGGCACAGTATATATATATATATATATATGATATGATATTTACCATCTGAATCTAACCATGTCATGTCAAGAAACTGAAAAGTCAGCCTTCTATTAATTATCATGTTAATTATTGTGCCTTTTACCCCAAATACCATACTTTTACATATTCTTTTGTTATTTAACAACTGCTGTTTTAATTATCTTAAACAAAACTGAAAATCATTAAGAAGACCTTTGTCTCAAGATAATATTCAAGAATTTTAGCGATTCTGATTTGCTTCTTACACTGACAGAAAAAAATGTACAATTCTGTCGCTGGGGCGGTACCCTAAGGTACAAAGTGAAAAGTTACAATTATGTACTTTTAAAGTAATAATATGTACCTTTAAGGTACTGATATGTACGGATTATATAAATACATCAAGGCACGATTTTGGGACATTCTAAAATGTAAAACACTGTAGGACCAAATTCAGTACACACCTTATATACCAGAATAGCTCAGTATATAAACGTAACCCGCTAAATTGCACGTTGAGCGTATCCCCCATAGAAAGAAAACTTAACGGGATAATATAAAAGGCCGAACTCGGTATACAGTTTGTTATACATTTTAAATGTAGGAAAGCAGGTAAGCCCCGAATATGAACAGAAAGCTCTAAATTGCATGTTAAGCCTTTTCCTCCCATAAAGAAAACGCAGCTTTATGAAGACGTTGATAAAAAAAAAAGACCAAATATGGAATTATTAAAAATATATTCAATGTACCTTGGCTTAATATAAGAAGACAGTGATATAAAAAGCCAACATTTTATATTTTATTAAAAATAAGCAATTAATGAAGTAGGCTAATCCATTAAACCAGTGGTTCTCAAACGTTCCAGTAGGTGGCGGCATGTCACTGTCTTAATGAGCAAGGCGTCGCGTCATTCATTCATTCATTCATTCAATAACTAAACAAATGGTTGTAGTTATGAATGGGTTATTAATCACGGACTCTCCGAATGGTTCAAAGCTGCAGATTAATTCAGAAACGAAACACCGCAGTTGCTTGGAGACAGTTCTGTTGCGGATTTCGTTGGAACTATTATTAATTCGTTAAATATAACAAACATCATGTGTTTAAAATATAGGCTACATTTAAAATGTCACTTAATATCACCCTTTTTGTTGAACTGCTATATAAAATAAATGTTGCATTTGCAGTCGTTTGGATATTGCATTCTCCTATTTTAAACATGAAAAACAATAACTCGCACAGGGTATTTTTCTGTATGGAAGACAGTTTTTATATTATATTATATTTATATTTACAGTTTTTATATTTCAGCTATTTGATCGCGCCGGCGCCTCGCAGCCTGTTCATTATTAAAATAATACACAGTATCACCCAAACAGATACAAAGTTACACTAGTCAATTTAAATAGTCTGTATTAGTCTGTGCCGTACAGCGTGAGCACCGGTCCAATCCACTGCGACACATTTTTGTTCACTATGATTTTTTCATGTCGATATTGGAACGTACAAAGCCCGGTTAATTTAATGATTTAGCTGCAAATACATTGCGAAACATTTGGATTTGTGCTGAAGGAGAGCGATACGTGAGCCCATACTTTCAGTTTCGCTTTAAATTATTTCTTTTGGTTTATTTATAGCTAAATAAGCTTATACCTATTATTATATACTGCATTATATTATATTTATTCATTAAAAATGAATAAGTTATAGTTTTTTTTTTATTATTTTGGTTTTGGTCTGTTCTGAATACGGTTCAATTTAAAGGATTTGCTGTGGAGTGCGGGGAACTAAAATAGCCTAGGCTATGTGTGTTTATAACGTTGGTATTATAACACGCTGTAGGCCTGCTGGTAGTATTATTTCTGAATAAAATGGGATTAATAGGCTACGTGACTTATTTGTTTTATTTCTCCTTTCAAAAACTTATTTTATTTTTTTTTATTTTTAAACAAGCAGCAAACAAATTAACCATGGTTGCTACTTAAACCATTGTAACTACAAATACCGTCTTAATTCGTCCATTAGCTTCCCTTAAGCGTTTTCTGTATCCTAAAGGTTTTCTGTGGGGAGAAAAGACATTAGCAAGCTGCATTTATGACTGCTTTATTGAGAGTAATGCTAAGGGTATTAATATTAAAATTTTTATTAGTATGAATAGCATTTATTAATACCGAATTGGTCCTCTGCTGTCACTGTTTTAGTACATTAATCCACATTAAGCGTTTTAGAATTTTCCAAAATCGTGCCTGAAACTATAAGCAATTAAATGACTGTATTTAATAGGCCACTTGAGTTCAAGTTCAGTATAAAACTCTTATGAACCGCGCCGTTGTGAACATACTGAGCTGAGTAAACAGGAAGTGTTTGTCCGAACACAGCTGGTTTTGCGAGAGAAGGCAAAGGTTTTGCGAGAGAACGCAAAAAAATCTGAAAAATATTTTTCCTCCCACCCTGAATTTTTTTTCACGCACTCTGATTTTTTTCACCACCATGTCCCTTAAGGGGCTCCGTAGATATGTACTGTTTAGGGGTAGGTAAGATACAAAATGTACCTTTCACTTTTGTACCTTTGCGACAGAACTGTACCTTTTTTTTCTGAGAGTGTAAATCTACATTTTTAAAAACATCAAATATTTGATCAAGTAAGCACAGAATCAACTTTGCGCTGCTGCCTGTTATTGCATCAACGATCAGCCAAATTTGCACGTGTATCTTAAAAAAAAGGGATGTTTTGGAAAGAGCCTCACCATGTTTTTCTGCCATGTAGTGGTTTAGATGAAAATAACATTAAAGTAGCTTTTTATCCCAGGGCGCCTTTAGCTCCGTTGTACCCTACAACTACCCCAGCAGGCACACAACGTCATAAGACGCTGATATTTGGTTAAATTTCGGTTGCGACATCGGCTGACCAAAATTCAATGTAAATTCAACGTTTAATGTCAACGTTAAATTGATGTCCAATACCAATGTCAGCTGACGTTGATATTTTGTTGTTTTTAGGTTGTGTAACCAAAATCCAACATTAAGTCAGCGTCAAATTGACGTCAAATACTGACGTCAACACGATTTTCATTCTCAACCAAAATGCAACGTCTGTCTGACATCATGTCCAACGTCAAGCTGACGTTATATAGACGTCCAGTGCCTGCTGGGACAATTCTGGAGCGTTACAGTTGTCAAAAATTAGTAGGAAGTGTAGAGACCCTTGCTTTAAATGTTTTCAGCACATCTGCGGCCATAGGACATCACTAGTTTCTCAGACTGTGCTGGTGTGATCTTGGTCCAGTCCTTTCACTCTATTTCACAATTCAGTTACTGTAGTGGGTTTCTTAGCCCTAACTTTGTCCCCAAGGATTTTCCAGAGATTTTCAGTTAGGTTTATATCAGGACTCTGGGTCGGCCATTTCATTATTTCAATGTTCTTAGCTTCAGGGAACTGCTTTAGCTGTTTTACAGTGTGACGGAGAGCATTGTCTTGCATGAAAATTGCAGGCCGATTAGGAGATTAGCCTGCATGTTGCTGAAGGAGGTTCTGATAAACATTTGCATTCACTCTGCCATGTAGCTGTATAAGAGGCCTGCTGCAGAAAACATCCCCCAAACCATGACACTTCCTCATCCACCTTTCACTAACTTCTTTATGCTCTTGGGCTTCAGTCTTTCCCCAGTCTGATGCCAAACAAAATGTTTCCCATCAGACCCAAATAAATTAAACTTGCTTTCATTACTAAAGTGAACTTTGGGCCAGTTCTTCTCTCTCTACACAACATACTCCTCAGCAAAAGTGAGCTTAGCCTTTTGATTCTTTCTGCTGATAAGAGGCTTGCTCACTGCAGAGTGTGTTTTCTGTTGATTTCTCATAAACGTCCAAAAACAGATGCTTACCATGTTCAGCACTGAACTGGCAACCGATTCCCCATTGAGAGTCTCAGCATTATCTTGTCTTGTCATGCTTTTGTCTTATGTGGACAACCAGTCTTTTTGTGAGACTTGAATGAATAAGTGTCAATGTAAACCTGCAACATTCAAGAAACATTCAACTTCTCTTGCAATGGCTGAAAGGGTCACCCCTTTGGCCTTCATCTGGACAACCCACCATCTTGCAATATCAGTGACAGTTTGAGGAATGCTGCCAGTTAAATAGGGTTTGTCATAAAATTAAGGAAATGAGCACCAGGTGCCAGATTAACACCATTAACTTGTTTTTTATACTGTGCTTCAGAATATGATTAATTTATGAAATTTGCTTTAAAAAACATTCCTGCTATTATAACTTCAAATAGGACTAAGCAGTGACCTTGAAATTTAGGAAATTATAGGTTGTTGCAGTAATGCCAGATTCGCAAAGTCTTTTAATCTAATCGGTCGAACAAGTTTGCAAAAAGGTCTTAAATAGTTTTTGATTTATTTTGATTCATTTGTATTGATTTATTCACTCTTGCACTGGTTTCTCACACCAAAATAGTAATGGGATATTTTATAAGAAAGAAAACAAAAGAGAGCTAGATGAGGTGAATATTTGTTTTCAATTGTAGAAAACAAAACTTGCGAATGTCTTCTATCGTTTATGAATGACAGAGATGCTTTTTCATGTGCAGCTTGTGAATGACTCTGTACTGACAGTAAAGACAATTTCTGTCTAAAACAGTATTTAGTAAGATGTAAATTGTAAAAAATCCAAATATACAATAAAACCCCATACCTGGACAAAAATGCACATGATCTATGTGCTTCACAAGTATACTATAAAAGGTTCACATCTGAAAGTTCACATCTAATATCATGATACTGACATTTTTATCTTTTTGGAGTCACCTTCACGGTGTAAAGGAAGCCAAATTCGAATTCAAATCAAGTTAAAATAATTAGATCATACGGTTTGATTATTTTTTGTATGTAACAATTTGGAATCATTAAGAACCCAGTTTAAACTTTGGGTTCATTCTCCATCAGGACCTTCTCTACTTGAGGCAAGTGTTCTTTAGAGGGTGGAACGGCCCTTTGGGTAAGTGTATATTGATGGGGCGCTCTATGCGCTGGGAGGGACTTCGGACTTCTTTTGTTTCCTTTAGCCCCTTTTCTGATGTGCAGTCAGCACTTGAGGAACATCCCTTTTCATCTGAAGCCTGCCAGCTGTGAGGGCAAGTCAATAAGCCAATACTACCCCATTACCCCCCCACCTCCTACCCCAGGCACACACGTCCCCCAGCCCCCACCTCCCTTTGTCTCTGCATCTGTATCCTGACTGTAGGTAAAATTATCACAGTGTAGAAACAAGTGTTAAAAGCTGGCTGCTCCACCCCTTCCCCTACTCCAGGTCTGGGCTGGAGGTGATCCAGACGAGGAGAGAGAGAGAGAGAGAGCGAGAGACTCCCGGCTTCCCTGCCACTGGACATGAGAACCGTCTGTCTTGGAACATCCCAATCTCTCACTTTCACTCTGAGCTCTCGCCCTCCTGGGGTGAAACACAATCGCCTCAGGGCTACAAGGTCTGTTCGACATTGAGATACGCTTAATCTCCCTGGGCTCAGCGTGTCCCGTCTCCATGATTGGGAGAATCTCTGTCTACCTGAGAGCTTTGCTTCTGGATACAGAGTGAATCCCTCTCCGTCGCAATATTAAACGAACCCTCAACCCAAAGTATTAAACTCCGTTTGTGCTACAGACATGAATGATACTTCAAATCATGCGGCTTGTTGAGAAGAAGTGCGCTCTTACTTTTCTAAGTGATTGGAATGGTCTGGTGGACATATAAAGGGTGAAAAATCCTTCAGACACATTCTAAAGTTGGAACTCACAAATATATCAGAGACTTGAAGATGGGCTCTTCTGAGTTGATCAAGAAAATGCTGTGACACACCAAGTTAATGTTCAGACAGTGTTGGTCCATCACTGAGCATCGCTCTGCCTAGTTTTTGCTGTGTGTTCCACACCACTGGCACTAGTCAGACTCTCTTTGGTGGCTTTTTGGCTGATTAGGCATGTTGAACCAAAAAAGATCTGATTTGCTGAACCAGAGTCCGACTGCATAAACTGCTTAGACTAGTCTTATGAAGTTAGTCATCTAATTTGTTTTCTTCAAGATTTGTCATAACAGTTTAAAATCAGTTACAAAACGGTAGATTGTCCCAACTGATTGGCTCTTAAGACACAGTCTTAAAGGAGAACTCCACTTCCAGAACAATAATTTACAAATAATGTACTCACCATTTCGTAAAGAAATTATGGTTTTTGAGGAAAGCATTTCAGGATTTTTCTGCACATAATTGACTTCATTGGTGCCCCGAATTTGAACTTCCAAAATGTAGTTTAAATGCAGCTGCAAAGGGCTCTAAACGATCTCAGCCGAGGAAGAAGGGTCTTATCTAGCGAAACGATCGGTCATTGTTTTCGAAAAAAAAAAAATGTATACTTTTTAAGCACAAAAGCTTGTGTAGCACAGGCTCTGAGTCCACGGGTCGTTCTTGAACGATTCGTTTATTTTGAATGAGTCTTTAATGTGACTCGGGAAGAACGAGTTGTCTCGGGGAGTAATTTGTTCAGTCGCACATGTGCAACATCCTATTAGGTTCTGTACTGGAATTAGTTCACATGTTTCGAGTCTTTGGGTTTTTCAAGTCGTTCGTTCATCTTATGGGGCTGTCACGTGATGCTGATTTTGCTAAAATGAATGAAATGACTCAAAAAAAGATTCATTCATTTTGCTGAATGAGACTCAAAGGTCAGAGTCGGTAAATGATCTGAACTTCCCATCACTACTACGAATCACGTCTTCGAATCACCACAAGTTCATCATCTGTGTACTCCGGCTCAAAAAGGTATGTCGAGAAACTCCATGTTATTTTCTCCTACAACTTCAGTCCAACATCATTGTACCTTTTTGTCTGTAAACAGTGTTTGACTTACTTGCAATTTCTTAATCTTTGCACGTTCACTTGGGTCTGTGGTTCCACTTACGTTCCGCATGACCTTTCACCGTGAACGTACGTGAATGCACATCCCAGAGCCTGTGCTATACAAGGTTTTGTGCTTAAAAAGTATACAAATTTTTATTTTCTGAAAAAAATGACCGATCGTTTCGCTAGATAAGACCCTTATTCCTCGGCTGGGATCGTTTAGAGCCCTTTGAAGCTGCATTTAAACTACATTTTGGAAGTTCAAAATCGGGGCACCAATAAAGTCCATTATATGGAGAAAAATCCTGAAATGGATTCCTCAAAAAACATAATTTCTTCATGACTAAAGAAAGAAAAACATGAACATCTTGAATGACAAGGGGGTGAGTAAATTATTTGTGAATTGTTGTTCTGGAAGTGGACTTCTTCTTTAACGTAGTGGCCCCAGTACGTGAGAAGAAAACTGGAAGTGATGAAAACAAGTAAGCAAGGACGTCAAGAGGGCAAACATAGAAGGATCTTCTCAATAGGTGTGTTCATCTTGAATGTTTGCTGAAATAAATACCGGAAAAGATTGATTCACGGCTTTTGAGAATCAATATCAAATCGACGTTATTTTAAAAAACGATTATGTGAAAAATCTATTCTTCTGCTACTCTTATGGAGAGTTATTTCTTTTCACGGAGGCGCTGTATATATGTGCAGTTGGTTGTTGATCTGTATATCCACAGACCTAGTTCTAGTTTCTTGTTTTGAATGATGAATACAGACTACTGTCACCTGCTGGTATGGAGAGTTATTTCCTCTCAGGCAGGCACAGAACATATGCATTAGTTGGCTGGTGTGTTCAAGTTTTGGCCTAGATGTAGGCGATGTGAGGTAAAACCATAGTTTGTTTTTTTATAGCCATTAAGTCTTTGATGTTTGGTGTGTCTTAAGTAATTACATAGAACGCCTTAGCAATCACCTAGCAATGCTCTACAGCAGCCACCCAGAACTTGCTTGAGAACCACTTGCATTTCAGTGTAAAAGTGTAAAAAAAGTATATTTTATTTTTAAAAGTTTATTTTATTTTTGGAATCTTTGCAACATTATGATAGAGAGAGAGAAAATAGGAAATGACAAGGAGCGGAGCAGGGAATAGGATAAAGGTTTGACATGAGCCTGAGCCAAATAGTAGGCAACGAGGGTCAATGTCAAAGCACATGAGTTAACCACCAGGCCACAGCTACACAGTTATCTTTTTCCGATAGATCTCAGGGCTCTGTCTGAGGGCACTGGAGTGTTTAATCCGGTTTTGTTTTTGGGCATTCAGGAGCAGGATCGAGCTTGACTGGGGGAAGCTATGGTACAATTCTGTTTTCGAATCAAACTGTACAAGTGGAAAAATAACAACAAAAAAAGATGATCAAAACGGTCTGCCCTTTCTATCTCCTTTCACACTTCTGTCCGCCTCTCGCTCCAGGATGTTTTTATTTGCTTCCCTCTCAGCTTGCTGTGATCAATAGGATGCACCTCAGTGGCCCTGGTTTGTTCTCACATCACCAGCCAGGGGGAGAGTGAGTTTCCTGCTCAAAAAAGAGAACTACAAAGAGTCAGTGGAAGCAGACAGAGGAAATAAAAGGAGGGTTTGTCGGCCTCCTTATATTAGAGACCGTTTAGGCAAAATGAGACAGTAAAAATGCCACAGCTTTAATGGGCAGCTACAGGATGTGTGGTCATAAAAGATACCCGCCCCCCCATCCTAAGTTCCCTCTCTCTCTGTTTTGCTCTCTCTTACTGGTTTCTGTCAGCAGTGGATTTTTCATTGGTGAAACTTAATTTTAAAGGGATAGTTCACCCTCATGTCGCTCCAAACCCGTAAGACCTTCATTCATCTTCAAAACACAAGTTAAGATATTTTAATCAAATTAAAGCGCTTTCTAACCCTCCATACAACAGCGCAACTGACAAGGCCCTGAAAGGTAGTAAGGACATTGTTAAAATAGTCCATGTGACATCAGTGGTTCAACCGTAATGTTATGAAGCTACGAGAATACTTTTTGTGCGCAAAGAAAACAGATAATCCAAGAATCACACCAAGTTATTTTTCTTTGTGCAGTGGGTTTTGGTGGTTGAAAGGCCATATTATGTACCCTGATCTCTACTGGACACTGTGTCTTGACACAAAGACCACAGCAGCACATGAGCTATGAAAAGGAAAATACACTTACGAGCCCTGTGGGCAATCACACTGCAAGCTGTTCTTTCAACAAAAGACCTCTGTAATCTACAGCTCTACTCGTCTGAAAATTGATTCTTCTCTCTGGACTGCATAGTAATGGCAAGATGAGTTTATCAGTTAATCTGGTGAGTTTCAGGCATGATCAGGAACACTAAGCTCTGTCTGATCGTGACTGTACAGTGTCATTAAGGCTGGTGGGGTCTATAGTGTATCAGGTGAATCATTTTGTTTTTCAACTCATTCAAACTGCATTAGTGTGTGAATTTGGCTACAAACTTTAAAACAGTGCTTGTTGTCATGGAAACTCAGTTTTAATGCATCATAAGTAGATGCCTACAAGAGTTTAGTGACCCTCTGACCTCAGTTTCTTCAGAAAAATTCTGTATTCATCCAGTCTGTTGAGTGTTGAGTTGGCACTATTCCATGTCAATAACATCTTGGGAAGTCAGAAATACCATTTAAATGTCAATACAATTGTCATCAGTCGGCATTTTTATGAAGTCATCACACCAACCTAGTAACTGGTCGTGTCAGTATTCAGAATGGCATAAACAAATGTATGCTGTCATGTGATGTCTATAATTGATTAAAAGTATTTGTAATTTTAACCTTTTTTTATTATTATTATTACAGCAACAACCCAAATTTGCAAATATGAATCTTATACAGAAATTACAAATTTTTACAAATAAATATTAACTAATAATACCATTACAATTTTCACACAGAAACAGCTACATGTGTCTGGAATAATAGGATATATTTTCACACAAATTTTTAATTCATTTTAGTTTACAAAGCCATTTATTATGGAAAAGTAAAGAATTAAGTTTTATAGCCTTACGTTTGATCATATTTACCATGTTTTACCAGTCTAACTAAACCTTAACATTAAAGCATAAAATAATATATATATATATATATATATATATATATATATATTGATAAATATGACAACAGCACATTAAAAAGAATAAAACACAATATATTAAAAAAAATGCAAAATAAACGAAGCAAAATCATATATGTTGAAGACACAAAAATGACACAAGCACATAACAAGAATAAAAAGACACTTAAATTAAACTTAAAAAAAAAAGGGAAAAAAAGCAAGATTATTGTCACAGTTCTGAACTCTTTTCTTGTGTTTTGTTTTACATAGGTTCTGTCCTACATATTGGTTTAGTCCTTTTGTTTTGGTTCCTTCCAGTTCCTGTTTGTCCTTATTTGGCTATGTTCCTGTTCTCATTAGTTCATTATTAGTTAACTCCCATCACCTGTTTTGCCCTCATTAAGATACCCTATTTAACATTTCCTTTCTGTTCAGTTTGTTGTTGGTTATTGTTTAGAGTCACATGTGTTTTATGTTTTAAATTTTATGAATTGTTATTCTTCATGTATTGTGTGATGTATAATTAAAGCCTTTTGTGGATTACCTTCGTCTTGATCGCCTTCCTTGGACTACACGTGACAATTATAAATGCCAAAGACCCCAAATTAGTAATCAGAAATAAATGAAGCTAAAATAAATTACACTTAAATTGTTTAAAAAAAGAATAAAAAGACAATAAAAAAAAAAAACTATTATATATATATATTTTTAAATAATACAAAGGATGTATGATATATTACATTTTAAAAGTAATACAAATGATACAAGCACTAAGCAAAATTATACGATGAAGACTCAAACTTAGTAAACAGAAATAAATCAAATTATAACTAAAACTGAAATAAAAATAAATTACACTTAAATAGTAATATATTAAAAATAAATAAATAAAAATTACACAAGCACATAAAAATGAATAAAAAGGCACTAAAAAATACACATGCCTAAAATTAATAAACAAAATAAACTAAACTAAAACTGAAATAAAATTTTATTAAATTACACCTAAATAGTAATATATATTTCAAAAATAATGAAAATAACAAGCACATAACAAAATGAATTTAAAAAATAACTAAAATTAAAATGAAAAAAAAGCTTTAGGTGTAAGTTTAAGTTTCAATACAAAGAGTTTATTTGAAAAACAGATAACTTTTCAAAAAACATGTTTTTTATTATGTTATCGGGTTTTTATTGTGTTTTAGTGTTATGATGATTTTTGAAAATTGTTAAAAATGGAGTTATCTGTTTTTGCAAATGAACTCTTCATATAATAATTGGGGGTACACTCTTAAAAATAAAGGTGCTTCACGATGCCGAAGAAGAACCTTTTTGTCTAAATGGTTCCATAAAGAACCTTTAACATCTGAAGAACCTTTCTGTTTCACAACAGGTTCTTTGTGGCGAAAGAAGGTTCTTCAGATTATAAAAAGGTAAGGAAGAGATTGTTCTTTAAAGAAGCTTTGACTGAACGGTTCATTGTGGAACCAAAAATGGTTCTTCTATGGCATCTAATGTTTCAACTGTAGTAAAAATAGCTCTCCTCACTATTGGATTTTGGCAGTTGCCATGGTACATTTTTGTAAGTGAATTATTCTTAGTATAGCAGGGTTATTTGATCCTGATCTCCAGATGGACAGAGATTGATATCTCGGCTCCCCTTCATCTGCGTCATAACAGGCGAGAGCTGTGATAACACTCCAAACACCGTGTTGATTGTGCGTCAACAGCAACTCCACTCAAATAGCGGCTAGCGCATGATTACAGATGACTGCCAGAAACAACTGTGCGGGTGTATCTGTTTCATTCAGGAAGAGAGAGAGGATGAAAAAAGCAATCAATACATCACTCGAGAGAAAAGCGACCATTAAATTGGGATTATTTCTGGTAGGCTCAACAACAATAAACAATGTGCTTTAAAAAAAAAGAAAGGCTCAGACATGGACAGCCAGCACGAGTTGAGCCTGTGATTGCTTCCTCTACAGGAAATAAAGCGTTTAAGGTTAAATTTTAGCTAATAAAAGACAGAAACCCTCTTATGTTGACTGTCTGAAACACCAGAGAGCGGAAGGGAGGATATTAATGCTAATCGGGTTGCTCTTATCCATCTGCACACAGAACAAGGCCTTCAGAAGCGTCTAGTAGACTCCATAAAATCAGACTGACATATTGATCAGGGCCACAATTAAGCTGCTCTATTCAGTAGGTGCCACCATGAGGAATTTAGCCCCGAGCTGCTGGTTGCAAAGAAGGATTTTGGTGACGTTTTGGCAGTTCTGAGTGTCTCTGGTGCAAAACAGCTACAAAGACCGGCTTGTTTGCCGACAGCTATGAGGGAATAAAAATAACGCGAGCAGAAAAGAAGAGCTGAGGGTGATTCTAGTCACATGACATGATCGCTGGTACCAGACGACTGCGTGCCAGCGTTAATGGTTAATGTCAGAGGCGAGCCACTGTTAGTTCAGTTAAAACCACAATGCCTCTGATTGTGAGCGCAAGCATGTGCCTGTGTGTGTAAATGCGTGGTATTGAGAGGCACACTTGTGGTTTTCATGCATGATGAGCCTCCTCTTTTGGCCCAGTCAGTGTCCTGTAGATTCTGTTTCTTTCTCTCTCAGTTCTCACATTTGTAAGGGCATAACCTACATATTTCTCATAACTGTGTGCATTTCTTATTGATGAGATTTCATATCTTACAACTGCATCCTTATTTCTCATAATTATGTAGTTATATTTAACCATTACAACTTTCTTTCTTTCTAATTGAGTTTGAGTTTTTATTTTTCATTATCTTTATTTCTGGTAACTGCTAAGTTATTCAACTGTAACTTTATTTCTCAGAAAAAAAGTCTCATATTTGAGACTTTTTTTTGTAATTGTGACTTTATGTTGTAACATTTTTGCCTGTTTCTCATAGCTGAGTCTATTTCACACAAATGAGACTCATTTTGTAAATGTGACTTATATCAAACAACTGTCTTTGTTTCTCATAAATAAGACTTCTTTTTGTAATTAAGACTTTGTAATTACGTTTTTTTTTTTAATTACAACTTTGCTTCTCATAATTGAGTTTTTATTTGAGAAAATTTTTTAAGTGATTGTGACTTTATATTGTAAATGTTTTGCCTATTTCTCATAACAGTCTTTATTTCTCAAAAATAAGACTTTTTTTTGTAATCATGACCTTTTATTGTACAGTTGCATCTTTATTTCTTGTAATTGCAAAGCTATATTTTAAAGTGCTCCTATTATGTCTTTTCAAATTTGACCTTTCATGCAGTGTGTCATGTAGCTGTATGTGAACATAAACTATCTGCAAAGTTGTGAAGCCGACAGTGCACAATAAATAAAGTTATTGTTTATCAAAATAAAGAGTCGGCTCACAATCGCCTGAACGAGTCGTCAAGAATTTGAATATTATTCTGTTACGGCTATACGTCACAAAGTAACACATTTGCATAATGTACGCCCACGTTCTACGTCACAAACAACTTGCCCGCCCACAAACAGTAAAATTTTCATGTGATGTACTTCATTTCGAGAAGACACTGTATCCTATGCTGAGAGAGTAAATTTGTTTTATATTCACTTCCAAAAGATGAATCTAAAAAGATTGTATTTTTTAGCGATCGTTTAAAATGCGTAGTTGTGTATGTTATGTTGTGTAACAACCCTGCACATGCCTTGCTAACCGGCGAACTCACGCTTCTGTAGTTCTGTTGTTCAGCTGTGAGCCCACTGTAGTCTAAAAATTTGTGACTGATGCAGCTTGACTGTCTGTCTGTCTCATTAGTTGGAGTAATGATAAAGGATGGTGCACGAAGGCAAAACGGCTTTCACACTGAATGCAGAAAGTGCTGCGCTATGAAACCCATTCATTTCAATTGCTTGCATTGCGTGAGAACGGCTCGTTTCTGCGTCGACCAAAGTGTACGCGCAGTGGCTCATTCAAAGTTTAAATTAGTTAAACTTTTGCCGCTGTGCTCTGAAGGGCTGCACTGAACCCAGCGACCAGCGCAGCGCTTTCCGCGTTCGGTGTGAAAGCCGCTTAATGCATTATACAATGTTGAAGTTTACAACATAGAGGTGCGCCCGGTTCGCTTACATAAGCAAACTGAAGGCACTTTCCAGAGTAGTCCGTGTTAAGTTGTCGATCAGCTACTTTAACCGTTTCATCATCAGACTGGTAATTGGTAAAGTAAAATCTATGCCATCTTTTCTATGTATTGACAAGTCTCCAGGACTGTCATTCAGTTATGGCAATGGGCGTTTCGTTTTCCGACATGCACTGTATGCAGTAAACCAATCATAAAGGACTGCTCCATCTGACCAATCAGGTCAGGTCTGTGAGGGCTCACAGAAAGGAGGGGTTTAGAGAGACCGATTCTTTGAACTGCTTTGCACGAGTCGTTTATGAATCATTTAGAAATGAGGTTAAATTAAACCTATTTTTGGAGAAAACTAAAGTGTTTTTTGACCTTGCATACATGGAAACCTGTTTTAGGAGACTCATAAAACAATATTAGCAACCTTTAAAATGGCATAATAGGACCACATTTAATGAATACTGGTTTTAAGTGCTATAATCGGGTCACCGGTGCATCTACCAACCCAGAAAACGAGAAAAAGAACAAACCAGTAACTTTGTGTTGGTAAGCCTTTTTCTGCTAGCATATGAAAAAAACGTGTTAGATTTCGCTCCCACAATGACGTGGTAAGGGGATCCTATTACAGTATTACTGGCCCTTAATCTGCACATTTTAATTTTGCAAGAGACAATGGTGAAAGCTCGAACAAAGCATGCTAACTGTTCTTGTTGATTGAACAGACAAGCACAGAACACTATTATAGTCCCAGCCTCAGGAGACAAGAAAACAGTGGATTTATTGGTTTATTTACTGTATATTATGCTGCTGCCACACAGATCTTATATAAACATGTGATTTCTTTTTTCCCCAGCTGTTTACCTTCAAAGACATAACCAACTGGTTTTGTAACTCCTGTGTGTTTGTAACATAAGCTTGTGTGTGTTTGACAGTTTAAGCGCAATAAGACATGAAAGAGAGCTTAGTTTACTACTCGCAGCCGCTTTCTTCAGTAGCTCCTCACTGCAGAACGCAAGATCCAGGGGGTGAGGTTGCATCCACATCTAGGGGGTGGAGATGGGTAGGTTTAGGGATATGTAAGGTGGGAGGAGTTGAATCTGGATCCAACCTCGCCCCCTGGATCTTGTGTTCTGCAGTGAGGACCACCTCGCTTTCTATGCATGTGCTTCAGATGTGTGCGCTTAGAAAATCCAATATCAGAAGTATAAACTAATATGGCTTTGAAACACATGATTTCAGTGCGATGGACATGATAGTCAAACCCAAACAGATGTTTTTTGGCAGAGTATCTGAAGCATGAGCTGTAAATGCACAGTCCTATTCTGGAAAGGGGAAGGGGAGCAGCAGCTTATTTGCATTTAAAGAGCATGTTTCTGCTTCAACTCAAAATAGGCATTTTAAAAATTCTATAATAAATGATCTGTGGGGTATTTTGAGCTGAAACTTCACAGACACCTTCTGTGGACACCTGAGACTTATTACAAAAAAAATTGTAAAAAGGGGTATAATAGGTCACCTTTGAAATTACAAATTTGTTTCTCATAATTTAGTCTTTATTTGAGTTTTTTTCTGTAATTCTCATAACTGAACTTTTATTTATCAATAATGAGATGTATTTTGTAAATTGTGACTTTTTATCATTCAGCTGCATCTTAATTTTTTTGTAATTGCAAAATTATATCAAAATTGCAAGTATTTCTTGTCTTTATTTGATAATTATTCTTGTCATTGTAACTTTACGTTGAATAATTTTGTCTGTTTCTCATAACATAAGTCTTTATTTCTCATAAATGACTTTTGAACATAATTGTAACTTCATGTAACACAATTTTGTCTATTTCTCATAGATGAGACTTACTTCTGTTTATTTCTTGTAATTGCATTATTTTATTATTGTTTTTATCGCAACTGCAACCTTTTAAAAAATTGTGTCTCATAACTGTGACTTTCTCTACACTGTAAAAAACAATTTGTTGAGTGAACTTAAAATAATTTGTAACCTGGCTGCCTTAAAATTTTAAGTTCAGTCAACTCAAAAAAAGTTTATTTAACTTGAAATGTTAAATTATACTAAGTGACAACTTAGATATTTGAGTTGAATCAACTTAAAATTTTAAGGCAGCTGGGTTACTTACCCATCTGTTAAGTTTAGCAAACACAAATACTTTGTACAAGTTAACATTTCAAGTTGACTAAACTTATTTTAGTTGACTGAACTTAAAATTTTAAGGCAGCAGGGTAACAAATTATTTTAAGCTGACTCAACAAATTGTGTTTTTTATTTTTTACAGTGTAGCAATTACAACTTTATATCTTACAACCACCATTTAACAATTATAACTTTATTTGTTCTAGAATTGAGTTTCTATTTCTTATTAATGTAACTTATTTCTGTAATTAGGACTTAATAACATATAGTTGCAGAAATTGTTATTTCTAGTAATTGCTAAATAATATTTCACAATTTCATGACTTCATGCACATTTTGTCTATTTCTCATAATTGAGTTTATTTCTCATAGATTAGACTTTTCTATCGTTTATTTCCTGTAACTGCATTTACATTTTTTAATTTATATTTGAACTTTTAAAAAGGTATGAATTTATGTCTCATAATTGTGACTTTCTCTAGTAATTGCAACTTTATTTCCTACAATTGCGATTCAACTTTATTTATTTTTTGAGTTTTTATTTCTCATAAATTAAACTTATTTCTGTAATTACGACTTTATAACATAACATTGCACAATTTCATGACTTCAAGTAGTACAATTTTGTCTGTTTCTCATAATCAAGTCTTTATTTTTCACATGAGACTTACTTTTGTTCATTTCTTGCTATTGCAAATGTATTTGAATCATTTCTCACAATTGCAGTTTCTTACAACTTGCCATAAAAATCTTTCTAAAATCTCATCAATTTAATGTGGGTTAACTTCAATGTGTACTCCACTAAATCAGATTGTTTGTGATTCTTCCACACTGTGGGTAGTGATACATTTCGAAAGATGTGCTCCTGGCCACTTGATATTTTAATACACTTCCTCTAGCGTGTTACCAGACACATTCCTCCATGCACACAGTTCATGTCAGCACCGGTGTTGCCTTTAAAATAATCCACATCAGTCGTCTGACAGGTGCAAGTTTACAGGCATAACCCCAATAAAACCTAACGATGCCAATTGTACCTTGTAAATCCAGGCGACCGCAAAAAACTCTCCAAATGTCAGTGCTTTTCATCTTTTTATAAGCGTGTCTTCCTCAATGAACTAAACATTTCCACAATTTCAAAAGTGAAAACACATACAGCTGCTGATGCTAACCTGTTAAACCACGCGCTTAAATTTAGCTCAGCAGAAACCACAAAAGGCTCGTCTCTTAACCGTTTTGTGGAGGGGTGCACAGAGAGAGAGTGACATTTCTTCCGTCTCTGCTTTATCTTTATCTTTTTGTTTCCAAACTGAAGTGGATTTCAGGGGATGTCGAAAGAAACAAAGTGCTTTCTCTTCAGGCTTGGCTTGAGACTGCAGTTTGCTTGGTTCATTTCATGCACAGCTCAAACTATACTCTATTTTTACCTCATGAAGGCAACAACAGTGCTTTCTGAACTCAGAGAAAGAGAAAAACCAACATATAAAAGCCAAAAAACCTTTTTACATAAACATTGTTGAAATTCCTGCTGTTTCTATCCATGACTCAGACTACATCCTCCACAAGAAAGCATCACACCAAACGGCTGGGTCAGGTACCTTTCACCTTTGTTTTTTTCGTTCTTTCTTAGTTTAAAAGGCTGATTGTTTCACAACACCCCTTTTGAAACCCACAGCCTCAGGAAAGTGCATGAGTTTAGCAGCTAAGAAGCACTCACTCTGCTGTTGAATATCACGACTAGGCCATTACTGTCAGGAAAGCGTCCAGATCGGCAGCCTAAGAGTACTATGGTTTGAAATTAGCCCCTTGTGCATTAGTCATGAAATAGACATTGCTCTAAGCAGTCTCTAATTAGTTTCATTCTTTATTAAATCACTGACCCGAGAGATGTTGCTCTGTTACTGCTACTAGAAGACAATCACAATGAGACACGCGCAAATACGTAACATACTAATCATCTACTAATATATATGCGCAAGACCTGTCTGGCAGAGCTTGTTTTTAGTTCTTTTACAAATGGATATCGTAATTGCTTTTAATTAGATAACTCGTTTAGCTAATTTCCAATTGCCAATATGCATTTTTGTTTTCTTTTTTTTCCGTTTGTGCCACGAAATGGAATTTAATCAAGTGTTTCATATTCCAAATTATTCCCTGAGGACCTACGCATGCTTAGCTGCAAACTAAAGTGTTGTATGCTTAAAATAGCTAATTTTAAATGGTACATTTGCTGTCGGCAGCCTCAAACCGTGACTTTTTTTAATGCCTGAGCAGAGTCGAGAGTAACAACAAGTGGCCGTCGTCCAGCGTGATTCACAAACTGCTTGGTTCAGGAAAAAACAGCAGAGATGGTGAAGCATTTTTATGACTTTTGGTCATTTGGTCCAAAATTGTTGAGGATGAGAGCATGTCATGCAACACTTTATGCTGGCATATCTGCCTTATTTTCAAATGATTACTAAATACTGCACAACCTTTGATGTCATTCTTTTTTGTTCTTAGGTTAACTAATGATGATAAATGAGGACAGGAAACAGGAATGACCAAATATGGGCACAGAAGGGAGAAACCAACACAAACAGTCCAATGGGGGTGTGACATTACTCCCCCCTCCCGGAAGACGCGACCTCGCGCCGTAGAAAAAGGAAAGGACACAGGAAGTCTGTATGGGAGGACGGATACCCGGGAGGAGGACGAGCAACAGAGTCCAGGGTGGATCAGGCCGAGGGAGGAGCCATGGAGGAGACAGAAGGGACCCGGAGCAGGAGGAGCTAGGTGAGACCCAGGACGCAGCCATGATGGTAACCCACAGAGGAGCCGACAGAGGGAGGAGCCATGGTGGAGGAAGGGCTGACGACTCCAGGGGGCTGACCGACGGAGGCGGAGCAGGTGGAGGTGGGCGCATTACAATGAACTTAATCAAGACACAGGTGATACCAGGTTAACTAATGATGATAAATGAGGACAGGAAACAGGAACAACCAAATATGGGCACAGAAGGGAGAAACCAACACAAACAGTCCAGTGGGGGTGTGACAATGACAGAATTTTCATTTTTAAATCTACTATTGTTTAATTGCATTTGACGTCTTTTAGCAATCTGAACAGACCTGTGACGCACCATTTATAACCACTGAAACAGACTAAATGTAGCATCCACAAGCCATTCTAATTCTTCTCAGCATGTTTAAATGACCTACAAATTAGCATGTATGCAATATGTAGAGGAATGCATTTAGAATGGTCCCATGATTTTCTATCAGGCAACACTTCTGTGCTCCTTTCAGCTGCTATACAATGAGCTTCTTATAAGAGCAGAAAGCAGCCCTATCTAATCACCCCCTATTGGATTAAACCCGAGAGAGAGCCCAGCTTTATTCTTCAAACAGATTTTCTTTCCGCAGTCTAATAACGAAAGGCATAGGTAGTGATTCTGAGAAGATAAGAAACCAATAAATCATGTATATCACTCAACTGTTGTTTCCAAAAGATTCTCCTTAGAAGGAAGCCTCCTATAAAACCCAGGCGTGAATAGCTGATCTGGGCTGTAACCCAAGTATGTTTTAAATGGTTAGTTCACCCAAAAATGAAAATTCTGTCATTAATTACTCAATCTCATGTCGTTCCAAACCTGTAAGACCTTTGTTCATCTTCAGAACACAAATTAAGATATTTTTGATGAAATCTGAGAGCTTTCTAACCCTGCAAAGACAGCAAAGGTAGTGCTCTCAATAATGGTGGAGGACAGTCCAGAGAGAGAAGAAATTGTTGAGTTAAGTTGTTATTTTTGTTTTCTTTGTGGACAAAAAGTGTTCTCATACCTTCATAACATTACAGTTGAAACACTGATGCCGCGTGGACTATTTTATCGATGTTTTTACTACCTTACTACCTACTACCAGTTGCATTGCTGTCTATGCAGGGTCAGAAAGCTCTTAGATTTCATCAAAAATATCTTAATTTATGTTCTGAAGATAAACAAAGGTCTTACTAGTGATGGGAAGTTCAGATCATTTTACCGACTCGGACCTTTGAGTCTCGTTCAGCAAAATGAACAAATCTTTTTTCTAGCTATTTCGTTCATTTTAGCAAAATATAATAAAAATGTTACGTGTTACTTCCCCAACACATCTACTGCTTACACAAATGTTGATCACACTACAAACAAGACAAAACTATAATGCTATAAGAAACAGAAAAGATTAATTCATTGTTTACCTGGGTCTTTAGTCTATAATTAGCTCACCTCACCTCTTATCTGACAAGTTTTCGGGTTTGAGTCGTTCGTTCATCACGTGACAGCCCCATAAGCTTAACCAATGCAGTGTGAGCCGGAAAGAGAATTGATTAGTTCATCTCTCGAGTCTTCAGGTTCGAGTCATTTGTTCATCACGTGACAGCTCCATAAGATGAACAAACGACTCCAAAAACCTGAAGACTCCAAACAGGTGAACTAATTCCAGCACAAAACCTAATAGGATGATTGAACGAATCACTCCCTGAGACGACTTGTTTGTCCCGAGTCACATTAAAGAGTCGTTCAAAATTAACGAATCGTTCAAGAACGACCCATCACTAGGTCTTACAGGTTTGGAACAACATGAGGGTGAGTAATTAATGAAAGAAATTTTATTTTGATGCAGTGTTGAAGTAACTCACTAAAAGTAACAATTCTAACAATAAAACATAAAATTCGGTTCAAAAGCTTTGGGTCAGTAAGATGTTTTTTAATACTTTCATTCAGCAAGGAGGCATTAAATCGCTCGAAAGTTACAGTAAAGACATTCACAATGTTACAAAAGATTTCAGTTTCAAATTAATGCTGATTTTTTAAAAACTTTCTATTCATCAAAAAAAGTATCACTGTTTTCACAAAAAGTAAAAAAAAAAAAACAGTGAACAGTGATTCCTGAGAAAAAAAGACAGAACTTTTTTTTTTTTTGTTATTGTTGTTGTTTTTATTCAGTGGCATAAACAGGCTTCCATACATGAGAAACCTTAAAAAAAATCTTGTCAACCCTAGACTTTATGTTAGTGTAATTAGGTGGGGTTTTTTTTGTTTGTTTGTTTGTTTTTTAACATTTACATTACATTTAGTCATTTAGTGGACGCTTATCAAAAGCGACTTAGAAATTAGGACAATAGAAGCAATCATAACAAACAAAAGAGAAATAATATTTAGTTTTATCATTTGTATTTTTCATACACTTTTAAAAATAAAGGTTCTTTATTGGCATTGAAGGTTCCATGAAGAACCTTGAACTTCCATGCAACCTTTTAAATGCAGAAAAGGTTTTTTCTAGTGGTTCTTTAGATTTTTAAAATGCTCTTCAAAACGGTTCTTTTAAGAACTGTTCACTGAAAGGTTCTTTGGGGAACCAAAAATTATATTTTTTTAGAGTGTAAATTTATGTTACTTGAATTGAGATCCTCATTTAAACAGGATATTCAATTAAAACATATGAAGGATTTGATTTTATCCACTGGGATTTGGCTGGATTGTGAAAGTGATCTCCAAGATCAGGAATGTGCATATTAAAAAATTAAACAGAAGCCATTTTGATTCCATGTTGCCTTGAAATAATATTTTAAGATTCTGACAGGTGTTGAAAGCTTCTGATAGCTCCATACTAAGGTCAGGGGACTGTGAGAAGAGCATATGCTTCCTCCATCAACGGTCCCGGCACTTCCTCTCCCAGGCCTGCATGGGAAAGGCTGTCATCTCTGAGCTGCCATTACATGCACTTCAGGGGCCTGATGTATAAATAACCCCACACTCCTCCATCCCTCCAAACACATTTTCTCATTCTCTCAGACTAATGCTCCTAACATGACCTAATCAAAATCAGTCAACATGATCAGACCGCTGGCAAAACCTCCCCCCTCAGAGGTGCCGTTTCCTCCCACTAATGGCTGATAATGTGCTGTGGGGGGTCATGTGATCTGACACATAAAAACACATAATGTGTATCTAGACGAGGCTGTCCGCTGGGGCTCTTCACGAAGAAGATAACATTTCAGCTTGCTGGCTCCGCCAATGAGTCTAACACACAGTCAAGTGTCTGAACGGCTTCCCAGTAAGTGTTTACAGTGTGAGAGCTCTGTTAGCATTGTAAAACAGACTGCACATGCTCACAGCCCCTGACAGTTTTTAATGTCTAAAACAATACGTGCCAAAACTACTGTCACCCCTCATCAGTGCCACTGAATCATTGGACTATTGTGGAAGCTCTAGTTTCTGAACTATAGATAGGTTTGCCATACAACACATTTGTCACATTGGACAAAAGAAAGTTCTGTGAGTGGAGTCACATTCATCTGTGAATGGTAATGTTGTATTTGAAAGGCTGCTCTCAAATGACTGACTCACGTCAGAAATATTCACAATAGTGGAAAAATAGTTCCAGCCTCATCGTACACTTACAAAACTTCACTACCGCAACCGTAGATTCACTTTTTAGCTGTGCTTTATTACACAAAACCTGCCATCCAAATTCTGGGTACCTGACAGGACGTTTTTATGTGGTAGCTAGAGTTGTTCTATGTGGTTGTTAGGGAGTATGCAATTGCTAGGGTGTTCTAGGTGGTTGCCAGGGAGTTATGCGGTTGCTAGGGTGTTCTAGGTTGTTGCCAGGAAATTATGTAGTTACTAGGGTGTTCTAGGTTGTTGCCAGGAGTTATCGCGGTTGCTAGGGTGTTCTAGGTGGTTGCCAGGGGAGTTATTTGTTTGCTGTGTGGTTGCTAAAGTGTTTTAGGTGGTTGCCAGGGAGTTATGCAGTTGCTAGGTTTCCAGGTGGTGGCCAGGGAGTTATCACGGTTGCTAGGATTTTCTAGGTGGTTGCCGGGGAGTTATGTGGTTGTTAGCGTGTACTTGGTGGTTGCCAGTTTTGGTGATTGATATGCAGTTGCTAGGGTGTTTCTGCCGGGTAGTTATGTGTTAGGGTGCTATAGATTGTTGCCATGGAGTTATGCAGTTGCAAGGGTGTTCCTGGGAGTTATGTGGCTGCTATGGTGTTCTAGGTGCTAGGGAGCTAAGCAGCTGCTAGGGTGTTCTAGGTTGTTGCTAGGGATAAGCAGTTGCTAGGGTGTTCTAGTTGTTGCCAGAGATTTGTGCAGTTGCTACAGTGTTCACGTGGTTGCCAGGAAGTTATGTGGTTGCTAGGGTTGCTAGGGCTGCTAGGGTGTTCTAGGTGGCTGCCAGGAAGTTAGATTGCTATGGCGTCTAGGTTGTTGCCAGGGTTATGTGGTTGCTATGTGTTGGATTGCCTGGGAGTTATGTGGTTGCTAGGGTGTTCCTGGTTGTCAGGAAGTTATGTGGTTGCTAGGCGTTCTAGGGTTGCCAGGAGTTGCTAGGGTGTTCTAGGTTGTTGCCAGGGAATTATGCAGTTGCTAGAGTGATCTAGGTTGTTGCCAGTGATGCAGTTGCTAGGGTGGGTGGTTGCTAGGAAATTATGCAGTACTATGGTGTTCTAGGTGGCTGCCAGGGAGTTATGCAGTTGCTAGGTTTTCTTAGGTTGTTGCCAGTGGTTTGCTAGGTGTTCTGGTTGCCTGGGAGTTATGTGATTGCTAGGGTGTTCTAGATGGTTGCCAGAAAGTTATGCTGTTGCTAGGGTGTTCTAAGTGGTTGCCAGAGAGGTATGTGGTTGCTAGGGTGTGCTGAATGGTTGGCAGGGTGCTGCTCTCCCATGCTACAAAGGTGCTCTGGGTTGTTTCTACTGTATGTAATTGCTAGGGTGTTCTGCTACATAGATTCTAGAGTGTGCTTGGTGGTTGCTGTAAAGTTGCTATGCACTTACTAGGTTATTCTGAGTGGCTTCCAGGCATTTATGTGGTTGCTAAGGCGTTCTGAGTGATTTCTATGGGGTTGCTAGAGTGCTAAAGAGTTGCTATGCGGTTACTATGGTATTCCTGTGGCTGCTAGGGTGTTCTAAATGGTTACTATGCAATTGCTAGGGTGTTCTGTGAGTGGTTACTAGAGAGTTGCTAACAGTCAAGTCTCCCTATCTATCATATTCTGCCTCGGGTCTCTTACTCAGTGTTAATCTATGAGATTTCTTTTCTGTTTTATTATCCACCAGCCAAAATCTTAAGTTTGATCACTAACAGCACTAACATCTCCTCAGAAAGCTGTATGATTTATGGTATCGCATCCAGAGCCAAAACAGTGCTAGACAAGTTTCGCACGGAAATATAAATGTTATATTTACTGTTAGGAGTTATAAATCCATAACCTGCATATAAGCAACAGTAACAGTGACACTTGCCTATTTGTAGCAGTAGTGGATGATCGCAGCTTGCCACAAAAGTCATTTGATAAACTAACCAATTAAAAGTACATGAACAATGGAACTAGGATCTAAATTAGGGAATCCTGTATCAGATTCATAGCCTATCTCTACACAGCAGCACAATACGGATATATCAGACAGAAGCCAGGCATATATCAGACACAGAGGAAGTTAAACCCCTCACACTTCTTTTCACACATGTGTTGTGTGTTGTTCCTCAGTGTGTGGTGGTTATTTACATTTGTGTTGCATTAATGCAGCTTGCTTGGTTTTCTCATTAAGGCCTGTGTGTTAAACAGCAGACTTGGAGAGGGCACTTAGACAGGTTTGTCCTGGAAGTCTGACCCCATCAGACTTATGTGGAGGGGCCCCTCTCTCCTCCGGCCCTGTTTGGGGTGCCTGTTTTATAAATGGAGCCACAGGGTGCTGATATTTTACAAGCTGCTTTGATAGAGGGCTGTATTGTCTGAAGTGGAGCAGGTGATTTGCATTTGAAACAGCTCTCACTCTTACACACACACTCTCTGTTACTGTGCGTCCATGGCCCCGGGCTAATGTTCCCTTTCCGTGGAGACCAGGACCCGTGCACCTGTAGATCACACACACGCACATACATAGGAAACATGGAGAAAAAGACAAAAATGGACACTAGCAGCAACATACAATACCACGTTCACACCAAACATGTGTACACATACACAAAAATACACATACAACTGTAGGTTACACATAAGCATTCTGGTCAGCAGCACGGCTCTACAGACTTAATGATCCGCGACTGGACATCTGTGTGTGTGTGTGATGTGGAAGAAGTGGAAACCTTGTTCCAATTATTGGCGTCATGTGATAAAAAGCACAAAATGGCCTCTAGCGTCAGGTTTCAGATGTCTGAGAGTCTCTCCACATTGAATAAAAGCAGAGCGCCTGAACACTCACATGATCAATACAACAAGATAATAAGAATGTCATTAGCAAAATGCCTGCTGATATCGAACAAGAACATCCAGAAGAGAAATTGCATTATGCTAATGGTTCATGAGGCATACATATGCATGACAGAAATGATTTTTAATAGCTTGTTTTCTTATGTTTTCTTCTCCTAATATGAGAAAAATACTGTTCAGGTACTATTCATAATATCACTATATTTTTGTCATTAAGATTTTATCAGCAAACAGGAAATACACCTCCCACTCTTCCCAATCTCCACCTGGAGAAACTTTACATTCATCATGTGCACTGCAAAGTGTCCCTGTTTTAATGTCCAAATGAAAGCATAATTTGAGTCACTGCATTCTGTTTTATAATTTTCACACTGACAGTAATGTAATTCAGCGACTGTCGCCGTGTGCCAGTTGTCTCTGTGCCAGGCGCTTTGGCACTCTGGGCTCTTAACCGTTTAGGGCATTGGCATTCGGCCTGCTCAGTCTCACTTCGAGACGTCTCTTCGTGCGACGACAGACTGAAACGCAGCCTGGCTCCTGAGACAAAGCTGTTTATTTCAAACGCTTTTAGAAAAGGGTCTTTTTTCAAAGCACAAGAGCTATATGGATCTCACTTGACCCACAGAAGAGATCTTTGCATTTTCAATTTTCTCACTACATTTATCATAACCTTATACTCCAATCTGAAAAGTGGCACAGTCATCTGGTAATTAGCTTTACAAGCTAAGTCTAGATTTATCTGACCACAATGTCCAAAAATGCCATCTTGTGTGTTACCGAAATAAAGCATTGATCATTTATCCACTGTTACATTTACTATGACTTACTATGACTAAAGCCCAAACTATACGTTATTTTTTTTGTGTTAGGGTACACATACACACAGACTAAAACACCCACACAGAAAGCTGCCTATCAGACAGTGTACAAGTACACAATTGAGTTCTGTTTTGCGCCTTATCACACCTGAACAGACAAATACACACAACATTATGCTAAAATGTCAATTTTGGAGAGTATTCGCATAAACACCTTCATTTATGTCTTAAGCGGACGTAATGAGAATATCACATGCAACAGTATATTGGATCAGCGGATTAGGTCTTAAAGTGACAGCGGCCTAATATAACTGCTGCTATTTGTGCCTTAAACAGTACAGATGGCTAAAATATGAACAAAACTAAATTACATTTTAGTCAAAAGACTATGGCTAAATCTAAAGTTGCTGTCAAAATTAATACTGACAAGTAGGGCTGTCACTAATGATTATTTTGGTAATCTCGGCTGATTATTCTGATGATTAATCGAGTAATCGTATATATATATATATATATATATATATATATATATATATATAATGTGTGTGTGTGTGTGTGTGTTTACATATTACATATAGTCCACAAGAGAAAATAATGTTTGAATTTATAAAAGTTTACATATGCGTGACCCACAGCAATGTTTTGTTTGTTTGTTTGTTTGTTTGTTTAGTGATAGTTGTTCATGTGTCCCTTGTTTGTCCTGAACAGTTAAACTGACTGCTGTTCTTCAGAAAAACCTTCAGGTCCCACAGATTATTTGTTTTTTTCAGCATTTTTGTGTATTTGAACCCTTTCCAACAATGACTTTATGATTTTGAGATCCATCTTTTTACACTAAGGACAACTGAGGGACTCTATTACAAAAGTTTCAAACGCTCACTGATGCTCCAGAAGGAAAAACGATGCATTTAGAGCCAGGGGTGTAAACTTTAAAACAGAATGAAGATGTGTACATTTTTCTTATTTTGCCTAAATGTCTTTTTTTTTTAGTACTGGCCTTCGGAAGCTACAGAAGATACATGTTTCCCACAAGACAAAATAAGTTACATTTACCCTGATCTTCATATTCAAAAAGTTTTTATGCATTGAGTTTCCTTCTGAAGCATCAGTGAGCATTTGAACCTTCTTTAATAGTTGCATAATGGTCCCTCAGTGTGCAATAGAAATCAGGCAATAATAATTGGTTCAAATAAACTAAGCAAGTTGTATAGTTTTACTGAACTGCGAAAATACATCATGTATTATAAACAATAGAACTAACGTACATTATGCATGATATGAAAGGCCTGCGGGGAGCTCCAAACGGCCTGATAATTGTTTTTACACTTTACAGCGCCATCAAATCATTGTTTAATATTGACTGAACAAAATTTAATTTAAATGTCCACTTAATCTTTTAATATTTGCCCATTTCTTTACAACAGAAATGCTACAGCCACTGTGATTTCTTGAATACGTAGATATCAAAACATGTAAACTCAGAGTGAGGGTTTAAGCTTTTGTTTTGAAAATCGTGATGAACAGTTAACATACTGAGAAAGATACTGATGTATTCTCCTGCATTGGCATTGGTTTCTTAATGATTTACCTTACAAGTCTGATAGAATGGTGCACATTGTTTCCAGATGAACGATAACTGTTTGAAATGTAATGATAACTGTTTATGTGGAGCAGAATGTATGGACGGAGCCACTCTGAGATGCACGTAACCTACATACATATAAATAAAGTGCATAAACCTGCAGCGCATATCTTTATTGAACTGAATTGCGATGTTTGTGAATTCTCAATAGCATTATGTGTCATTACGATTTTTAAATGAGTTTAGTAGATCATGCATCCAGTCTATTTTTTTTTTTTTTTTCATGGATTCTCATACTTGGAGAATCTTGATTCTTCGTACTCTCATGAACACGTGGCAGGGACTGACATGGAAGAGAAGAAATTGTTGAGTAAAGTTGTTATTTTTGTTTTGTTTGCACACAAAAAGTATTCTGTTTTAACAATGTCCTTACTACCTTTCTGGACCTTGAACGTTTAAGTTGCATTGCTGTCTGTGCAGGGTGGGAAAGCTCTTGAAGTTCATCAAAAATATCTTACTTTGTTTTCTGAATATAAACAAAAGTCATACTGGTTAGGAACAACATGAGGGTGAGTAATTAATGACAGAATTTTAATTTTTGGTGAACCATCCCTTTAATGTTAGTGATAGACCTGTGTCATATTTGGCAAAATTCTGGTCTCTCATGGTTACAATTCTGTTACTCTATTCCATGAATTATTCAAGTGTGAGACTATATTGGAAAAACCCTATAAAAGAATTGTAAAGGCCAATCATTCATCAAGTGAGGGAATCTTTGCTCAGCAAGTGCAGGAACTTCATCTAGAAATGTCAGTCTGGTCCAGAACATTTAGTTCAGCACAAAGAGCAGTCAATCGCAAAATGCTTACACATCTTCTAGTGATGCGATAATCAATTGATGCATTGCAATTCATGAAGACTTCTTGTACACCAGAGAACTGTGTGTGAGTTAGTGGTGTGCTAGGCTATGGCTTCACAGGGTGAAATCAGGACATCAGAATTGGAGAATTACCTACGCTCGTTCTGCTCTATCCACTTAACCACTGATCCTGAATACAGCACTACAGACATGAAGAGTAAACAAACCACACAAGAGAACATTAAGGGGTTAAACCACACTGAATCACATGGCAAATCTGCACTCTGTCTAGACCGTAGTGCTCTCAGACCAGCCTAGAGTGATGAGAGTCAAAAAAGACGACTAAAAAACCATCGCAAACTGTGTTGTGAGTTCATGAAATTCCTTGCAGGGCTTATCCAAACAAGGCCATTACAGTTACAAGTGAGTTGTGAGAGTTTCGCCCAGAGGGACTAAAGATAGGATTACTCCTAAAACCGTTCTCATTCAGAGATCTTCCACAAATGGCTGCAGTCAAGTCCATACATGGCGGGAACACTGCTATCCGGCAGGAAAATCTGGCGGATGAGGGTATTCTCCCGACTTGTTGTCTTTCAACAGGCTCTAATCTGCACAGCTCTCCTCAATTTCCCACTGGGCAGCGGACTATTAGATTACACCGATTCTGCCCTTACGATAAACACAGAGCCCTGGCTGTTTGTCTGAAGGTTGAGAGATCCATCTCGCTCTCAGCTGACGAGTTTGAGATCTTGCCCGGTGTGTCCCATGGACCACAGCGAGCTGAAGAGACCTCGGCTTAGGGAGCAATGGACTGAGCAGTAGAGTCTCCTCTGAGCTGATAGCTTTTGACACGTGTGATTCAGTGGAACTGAGTTGAATAAAAAGCCTCTTTTTCATCATGCCTTAGGAAGGGAAGGCCTGGGGGATTATGGTCAGTGGAGTGATCCAAGGAAAGAGGCCTGGCCCTCAGGTCATGCTCTACAGACTATCATTTCATATACAAATGAGGGAAGGGAGTATCAGATAATGCAGTTCTCCAGAAGTTCCCCTTTACTCCTTCAGAATCTGCTGCATGGACCCCAACAAAAGGTTAGAAGGTCAGGGATCATTCATCGCAACATATCTTACAAGTCACAACCAGCTTTCTTGCTTGCATACAAATGTCAGTAACATAAGCCTAGCTTATAAAAAATCTTTAAATACATTTTAACTGCTTTCTCCTTTCCAAAAAAAGTTAACGCACCAATAACTATGAACAGGGTTGTGGTAGAAAGACAAAACCCCTTAGATTTGTATATATCTCCATGCTTCACATGCTAACAATGCTAACTGGTATTAACAGAGTATGTAACAGAATGATAAGCTAAGACATAGAGATATTGTTCCTCATTAACCGTGTTTAAATATGCTTTTGTACAGCAGTCTGTTTTCCAGGGAGCGGCATGACTATTCATGGTATTAAGCCTGACATGCTGACGACTTTCAAAGCAGTTCAGTTGGAAATCCTGTTTAGTTTATAGTTAACTACATTTGACATAGCATTTACCATGCATGAACGGTTCTAAACATGAGACTAAATGTTCAAACTCCTAAATTCATAACACAACAGGCTCGGATTACATATTTGAGTGTGCTTGGAATAACCAAAGTCTAAAACCGCTGAAATGTGGCCTTAAAGAATAAAAACAGCCAAATAACTTTTGAAAAGAGACTAATGCTAAACATCTGCTTACACAGAATAAAACCAGTTTCTTTTGTTAAAAATAAGGCTCTTAGTTCATTAGTGGTCCATTAGAATGCTACAGCTAGATAGAATACCACATAATACCAAAACAGCATTGTGGCTGCAAGCTTCAGTAGAGGAGAGTGGGGCACAAACTAACGCGGGTTAGTTGTAACACACAGTTTAAATATTTCTACAAATGCTACCATAACCAAATTTACAGTATTTACTACTACCATATCAACACTATATAGAGAAAAAAGTGTGCCAAAATTTAAATATATGGCTGAATATTTATTATACCACAGTAAAAGTAAATTTCTGGCTGAAGTAAAATTTTCATCTCAGTTTTAAGTATTCATTTAAAATGAGACAAATCTGCTATTATTTTAATTTTTTAACCAGTTTTGAACTCCAGTTGTGCAGAAGGTGGAACATTGTAACACTGTATTTAGTGTTAAATTAGATTATTTTTAATTCATAAAAAAAACACCATTATTTTATTTGAAAGAATTAAACATTTTATTTTATTGACAAAATGTCTTTTCCATATTTTTTGAATTATACAGATAACTGAGAAACTCAAGTGTTAGGTTGTGCCCCACTCTCCCCCTCAAGTTTCCTAGAAAGTCTTTGTTGGCTTGCAATTGTTAGTTGTTAGTTAAAACTACGGATGTGCCCGAATCTGAATACCGTATTCAGAAAGGAAATTATGTATATGGAACCTCCAAAGGGAATAAATACAAGATGGGAGGAACAAAAATATGCTTTTTCCCACAATTATGTCGTTGGGTAATTATACTGTTTATAAATTGCGGGCATCAGGGAGTCATTAATAATACACGGGGCATTAAAGCGCATTTAAATGCGCGCTTGCTTTTTACTTTCACTTTCGAGATTCGCAGTCACACATACTCTGTGTATACTATGGAGCGGCAATACTTACCACACATTTTACAAGATTAGATGTTTGTCAGTGGTGCTCAGGATCTGCAAATCATTCGCCATCGTCCTATCAGTCATCTCTCCTTACTCTGTTTATGTCGTAAGTGAAATTTTATGTACTATAATTTAGCAGGCAACTGCAAGGAAGTGGCTAACCATGTCGCTTTAGTGGCTCTGTAAAATGCTTTATTCATTTTCCATGCTTTTCCGAATGCAGATTCACTATAGGGTATTTTCACGACGCGTCATCAATCAGCCATATTGGCAGCACTGAACGTAAACAATGCCACTAAACCGAATGAAACTTGCATTTTGCTGATTATTGCTGCTGAAAATGATCAATTATTGTCATGTTTTGGGCTGTACTAATCGGCAGGACTAGGAAAAACATTTGGAGTATTATAGACTGCCAAAAATTATAACAAATCAAAGAGACGAGTGCAAAAATCTGTCTTGAAGAATAAAAGGCGATTGTGGTTGGCCAAACTGAACCAGGATTTCCAGGCCAAGAATCTTGATAACATTTGTGTTTGTTCTTATCATTTCCAGTCAGGTAGGTGAAATATTAGGCTAATATCCTAATTAATATGGCTCGTATTAATTTTTACCACCTATTAACTTTAGTTTGTCAAAAATATTGCGCCATTTCCTACTTACTAAGTCCTTCTCTATATGATTTAGCAGCTTCCTCACATTTTTTCCATGGTTTAGTCAGCATAAATTAGCAGAGCAATGTATTCCATAGTAAATCAATCATGCAGTCCATGTTGTTTACATCCAAGTAACTGACCAAATCGTGCCGTAAGTGTGATAGGAAGTGTGCCGTAAGTGTGACAGGAAGGCTATTTTCTGCTGCTTTCTATCTGTAGACAATTACTATATCTCTACTTTATTTTAGTCAGTAGTGCTACCCAAAAAACTGCTGACTACCAATTCAGCTCTGCACACAAGAGTTGTGTTCGAAAGTTCTAGAACTTCACAAGTCCATTCAATGAGAGAGATTTGCCAAAAGAACAGATGTTGTCAGAGTGGTTTCCAACAGGAAGGAATTAGTCTTTCACAAACTCTCACGCCTCCGCTTAAGGTGCTAATTAAAGAAAAACGTAAGTACTTGGCACTCCTCAAATTCACAAGCGCTCTTTATTTGAAAAGATTTCTAGCATCACACTGTAATCCCCATTTGTACTGCAAACCAACATTGTGCTAAATGAATGACTGCTGCCACGATCCAGAAGATATTGGCAGCCTATTAATTATTTTATCCTTAATTGCTCTTTAATTATCTGATAATCTGATGATAATATTTGCTCACGAGTTGGCCAGAATATTCGCTATTTTGTGGGAGACGTGACATACCTACATGACAAAACATTCATTACGCACAAAGAGCACAAAGAGCTGTAAAATTAACCTCAATTTTTTCACTCTCCTTAGAGGAGACAAAGGCTGAAATAGGCTCTGAATGCCAAGAAGCCAGATGCCCTACATCATGTTTCCCCCAAAGACGTCATCTGCAGTGGAGAAAAGCGCCACATGCCCGGCCTCATTGTCCGTCCGTCTCCCACAGGCCCCCCAGTGCAGTTTAACATTACACACAGAACACAGGGCTGACGGGGACTGTGGCAAACTGACTCAGGCTGGCTCTCTTTCTCTCTCCTGCTCACACACACAAAGCCACCCGTAATGTCTGGACAGATAAAAGGCCGAATATTATGGCAGTGGGCCACGCTGCTCCGCCTGGTTTGTCATGCAGCTGAATGGAGTTGTGGCGAGGGTAGGTTTGGCCACGCTCGTCTCATCCCCTGCCAGGACACACACAACTGCACACACACTCACAACCGCTCTGTAAAGAGCAGGAAAAAAGGCAGGCATTCCCGGTCACTGTGCATGATCGCATGACACAGAGGTACGTCTAAGCAGCCAAAAGCGCCTGACCCAGTTGCTTTGAGACAAACCTGCGCTGCAACTTTAAGTCTTTGTTTGACTCACTCAATTATTACTGGAAGAACCTAAAAGGAACATTACATTGTTGAGAAGTGGACTTAATGCAGTTCTCTGTAATGTTTCAAGCAGCATCTTCATCTCAGATGTTTCTCCTAACATTCTTAGAAGAAATATAAATAGATACAAATGAGACAGTTGTTGTTATTGAGCTATAAAATGAATGTGGATAACAGATTGGATCATTGTTCACCAAACCTTGATTAGCTGGTTCATGTGTATTTGATTAGGATTGGAGCTGAACTCTGCAGGATGGTAGTTCTCCAGGGAGCAGGGATGGAGACCCTTGGTCTCGACCAGGATGCCCAAACTCATTCCGGGAGGTCTGGTGTCCTCCAGAGTTTAGCTCCAACTTGCCTCATCACACCTGCCAGGACGTTTCTAGTATGCCTAGTATTAGAGCTTGATTAGTTAGTTCAGGTGTCTAAATGGGGTTGGAGCTAAACTCTGCAGGACACCGGCCCTTCAGGACTGAGTTTGGGCACCCCTGGTCTAGACAAATCTGAAGGCGCATCTTTAGATGCTAAGATGTTTTCTGTAACTTTAGAGGAGATGTGTTAGATCATTTGGGGTTTTTTTTTTCTTCTTTTTTGAGAAGAAACAGGACTCTTAAAAGACTCATTATGCTCCCCATTTATGGAAACAGTTATGTTAAACAGAGATACAGTTGTAAAGTGAAGAGATAATATAAGCAGTGTTATGTACCGCAGGTCTGAGTTGAATCCAAGTCAAGACAGATTCAGACACTGTAAATATGCTTTCCTTTGCGGTGAAAAAAGCTGTCAGAGTCAGGTGAACCTCTGCAGTGACATACCGTGTGCTCTGGTCCAGACATCCAATATGCAAGTCCATTACAAGACTAAGGCCATGAATGTGGACTCTGACTTGAGACAGAATCCGATTGTGTCTGATCTCAAGTACTACAAAACTGGATACTAGACAAGATAAGAAGTGGCGAAACAAGAAAAGGTCAAATAAAAAAGGAGAGAAGAGGGGGATGAGGAGAAGAGAATACAAAAGGAGGCAGGACGAGTAAAGAGGAGAAGAGTTAAGACTAGATAAGCTAAGCAAAGGAGAAAAATAAATCATATCATATGAGATAAGACCAAAAAGGCAAGAAGCGAAGAGACAAGTTGAGAATGAATACACCTCCACACTTCCTCTTTGTGGAAATAGTATCAAGTTCCTCATGATCGCTGGTTCACCTATTTAATGAATGAATTCAAACTCAGCTCATTTTCATCCTGGCTTATTCACATTCTCAGTCAGCTGCACAGGAAGTTGAAGTAGATTGGTCCTGAATTCAAGTTTGGCCCCTCTATCAGCCCTTAACTCCAGCATTACAGATGGCTGCTATTTGCAACAGGCTGTGAACTCTCATCCCTAATCTCTATGATTTCATCTGTGCTTTTATCCATCTTTTATTCTTTCGCAGTAAGTCAACACTTTCATCAGATGAAAGAAAATGCTTTAAACAAATATCTGCTGTTAATACCAAGATATCTGCAGTGTGTCTGTAGCAGCTATATACACACATCCATCCAGCCATTAAAACCCATCAGTACCAGCTGACTGAGCACAAACTGGGCCATATGAAAAAAAACAGACACACATAAATGAACATTATCCACTTTACCAAATGCTTACTGCAGACGGTACAGTTTTTACCCTTCTTTTTTAAGTGCTCCTAGATCCTAGTCTGTCTACAGGTATAGTCTGTGCTGTCTGTCTCTTTCTTTACCCCCTGTCCCGTCCCATTTCCCCTATGTTAGCCCCGAGCTGCTGTGGCCAGGCTGTGCTCGCCAGCTCTCTAATTGATAACAGCCAGCAGGGGCTTAGTCAGGGGGGCAGGACTGACTCTTTGCCTCCAAACACCCCTGGGAGGCTACAGGCTGTGGTCCAGGCCGTCAACCATCGCCAACTGTACAGACACCACCAAGCACTAACTGGCAGCTATTTACCAACAGCGCAGCATTTTGTTTTCTCACTGAAAAGCATGCAGGCATGTATGCATACACATGTAGATGCTATACCAATTCACACACTCTTGTGAATAAAGTTGGCAAGTGTTAAAACCAACATGTTGTCTGTAATAGCGACATGATTATCGTCTAGCATTGGGGTTTGGAGCAAAGTGCAAGATCTCCTTCGCCTCGCTTTCTGTCTATAGATCAGATCGCAGCTTCTTGTACTCTCCAGGTACATGCAAAATGAAGGCATTTCAAAGAGATCAGACGCAGTCAAATTAGACACATTAGCAGGTGTAGGTGTAGAGTGCCGTACCTCAACCTGATCTCACCTTCGAGAACACAACCTATCATCCACTTGACATTTTAATCCTTACCTTTTACATGTTTCACATTCCAGGCTGAAGAATTTTGACAGGTCCTCAAGAACACCTGGTTCCAATAGTTCCTAAGTTTGACGCAGTTTGCATGAAACTGGGTACTGGTGGTGATGTTATTACTCTATTCAATGTTTGTGGTGTAGGTACATTTTTGGAAGATAAAACACAATTGGTTTGGCCAACTGGGTGTCTGGCAAATGCGTCAGATTTACTGTGAGGTGTTGCACACTGTAAGCCATTACTGGCTCTTCCATATTCAACCAAATGGTGCTGTGGTGTGTCTCCGTATGGCCGTTTTGGCATGTGGGCATATGACAGTACCTCTGGGGTGTCCCAAAAGTGCATCCATTTGCATTTATCATATCTGAAGCATGCACTGATACACTTGCCTGCAGCAGAGTTTAAAATGCAATGCTTCTTGCTTACTGATGTATAGCATAAGTTGTACAGTTGGTACAGGTTGAAAGAATTTCAGCCTATTGGCATCTCATTTGTGATTTGTCTTTCCTATGAGCTATGGTGTGTAGTGCACATGCAGTGCAGACAGTAACCATGACGGCTGAATGTACAGGAAGCTTGTTGTGGTTAAGCTGGTATTGTTTTGTGGGATGTCATATCAGTTTGTTTTCTGCAGCTACTGAAACAAATCTCCCAAATCCCTCAGACTGCTGCAGGCTTCACGGGCCTACTTAACAAGGTAATTAAAACTGTCTGCCTCCGTTCCCCCAAAATTTGCATACTCCTCCTCCTACTCTTTGTGAGGGTCTTTAAATGAATCTCCAGTCTCCTGATTTTCCTCTTCAGTGTATAAGCTGCACCAGGGAGGCAGTAGAGTTGACATTGGGGGTCATGTGACTCAAGACGTCACTGTTGATCTGAGTGACAGTTGGAGCAGGATAAATTTCATTAATGACCCAGTTTAACAGCGTGCATTAGAGACTAGACAAGCCAGAGAACATGTCTCACCACCGCTGTCGATCTCTTACAATTATTACTGGAACTAATTAAGGAATCCAATTAATGCAGCTAAAAGAAAACGACTGGGGTTGGGCGAGGGAATTTCCAGAGCAGCAGTTCAAATTTGTGTTCGTAATTTGGAGGGCACGGGATGCTTGAGTTTCTTGGGAAATAAGGCTGGCTTATGGGAACAGTTGTCACTAATCATCTGGATTTGTTCAAGGTGACATGCGGCAAATTAAGCTGAATTCAATCTCCCCAACAAGTCCAGAGAAGGCTCATCATTATTGCATGCTCCCTTCGAGTATTGGAAGGGCATAAATTTACAGAGGAGCAAAGGCCAAAACATCTGTCAAATTGACCTTGTGTCTTGCACCTCATTTAGATCATTGGCCTCTTCTACATCGTTTCACTTACTGAGATTTCACCAAGTAGGACCAACCCACTCACATATTAATTTCTACAAGATGGGAATGTCAAACTGGGTTGGCTAAAATGACAAAATGAATGACCTAAACCTAAACCAAGCCATAAATTCCAGCCCCGGTACTCAAACCCTAAACCAGAGGTCTCCAAAATCTGTCCTGCAGGGAGGGTGTCCTGCTGAATTTAGCTCCAACCCTAGTTAAACAAACCTGAACCAGCTAATTAAGGTTTTACTAGGCATGCTAGAAACCTCCAGGTAGGTGTGTTGAGACAAGCTGAAGCTAAACTCTGCAGGACACTGGCCCTCCAGAACCTAGTTTGGAGACCCTTGCCCTAAACATAATCACGATTGTAATATGGAAAAATATAAAAAGGTTGAACTTTTCGTACTTGCCAGGGCTTACAATATCTTACAATTTTACCATCTTTTAAGAACTGTTATGAGATGTCACAGGACTGTATGTGTAGTTTCTAGATCAACATCCTTTTTGGTCTGCACAACATTCCTATCTAATGTAATCTTTACATTTGATTAGATCAGGTTTAAGGCTGGGGACTTGGTTTAATAGTTAATGGCTAAGGGTAGAGTTGGGATCAGGGATAGGACTGTTTGTTGGCTAGGATTCCATTATCAACAAAAGATGGCCAATCCTGATAAAGGGCCCCACTCTCTACTCTTGATTCTGAGCTTGCGAGGTTTAATGAGGTTTCGTGAGAGCCTGTGAAAGGAGGCAATTAAATAGTGAGGGCCACGCAAAGACTAAATATGAAAATGCTTAAGATACTGAAAGCATTTCTCAACCCACTGAGGGAATGGTGTGTATATTGTGTGTCCTGCAGTGTCACTAATGTCCACTAATGCCTCTAAATGCTAGACATAACAGCTCAGAGAGGTAAACGGATACCCTTCACCACCTGCAGGGGTAAAACTAACCAAAAATCCCAGAGTCCACACCACCCCAGCAGAGGCTCTGCCAGTTGTCGGCAAGTTGAGTGTCTCTTTTTAATTGCCAAGGCAGTTGAAGAGATGTCTAAATCTGAGTCATTTGTCTCTAGTAACTTCAGAACAGAGCAGATGGATGGAGCTGTAAGCAAAAGCAGCGAAGTACCTCAATCAGGTGAGTTCTAGATTGGCAAGAAGCTCCCGGGGCTGGAAGGTTTGATGACGGACCAGGGCAGATTTTCTGGACTGAAACCTGAGGCCTGTACTAGACTGGCTGTGTTGGCAGGAGGGAAATAGCATGTCATTTGCAATAAAGGAATGCAGCTCTAGTTGCATGAGCCAGCCAGATATACCATTACAGCCCTTGTGCTGGATGGAGGAAAAAAGTAAAACAAGGAGGAGGGAGAGAAAACTTGACTAAAAGGCCTAAAGAAATTGCAATGGTAAAGCAAATGTACTGGAAAAAAAGGAGACAGGGAACAGACACAAATTCTGACCGCTAAACTCTGCAGTTTCTTTTAGGTGGTACACATTATATCAAATACTCTACATCATGGTCCATCTGTTGTACCTTTCTTTAAATTTCAGCTCCAACCCTAATCAAACACAACTAAACCAGCTAAATAAGATCTTTAGTAGCACTTGATAATTACAGACGGGTAAGCTGAAGCAGGGTTAGAACTGATACAATTCGATATGATGCGAATTATGTAAATTTAACAATGCAATTGCAGCAAACATGCATTATGCACCCCAATCACATCTTCTGCGCAAGTTGAAAAATTCACATGAAGAAGCATTGTTGTGCAAGCCAGACAGCGGTGTATTGACAGGTCTAGTTTGACATGTCCAGTTGTATCAGAAGATAAAGGAAAGCATTACGTGGTGCTTTTATTTGCACGAGTGACACAAAAAGCATCCTGCTAGTAATCTAGAGCAATAACATTTTGGTTTTCACATACTAATATGGGGTGGGCACAATAAAATAGAATGTAATTATGTGCACAAATAGATTACATGCAAAGTCAATGCAAAAACGCAATTTTGCACAGGAGCGATTCAACTGCCGCCAATATTCGCCTCAATCACATTTTGTGCACAATTTGAAAATTATCAACTTCAAAATTCACTATGCGTTGCCAGTCGCGAGCCAATCAGCGAAGAGCTTATTGACAATGTCTGGTTTGACATGTCTGGTTTTATCAGAAAAAGAGAGCATTACACTATGATTTAATTCGCATCAGTGACACAAAAAACATCCCGTAAGTAATCTAGAGCGATAACACTGTATGAATATCTGCTTCGCTTTTGGTGTGCATACACCAAAATCATTTGGCACAATGATCACGATGGCACATCATTTTTATATCACATTTGATTTGATTATGACTATTGATTTCAGGCATAGCTCAATATACAGATTTCAGCTACCTATCATAATACATGCAAGTAATGAAGATTTTTTTCATAAGCGTACCTGGTGGGTTATTCTATAATTTTGGGTACATCTCATGTCTGTGAAGTATTTTTAATATATTTTCATCAATTTAATGCCCGATGCTTAATTTTCTAGTACACAATTATATTTTTCCCAATCACACTGTCACAATAGCGTTGTGTGCGGAGAATGATGAGGAGAAGCGAGGAAATCCAGCACATGAAACTTTATTAAATAATCCACAGAGAACAGGAACGGACAGGAAACAGCAGGGAACCAGCAAACACAGCGTAAACTGAACGGAGTAACAATACAATCACCGACAAACAAACTTGAAACACAACCAAACTTAAATACACAGACTAATCAAGGGGGAGACAGGTGCAGATGATTAAACAGTGACGTCATAATTACAAACAGAAACGGAAAGTCCAAATAAGGGCATACACGGGGAAAAACACACAAAAACAGTCCAAAGGGTCTGACACTACCCCCCCCCATAAGGCGCGACTCGCGCCGTAACAAACACACTGGGGAGGGAGGGTGGGCGCCCAGAGGCTCGTGCGGGACAGACACAGGAGGGATAGGAGGTACGCCTCCAGGGCAGATCAGGGAGCTCAGGGAGCCAAGGTGGAGCATACAGTCCCGGGTACCATGGCGGTTCAGGGAGCTCGGGGAGCCACAGCGGAGCACAGAGTTCATAAAGCCATGGCGGATCAGGGAGCTCGGGGAGCCACGGCGGAGCACAGAGTCCATATGGCCATGGTGGGTCAGGGAGTTCAGGAAGCCATGGCTGAGTATACAGTCCATCCGGCCATGGTGGGTCAGGGAGCTCGGGGAGCCATGGCCGAGCACACAGACCATGTGGCCATGGCGGGTCAGGGAGCTCGGGGAGCCATGGCCGAGTCCACAGTCCATGTGGTCATGGCGGGTCAGGGGGTTCAGGAAGCCATGGCCGAGTCCACAGTCCAGCCGGCCATGGCTGATCGAGGGGGTAGCCCCCCCCAAAAAAATTTTCTTGAGGGAACTTAGGGCATTGCCAGCCCAGGAGAGTACAGGAAGGCCGGGCTTAGGAGGCACAGGCACAGGAGGGCACTCGGGAGGCACAGGCACAGGAGGGCGCTCGGGAGAGAGCTCCGGCACAGGAGGGCGCGCTGGAGAGAGCTCCGGCTCTAGAGGGCACGCTGGAGAGAGCTCCGGCTCTGGAGGGCGCGCTGGAGGAAGCGCTGGAGGCAGCTCAGACTCTGGAGGGCGCACTGGAGGCAGCTCCGGCTCTGGAGGGCATGCTGGAGACAGCTTGGGCTCTGGAGGGCACGCTGGAGGAAGCACAGGCTCTGGAGGGTGCGCTGGAGGAAGCACAGGCTCTGGAGGGCGCTCTGGAGAAATGGACGGGATCAGTGGGAGCTTGGGAGAGCTGGACGGGACCAGCGGAGAAGGAGGAGAGCTGGACGGAACAGCGGAGACACAGGAGACAACAATTCATATAAATCCATACCGTCCTTAATATATATATGGTTGCCATATTGCCGGTAGCTGATCCAGAGCGCGGGGGAGTGGCTGGAGTCCGAGAGCTGGCCGCGGCCACGGCTGGAGTCCGAGAGCTGGCCGCGGGTTCTGGGCTGAGGATGAGGGAGGAGCTATGGAGAACAGGGGGTGAGCGAGGGAGGACCGGAGGGAGCGAGCTCGCTGGAGCAGCACGTGGAGAACGCTGCCTGGTGGTGAGCTGGAGCGGCCGCGTGTTTACAGATGGGGGGCAGATTAGAATCTGCCACATCAACAAAGAAATTGGAATGACAAAGAGCAAGGACATAGTTAATAAATTCCGCAACCGGTTTGCGGAAATCGTCAGGGGTTATCGAACAGAACAATTTGTCATTGTTTAGCCCCATCTGAAAACACGCGTTGATCATGGCGTCGCTCCATCTCACCAGATGAACAACGCTCAAAAATTCCTCCACGTACTGTTCCAACGGCCTCTCCGCCTGCTGGATATTCATCAGAAAATCCTCAGCCCAGAACATATTGTAGGTGGTCAGTGATTCTGTCACAATAGCGTTGTGTGCGGAGAATGATGAGAAGGAGCTAGGAAATCCAGCACATGAAACCTTTTTAAATAATCCACAGAGAACAGGAACGGACAGGAAACAGCAGGGAACCAGCAAACACAATGTAAACTGAACGGAGTAACAATACAATCACCGACAAACAAACTTGAAACACAACCAAAATTAAATACACAGACTAATCAAGGGGGAGACAGGTGCAGATGATTAAACAGTGACGTCATAATTACAAACGGAAACGGAAAGTCCAAATAAGGGCATACACGGGGAAAAACACACAAAAACAGTCCAAAGGGTCTGACACACACTACTATATGTTAAAAAAGCCATATCTTTTGTTGAAAAATAATGTTCATATCACATACGACCCTGGTATTCAGTTTTCCAATTTTGTAAAGTTGCTTATTCTATATAACGTGATATAACTTGTTTTATTTGTGTCCGAAAAACCATTGTCAACTTAGTTGCCTACTAGAAAACCCCCCTCAAAAAGGAATAGTTTGTCCCATTCTCGCATAATTTGCACAGTATGATGACATTTCCTCTAGAAGCACATTGATGGAACACTAAAAGTTATGTTCTCTCTCTTTCCCCTAATATCAGTTAAACTAGCAAACCTGTGTCAAGAGTAGATTAATTGACTGTCAACAGTGTTACATAAGTATTACTGCTGCAAATTTTATCAAGACAATTTAACTAAAACTTATGTTTTGTTTATGAAAATATATTTCTAAACATACCATATGCTCAGTAGTTCTAGGCTTCCATGTTGAGTATAGGCCCAAAACACTAAAAATATCAAGTAAGTTACCCGTCAACTGTGTTACCCAGTAAAGGTAAAATAGTGGACAGTAGCAAACATAGATGGTATTTTATGCACATATTCCTACAGATCAACTTTATTTATATAGCACTTTATACAATATAGATTGTTTCAAAGCAGCTATGTTAGGTCATTGTTTGGGTTTTTGGGAAACAGAAAAACTTCTTTCTTCACACTGTCAAATTCTAAATGTACCCCTAATTATAGAATGACCCAAGTACCGAAAAGGATCAAACATTTAGCAATTGTTTCTCTTTTGACGTTTTCTTCTACATGATGCATCTTTCATTTCAGGCTACGCAGGCAATGGACAGGAGCCCAGCAGTGCCTGGCACTTTTGGAAAGACACAACACTGCCTATAACTTAAATTACCACACTGTCATCAGATGCTTTAAAAAGTGGGCTAAAACATGAGGAAATAGATTACTGCCTGCTGTTTTCTTAAAGATGGATGACTTCTACAAAAACAGACAGAAACTACAAGTGTTCTTCTCCTATGTAACTACGCTATTAATAACATCAGCTTTAACATTTCTGGAGCTGGAACAGATCCAGTCTGTTGTTCAGCATTTCTTTCCACATTAATAACGCCTCAGCCAGTGCAGCGCCTGCCACGCAAATCAATCTGAACGCAAAGCCTTGTGTACACAGAGTCTATGGTACAGAGTTACCGGAGACACAATAAATAATTCTGTAAACACAAAGCGTGTTTACGTGCTGGCTTCAGACATGCAGATGTGTGCGTGGAGAATGTGTGTTCTCCTCGGAGCGGAGGGAATACTCTGACTGCTCTAATAAAGCCATGATTACTATCAGACTTCTACACGCCATCACAAATAACAACAACAACAAAGCAGAAATCGATTGTGACTTCACGCTTTTGTACACTTGTCTGCAACCCGCCGGAACCCCACCCCCAACAATTTGCAGCTTCACAGAGCCAAACGAGAAAGGAAGAGATGAAATATCATAAATTATTAATACAAAGACAGCACAAGATATCTACTGATACAATCCAAAATCAGCTGTTTTTTCTAAAGCCAGCATGGGACTTAGGTTTGTCATTTAAGAATCAATACTACAACATGTTTAGCAGCATTTGGCTCATGTGACATTATAAATGGCCCCCATGTTCACTGTCATTACCCACAATCCCTTGTTAACCACAATCCAGTTCACATTAAGCCAGACATAGAATGCTGGGATGACCTGGAAAGAAGTTAGCATTTTAGCACGTCTGGTTCCATCATCCAGAAGTCTTTTTTGTGGTTAAATGCCTGAAATAAGCTCTATAATTAGTGGTTTAATCTACAACTTAAAATACATCAGAAACACCACCTTGTGATTTCTTGAAGCTTTTACTTGCCTTTAAATAGGTGGCTGCTAACAAGTGGCTAAATTTGACTACAAAGGGTGTTGGCACATTTAACATTACAAGTTTGAAAGAGTTGTCAGAAGATTAAAGGAACAGTTTTCCCCCCAAAAATGAAAATTTGCTGAAAATATGCTAACCCTCAAAGTATCCAAGTTATAGAGGAGTTTGTTTCTTCATCAGAACAGATTTAGAGAAATTTAGCATTACATCACTTGCTCACCAATGGATCCTTTGCAGTGAATGGGTCTCATTCGTCAGAATGAGAGTCCAAACCGCTGGCTCCTCGCACCCCGGGCTCACCACCACCTGGTGACTTTAGGAAATATAGCGGTGGGCAATATGAATATTAAAGTGGTAAATATAGAGCGAATATGCCAAAGTCATTTATATGTGCCAAAGTTCCTGCTGCACTATGATTAGAACTGAATATTGATTTGTATATGTCTTCAGGCCAGGACTTTTAACATATAACATCTAACATATAAAGTTTGGTGCAGATTGAGCATGGTATGTTTGAGTTAGTGCAAAGCATGAGGTATCCTGTTGCCAACAGGTTTTGCTATGATTATAACTGTATATTGGCCTTTAGATGTCTTCAGGCCATGACTCTTACCAAACGTGAAGTTTGGTGCAGATTGGACATTGCATGTTTAAGTTAGTATAAAACAAATGATTTCCTGTTGCCAGCAGGTGGCGCTATGATTATAATGTAATATTGGCCTTTAGATGTCTTCAGGCCAGGACTCTTATTGAACGTGAAGTTTGCGGCAGATCGGACAATGCTTCTCTGAGCTACAACACCTTCTATTCCCACAGCGAAACATCAAACTTTGTCAGGCTGCCACGGACACACCCTTTAGATTAGACCTTTAGATTAGACTGGCCATATATAATGTTGATGCCATTAAATCTCTATGAGAAGTTTGTTAGAACGCAAAACATGTCACTTCCTGTTGCCAGCAGGTGGCGCTAATAACTGAATATAGACATGTAGATCTCTTCAGGTCAGGAGTGTTATCAAATGTGAATTTTGGTGGAGATTGTACATAGTATGACTGAATTATAATAACTTTCTTTTTCATGGTGAAATGTCAAAGTTTGTCAGACACGCTCTTCAGCAAAAACTCTAGACCTTCGCAATTTAACATCACAAAGGGCTTTAGATTTCACTGACCAAATTTGGTGTTGATCTGTTTAAATCTTAAGGATGAGTTTGTTTAAATACAATGCCTGAAAATGGCAAAAATGGCACAAAACTTGCAGAGAAAATTCAAAATAACAGACGTCCTGTTGGGTTTCGGACTTTGTACCGGGGGACATTTTTATATGTATTGGTGTGTTACATGTGTCTACCAAATTTTGTACATGTATGTGAAACAAAGCTTGGGGTACTTCATTGAAATTTTATAGGTAGCGCTGTCAAGTTTTCGAGCATGTTAAGGCCCTCAAAAATTTTGGATTTTGGAGAAGAACCTGAGCAATTCCAAAAGGGTCCTTGCACCACCGGTGCTCAGGTCCTAAAAAATCCCTTTGGGTTTTTGTTGAGGGAACCAGGGTGATGCTAACTTCCGAGTTGACCTACAAAAGTACGCCTTCACTGCAATGCTTCGTTATGACATGGGCAGAAACCTGTTTTGCATTTTTAATTTGGGTTTTTGGATATAAAAGCATTTTACTTTAAAGGCAAATCAATTGCATTGTGGAAAACGGTGCCTAGTGTGTTGTATAATGCATATTTAAGCAAATTCACCAGGTCATCTTGATGTTTTGTGCATACAGACATTTGCTTACTTCAAACAGCTTACGTGCTACAAAAAATATACACATGCTACATACTAAAAGTAGTATGTTTTTCATGTTTTTCAACATTTCCATCTGCCTGTCTTTGTCCAGCGACACACACATTACACACAAGTGCTCATTTTCTCGTACAAAAGCTCTACAGCAGGGCTGAAAATTCATTTTGACATTAAAGCCTCTTATGAACGCAATGCGAGGGAGGGGACTTTTTTACATTAACCATGCATGACAGCGACTAACTTGCCTGTTTGTTGTAAATATTTGCTGGTAGGTGCCAGTATTTACACCCTCATTTCTGCGCAACCTCACAGACAAGTGCTCGCCGAATTAAATTGAGAAGATAAAATAGGCCTAAATTGTATTTATTTGTGGTGTAATCATAAGGATTAAGCTGGTGAAGAAATGCATTAATGTCTAATCCCCCTCTGTGCGCCCCCCCTCCTCACCTCCAGCTCTGCGGTGCAACCTGCTTTCAAAAAGAGAGGGGGGAAAAAAATGGAGGCACTCGTTTGGAGCAGCCTTGAGCTTCAGCCAAGCCCTCGTTGGCATTGTGTGCTTACAGCTGGGCTTGCTTTCCCTTTATCTTACTCACTCTTTCTCTGTCTTCCTCCCTCTTGTTCTCTGTGAAGTGCTTTTCTTCCTGGCCCGGCCTGACAGAGGGGTGTGTGTGTGTGTATGGGGGGGTCAGAGCTCTTGTGGAGGTTGTCACTGGGCCAACTCCTGCAGCTTCCTGCCCATTACGGCCCACAATGACAGACTGTAAACAGAGAATGAGAGAGAGGGAAATCTCTGTCTCGATTCGCAGAATACAGCATATAACTTACATTCATAACTATATTTGCTCTGTTTTTACTCACTGACTGTGCTTTAAATATCATAAACAACTAGCATTGCCAAATACTCCAAAATAGTATACAATTATATTCTAAAATATTATATTTAGACCTAAGACTGTGTCTTAAGAACTAATTCTTAACTAGTCTCGCTTTTCAGATTCAGTTTTGAAACCAATTTATATCTTTATTTAACTGAATTGAAAAAGTTATGGTGAGTCTTAAAGAAAAATAAAATTATGTGAACTGTAAGACAAGTCTAAGAATTTTATAAAACTAGCTGTTATACACAGAAAATGTTGCCCTTAAAGAGATAGTTCATGCAAAGAATGAAAATTCTGTCATTAATTACTCACCCTCATGTTGTTCCAAACCAGTAAGACTTTAGTTAATCTTCTGAACACAAATTAAGATATTTCTGATGAAATTCGAGAGCTTTCTCACCCTGCATAGACAGCAACACAACTACCACGTTCAAGGCCCAGAAAGGTAGTAAAGACATTGTTAAAAAAGTCCATGTGACATCAGTGGTTCAACCGTTTTGTAAAGCTATGAGAATGTTTTTAGCACAAAGGAAACAAAAATAATGACTATACTCAAAACGATACAGCATTATAGCTTGCATCATGCTCTTATCTTTTGGCCTTATTTCCCTCCACTTTCCTGCCTGAAAAAAAGACAACTACTACATATTTGAGAAAAAACATATTTCAATAATACTGGAAAATAAAACTGAACAACATATTTTGAAGAACATTATGCGTTATACAGAATGTGCCTGTGTATTTCTCTTGTCTGAATATTGCCTCTCTCTGTTCTCTCTACCTTTACAGATGGTGACAAACTGTTTGATGTGAGACAGAAAGAGAGTGACAGCTGTGAACTAACAGAAGGGAGAAAAGGAACGCAGAGAGACAGGCGGAGAGTGATGGAGACAGTGAGGGTGAGGTGGATCCAGCATCGACAAGAAGACTAAAAAAGAGAAAATGTCATCCAAATCAGAATATGATAGCGTGAGATGCATCATATCCTGTTTACGACATTACCATAATTCACACATTTTAATGTTGACAGTTCAATGGTGTACACAGACATAAATACTATTTTGAGTCAACATGAAATCAAAATAGAGCCTGTAATAGTTACATATGAGTCCCTCAGTTGTCCTCAGTGTGAAAAGATGGATCTCAAAATAATACAGTCATTGTTGGAAAGGGTTCAAATACACAAAAATGCTGGAAAACCAGAGTTTTTGGGACCTGAAGGATTTTTCTGAAGAACAGCGGACAGTTCAGAGGACAACAGAGGACAAACAAGGGACTATCACAAGAATCATTCAGGTAATAACACAGTATTAAGTATCGAGTGCATGTAAACTTTTGAATAGGGTCATTTTTAAAAATCCAACTATTATTTTCTCTTGTGGACAATATGTAAACATCTTTTATGTGAAATATTTTATTCAGGTCAAGTACTAAATAAAAAATAACATTCCTTTTGTATGAACCCTTTTATTTTGGTAAAATAATTAACATTTTGCAGATTCTGCAAGGTGTATGTAAACTTTTGAAATTTTGATCTTTGAAAAAATATATATAAATACAACACTAATCACAAATTTTATGGTTCTCCCCACCTCCAAAGGCCCAGTTTAACTGCTGATTGTGACCAGGGTTTCACGCTGATGTTAAAGCTCAGAAAGTATTTGAGACTGAAGAGCACTGCTGGAGTCACCATTCTCACAAACACAGAAGCTTAAGAAATCTGATAAATTTAGCTTTCAATACAAACCTGTAGCACACAAAGCCCACCAACAGCACTTACAGGTTGTCCAATCCATTTTCCTCTCGCTAATCAAAAGCAAAATTGAATATATTTGACAGCATTAGCCACAGCTAATGCAAAGCACCCTGGTGCAAATTCATTTTTAATTTGAATAACAAATGAATCCTTTTAGAGGCCATGTTGTAATTTTCCAAGTGTGCACTGATAATGATCTGACTTCCATGGGATCACTTTTAGTTTAGCAAAGGTTGCATCTCCATGACAACTTCAAGAACCTGGAAAGGAGAAGAAACAGGCCAATCAGAGCCCAGAAACGTGTCAAAGAAATGCTTATTTTAAAACCCTGGAAATTTCTCTTTCACTCTCACCATGCATTGAGACACACTGCCAAGGCATACACTACACACGAAAGATCTAATCATTTTTTAAGACAAGCACATTTTCTGTTTCATTTTCTGTGTTTATCTGTTCCATTTTTTTTTTTTTTACATTTCCATTTTCAGGTTTACTCATGTATGCAATCACATAGTAAAACATTTGCATGTGTGTAGTCTTTTACATAACACATTGTTCTGATGAAAATGTTCTGACTCTTGCCTATGCAAAATTTCACAATGTTAAGGTGTCACCAGAGCCATGGGGTTTAGGTTGGTTGCTAGGTGATTGCTACCTGCCCCAAGTCAGACTCCACTTTCAAATTTCTGTGATATTCAAGTCTCTAGATAAGCCTCTGTTCTTCTTTCAGTCTAAGTCTATGGCACTGTTTTATTGACCGCCAGTCACTTTGAAAAGTAATAAGAAGTAGTCAAATTCATGTCATAACAGTGTGGGATGAGTTACACAACAAAGTTTAAAGGTTTAGTTCACCCAAAAATGAAAATTAGTCAATTTTTTACTTACCCTCCAGGCATCCTAGGTATGCATGACTTCATTCTTGCAATCTGAGTTATATTAAAAAATTATTCTGGCACTTCCAAGCTCTAGCATGGCAATGGACATGTGTTTCTCTTCATCAGTCCAAAACAAGTCCAATAAAGTGCATCCATCCATAATAAAAAGTGTCTCACATGGCTCCGTGAGGTGAATAAAGGCCTCCTGTGAGAAAAATATCCATATCTAAAATGTAATAATCACTTTAATCTAGCTTGCGCTAACAGTCGTACATGGAAGCAGCTCCGGGCAGATGATGTCGGATGTCAGCGAAAACCAACGTTTGTTTACAGTAGCAAAGGAAGCAAAGTTTCCTTACTTTAGCAAAGGAAAAACAGTCTCCTCTTGGCTTATATCAAAATCCTCCGACATTTTTCTTTACAAATCCTCATTTTGAACTTCTAATTCGTGACCGGTGCTTTGTTTACCTCTCCACGTCCATGTTCATCACGTCTGAGTGGTGCATTACGTCATCCACCCAGAGGTGCTTCCATGTACAACTGTTAGCGCAAGCTAGATTAAAATGATTATTATGTTTTAGATATGGATATTTTTCTTACAAAAATGCATCGAGTCACTACAGGAGGCCTTTATTCTCCCCCCAGAGCCATGCAAGGCACTTTTTTATTATGGATGGATGCACTTTATTGGACTTGTTTTGGACTGATGAAAAGAAACACCTGCCTATTGCCATTGTAGAGCTTGGAAGTGCCAGGATTAAGGCCGGGACACACCAAGCCGACAATCAGCCATCGGTCAACATTAGGCCGTTGGTGAGCATCTGTTGGGCTAGTCTGTTTGGTGTGTTCCACATGTCAGCTTTTGTTGGGCTCACATAGGTGGCAGTTTGCCTGATTCAACATGTTGAATCTGTGTCGGGCCTTTCGGAGAGAGATTGAGACCTCTGATTGGATGTTCAGTTTCGCAAACGAGTCAGTGCCCAAGAAATGAATTATATTATATAATTATTACAACACCGTCATCTTTCACCACTGCTAGTTCTTTGAAGTCAGCTTGGTGTGTCCCAGCCTGCACTTTAGCATATTTTAACGAGAGTATTTATTACGGAAATAGTGTACTTTAAAAGAATATCCTTAAGTGCACTTAAGTTCATATTTTTGGACACATTATTGGATGGTAATTGTTCATAAAATTGTATTGTAGTTTTAATATGTAATAAGCTGATATGCAATATGCAAAAATGCAGGGTCCCACTTTATATTAGGTTGCCTTAACTACTATGTACTTATATTGAAATTAATCATTTGATACAACGCACATATTGTGTACATACACGTTTTTACATTGTACTTATATTTTTTTTAAAATACCTGTATGTAATTACATCTCTAATTAATTTTTGTGATTACATTTATAATTACGCTGTTGACCCATCCCTTACACCTTAACCCACCATTAAACCTACCCATACCATCAAACCTGTCCCTAACCTTACCCGTATCCTACCTTAATAGAAACAAAAGTGTTTTACAATATAATATGACAGCAATAAGTACATTCTGCTTATTTTTTGATGCAAGTACATAGTAGTTAAGGCCACCTAAAATAAAGTGTGACCAAATGCAGTTAATTTTACTGAACTGAACTTTAGAGTGCTTTTAGAGTCAACTTAAGTAGGACTTAAGTACATCTTAATATGCCACTTCATAATTACTTCTACTGTCTTTAAAATATGGCTAAATATACTGACGGATGTACTGACAAGCATTTATGGTAAATTGAAATATGCTTTCTATTAAAACTTGTATGTTATGTTATGTACAGTGGCATGCAAAAGTTTGGGAATACCTGGCAGAATCTGTGAAAATGTGAAAAAATTTAACAAAATAAGAGAGATCATACAAAATGCATGTTTTTTTTTTGTTTTTTTTTTTAGTACTGTCCTGAGTAAGGTCTTTTACATAAAAGATGTTTACATATAGTCCACAAAACAAAACAAAACAAAACAAAAAAAAGATGATTTCTTAAAATAACCCCCTTCAAAAGTTTGGGAACCCTTGGTTCTTAATACTGTGTGTGGTTACCTGGATGATCGACGAAACTTTTTTGTTTTTTTTTTTGTTTAGTGATTTAGTGATGTTTAGCTGTTCATGAGTCCGTTGTTTGTCCTGAACAATTAAACTGAGCACTGTTCTTCAGAAAAATCCTCCAGGTCCTGCAGATTCTTTGATTCGTTTTCCAGCATCTTTTGCATATTTGAACCCTTTCCAGCAGTGATTGCATGATTTTGAGATCCATCATGGAAAAAAAAAATTATATTTCAACAAAATAAGAAAAATTTGGACATCTTTATGCTGTTCAAAAGTTTTCAACCCCCGGCTCTTAATGCATTGTGTTTCCTTCTGGAGCGTATGTTTAATGCTCAGGCTTCGTCTGAAGAACTCAAACCCAACAAATATTGTTATACCAAGCTGCTTCACAACAACATCCCATAAACCTTGAGTTTCTATAAAGATTCCCTTGTATCACTTATTCATGAAAACAAACAGCCCTTGAAACCACACAGTCATAAGACTAAATAACAATGGAAATAATATAGAAAAACAACAATAAAATAATATAATATAAATGACTAATCAATTAATAAATCAATTAAATGGATAGATGAATGACTATAATGATTATTATAACTGATTATATGATTAAATGGAATAATAAAATGATCAAATGATTAAAGATTATAAATGAATAAATGAATGAGGAATAAATGAAGAATATATAAAAAGAAAGCAAAACACAACACAAATGTAAAAACATGCATTTTGTATGATTATTAAATTATTCACATTTTCACAAATTCTGACACTGTACTTTTGTAATTATGCATTTGTAATGATGAAGTTCCAATTAGTATATTTAACATACATTAACTTACATGTAATATAAAATAACTACAGTTAAAATTTTTATCAAGTACTTTACATGTGCTTTAATATTCAAAATAAATTAACTTTAAAGCATGTCAAAATATTATTAAAACATGATTTAAAATGTACGTTAAAGTAAAACTTTTAATTTGGCATTAATGCAAAATACACTCTTTTAAAAGTGTACTTAAGTATGCTAAAAGAGTATGAGTACAATTAAGAGTACAATTTATTTTTGCCCTTTTATTTTATTATATTATCTGCAAGTACAGTAATTTTTACATATACTTTCAAATTTAATGCAATTATGTGCAATAATTTTACACAGGGGGAAAGTAGAAACAATTGTACCTTAAAGGGATAGTTCACCCAAAAATGAAAATTCTGTCATTAATTACTCACCCTCATGTTGTTCCAAATCTGTAAGACCTTCGTTCATTTTCGGAACGCAAATTAAGATATTTTTGACCATGCATAGACAGCAATGCAACTTACACGTTAAAATAGTCCATGTGACATCAGTGGTTCAACCTTAATTTTATGAAGCTATGAGAACACTTTTTGTGTGCAAAGAAAACAAAAATTATGACTTTATTCAACATTTTTTTTCCTTACTACCTGTCTGGACCTTGGTATCTGTGCTGTCCACGCAGGGTCAGAAAGCTTTAGGATTCATCAAAAATATCTTAATTTGTGTTCTGAAGATGAACAAAGGTCTTACAGGGTAAACGACGTGAGGGTGAGTGATTAATGACAGAATTTTCATTTTTGGGTGAACTATCCCTTTAAAGGCCGTAGCAAGCACAATATGTATGAACTCATATGTAGTAATCCATTCCACCATATACAAGACTGTGCATTTGCCAGTAAAAACAGAGCTAAATTCACCAATAACCTGAAGAGGGAAAAAAAAAATCCAATATAAGTCCATATTCTAGCTCTATATCAAAACCAACATGCTGGATCTGTAGTAGCACTTTACTACTGGGCATGCTGACACTGGTGTCTCGTGTATTGAGGTCTTCGCTACTGTGAGACTTGCACAGGAAATTGCAAGTGTGGGGGTGTTAGTAGGGTAGTCACACAATTTTTTACACCTTTTGGCACCTTCACACTTCCGGAGTTAGTTACTCCTTAAAAAAAAGGTATCAGTGTAAGCTGTTTGAACAATGAGCGTTGGGTCGCAGCACACAGTGATTTAGTGCACCGGTATCTCTCGTTCACTCCCCCTCAGGGGAAAAGAGTTATCTGGGAGGAAGGCTGACCTTGCGCTGACTCCCAAAGCTCACTCCACGACCTGTGTGCCTGGGAAAACAGGAAACTGACATCTTGGAAAATGTAATGTTTATGGTTTGGAGCCATTAATATGGGCCCGATGCCCTGCTGTCTGCCACTGATTAAAGGGAGCCGTGGCACGTGAATGATCAAACAAGCCAGGGTATGAGACGGGTTTATCCTTTACTAGCCATTTTGATCATGAACAAATGAAACCGAGATGACTTTAGCAGCTGCATCGTCAACACTATTGTAACAAGTGTGCTCTGGATTTTTGGTTGAATTTTTGACAAAGCGTCAGCTGTCTCAGATGTTTCTCCTAAACTTTATTAGAAGAGAAACAAATGAGACTTAAAAGCTTATACTTAAAAGCAGTAAAAACTGAGGGGAAGAGAACATGTTTTTGCTTCAAGCACAAGCACTAAAGGCTCAAAATATCTGAAGAAAGCATATTAATCTCTAAGCTATGGCTCAAACAAATAGTGTCTGTTTCTACTCAAACTGCCTATCAATGAAATTACTACAGCCCATTTCCTTTCCTCCTCCCACCTGTTGGCTTTACCTGTATCCGGCCCTGCCCTGCCTACCCATCAATCAGTGCTCGTAGCTCCATGCACATGCTCACTTTCTCATCTATAAACCTCATTTTTTGGATCATGGATCTTCACATGCCCCTACACACACGGGCCTCTAACAGGAGAAAGACACAGTGAAATTGGGTAAGATTACCTGAGCCTGGGAGAATTGTGCATGTTCCCCTTGAGGGATTGTGAAAGAAAGAGAGGTGGAGACCCACCCAGACCCTGCGGCTACGTGCATTACCACCTTCAGAGCCAAGAAAAAAATATACACACAGCTTGTTTGTCAATCCATTCCATTTCCTGTACGCTCCAGTCTAGATTTAAGAATGCACTTGCTCAAAAGTCAGTAGCGGACTCTTATATTGTGTCTAAAGCAACAGAATCACAGCCAGATTTCAGCATTCGCCGACTGTGGACTCAACTCTCGAATGTGACAAAGCTGCGTACAGTATCTGTTTTTTTATGTCTTATTGTGGAAATCAGATAAACAATTTTTTCAGTTATTTGCTCTGTTACGTATCATTGGAAAGTTTATTCTAGTAAATTGGTTTGCATAGTTGATAAAGGAAATTAATCGATTTAAGAAACCAAGTCAGTCTTATAGTAGTAAAATAAACGGTCAAATATTTTTGATCAGTAATGTGTGTTACTTCAGTTAAATTGTTAATTCATTCAAATAATTATTCATTCATTCAAAAACATTTTTTTTTTTGTGCCAGATTCTTATCTTTTTATACACTATTTAATTAAAAATGTATACATTTAAAGCATTTTTTTCCTCCTATACTAGCTTAAATGCACATCATAATTCAAAATTTTGGGTTGGTAAGATTTTTCTCATATTTCTGAAAGAAGTCTCTTATGCTCACCAAGGTTACATTTCTTTGATCAAAAATACAGCAAAATTATGAAATAATGTAGTTGCAAGCAAATATTACTGGGGTTCAAGTGCTTTAAGCCCTTTATGACATGGATGCTGTTGGGGTATAGTAATAGTTCCCAAAAGTAGGTTTTTTACATAATTAAGAATATTTAATGAACTATTTGATTGACAGCAGTGGTTCTTGAGGCAAAGTTGCTCAGTATTGCTGCGTCCCAATGTGCCTACTTATACTACACCCTTAAAGTGTGAACTCTTTTAGTGAAGAAAAAGTACACACTTTTGAGTGTGTAGTAGTAGAGTAGACAACCCTTACCAAAAAAAAAAAGTATACTTCAAGTTTATTTTATTAAGTATACATAAGTAAAGTTCAAGTATATTTTTAAGTATACTTTATGTAGTAAGTATACAAATATCAGTATACTAGTAGTATACTTTTAAGTGTACTATTTCAATACTCCTTGGGATTAAACTGGCCCACTTTCTAGTATATAAAAGTTTAAGTATAAAAAGTTGAAGTATAACAGTAGTAAACTTTGAGTACACAACTAGTGTACATCTATGTTTTTAGTTTGTACTGCAACTATACTAAAAGTGAACTTATATGTATACTGATAGTTTACCAATTAAATACTTTTTTATGCATTTTAGTACACTTTCAAGTATAGTCTCAGTAAACTACTAGTTTAATAGTTTTATACTGCAAGTATACTTGTAAGTTTTTAAGTGAACTTTAAATCATACTTTAAGTATACTACTATGTCCCTATTTATGTATTAATTTGTATATATTTTGTTATATGAATATCTGAACATACAAAACATCAAAAGAAAGAACAGGGTATGTGCTTGTAAACAAACATATTTTATTTTAGCTTCATGCATTCTTTTTTTATGAACACTTGAATGTGCAAAATTTGCATAAATAAATAAATAAACAACATTTTGAACAAAATTCTAAAAAAAAACAAAAAAAAAAAACAATTATGATAGTTATGACTATTCATGATAATCAAAAAGTAGATGGAGTTTATCAACACCCCAAAGCTTGACATTCATTATTACCTCTTCATGGGTCGACATGTTATTCCATAACGTTACACAGTTTACATATTTATGGTTTTGATGCTGTTTTATGTTTGACGATTGTGTTAGATTACACATGGGAGCATTTCGGTTTCTATACTTGTGTTTTGGAAATTCTGTACAGAAGATGTGCAATAGCACCCCTAGCGTATAACAATGAAAACAGGTTCTTAGAGCTCAAGTATAGGTGAAATATACTTAGACTTTTATAAGTATAAATCAAGTATACTTAAAAATTTATACTTTAAAATGTCATTTTAAGTATATTTCTGAGAAGTATATAAAGCACATTTCTAAGAAGTGCACACATTTCTGAGTATACTGAAAGTATACTTTCCTATTTTAGTTTAAAAGAAGTATACTAATAACACACTTAAATAAACTTCTTTTTCGTAAGGGAAGCTTTGGGACATACTATCACGTCATACAACCTTGTCTTTAACGGACGCTCTGTCGCATTGATACACACACCCTGTCACTGTAAACTGGCCTGTCAATCATCTTGTCACAGTTAACATCTTCCACATTTCATTTAAGTTCCTACTATATTGGAGAGAAAAGAAGTAGCACATTGATCTGCCAGTCGTGGGTCAGTGATGCCGAAAACTCTGCTCATATTTTCTGCATAATAATTTAAAAGATAACGACCAAACGGATGTTTATAAAAGTTCACATTGCCGTTGCAGATTAAATATAATACAGATAACATTAAATAAATATATTTTTTTTTTACCAGGTTAAATGTTGATTATTAGTAAGTCAAACCCCTTTTTCTAAACATCTCTACCTAACTGCTGGTCTTGCACATCTGCCATGTTTGTAGTTTTTAACGCGTTTTATTTGTGTTTGTAGTTCTGGATCGAATCCTTCGCCAAAGTGCAATGGATTGTGGGCAGTATTAGACATTAGTGTGTGCACGGATCCACACTTCAAAAATTGACCTGAAATAGTAGACCATCCGGGGACTTTTGGCATACTCTTTTCAGCATACAATACTTTTAGGAGTTATAGGCATTTAAGTAAACGTGGTTCCACACTACATTAACGTTTTGGCGTCCCATCACGTCAGTGAGGCGAAAGTTCACATTTTTGTGATATTTACTGACATTCACTTTCCAGAGATTCCTCCTGTACTGGTTTGGTTCCGATCAGGTGAAAAACCTAGAACTAGTTCGCAAAAGTAGGTTATTCAAAAAATCTAAAATACACGAAAATTGGACGAAGGGTGATGACGGAATCCGAGGTGTGTGTTTTATCCGTCATGAGCCAAGGATTCCAATGATATAAGACACTTGCGTTGTGAGAAATGTTGTACTTTTATCATCGTAGCGCCACCGTCAGGCCAATTGAGGTGAGCCTTGGTGACGTTGTAGAAGGTGTGAGTACTACCATCCCTCCAAGTTTGGTTTGGTCTGCCTGATCACTTTTAGGTGGAAAATGCTGATCCTTGGGAATTCCTACAATTACATTACGGTTTTCAGGGCTATGTACTTGAACCCTTAATTATTCAAATTTAGAATAAGTGTTCTCTATTTGATATTTAAATAAGAAATATTTTACAATGTCATTTATTCCTGTGATTTAAAGCTAAATTTTCAACATTACTCTTAGTCTTAGCTGTTACACGATCCTTTAGAAATCATTCTAATGCACTGATATGCTGTTTAAGAAACATTATTATCAGTGTTGAAAACAGTTGTGTTGCTTCATATTTTTGCGTATTTTTTCAGGATGGTTTTATTAAAGAAGAGCTGATTTGGACCCAAACTTTGAACTGTATAATTAGCCACTTTAAGTTTGTAGTTTGACTGTAGTTGAACTTTATGTTCAAGTTATGAGTAGCTTGCAAGCTACAGTATCAAAGCAACTTCAACACTCGAGCCAATGATATGAGGCACAGTGTGTTTGTAAGCCTCTTGGTTTACAGGCCTTGAGGTAATCTTCAACTTCACAAAGACCTTGGAAATGAGAGGATGGGAGGTAAAGTAATGTGCAGCCTGTGGATGAATGACTCTTACTGGGTCACCGCAGACAAATTGACTTGTTTAATGACATAGCCAACAAATGCAGGGCCTTTTACAGCCCTGTAAGGCCACTGACCTGGCCAGTGCTTATACGCTGCAAATAATGCACCAAGGCTAGAGGAGTCAGCGCTATTCACTCTTTCTTCTCCAAAGAGAGGCTGCGAAGAGGTGGAGGGGGAGGGGTTTGGACAAAGACAGATTTAGGAGGAAGAAAGAGGGGCTGGGCGACCGTGGACAGGCGTTTAAGGCCAATGCACAGGAGGCTCCTGGGATATGTGACGGACCCTGTGATTAGAATAAAAATGCAGGCAATCGTGAGGCTAGCAGCAGGAGGTGGGAAGAGGGTTAAGTGGCAGGCTTTTACGTGGTTTAAACAGCAAGCTTGATTTACCCTGGGCTGTGTGGCAAGCTATCATTTGCAAATCACACCACGTCTCCAGGGCCTGCTAAGACAAGTCATTGGTTTTGCCACGGATGTTTGTTGTGGCCTTTTGTGAGGAGTTTCAGACAAATTAAAAACTCCAAGCAATGCAACATGGCTCTTCTTGATGTCTCCTTACGATGCATGACACAAGCATGTGAGTGTGCATCATGGTTCCCATGTAATGACATGATTTGGGGTGTAAACATGCCATGAGCCCTTCACAGTTATTGCATGTAATATAGCACTTGTCAAAGAAACTAGGGATACACCAATGTTACAATTTTGGCTGATACAGATAAGCTGAGTTTCATGTTGAGGCCAGTGACTAACAAGTGGCAGGTAAAAATGTCCGATAAAAATTCTATAATAACTATAAAAATTAGTTCACTTCCAGAATTTAAAACTCCTGATAATTTACTCACCCCCATGTCATCCAAGATGCTCATGTCTTTCTTTCTTCAGTTGAAAAGGTTTTTGAGGAAAACATTCCAGTTTTTTTCCCCATATATTTAACTTTAATGGGGTCCAAAATGCAGTTTCAATGCAGCTTCAAGGGCTCTATATGATCCCAGCCAAGGTATAAGGGTCTTGTCTAGTGAAACGATCCATAATTTTCTAAAAACTTTTTAACCACAAATGCTGGTCTTGTACAAGCTCTGCAATGCAAGTGTATGGCATTATGTAATCATGTTGGAAAGGTCATGCGCAATTAGTTCACGGTCTGTATACACTGGTTCAAAAAGATTAAGTTTAAGTAGGGTGAAAAATCTCATTTTCTCCTCCAGCTTCAAAATCGTACGACATTGTTTAACCTTTTTTTGTAAAGGGCGTTTGACTTTTTTTGCACGTTCACTTTGTAAACACTTGGTCGGTACTTCTGCACTAGTCGAGCTAGTGCAAGATGAGCATTTGTGGTTAAAAAGTAAATATTATTATGATTATTTTATTTATTTATTTATTTATTTCTTAAAGAAAATAACAGATTGTTTCTCTAGATAAGACCCTTATTCCTCAGGTGGGTTCGTGTAGAGCCCTATGAAGTCGCAATGAAACTGCAGTTTGGACCCATTGGCAATAATTTGAAAATATTAAATGGCCCTGAAAAAAGTAGGCACAATTAATTGCAAATTTAATTTAGTGGAAATTGCAAGCAAATTTCATTTAGTGGAAACATTTGGTACTGCACACTAACAAAATCAAATTGAAAGCAAATTTTTAAGATATCAACCTCAAATTTGAAACACAGCTTGTTTAGATTTATGGCTTTGATATTCATGCAGTTTTACAGTAAGACATGTTTTAAAAAATTCTCCTACAATACAAAATATTACATTAAAACAGTGAAAAAGTCACTTGAGCAGCACCAAAGGGTTAACTATGAATTAGAGCATGAATATTATTCATTCTGAGATTAACAGGTTAAAGATTAATGGTAACCAAAATGTAAAAACTGGGGAAATAAGCATGCACAATTAAAACTATTCAATATTGGTTTGTCTTGTAAGCAGCGTTCTGACAAGCAGAAATATTGTGCTTCAGGTACACAGTTTGTTGAGAACTTGAAAGCCTAGGTCTTCAACCCTGCTCCTAAGGGACTCACTCTTCTGCAAAGTTTATTTCCAGCCTCCTTCAGCTCACCTACCTGTGATTTTTTAAGTGATCCTGAAGACCTTAATTAGCTGGTTCAGTTGTGTTTGATGAGGGTTGCAGCTAAACTCTGCAGGACAGTGAGTTTTCAGGAGCTTTAGGAGCTTTTTAAAGTCAGCATGAAACAGAAAATCACAACTGCATTTTCTCACCTATTATTGCATTTATTTGAGTGAAACATTCTCAAAAAATGTTGGTGGGGGTAGGGGGATTTGATTTGTTATAGTGGAATAGATAAATTATTTATAGACAAAACTGCAATATCCAATAAAAATAATAAGTGACAATTTTGATTTCATGGTGACTTTAAGCAAAACTCTCAAGTGAGCGTACAATTTAATCACACTGCTGTCTAGATGAAACAACTGTGATATAAAAGAGATTCACTTGACCTCTGTTCTTACTGTGTCTCTCTGCAAAACCGTGCGGTCAAAGTGCATGACAACCCCTGTCACCTTTAAAAGGTGAGAGATGATTCATAAAGTCTGTGCTACTGTCACATACTAACATGAATTAGAGTGAGAAAGTCTTAAAGAAACAATGCATCCAAAATTTCTCATTTACTCTCATGTCATTGAGTCCTGGGTGCAAAAAAAAAAAAAACAAGTACTTATTGTTTGAGGAACTCCTTTGGTAGTAGCACTGTCTTAAATTACTGTTAAGACCACGCCAAGTTTCTGCATGGCAGGCTCTGCGAGTTAGAATGAGTGCTTCTTAAAATACTGAGAAAACCTCTGGTGTGAAGACAGGAAGTGCCACAAACAGTAGTCATCATATTTAAATAGAGCAGAAGAGTGGGTTGAGATAGTGGCCTTAATTCACTGGGAGTTCTTTGCTCTGTTATAAATAACCTCTCTCTATTTCATTCCCATTGTCAGAGGATGAATTACCCACAATGGGTATGTACTTATAACACTTACCAGCAGTTAATTATTCCTTCCAGTATTGTCCACTTCACCTTTGCTTGTGGGATTTGCTATATCTAGAACTATGTTCCAGCCAATTACATACATAAAAAAGTTTTTTTTTTTTTAGTTACAGTCACAACCTGTCTAATTCTACACAGTGAACACTGCACCATAGTTCTAAAATAAAGTATTCATGTCGAGATAAAACTAAAGGAAAAATTATGCATTAAGAGCCGGGGGGTGAAAACTTTTTGAATTTGAAGATCAGGGTAAGTTTAACTTATTTTGTCTTTTGGGCAACATGTAAGTATCTTCTGTAGCTTCTGAAGGGCTGTACTAAATTAAAAAAAAGTGATATTTAGGCAAAATAAGAAAAATGTACACATCCTCATTCTGTTCAAAAGTTTACACCCCTGGCTCTTAATGCATCGTGTTTCCTTCTGGAGCATCAGTGAGTGTTTGAACCTTTTTTAATAGTTGCATATGAGTCCCTTAGTTGTCCTCAGTGTGAAAAGATGGATCTCAAAATCATACAGTCATTGTTGGAAAGGGTTCAAATACACACACACACAAACAAAAAAAAAAAAAAGAATTTGTGGGACCTGAAGGATATTTCTGAAGAACAGCAAGCAGTTTAACCGTTCAGGACAAACAAGGGACTCATGAACAACTATCACTAAACAAACAAACAAACCAAAAAGCTGTGGATCATTCAGGTAACAACACAGTATTAAGTGGATGTAAACTCTTGAACTAACATGCTAAGGCAAAAATATGTCAGAGACGAGAAAACAAGTTGTACTATCATGTCACTGCGTTAGTGTTTAGATCAATGGAAAATGCCCACAAGAGCAAGTCTTTATAACCGGGGTGAATGACATTTGTTTGATGACCCTCATGGTTTGAGCCAGAGCACCACCATCTTCAAAGCCTCTACGTTTCCTTATGAGTTTATTTCAAGTCTCTTACCACATAAGTCTAAGCTTTACAGACTTGGCCGAAGGAGGAAGAAGAAACATTTGCACAAGCATATGAGACCCAGGAAAAGGCTGCACTTCAAACGATGGGACTTCATCAATGTTATCTGTAATCGTTTCAGGCTGCCCCTCTGGTTTAATCGCTTCCAGAGAGACAGACAGAAAGGAAGAAGTTAAGTTAGTAAAGATTCATTGTAAGACCCTCAAATCCCATGAATCCAGATGTGATTATAGGTCTTAAGATCTCTATAGAGAAACACAATGTGAATTGTCAACAAGCATTTGTGATTTATTATAATCACAGCTTCATAATGCTTTAGACTTCCCTAGTTATACTATATCAGTAGATCTATAGAGTGCCAATTGTTCTCATAAAAATTTTTGTGTGGCCAGAAAACAATGAACCGGCTGAGTGGCTTGAACAAAGTGCTTTCAGAAGAAACGTTTAGTCTGCATGTCATAGATAAATGAATACATTAGTCAGGGCTGGACAGGATGTGTGTGTGTGTGTGTGGACTCGCTCTATGTGGTAGAGTTAATCTCTGGGCAGCAGCAATGTTGGGTGGAGATTTGGGATGAAACTGGCTAACACCCGTCCAGCCACACCGGATACCACTAACACTCACACATTACTATAAACACACATTACTATAATCACAAACATGGGAACACAACATCTCAGCATCTACAACATAAGCTAAATTTGAGGTACATAGACGACGATTAAAGACCCCATGCAAATGCTGGACAAACAGTTTTCTTCATGTTTATATTTCCTTTCAAAACACCTCAAACTGCAGAGCAAATGAATAGCTTCAGGTTGCTTTTACACTGCAATTAGCAATGTGAATGTCATTCATTACATGCAAACCAAACATTTTCAGCATTTATTACAAACGTCACAAGCACACATTTTCCGACTGATCATGTTTTTCTTTTGGACAATATGAATTCTTAAAATCCCAAGATCAATTTTTGCCACACCTCCATTGCTTGCAGCATAAATTGTATGTCATATAATAAGAAGTTGTAGACCCACATCGCAGATGTGCATTTGCAGTTAAAAAGTATATAAACTTTTATTTTTTTTAAGAAAATGACTGATTGTTTCGCTAGATAAGACCCGTATTCCTCAGCTGGGATCGTGTAGAGCCCTTTGAATCTGTATTGAAACTGCAATTTAGACCTTAAACCCACTGATCCCTATTAAAGTCCACTATATTGAGAAAAATCCTGGAATGGGACAAAGAAAGGAATGAACATCTTGGATGACATGGGGTGAGTAAATAATCAGGACATTTGAATTCAGAAGCAACTTAATTCTTTAAGCAAAAAGTGGACATTTGAACAGAAGTCTAAACAAATTATTAACAATGGAATCAAAAATTTGAAATGAAATTGAATTAAGCTTGTGCACTGGAATCAATTCAAATCAGGAAATTCTTGCATGCATATGCCTTGGTTATCCCAATTTTCCCATGCATTCTTCGAAGCCTTATTCATGGGCTCAAAAAATCCTCCAAAAATCCCTTTTCCACATGAAGTAAAGTTAGAGAACATGCATTATTAACAACATCACTTCACCTAAGAGACTGAACTCTAAGTGACACTGTGAGAAAATGTACCAAACCCTGATTTCCTATTCAGGCTCACTACACTTCAGAGGTATGACAGCATGAATCAACAGCGAAATTTCTCAGACTTGTAGGTATAGCAGTCACAGGTCAGTAAAGATGCAAACTCAGGAGGACTGTCTGGCATTACTGCAGTTCAATGACAAACTGCTGAGTCAGCTGTGACACATCTCATATCACTATGTGGGTCGGAAAGGTCTGGCATCACTGTTAGACTTTGAGAGAACATTGACAGCATTATGATTCAGAGCATTCGCAATCGTTGATGCTCCAATCCAAGCCTCTTGCAGACCACTGATGCTCTACCAACGAACATCAGCAAAAACTGCCAACTCACATTAGCCCCAAGAAGCAGATGGGCAGTGTTAGATAATCTGACTCATTCAGGACGCAAGAGTTTCGGAGTTCGACTGCCAAAATCTGACATGTCAGACTGAGAGACAAAGCTATTCAACCGAGCAAACCAGAAAGGACACACACACATACACATACTTTTACATTTCTCTATCTCACACACACACACACTTAATTACTCTCGCAGATGTTACCGCCTGACCTCCTACACAATCGAGCAGGGAGTAGAAAAGTGATGATTCTTCCGAGATGTGCTAAGAGATGCATGCCAAACAGTAAATTTTTGACACTGCAATGAAAGTGTTTAAAGGGATAATTCACCCAAAAATTCCGTCATTGGAACAACCCTCGTGTTGTTCAAAACCCGTAAGACCTTCGTTCTTTTTTGGAACACAAAGTAAAGGAGAAGTCCACTTCCAGAACAACAATTTACAAATAATTTACTCACTCCCCTTGTCATCCAAGATGTTCATGTCTTTCTTTCTTCAGTCATAAAGTCTTATCTAGTGAAACGATCGGTTATTTTCATTTTAAAAAATACAATTTATATACTTTTTAATGCCAAATGCTCGTCTTGTCTTGCTCTGCTTGGACTGTTTTTGTCCCAGTTCATGACAGTTAGGATATGTCGAAAAACTCCCATCTCATGTTCTCCCATCTCAAGGGTTTATCTTTCTTCGTTTCGCTAGATAAACCCTTCTGGGATTGTTTACAACCATATTTGGGATCTTTGAAGCTGCATTTAAACTGCATTTTGGAAGTTCAAAATCGGGGCACCATATCAGTCCATTATATGGAGAAAAATGCAGAAATGTTTTCCTCAAAAAACAATTTCTTTACGACTGAAGAAAGAAAGACATACACATCTTTTATGATAAGGGGGTGAGTACATTATATGTGAGTCTTTATTTTGGGAGTGGACTTCTCAGAAATTTAAATGAAATTCGAGAGCTTTCTGACCCTGCATAAAGAGCAACACAAATGACACATTCAAGGCCCAGAAAAGAAGAATGTCAATAAAGTAGTTCATGTGACGACAGTGGTTCAACCTTTATTTGATGAAGCTACGAGAATACTTTTTGTGCACAAAGATCAATAACAACTTTATTCAACAATTTCTCCTCTTCCGTGTCAGTCTTTAATGCGCATTCACGAGAGTACCATTGCACTTGTCGTTCCATTTCAATTAAAATGCATGGGAATGGGAACCAGAAACACATAAATTAACCCTTTCACTGGTGAGTTTAAAATATTCTATCTGACCCCCCAGAGTGAGTTTTTTTTAGGCGACCGTTATTTTAGAACGTTCGCTTTATTGTTTCCATGGCGACGTGTCATGATTGACACCGCAGCCACTATAGCGCTGTATGACAGGCGTATCGCTTTTACTTCGTTTTTCCTTTTTTATTCAAAATATTCACACACTTGCTTACCATGTCTTCACCTGTCTGATATACCGATTCACAAATACCTGTAAGTGAGTGTATTTTGCCGTTTTAAAACCTTTATAAATGATCTGGATCGTGATCTATAACGTGAGATGGGCGCCGCCATGTTTGTTCGCGCTGCCGTTCAGAGAGTCCTGTCAGCCGGATTTACAGCACGTAAATTCAGTAGTTTCTCCCGAAATACATGCAAGTAGGTGGCCGATGAACTGGGAAAGGAATGGAGTGAATTATATAATTACTTTCATTATGTTTATCTGATATAAATCAAACACGTCGGCAAATTATACTTGAATGGATTGTTATTGCTGCTTCCATAGACATCCGTGTGTATTTTACAAACTCTAAATGTATTGTTTTACTAGTACTTATATGTATTTAAATGCCTGAAACCTAAAATAAACGTTAAGTCGTTGAAAACACTGCACAATTGTGATTATATGACAAGCGCAGCGCACGTCTCTCTCTGGCTCAGGGCCAGCAAAGGCAGAAAACACAGTTTGAATTTGGCAGTTGCGTGACGTCACGGAACGTCCTAAATCCCATATGTGGGACCCTACTCCCAGGGGCACAGAAAATAGAATCCCATATGTGGGACCGTACCGCTCAAAGGGTTAAATATTTTGCTGCATTTCAAAGTTAAAGCTTGGTGAACTCTGACCTGCAAAATTATATCACATGAAACCGTGTGACCAACAGAAGATCTATACATCACAGCATGACCTCGTAGCCAAATTAAAAAAAACACAAATTTAAAACTGCTGTGTTCAATTTCTATAAAAAGCATGTTAATACCAGATGTAGGCTATTAAACTACTAAATATGATGTTGAATATAATGCATGATAACACAACGGAGGAACTGCAAATTGTTGGTCTTGATAATGCCAAATGATTCTACAAGTGAAAATAGGGACTACTTTATTTTACTCAATGTCATCAACAGGGATGTCAAAATTCACGTTAATCATGCAATTATTGTTATTATTTATTTATTTTATTTTTTTCAGTCTAAGGCAGTGGTTTTCAAACCAGTCCTGGAAGCACCCCTGCCTTGCACATTTTGTATGTCTCCCTTATCAGACACATTCAATTCATGTTGTGCAGTTTCTACTAATGATGATTTGAATCAGGTGTGTTAGATGAGGGAGACATACAAAATGTATAGGGCAGGGGTGCTTCCAGGACCGGTTTGAAAATTTCTGGTCTAAGACATTAAAAATATTTAATGCAATTAACACAGCATCCTTTTTTCTGGAATCCTTCGGTTACCGTTACAGTAGAGTATATGAACGCTATCAAGCATGATAAGAGAGCAGAGAGCACAGTAGAGTTCACAATTATGTCAAAATGCCCGTTTTTGGTGAGTGATCTTGTAAAACATAGTCTTAAATGACTCTAAAAGTCCTAATTGAATTGGAATGCACTTAATAGAGATATTAGTATCAATATTGTATTATCAATAAAACTGGCCTTCATTAATCATAGTAAAAAGATGCCATTAAAACACATAAAATATACCATCTTTATGAGTTTATATATTAATTTGGAGATTCAAAGTGAAATTATAAATACATAATATTACTAAGGATGAATTAATCACAATTAATTAATTACATTTGGATAAAAGCATCTGCTAAATGATTGAATGTAAATGCAATTAATCACAATTAATTACTGAAAAATGTGATTAATCACTTATTTTAATCGATTAACAGCACTAATGATTACACATGCTAGATACTAGATATCATTAAACATGTATTTGAGAAATCAACAATAATAAAATTAATGTGCTAATCATTTAGAAATATTTTGTTTACATGTATGTAAGCACCGATGTCTGACGATTCTTTATTTTCAGCTGAGCAGAATATTTCGGTTCTGGTGCCACTGCCCTGTGTTTTTGTGACCTAGACAATGCAAAGCCTATTTAAATCCACCCATGATGTAATATCAAACTTTTTTTCCTCCAATCTGTATATCTTGTATTAAAAGTAACTTAAAAACAAAACAAAACAAAACAAAACAAAACAAATCAAAACAAAAAAACATTGTAACTCTAGCTTTAAAATATCATGATTATAAACGTGAAATCAGTTTCGAACCACATTATGACATAAGCATATCATTACACCCCTAGAATATGAGCATGTGAAAATATGAGTAAATGAATGACTAAGCAACTGAATAAATGAGCGAGGGAGTGAGTGAATAAATGAGTGTGTGAGAGAGTATGTAATTGAAAGAATGAATGAATAAACGAGAGTGATCGAGCAAGCGCGTGTGCTGGCGAATGTGTGTGTGGAGCAGAATATTGATCAGGTTGAGGAGGTGGGAGCTTTGTCATGAACAAGTCATTCTGCGCACCACACACTGCAGTGGGCAGAGTTAACACAGACCCATCACAGCACGCTGAGGGCATGTGACTCAACCCTCTTACAGAGCCTATCAGCCCGCACTGGCCCATTCCCACAAACCTTATTCAGAAATTAATCGACTCATGCTCAGTCAATGCCTTCCTCTCCCAGGCTGAAAACCTCCACAGATCCGGCCTACAGGATGATACATCCATCATACGCTCAGCAATTACATACTCAAGTGCTAGCAAGTTCTCAGCGGACACCTGCAGCGCCAGTGCGTAGAAAACACAAACTCTGTTTCTCTACAGTGGTTTTCTTCCCTTCCACTATCATTATGAGGCAGACAGCAAATCTTGTGTTGGGCCATTAACACTGGACTGTGTTAAAGGCAGCTCGGAGATTAGCGTTTCCTCTCGCACCTCTCTTTGTATCAAGCTTAAGAGCAGCCGCTCCCTGCTGGAGAGCTCACCATCAAACCCGCTGACACAAACCCCACCACAAGCCTGTAAACTATTCATGAGCGCTCCATTTTTCATGGACAGAGATAGATGTTTCATGTAGGGCAGGATGGGATTGAAAAGGAAAAAGAGAGAGAGCAATGGAGAGAAAGAGAGAGAGAGACATAGAAGTGAAAAGCTGAGCAAGAGAATGCAAAGAAATTAGTTTTGAATATTCAAGTGGCACTAATAAAGTTATGTCGGAATGATCGCAATTGAGAGATGAGAAATGTACATGAATGGCATCACAGTGGGGAAACAGGATTTTTCTTTGAGCCTCGAATTCCTAAGTTCTCTGCCAATTAAAAAATCATGGTGAAAAAAAATTCAGTAAATGTACTCAGTTTATCATTACAAACTTGTATTATGTTATCTTTATAATGGAACACAAATAACAATCTTTAGGCAGCTCTTTTCTATAAAATAAAATCATAATTAAAAAATGCATCAGTAGCTGATCTCAAGCCGGCAGTCATTTGGTCTCTCTTTCCTTCTAACACAGCCTTACTTATTCCCGACCTGGTCCTGCTCAGTACTGTGCATTATAAGAATGCTCTTCAGCCTTCCTCCTCCCCAGAACCACCTGTCTAAATCTGCTATATGCTAAATCTAATTATTTATGCCCGAACTGGTCCAGCCTAGTATTGTGCATCATGAGAATTTTCTTTAGACTTCCTCCTCCCCAGAACCACCTCTCTAAATCTGCTTATTTATTCCTAGTCTCGCATAGCCAGACCTTCAGACTGACGGCAGAAGGTCTGGGAACCTTGGCTGCTTTGAATGCCCAAGACCCACCCAAGAGGCCATATGACTGACAGGTAAAACAACCAATCACGGTTCGTTTTGTTCCGCATCATATTTAGGGGTGTGGAACTGTTGCCACAGTAACAGACCGGTGTGTGAAACTCTCTAACATATTTTAAAGATTCTATGTGGCAAACTTTACATTTTTTACATACTTCTGAAAATCCACAATTTAGTCGATTCTAGAAAACGCTGGTCATGACGGTTGTAAACACAGCGGCTTTCTTCTTTCGGGAGGGGTTTGGAGCCACAGCATTTCTGTTTCCAGACGCAACAATAAAGAACATGACACACGTCTCCCGGAAGTCCTGTTTAATCTAACCAATCTGACGACGACTTCGAAACTCCTGAAGTGTTTCCAGCTAAGTGTGCCTTATGCATCAGACGTTTAGCCAACGTTCAGTGGGCGAGACGTCTGAGGCAGAGACTAATTTATTCCTGACCTAGTCCAGCTCAGTACCGTGCATTACGAAAATTTTCTTTAGCCTTCCTCCACCCTAGAACCACCTCTCTAAATCTGCTATCTGCTTATTTATTCCCAACCTGGTCCTGCTCAGTACTGTGCATTATGAGAATTTTATTTAGCCTTCCTCCTCCTCAGAACCACCTGTCTAAAACTGCTATCTGCTAAATCTGCGTATTTATACCCAACCTGGTCCAGCTCAGTACTATGCATCATGAGAATTGTCTTTAGCCTTCCTCCTCCCCAGAACCAGCTGTCTAAATACTTTACCTTGCAACAGCAGCATGTCTGGAATTCTGAAGTTTGCAATCCGTGTCTGCAAACCTTGTAATTTTGAGTTCATGCCATCAGCAGTGGAGCAGACCATATCAGTCAAGATCAGTTTTACCTACACTCCATTTTTATCAATACATCTGGTCTTATTACAGTTGTCTATTGCAGAGATCTTCAACTCTGCTCCTGGAGACCCACTGTCATGCAAAATTGATTTCCAACTTGCTTCAACACACCTGCCTGTGAATTTCGAGTGATCCTGTGGGCCTTGAAGCCGGTTCAGGTGTGTTTAATTAGGTCTGGAGCTAAACTCTGCAGGGCAGAGGTCTCGAACTTAGACTACTTGCAATGTTAAAGGGATAGTTCAACCCAAAATGAAAATTATGCCATTATTTACTCACCCTTATGTCATTCCAAACTTTACGCATCTTTAGAAGACAAATTAAGATATTTTTGATTAAATCCGAGAGCTTTCTGACCCTGCATAAACAGCATTAGGACTACCATGTTCAAGGTCCAGAAACATAATAAGGACAAAAATAACTACATACAGGTATAAATCAACATGAGGGCAAGTATATAATAACAGAATTTGAATCATATTTTCAACGCAACTGTCCCTTTAATCATACCAAATCCAAACAACCCACATCCATTTTACACCCCCATGTTGAGCAGTGCTGTGCTAGACTCCTGAGTTTTTATTTAGTGTTGCTGGCAGTAATGGACTTGAGATGCTGATTAGTTGTAAATGGGCGTGAGGTGAGGTAGAGCGGCGTGCAATCACGCCATGCCTAATGACGCTCCGCAGACCCTTCTTCTCTGCAGGGAGCACTGCCTCAGAATGAATGGGTCTGCTTGCCACATTTCTAATTGAAAGTAATGATAATTAATATCATCATAATCACAGTTTGTTGTTGAGGATGTTTATAGGCTTTTGTGGCAGAAAAATGAGAAAGCACTTTATAAAATGGCTCTTGTTAACCTTTTAGCTTACTGCAGTCTCATTTAGCATCTGGAGCATCACTTCCATGCTGGCTGTGAGTAGAAAGTAAGATGGTAATTTGTATTCAGTGCCATCGTCTCTCTTTGGGGTGGTGTGACAAAGATAAATCCTGATAAATGTAGGCTGATATCTGCTTTAATGAGCTTGAATTAGAAGACGCTGTGAAAACATGGAAATGCTTTGGAGCAAAGGACAAAGCCATATCTCTGAACATGCACTCATGAGCTCATGAGGATTGATGGTACGTCAAAACTGCATTTGACAGGCAAATCACCCTCACGTTCCACTTGTAACTGATAGGATGTGTTACAGAGAGCCAGAACTTCAGAGTCTATGACTATGACCTCTGTTGAACTTAAAGATCTTTTAAAGATAAATTGTTAATGTGTAGTCTGGATTAAAATTGTATTATGTAATTACTGATGCTGAATACTTTGGCCAAACTGCAAGTCATTAATATGATTATTTCCCTAAAAAAGCATAAACACTGCAACTCTATCAGAACACAGCTCTGTTTGATTACAAATCCTGACCAAACTAAACTGGGCCAATAAACAGTATTTGGTCCAGAATCATCTGTTTGTCCAAATGGCAGACAATGGGAGTGTTTGGAAAACATTTCCCACAGAAATCAGTTGATCCAATTAACATTAATTATTTTAACAAAACCATCAAGAGTGGCCCTCGCAAAGTCCTCAAACAGATGTTCATAAAAGCGAAGCTTAAAACATTTCCTGATAATTCACTCACCTCTATGCCATCCAAGATGTTCATGACTTTAAAGTTTTTGAGGAAAACATTCCAGGATTTTTCTACATATAGTGGACTTCAATAAGAGCCTATGGACTAAAGGACCAAATTGCAGTTTGAATGCATTTCAAAGGACAATGTACAATCCCATCTGAGGAATAAGGGTCTTATCTAGCAAAACAATCAGACATTTAAAAAAATAAATAAATAAATCACGTTGGAAAGATCACGCGTGCGAACATGCAAAGAAAGTCCTTTACAATAAAAAAAAAGTGAAATAATGATGTTGAATAATTTTGAAGTTGGAGGAGAAAATGAGATGGAGTTTTTCGCCCTACCTTACAAAGCTGAAGAACTAACCATGCATGACTTTTCCAACGTGATTACGTAATGCAAAGTCATAAACACACATCACATAGCTAGTGCAAGATGAGCATTTGTGGTTAAAAAGTATAGAAACTGTAATTTTAGGAAAATTACCAATTGTTTCGCTAGATAACACCCTTATTCCTCAGCTGGGATTATGTAGAGCCCTTTGAAGCTACATTGAAACTGCAATTTGGACCTTCAATCTGCTGATCCCCATCAAAGTCCACTATAATGTAGAAAAATCCTGAAATGCTTTCTTAAAAAAACATTATTTCTTTTTGACTGAAGACAGAAAGACATGAACATCTTGGATGACACTGGCGTGAGTAAATTATCAGGAAATTTTAATTCAGGAGTGAACTAATCCTTTAAATAAATGTGGATAGTGTGAAGTTAGCTGGGAGCAGGCAGTCACAGCCAACACCTGAGGTGCAAATTCCACCACTTGATAATATAAGCTCAGTGAATGCTTATGACAGTCACAATAAGATCCGAGATTCCCCCAAACCCAATGGCACGGATAGCTCTCAACACTGACAAGCTTTGGGCGGATATATATGTATGTATATATATATATATATATATATATAAAACATCTCTCCTCTCCACTGTCCTCACTTCAAACCAACCCTGTGCTTATTCAGTTAGTTCAAGTACAATCAGTCCCTTTCAATTGCAAATCAGGCTGGTGCAGCCGTGGACGAGACAAACAGAGCATGTACAAAAAAAAGCAACTCTTACTGTAGTGAAAGAAAGAGTGGGGAAAAAACAGCTTATAAGAAAAAGGACATATGTAGCTAAATTACAAGGGCCCCGAGGATATGCAAATGAAAGGGACCTCCCACAAGAATTACTTTTTTTCTTTTTATGCAAACCGTGCTGCTCAGATAAGCTCTGTGTAAAAGAAACACAGGGAGGATTGGCCTATGTGTCAATGCCCCTATTCTGCTGGAGGGATATAAACTATTCTTTGCAAAGAACGCACTCGATTGACCCACCATTAATAATCCTGGAGGATTAATTAACATGACTGCTCTTGATGCTTGAAGACAACAGTTGAATTCAAATGTCTTTTTAAACGTCTCTTACAGAAAGAAAAAAGCACACGTCTTACCTTGCTCTCCGGTCAAACCTTGGGATCTAACCTGTCCTCAAATGGCCGCCCCACACCTGATGAGTTAAATACAGTGTAAAACAGTATAATTTATATTACAACATTTTTTTTAATTGGTTAGTAACTGGATCAAACTTACATTAACATGGGAACAATTTCTTAATTTTAGTGTGTTGCTATGCTGTTGCTGATTGGATTTTAGCGTATTGCTATTCTGAACACTTTCTCAACCTGCCATTGGTTGTGAAAACAAATTGCCTCCCCATAAAGTTATGGCATTGGTTGAGTGAATGTTGCTTTCTCGGGTTGGCTGGGATACTTAAACAAACAGAGCAATGTTTTGAGAGAACGGCAGTGTTTACACTTTTCAGGGAAATCCACCTACAACTGGCTTACTTGTAGTTGTCTCTCCATATTAAGCTTGTGTGAAAGTATTCTTGGTACCTCTGCATACAAAAGATTAACCTCTAACCAACTGCACACAACAGAAAGTGTGTTATACTGAGCCAATTACGGTGTACCAAATGTACAATTTGTCCTTAGCTGTGATATGCATTGTACTGTGTCACACTTAATCTTGACTTGGAGTTCTCTGGCCCTGAAGCCTATAAAAGGTTCATCAGGTACTGTACTTTAAGGTTTTCTCGGCTGTTCTAGTCATTAGTCGTTTCTTTACCCCTCTCTCTTTTTCTCTCGGACCACCCACACTGGTGTCCATCATTCTTCTCTCCAGCTGTGGCCTGCCTATGGCCCATTTGTGTTACTTTTGTTTCTTTGTGGCTGAGGTCAGAAACACCCCAACCCCCTTCTTCTCTCTGTTTTTCTCTCTCTCCAGTAACTCCAACAAAAGCTCAAGCTGGCCTTTGTGCCTCATGCAGGTGTCCAGGGCCATGAATGGACTCAGGCTCAGATTGGGAGAGCTGAGGGGGTCCATTCACCCAAATACCCACCTGTAGGACAATCTGACCCAGATGAGTCACTCTTACAAGCTCAAAATGCTTCCCGACAGATAGCCGGTCCCATTACTTGTGTAGGTGGAATCTGTTCATTAATCTGGAAGAGATAATTCGGTGGGGCTTCTGTTGAGTCGCTAAAGTTGTAAGGTCACAGATGTAGCAAAGTAGTTTTTTTCCACATATTGTGATGTACATCCAAGAGTATCAAAAAAGAAAAAAAAAGAAAAAATAGGGCAGTCACTTGGCATCAGGTCTATGTATCAGCTGTTGATTGGATTCTGAGATGTGGGCCTGGCAATGAATGCAAGCTTTGTGTTGATTGTGGATGGGTGGGTTTAAGCAGACTAAAGGACTGGAGAAGTCCAGCAGAGAGAAGTCTTTAATTTTCACTGGAAGTTTTACTGGAGGTATGATGTTTTGATATATGACATATGAAGAATCCTTTATAATAAGATCAATAACATGAATTTACAAAAATCAATCCACACTAGTCTTCAACATGGAAATAAGCCTATTGGCAAAACTTCTGGTTCATAACTCGCTATAAAAAAAATAAGACAAATAACAACGTGCAGTAAACGATAAAACTACAAACCAGTGTGTTCATAGTTAGGGGTGTGTTCACACTTGTTTGGTTTATTTGGTCTGGATCAATAAGGAAAACGATACATTTGGTTCTGGTCCGCTTAGCGTTTACACTGGCGACTTTGACAGCGAACCAAAAGATACCGAACCTTAAGGCATAGTGATATGCTCACAACCAGATTGGTCAGTTTTAACGATGTATATTTTGTAACAGAATTTACCGAACACTCAAATCAAAAAGAAAATGTGCATTCGACTTAAAGCGAATTAGCTTTAAGCTTAATTTGCTTTAACTTGAATACACTTAATGCAATCTGCTGGACTAAGCACGCTCATTGTTGCATGAATATGATTTTACTTTCACCACAAAAAGCTTATAAAAGACACTTTACCTCCTTGTTTCTCCATGTTTGTCCTCTGCTCATTTTGTTTCGGATACACCGCTTGTTTCCTTTGTCAAATCATGTCGCACACCGTTGCGTCTTGTCATTACTTCCTGTTTTTGGTTCGTTTAGAAGTATTTGGTCCATGTTGTGTTCATATTTCATTCAGACCACACCAGAGTTCATTTGGAAATGGACCGAGACTCATCTTTTTAGCAGTCTCGGTCCGCTTTTTCTTCATACTTACTGAAATGAACTGCAAAAACAGAGCAATCACACCAGAGTTAATTTTAATCTAACCAAACACGGCAAGTGTGAACACACCCTAAGATAACAGAAGAAAATGATATGTTAAGACACCAGTATGCAATATCAAGCAGCAAAACGAGCTGTTTGTACAGCTAAAAATAGCTGGACGTGGATGCAACCAGAAACCTGACCCATAAAATTTACAAATGGCCACGCCCAATCTTACGGGAAAAATAAGGTGGATAAGGTTAGTTTTCATTCCGTGCAGACCTCAATCTGAGATTTGTTCCTATTATCCAAATAACTTTTCTGTTACTGCAGCATTGTGCTGGGCATCCCTTACTCATAGTTACATAATAAATCCCCCCTCATTATTAGATTAAACATTAAACATTAAATATACTCTGTGTTTGCCACAGCATGCTCCAATTTCACCTACAACATGTACAGACAAATTACTTGCCATTAATAAAAATGTGTTGCATTGTACTTGGTTAGGACATGTTGTGTTGATGTCTTTAGACAACAATCCCGCCGTTATTTGTCTAGTGACGCAATTATTTAGAAAATTTATAGAATGTCAGCTGAGTCATAAGTGATTGTCTTCATAAATGGCGTGATCAACTGTTTCTAGGAGACTGTACTAGCAAGCTGTGTTTCCCAGTGGATCTAACATATGACTGACACTCCTTCTCTTTAGTAATCACACATTAAAAATTATCCAGCACTTGGTTATGTTTCCCAAGTACCATTAAAGGGATAGTTCACCCAAAAATGAAAATTCTGTCATTAATTACTCACCGTTCCAAACCCATAAGACCTCTGTTCATCTTCAGAACACAAATTAAGATATTTTGGATGAAATCCAAGAGCTTTCTGACACTGCATAGACAAGGCCCAGAAAGGTAGTAAGGACATTGTTAAAATAGACCATGTGACATTAGTGGTTCAACTGTAATGTTATGAAGCTAGGAGAATACTTTTTGTGCAAGAAAACAAAAATAACTTAATTTAGCAATTTCTTCTCTTCCGTGTCGGACTTGTGTGTTCACGAGAGTACCAAAACGCATGTGTGGTTCTGCTGAAAAAGGAGCCGCGTTCTGACGTAGAATGTCCATCTCTCTTAGTTTACCGTCTAAATATTCTGTTTCAAATAAGTATGGCTGGTCAAAAAAATGCAAGTCATCCTGTGTGTCAAAATCTTCAGACATTTACGCAGTTTTATGTACATCGTACGTCTTCCTCTGCTTGAAAACAAGGAGCTCCTCACTCTCATGAACACATGACGCAGACTGAGTTGTTATTTTTATTCACTTTGCACGCAAAAAGTATTCTTGTAGCTTTATAACATTATGGTTAAACCACCCACTGATGTCACATAGATTATTTTAACAATGTTCTTACTACCTTTCTGGGTGTTGAATGTGTCAGTTGTGTTGCTGTCTATTCAAGTTCAGAAAGCTCTCGGATTTCATCCAAAATATCTTAATTTGTGTTCTGAAGATGAACAAAGGTCTTACGGGTTTGGAACGGCATAAGGGTAATTAATGACAGAATTTTCATTTTGGATGAATCATCTCTTTAATAATATGCTTGGTAAATTAAATGAGGATTAAAGAAATCATAAGCCTCATTTTGTTCTGATAAATATAACAGCATGGCTGTATGAGTGCATTTAATATTGCATGTCTCAAATTAAACATATTGTACTATAGAGACCTTTTTTTGTTTTGCGGTGCAACCTCAGCTCACGATTACAAATGTTTACATTTCATTTACCTGATGCAATTATCCAAGGTGAGTATATTTCCAGAGGGGATTTTCTTACTCAAGGTGTCCAATTAACATACACTGTGACTGGAGTCCCCTGTGCTGGGGGGCTGAGTTGTAAAAACCCAGCATGTTTGTGATCTTGACTGGTCTCGGTAGCGCAGGGGCTGGGGGTAAAGGGGGGAGGGGTAACACTACTTTAATGAAAAGAGCTGAGAGAGTTCAGTCTCAGCACTGCTTCATTGCAACTTTGACCTTTTTACACACCAGGAAAACTCATCTTGTTTTTGCATTTTGGGGGGATAGTGACTTTAAATAGTAACAAACTTCCCCTCCCGTCTCAGCTTTACAGTCTAGTTGCAGACTACAGGAGTTGAGCTGCACTCAAAGGATGCTTTATCGTTCTCTAACCTGAACGTTACATGTGTAACTCAAAGCAACAGTTTGCCTCGCAATATGACATTTTTCAAAATTAAAATTTATTGTCTAATTACAGACAGCCACCAATACTAATGACATATTTCCCTACGAAAAAGTTGTGCTTCAAGGAGAGCCTGATTTATGCCGCAATTTATTTCAATTTAATCTTTTAACATGAATATAGATTTTATGCTTAGCTCATAAATCAATCTTGATTCAGTCACTGTAATTCGCCCTGCTCCCGGTCAGCGAACATCAACCTGAATTAGCCAGTCTGCTCTGGCTCACCGCACAATTAGTTCTATCAAGAGTGAAAGCTTTAATCAATGGCTGGCTTGTCCTTCACTGAGCCCTGTGGCTACAGCCACCGTGAACACGCACACAGGCAGTAACACCACTCTTAAGCTTTGGATTACCAGGTCTGTGTAGTGTCACGGTGGCAAGTTTTGATAAGACAAAAATAACTAAGCGGTTAAGGTGCAATGTGCTGCAGCCAGAATGCTGGTAGAACACTCCTCTGGGTGTGACTATGTGTGTGCACGCGCGTGTAGCTGGCTCTGTTGCAGCGGTACCTGGGAGGCCCAAAGCAGTCTGTCTCATTGATTCAGTTGGGTTTAAATGTCACTCACAACAGAGTCTGGGCAGCCCTAGAGACCACAGCAAACTACAAGCAACAAAAGGGGTAGAAAATGACATTGGTGTTCCTCAAAAACAACTGTTCTCTCTTCTGTGACAAAGGCGAAAACAAGGGAAAATTTTGCACGTTTCTTTTTAGGTTTTTAGAATATTTTTGATTCCTGAACAGTCTTCTCAGAAATAATGCTATCTACTTTGCCGTTAACAAATGCACCTAAGGGTTAAAGGATTTTAAAAAGAAAGGATTGCTCAGAAGTAAGTGTTTTTGAGACATTTTAATGGTTTACCCAAACCCACTTCTCTCTAAAAGACAGCCATATAAAATCCTCCCACTCAAACACATTCCCATGAGAATCAAAATGAAGACATCACAGTCAACTGGGCCGATACTCAATTTAGTAGTCTAATGTTATCTTTCATGCCTTTTAATTAACAGCCCCCTTTACCAGCCAGAAATTTGTTTATATTTCATATCCAAGTCATTATAATTATAATGTGAAATTTTTGCTTTTTATGTAAATGTAATATTGACAGTTACCTCAAGGGCATTTAAGACTCATCTTTCTCCAAATACTACATGATAAAAGATTTTACCTCTGGAGTAACTAAATGCAGTTGTCTCAAGTTGATTGACAGCTGGCAGCGACCACAGGCGACATTACTGGGGCCATGGTTAGTCATGGAATCCACAATTTCAGCCCCGCTGCAATTAGAGAGGTTAGCCAAGCCCAGGCCCGGTTGTACGGAGGTAGTAAATGGTGCTAAATACCCTCAAATGAAAGCAAAAGCAATTGAAGATTTGGCAAACTATCCAACATGTTTTTGCAGCTTGAGCAATGTAGCCAATCACAGACATATCTGTTGATTTCTTAAATGCAATGGCCAATCAGAAACATTTTAGTTTGTCAGAATTCACTCACCTCTGAAAGTGCCGGATCGGTTTTTATTATTAGCAGATGTAATGTAAATTTCATTGTGTAGTTTTGAGAGCTTCATTGATTATAATGGAACTTTGTGAGGTTACGATGAACTAAGATGAGTGAGGCTTTTTAGCGAAGCGTTTTGCGCATTTTCTATGCTACAATCCAGTCAGGATTTGTTTGATACTTTAATTTTTCAGGCACACACGCTGCAATGTTTCAGGAACGACATCCGCATATTTATGCTGGATTTATTCTCGAAATAGCAGTGACTGACACAGTGATAACCAAAGCTATGGATGGGACAATATATATGTGAGAGCAGCCTCAGTGATTTAATTCTGGAACCGGTCCTTGCCAAACTTCCATGGACAGTTGTGCGACTGAGCGAGATCCAGTTTATGGACCAAAAACGTGTGTAAACTTTATTGAGATCGGGACATATCAACCAGTTGCCTAATTTAATTTCCCGTAATGGATGGTAGAAAGTTAAGGAATGAACGGTATGAGATTTATAATAGAATAATCCCAAAAACTATCGTTTATTTTTCCCTCACGTGTCTCATCTTTAGTAACAACTAATCTCCGAATCTTGAATTTCCAAAATGCAATTTAAATGCAGCTTTCAATCCAATCCCACCTGAGGATGAAGGGTCTTATCTAGCGAAGAGATTGGCCATTTTAAAAAAGATTGACAATTTATATACTTTTTAACCTCAAAAGCTCATCTTGTCTCGTCTCTGCGGTGTGCATGCGTAGTCTGTGTAATCCAGGTCAATACAGTTAGGGTATGTCGAAAAACACCCGTCAAAATGGTCCTACGTCGCAGTTTTATCTTCTTTGCATGTTCACTTTGTAAACACTCCATCGGTACTTCTGCAGCGATGTAGGATGATTTTGAAGTTTGGGAAGAAAACAAGATGGGAGTTTTTCCGACATACCCTAACTGTATTGTAAAAAAAAAAAAGAAAAAAAAAACAGTTCAGTTCATGTAGACTTAGACAAGACGTTTGAGGTTAAAGAGTATATAAATTGTCAATTTAAAAAAATTAAAAAAAAATGATTGAGTGTTTTGCTAGATAAGACCCTTCTTCCTCCATGGGATTATTTACAGCCATTTGAAGCTGCATTTAAACTGCATTTTGGAAGTTCAAACTTGGGGGCACCACTGAAGTCCACTATATGCAGATAATTCCTGAAATTCTTTCCTCAAAAAAACATAATATCTTATCGACTAAAGAAAGAAAGACACAAACATCTTGGATGACAAGAGGGTGAGAGTAAATTATCTGTAAGTTTTGATCTGGAAGTAAATTTTTCCTTTAAGGCCATCAACTGACACTTAAAACGGGAAGCATCGTCAGATTCAAACCAGCAGTAAGAGTCAAAAGCTCATCCAGAGTTCGGTAAACATTGACAACTTCTTTAAGTTATTCTTGACTGCACTGTATTTAGTGCTTTTAGTGCATTAAAATACGGTAGGGCATTGTTTTGATGCTTATCCGAAAAAGATTTTTCTTGCTCCCCCCTGACTCAAGAGTCAACTGTCACCCATGGCAGCGAGTATCAACTTTTAAGGTCATCCTGTACATCTGTGGAATAAAACAAACAAACAAAAAAAAGGAATGATAAGCCATTTTAAACCAGTGTACATTTTAACAAAACCTTCTTCACCAACATTTTCTGTTGCCAATTGTTGAACACACTGGAAGACGTGTAATGATGGGGCAGTGATGTTGCAGGGTTTGCAGCAGAATGGCACTTGTTTACAACTATTTGTAGTACTCGCGTGGAATGGCTAGTGGTTACATTTCCTTTGATGTGAAATCACATACTAGTAATAGTATACCTTTTTTGGAATCTCCATTAACATGGCTGAATGCCATGTGAAGTCCAGGATGATTGATAGTTCTTTAAAGTGATGCTGTAAAAACTCCTTCCTCATGATATCACCACCTGTCACAATGACAACAGACCCAAACCCAAGTTAAACAAACCAAGGTAATAAAAAAAATTCAAGAACATAATGAGTCAAATCCCATCCCAGTCATCAAAAATCACTTACATTTTCCAAGAGCTTCTTGCACCAGAGTTCCTGAAGCTGTTCTGAAGGCAAAATGTGGCTATACTCCTTGTTGGGTCCTTTATATCAATACATTTTTTTAAAATCCTATGCAGTTAGGAACTTGTCACAAAGCATGCACTGGCAAAATTGCAGCTGCTGCAAGAACAGGAAATGCTTATGTTTCACTTTTCCTGTCTGTTTTCTCTCCCTGTATCTGGTGTTACTTCCAAATAAAAATTAACAGAAGTACTCGTGTAATTATGTTCCCCTTACAATTTATTATTGATCAAATATGCCGGTGTGCTGCCAAGACCATTAAATGTGGTCCATTTGAATTTGGAAGGCTAAACGGTGCAATGTGATACATGATACCTGTAAAACACCAGGCTGAAATTAAATTATTCATCTTTTATGTATTGATCCACCATGATCCCTGTTCATGTAATTCATGGGCAAGTTGAGGCTTTGATCAACAGCATTTGTGCAACAAATCTACACAATCAATCACATTTCTCATGTTACTAGTATATGGATGATAAAGCTTCACAAACACAGACATGTATCCACAACATATTTAGACAACATTGATTCCCTTGTACAAGTAAGAATTAAAAATGAGATGTCAGATGATTGCTATACTGCTTTATCACTACTACTGGTTAAACAAGCTCTCAGGCCTGTGATATCACAAACTAAATTCATCTAAGCACCCTCAATAAATAAATATATAAATAAATGACTAAATACATAAATAAATACATCATCATAACTTTGGATTGGAAGCAGCTCTGAATTGAGTTGAGTTGTAGGCTAGCATCTTAGATTATGCACACACATAGACGGTAAATGGTACATCTTTATAAAAAAAATGCCAGGTTTTTCTTCATCTGTCATGTTTTTGTTCCCATGCAAGGGTTATTCCACCATTACCCATGATGACAAAAAATGTGAATAATCTGTTTGGTGTGACAAACTTGTTTTTGTGAATCACTTACGCAGTTCTCTCAGATTCCTGTCACTGTTTCAAGATCTGATCGTGACTCATTTCTAGAGATTCATTTCACTTTTATCCGATTACCAGAAGTGTTCTGGTGTAATACATCTTAGGTCAAATGCACACAAGACTCAGCTTCATAGTTCTTGCATTTTTTCAGTCAGTGACTAAGAACCCCTTGGAATCTGTGGCCACTGATGCTCTTACAGTATGTGTACTTGTTAGACAGGTTCTGTAGTTATTTCAATCTAAAACTGAAACTAAAAGTTAAAAAATATTTCCATTACTTACATGAAATAAATATTAACACACACACACACAAACAAACAACAACACTTCAGCTAGTTGCAAAGGCACCATTTAAATTGTTTAATTACAACTGAAATAAAAATATATAAAACTAAACAGACAAAAAAAAAAAAAATAACACTAAAAATAAAGAACTGACATGACAACAAATTAGTAAAACTACAATTCAAACAAAAACAGGAAATATTAAAATAACAACTGATTCAAAATAAATAATAAAAACTATAAAATTATCTCAATTAACACTGGCTCAAAGTAGTGACAGAGATATGCAAAAATGCACGTCCTGATATTGCTGAGTTAGATGTGTTCCTGGGTCAACATATTTTGTTGACCCTGGAACAACATTTAAATCCAAAAATGTAATCTTGACCACATCCCTACACCTAAACCTAACCTTACCCATGAGTAATCCCTAAAATCAGAGGAAATGATGGATGAATGACACTAATGTACAAGCACCAAACACTGATTGTAAGCCTAAACTTCACAAAAACTATAAACTGTTTTTTCAAACCTGATTGGTTAATCTCAATGTTGTTCCAGGGTCAAAAAAGATGTTGATCCAGGAACATGTCGCACTTGGTAAAATCAGGTTCTGCATGCAAGCACGACCACAGATAAGAATGAATTCATAATTGCCTAACAAAGTCTAGTATTAGATGTTACAATTACACAGAAATATGGCAGACAACAAATAATTGTGAGCCTTTAAAATGGGAGCATGCCAACAACATCTATCTTGCAGCGTTCACTTGGCATTATGTGTTAAATGTTGGCCCTTCTTTTGTTCTCCAGAAAAAAACATTTAACCAAGATATTTATAAACATGCATGTACAAATAAGGGAGTATAGTTAAAAATGTTAAAAACGAATTAATGAAAAAGTGTTTGGGGAAAGTGTTATTTAGAGTTTAATTTAGTGTTGCACACTACAGCTGAAAAAGAATCTACAAGCAAATACAGTACTATGTTAGGTGAATGTCGCTCTCAATGTGTTATAACAATTAGTCAAAACTGTTTAAATATGAAAACAGGCCTACCGTGGAGGAAAGAAACAGACCGCGTGCTTCTTTTTGCCCCACGATGAACACAAACATTTCTAGAGAGCAGACGAGTATCTCAAGGGGCGCAGTCAGAATTCGTAACGCTGTTTAATACTGCTTTAAAACAAAATCTGCATCTGTCAACTGTCTCGAATCCCTTGGAGCTGGAAAAGATTTAAGCTCTATTTCCTCTTGATGCTGAATCTATGCTGACTGAATAGCTCATGTTTTTATTCAGTTGCTTTGAAGTAGCGTTCGTTTTTGTGTCCCTGCACCTAAGGTAATTTCGCGACGCTCCCTTAAGGTCCTTTTAAAGTTACCGCTGAGCTTGGTGTCGGGTGTGATAGGCTGCTTAAAGAAAGAAGCTTCGCCTTGTGTTCAGATGAGCCCGTGTTGCTGCTGGAGAGTTCACTCACCGTCTGCTAGCTCCAGCCAAAACGGACCACGAACCCTTTTCCTTTTTTAAAAATTGTATTTATTTCATCCTATCCTCTGATAAGCCTTTTAAAAACAAGATGTAACTCACCACCGAACATTTACATCCTCACTTGAATAAACCTACATGTTTTAAAGAGCCGGGATGAACATCACTAATGGAAGTTATTGTGGCGAATGGTTTTAACTATGGTATGCCGATGTGATTGTTTATTTTGCCCTTTACCCTTGGCGATGGATCCCTGATTTTGGGATTATCGGTAATTCCACGATTCTACTAGGAATCATCAGCGATCGAAGAGGGAATTCTGCACAGCCGAGCAAACTACAGGGGATTTAAATCGCATTGCTCCGGGAAAAAGAAGCGAAGCAGGAAGAAAATTCATGTGGCGATTCTCTGCTTAACAATAAATCATTTTGGATTGCAGAATGAGCAAGGAAAGACCTAAGAGGAATATCATTCAGAAGAAATACGTAAGTATTGATCGTTTGTATGCGGTTGACCTTAAGTTTGTTCGATGGGCTTGCGCTTGTGTCGATGTTAAATGCGTAAACTTTGATCACGGATGGCTCTTGTTGTGTTTAGTCTGGGTTTCCAAACAAGGCGCAAATGCACCGCTAATGTTCGCAACACTTAAACACATTTTAAGGTTTTTCTCTGTAGTTGCTCAAACGTAGATTTACCTCGCTTTTGCCCTGGTATCCTCATTGGGAATGCTTACGTTTTGCACGACAGATCTTAGCTTACAGAACTCGTTTGTAAACATGTAGGTGTTTTGTTTTACGTTTGTTAATTCTCAAACTCAAGCGTTAAAACATTACTGTGATCAGAATGGCTTAGTTTGCTCTTCACTGCTTTCCGTCTCAAAGCAGCGAGGACAGCCAGATCGCCCTCTTTTATTCCGGGATACGTTTTCCCGAACTGATTTCTGCAGGAATACGGGTCGTAAATGCAACTATCCCAACTCCCCTGGCGTCTTTGATTTGTTTATCTCGGATGTAACTCGTTCTTAAAGTGTTAGCAATGGTCTCTTTGATGCTTTTAAAGTAACTGTGTAAGGAAAGCATTTTCCCTGCCCTTGACGACTGAGAAAACTCCAAATTGGTGGCAGATGTAAAGTAAATTTATTTAAGATTCTGAAGAGTGTCTTCAGTCTGTACAATTTAACTACAATGCTCGACTCGAAAACACTAGCTTGTACAGCAGCCAATATTGTGGGTATAACTGTGCCCGAAACTCTTTTTTTTCTGTTTGCGTTTTCTCCGAGAGTTTCTGCACGTTTTATTGTTTAAGCTCATTAAAACATTGAATGTTAACCGGTCGTAATATTACACAACTGATTAGATAAAGCACATGGGATGTCGTTTATAGTGGAAATTATCCAGTCGCATTGCAGAGGTTCGCGTTTAAAGGAAAGCAACCATTTTACTATCTCACCAGTACGATGAACCGGCGAACTTGTCGTAGTATATTGGAGAACCGGGGGCTACACAAGGGCTTGAACTTTCTGGCTGGTGTTTTACTCTCCTCGGGAGCGGAATTAAGCAAGACTACCATAACAAAAGCCCGAGTCTCCTCAGAGACAGCCGACCAAACCTCGTATCAGTTAACCCTCAAAGAACTGACTGACTCTTAACCCGAGTTTCCCAGGCGCTTTACCTGTAGTTGAAGAGGAGTTTCTTTTGTCGTAGTTTGTGAGATTCTTGTTACGTGTTTACTTGCCCACATCCTTACCCTAGTTTCTTCTCAAAACAAGCCAGTGCCGAGAAATAAATTCCCGCCAGCGCGTGAAAGGGTTAGCTCGTGCAACCAATTTTGTCTGCCGCGTGAACTAGGCTTGTCACGTGCCCTCACATTTAACTTTTTTCCTCTCAAGAACAACATTTTGAGTGGAATTGCTACCTGGGAATTACCTTTCCTATTTATATTCATTCCTTGCCTATTTTTTTTTTAGCTCACTAGCAACAGGTTAAAGGAGTGAAACAAACATTGCGAGGGTATAGGTTATGATGACGCACCACAGGGGCAGTTTCCACTCACGTTATCGGCAAAGCTTGAGCTCCGTGACATCTTACCGCTTTCCATAAAGGTGATGGAAATTGTCTAACTTTGTGTACTTTTGTTCAACAGTAGCTGTAAAGCCTTGGATTGTTACAGCAGCTTACAAAAGTGACGCAATTACTTTTGTTGATTGACAAGGGAAATGAAAGTGATGACAAATGTAGTCTGTAACACCACGTGGTGACCTTAGAAGAATGATTCAGTTAAAATCACTTTTAAAACCCCTTCCTGTAATGTCGTGTCAAAAGGTTGTCATGATAAGCTTTGGATGTATGAGAGATATGTAAATGATCATATATGTGACCCTGGACCACAAAACCAGTTGTAAGTAGCATGGGTATATTTGTAGCAATAGCCAACAATACATTGTATGGGTCAAAATGATCAGTATCATTAGGATATTAAGTGAAGATCATGTTCCATGAAGATATTTTGTAAATTTCCTACTGTAAATGTATCAAAACTTAATTTTTGAATTAGTAAAATGCATTGCTAAGAACTTCTTTTGGACAACTTTAAAAGGTGATTTTCTCCATATTTTTATGTTTTTGCACCTTCAGGTTCCAGTTTTTCAAATAGTTGTATCTCTGCCAAATATTGTCCTATCTTAACAAACCATGCATCAGTGGAAAGTGTATTTATTCAGACCCTTATGACTGGTTTTGTGGTCACAGATTGGTTCTTTGGTTTATCACTAATATTTGTTTTAAAAAAATAATAAAAATAAATGTATACACAGGAAGCCCAATGTCATTGAGACCTAGAAATGCCTTGGAAGTGAATAAAATGTTAATAATAATTAGTATAAAATTTCTGCGTTCATTTGATCAGTGTATGGTTACATGCTTGACAGGGATCTGCTTCATCTAATACTGACCACACGTCAGTATGGTCTGGGTCATGGTCCACTATGTAGGGCATGTAGAATGGAGCTGAACCGTTCAGAAAAGGGCTGTTCATGTCACATCTGTGCAGTGCCAGCAGCTGTGCTAAAATCTGGTCAGGCAAACAACAAAAACAACCTGAAGGATCTGTCCCCGGGGCCTGCACAACTCTTGGCCCCTTGGATTCAGCCTCCCCTTAATTAGCGTAAGACAATTATACATGGTTGGCTTAACCATATCCCCTGGAACATGAGTGCAAGGGTTTTTTTTTATTTTTTTTTTTATTACCCCCTTTTCCTTCACATGTGCTGTGAGTATTATTAAAATTCATTTAGTGGAAAACGAGAGAGGGAGAGAAAAAAAAATATGATAATAGATGTTAATAAGAGCAAACAAGGAAATGCAATTAGACCGTCCCTGATTGATAGACGTGTGTGAAAAGCAGAAGGGGGGCAAGTAGGCACTTCTGCTTTCAGACGAGCTCCTTTAATGGCTTCTCTCGACGAGGCCGTCCTGACACTCTCTGAAGCAACTTCTCTGTATAATTATTTTTGAGGGCTGTTTTTAGAGCGACGAGTTTGAACGAATGCTGGTTTTGATTTCGGACTTGGGCTAATGAGTGCTGCCGGAGCTCGCGTTTGTGTTCTTGTTCTGTTGAAGTGAACATGGCACATGGTGCGGGGGGAACGGGGGGTTACCCATGGCTATTCTTCCTCTCTCGTTCTCCCTATCCCACTCTCTCTCTCTCTGCAGGCCCAGCTGGGGTCAGGCCCTGATTCATAGACGTGTGGTGAGATAGGCACAGCTGCTGTAGGGGCCTTTACAAATGTAAAGAAGCTGTCAGTGTTTGTTTCATCAGGCGTACAACTGATGAGGGCCAAGTTGAAAAATCCACTGCAGTGTGTGGCGCACAAAAAAGCTGGAAACAAAAATAGAGAGCAGGGCCAAGGCTCACCGAGCCCTCCCTCTGACCCCTTCCCCCGCTCCGAGTCCTCCAGCTTTACAATGTAAATGTGGGCACCTCGTCCATTTGTGAGGAGAAAGCTGCAAAGCTCCGCGTGTGTGTGTGTGAGAGATTGTATGTTTGTGTTTCAGCGCCTGCCGCTAGTGCCACTGCGCTTCATTTAACCCTGTGTTTTAATGCAAATGGGGTTTCTTTCCCCCCTGCATTTTCCAAGGATATGACATGGCAGAATTCATGGATCACACCTTAGGAGACCAGCTGTTACAAAAGCACTGAGTTAATTTTAAGAGTTTTTAAGTCAATGATCTGTGGATTAAATATTACAGAATCTGAATATAAAGTTTTCCTGTTTATCACTGTGATCTTTATTGTGTAAAGCACTTTAAAGGTGACTTGGCTGACTTCAGCCAAGAAACATTAATGGTAGATATGCCTTTTTTCATTTCTTTTTTAAGTGATTTAATTAAACAAGTTAATTGCAAAGGATATAATCAGAAACGTCAGAGGAAAGCAATAACATGTTTGATGCTATGGGAGATTGGATAAACAAAACTCCTACCTATTTTTACCATCAGTGGTATTTGTTAATTAGCTGTGTGATTGTAAACATAATGCACATCAATTTGTGTAAATGTGTGTATGCAGATATATTATTGCTTGCATTTTGTTCAATAGTTGACATATGTGGGTCATTTACAAACTGAGTTACGCAGAGACTGTGCAAATCCTTCGGCGTGAAATGCCAGGTCACTTGGGCGACGCTGGCACGAGCATCCACTTATTCATTTCATATTTATCCTTTTAATTTCTCACAAGGAAATTTTCCACCATAGTCCTCTGCCAAGATACGATGCTTCACCTCACCGCGTTATTACGAGAAATTGGCCTGGTGCAGTCACGAATAAGTGTTGCCATGCTCCTTTATGGCTCTTGCGTCACCGGCTTGGTGCATTATGCAATGTGACCTTTTGCTTATCGACCTTTACAATCATAGTGATCCAGCCTCACAAGTGCAGAGCTCCTTGGTCAATGTGTGACTGCTTGCACAGGACACACACCCACATCAGCAAACATGCACGGGCGGTTACGTATGTGGATATGCCCACGTAATGCAAGGAATTTGCTCTGCTGACATAAAAGCAGGTGCAGCAGTGCTTTGATAAGTGGTACGGCTTAAGTGTTGCGCTCAGAAAGAATGTTCTCCCTCCCTGCTTTTCATTCCTCTGTCCTGTACTTTGTGTTTTGATGAGATAAGAGGGCAGAGTATCAGATGGAGTCTTTCTCGTGCAGTGTGGTGAGTGAGTTGTGGTGGACTGAGTAAATCATGCGCTGACACTGATGGAAGAACTTTAACGGCTGCATAAACATGGCTTTGGTCTGTTTTGTGACTTGATGAATTGTTTTGGGTCAAAAATGTAAAGTGTTGGTCTACTTTTGGGTCTTGGCTTAAGGTCTCATACAAGGCCGCTATCAGTTTCCAAGTTAAGACAGTTGTACACTGCGAGTCAGTTAACCTGATAATCATGTCAAAGGCAGTTGGTAACCGGCATGGCTGTACTGCAGCGAGCCAGCGCAATTGCATTCGCTTTTGCGCTAAACAGAAACGTGGAGGTTTCAATGCTGTTGCTGTAGCCTTTGATAGAAAAAGAAGTAAGTTAAAAAGATGAGTGTGTAAATGATTTAGTGAATAGCAGAGAATGACACAGCCATTCATTTTTGAACTAGAGTGTGTTTGTCAGTGTATGTGCATGATATGGGGTTGCCTAGTAGCCACTGAGCTAATAATATACATAGATCTAGCTTACGTGCATTTTAATCATGTTTAAAAATTATCGGGGGCTTAGGTGGTGCTCGTAAGGCGTGCAGCTCGTAATTCCTTTCATGCGATGCAAGGCACAACCATAAAATCCTCAACATTTTCCACACGATTTTTCCTGTTTGGAAAAAAAATAAAAATTCTTGCAAGCTCCTACGACAGTAAAAAATGCATGGTTCATGCCTGGCATTACTGAAATTGCAGTCACAATAGAATTAGAAATTCACTGTCAGATCAAACAGCTCTTTCTGGTCAATGTAACCAAAATATTTGCAGCCCAAAATTTGCATTTGGAAATTTGACCCCTAAGGTCATTCAGAATTCCCAGTTCCAGTTGAAATGGCTAAAATAGAGTAAATGTGACCTTTCCTCAAAAATAATAATGACCTTCACAGGTTATCAACATTTCAGAGACTTTACTAGAATTATGATATCTACTAAAGTGGCTGTCACTATGGTACAAAATTTGTTGTAAGAATTACAGTTGTTTACTTTGCTGCTGTACAAAGTCTCTTTAACTCTATCAGTGTGCCAGGTCTAGATTTCAGGGTTTGGTCTAGATTTTGACCACAAGGGGGTAGAAACAAATAATTCTTTACAGCTTAAGTTAAACTGGGTTCACGCCACCATTATCCAAGGCAAATGTTGTAGATTGTAGGGCAAAATGCTGATAACCAATTCAAAAGTTGAATTTCAAGCACTTATTTTAATCTGGAATATGAAAGGTATTTGAATGGATAACTCCATGTCTTCAACTATCCAAGCCTGATGTAGCAGTATTCTTCCGTAGTGGTCATTTTTATTGCATCCTAATACCTGGGTAATGCCCGAATTGGTACATCAAGGACGTACAATGTTTTGTTCCCCTTTCAAGTTGTATTTCCAGACACACTCTCTCAGTTCCTTTGTGTTTTGTCTTGCTTGCACTTGGCTCAAGGCAGGGTAACCTCGCTGATGTTGTCGTGAATGCTGACATGTGGCCAAGACGTGGCAGCAACAGGCAGAACCCTTGGCAGCGGTACTTCCCTTTCACAACTGTGTTCCCCTCCGTGATGCTGACAGACCGTTCTGTCCTCTGTATTTTTGTCTTTTCTTCTGTCTGCTTTTATGAATCATTGCGCCATTAGTTTTTGGATTTGCAGGATGTTATCCGATGTGTTCTGATCAGGTGCAGGCTAGAATCGACAGTATGTTGTGAAAGCGGCCATATTGAAAACATTTACTGTAATGAGGAAGTGGCTTATACCGTAATCATTTCAGGCTTTTAAAAATCAGCCTTTGTGGTTTTCATATGTATGTGTGTGTGTGTGTGTGTGTGTGTGTAAGCGAAAGCGAATGAGAGCGCTTTTAGATGGAAGACCTCCCCCTTAGTGCGATGTAATGGAAGTGTCTTTGGGTACGCTAACCCTCCTGCCAGAACATTTGTAATTCAGTGCTGCATCTCTCATTAGCCGGCGAGATGCGTGCCACTGGGAGCCATGTGGCTGCTTTTGTGCAAGTTCAGCTGCTTGAGGGGAGGCCAGTGGGGCCTCTCATAGGCCTGACACTGGGGTTAGTCATTTTGTTTAGTATCGAGGGCCCTAGCAAGACATGCAGTCGTGTAGTGTTTGACTTGCTGTGACAGAAAGTGTGTTTAATCTTACACAGAGCTGCTATTTTAGACCAAGGGATATCAGATCTGTACATTTTGAGGTGGTGTTTGGCCGAGTATCAACAGTGTTGTTGTGAAGACACCGGTACGGTGGAAACCGCTGCTGAACTATTTACACTGTGTGCGTTCGGCTTTGTATACAGCATTAATCATTTGTTTTGTGGCCTGTCAGGATTGCCAGACCTCCATGCTTGATGTTCAGCCTGGTGGTTTCTTTTGGTTGTTTTTTTTTCGATGGTGCCAAAGGAAACTTTGGAAATGCTCTCCAGCAGCTAAAGCTTCACCCATGTGAATTCATCCTCCTCATCTCCACATCAGTGTGACTGAGCTATATATGGCTCGCTAATGCTACAGATCATGGAGAATTACAGGAAACAGATTGTGATTGATGTTTGGAAGGAGTTGTATGCTTTTTGGGCAGGTTATGTTTGACGATATTGTTGCTTTGATGGGTTTTATATTGGACGGCAGTTATTTACACTAAGTGTAATAGAAGCTTGATGCTATTTACACAGAGTAAATACTGTAGATAATGTTTGCACTCAAGTGTAAATAGCAACAAATAGCATCTTGTTTGCACTAAGAGCGAGTACTGATGGATGCTACGCACACAAAGTTTCAATAGAAATGGTGGACTTTTTGTACCAAAATGAATTGGCACAAAAGATGTGGCTATTGAAAATGGCCTTTTCCTTTGTTATGATGTTTTTTTTAAATGTAAACAAGTACTTTAAAATTGGAAATAAATTGCAATTTATTTATATAGACACCAATCCAGTTTTTAGTAACGTCCAATCTTGCCAATTATTTGTACTGTTCTAGGATTCTCAGACAAAATATGCAAAGGTTGTACTTTTAGGGTATACAAAAGGTGCATACCTCAAGGGTACAAATGACTAGGGCTGGGAGGGAAATATTGATTTCTTGATTTTAATCTATTCTTATTTTTATGAAATGATATTGATTCTTAAATCCCAAGAATAAATTGCAATAAGCTTTGTGCTTTGTTACTTTTGATAAAACAAAGTCTGTTTCAAATTCTGTCCATTTTGTTACAGTATTCAAACAATAAATGCAAAATAAGTTTTGGCACTGTTTAATGTGGAGTGACAGATTGCTGTAGCACCTCAGTTCTGGAGAAGCGACAATACGACGCACATGTAAACTGATCATCTTCTCCGCATTAATGACTTACAGCACAAAATAAACACAAATGAACATTTGAATGTATGCTAAAAGGGCGTATAACTTGCCTAAATCCATATCCTGTCTCATGTAATCTCTCAATCAGTGTTCAAACTGTGAAAAGACGTCAGTATAACAGCTTTTAAACTGTCACGTACCATCACATTTACCTCAGAAAAAAAAACGTATTCGGTGACCATAGTTAGTCAGCTAAAAAAACAACTCTAGAAAGGAGCATTTTTAAAAAAAATATATGCACCATATAATATGTTCATTATACATTTTACTGTTCTGCAATGTTTAATTTTAAATAAATCTGTTAAGTTTTTATGACAGCCACCGTATATATTTTAAAAAACGAACTGGAGTAGAAATATAATTATGTAATTGTAACTTATTTTGAAAACATTGAGTGCATTTTAACCATTTGTATACAAATCAGTTAATTATAACCTTCATTATTATAGTAATGTAGTACCAACTGACTCTCATGCATATTTTACAGCATTGGTTGAATTTTTTTTTTTTTTTGAGAAATTTGACATGTACTGTACCTGGTATATATCCAAAATAATGTATTGAATCGAATTGTGAAGTTTGTCAAAACCCAGCCCTGCAAATAACTACTCTATTTTTTTTAACTACTAATTTTTTTTTGGAAAGTAGCAATTTAAAACAAATCATGGATCTTAATTTGCCATTCACATGCTGCTTTTATTTTTAAATCCATAAGTTACTTTAAGTGGTCCATATAGTGGCTCAGTGGAAAAAGACATTTAATCCCACTTTGCTATATACTACTAATTTTTTGAAATGGCACAATTGCATGTTCCTTTTGAATGAACATAGTGGTAGACAGTTTCAAAGAAACCCATAATCATCATTTTCCGGTTTTATTTCTCTATGCGTGGTAGCACCTACATTGTCTTTAAACATAAGCTGACCCTCATGGCAAGGATCTCCGGTGTCTAACTCCGTTTTAGTCGCTGAAAGGCAAACCTGTCCATGGATTAAATGACAGTCTCTTGTTTAACCCACAAAACCTTTTGACAGTCAAGGACAAATCTGACAGGATCCAGATAATATCATTAAATCCAGTTCCAGATAGAGTTTCAGCCGCAGTGACTAATGGTGCTGTTAGCTTTGTAAAGTGATCTGAATTTAAATCACTTTTTACACCACAATAAGCTCATCAAAGTCATCGGTTCCAGTCCTCTTGGCACGAGGCCGTATACAACATTACAGCATTTACGAGCAACTTTCCCAATTCTCACATTTACTGTCAGGTTGGAAATGAGCTTTTCTAAATGAGCTACTTACTGTTAATTCAAGAGAGAGGTTTCAAATTAATTAACACGGAATAAACAATCACTTTAGAAGTAAATACAATTGGAAGTATAAATTAATGTCTCCATAGTGACTAAAAACAGTGTCTTGGAAAAAAAGAACATTGATCACACATGCACTATGCCATCAGAGGGGCCTAGCCACTATGTTTCCATAGTAACCACCCCGGTGCCAGAACACGGCGTCTCTTTGCCTTGGCTTTTTGAATCGCCACTTGAGTGTCTGAAAATAGTGGTGCTCGGTGGACGCTGAGAGCTCATAATGAGCTCTGGCTGCTCTGGGGGAGACAGAACAAGCTTCTTAACTGCTCACTCATGAATCAGATATTCTCAACAAATCCATAAGTGCTTTTTTTTTTGCAACGTGAACGAAGCAAAACGCTCATTGCCAGAAAAGCCCAGGAGCTCAACTGGCCAGGCCGATTGAGGTTTGTTTTAATGGGGCCCATTCGCGCACAAATGCACACGTGTATGTTAACGCTAAATGCTAGTGTGCGTAACACCGTCTGTTTTTATGCAGGTACTCAACAGCAAGGCTGGGCTGATATTGATTCTGCTGCTGATAAGTGATGCTTTGGTCCAGACTCGTGGTTAATGGCAGCGTCTGTTAGTTGTTTGTCTGCTGGCAGACGTGAGCTGCGAGCGCATTCGCTCTTCCTGGATTCCAGTTTTTATCATCTCTCGGCTGCTCTGCTGCTCTCTGAGAGCACCACTTGAATCAACGTTGGTTTTGCATGTACTTGTCTGTCTCTGCAACTTTGAGTTTGTAGGCCGTAGCTGCTTCAGTCAGGGTGCAGTTGGGGACTAAAGCAACATTTGACTCACTGACTTTCAATGAACCCTCCAACAAAGCAAAAAGTTATTTTATTTTATTTTACATTTAACATGAATGTTTAATTTGCCTGTATGTGTCTATAAAAGCCTTTTATTGGAATATTCAAGATATATATTTGGCAACTAGGCAAATAATAGCTTTGTTTATTTAAATGTCTTTAAGATTAAAAAAAAAAAAAAGTGCACATGGTGCCGAAAGTCAAATTAGTTGTATTAGATGAACCTCAACCCAAAACGCTACCTGTAGGAAAGTTAACCCCATTAAAAATCTTGAGGTAATTAAACTCAGACGGACTGGCAGGAGCCGAAGTAAAGTTGGCTCGCAGATGCGCTGACAGATTTATGAGCAAAGGCGTATTAAAGAATGCCACTCCTGACACGGTAAATGCAGTAATATTGAGTGACAGCGTCATGTTTCCAGTAAACGTGTTTTAATGTACACACAAGGTAGATTTTGCCGATTTAGTCAGCCGTTGATTTCAAGTGCTGTAATTTAGTTGGAACGAATGGTGTCATGATTTCTTCTGAATATTTTGCTGAAGCGTCAAATTAGTCATAGTCTCGTATTTAGTGTCTGTTAAGGGCCAGAGATTCTCCGCTGGCTTCTTCCTGTGGAAATTCTCAGTGACAGGCGAGGAGAAAAGAATGACTTCTGTTTTTGTGCCGCCTCATTCAGGCACAGATGTGGGGAAATCACCCCGTTTTTTGGCCTTGAAAATTCAGTCAGCAGCTGTTTGCGTTGTAATTGAAATGAGGGATGTAAATGTTCAGTTATTCACCTTTTTGCCATTTTCTTTTTTTGCATGTTGACTGAAAACCAAATAACGCAAAATCTCCCCTTCCCCACCATGAATCATATCCACAGAATACAGAAGAATGTTACATTTATTTAGTGCTTTTTTTTTTTTTTCCTCCCACCTGTCAGGGATCTTTCTTTCATATTGTACGTAATCATTTTTCACATACCCTGATTGCTCTACTAGCCTACTTTTCTGCTCACCATTTTTTTTTCCTTTTATTGTTCTTTTCTTTTTTCTGTTTTCTTGCGTTAGCTGCCCTTTCCAGTGCCTCCCTGCTGACAGGCTGGGAAGGGAATCATCTGTGAGAAAGTAACAGCAATCCATGAGGTGAAAATCATTTCTTAATTGCTGCGATTTGGGCAGTGACCTGCTTGTGAGAATGGGTTTAGTTTGATCCGAAAAATGCCCTGAGCAAGCTTCTTACACCTGGCTGCCTGTCTGAGGCCCACATGGCCTAATCGGGCCTAAAAAAGCTGGGTTGGTAGGAGAAAAACAGCGGATGCTTTGTTTAGCTGTAGCGTGTGTGAGCGTTAAATGGGAGGCTTGCACATTATGATCTATGTTCTTCTTAGACCTGTATGGATTTTTTGCTCCGCGGTGTGATAATTAATGGCTAATGTGTAGAATATGCCTTCATGCTTTTCCATTAATTTAACTCGCCTTAATGGCACATGCATGTTTAAAACAGGCTCCCAGTCATCATTTCAAATGACTTATCATAGTTTTCTCTTTTTTAAATGTAAAAATAAATACATTTTAATTATGTGAATATGCCACTTTTAACAAAAATCTCAACTACTAATCTGCTGTTTTGCACTGGTGTCCCATTCTTGTAGTACATGAAGACAGATGAATGCGGAGAAAGAAAGCTCCTTTTTTTTTTGCATGCTACTCTATTTCTATTTCGGTGTGCTGGAGAGACAGCAGGTCTTGCGCAGTGCCTGTCTGTGGTCACCCGGCCGCTCTGCTCTTGTCAACTGTCACTTTCTGCTGTGGTTGCATCCTTCAGCACCGGAGTAACTGGTAATCTTATCTCACTGTCAGTTCGCCTTACTCTCTGCCTGCCTTCTGAGCCCCCGTTAACCCCTCGAACCTCAAGCTGCCGCCAATCTGTCACCTCCCCTCTGTCTTGCGAAGATTGAGAAAATGAACACACGTTGAGCTCCCACATCTGACCTTATTATTCTTTGACAGACTCTGCTCTAATAAATCCAGCTCTGCTGCGCTGACTCACAATCCTGTTTGTGCGTGCCTAATAATGCTTATTAAAGCAATTAACCATGAGGGGCTGTGCATTAACAGTGATGTTTCCACGGTTAAAGGGTATTGTTAGGCACACGTCGCCTTAACTGTGGTAAAGTCATTGTTCTGAATGGCCTTGAATGGCTTATTGTTTTCCTATAGTAATGACAATATACGGAAAAAAAATACATTTATTAATAATACTGAGCAAAATAAAACTTTCTCCACTAGGTAATTTGCATATGTTGACTACTGTATAATCACTTTGTACCTCATCAAATCAGATTTTAGAGTTTTTTTTTTAATCAGGAACAGACCCCAAAGCTACTCCACTAGCAAACAAGTTAAAACCATCTTAGGCCGATGGCCTTTAAAGCAGATAAAACAGATTAAACCAAGTAAGACCAGCAAACCGTCTTAGACTGGTTTATTAGCAGCGATGTCCTATAAATCAGACAAACCAGTAAAAACCACCATAGGCTGGTTTTAGCTGTTGTCCTTTAAATCAGATAAACTAGATTAAACCAGTTAGGACCAGTTAGCCATCTTAGGCTGATTTTAGCTGTTTTGCCAGCAGGGGTGTTCTATAAATCAGTCAAACCAGTTTAAACCAGCATATGCTGGTTTTAGCTGTTTTGTCAGCACCAATGCCTTTTAAATTGAATAAACCAGATCAAACTAGTTAGGACCAGCAAACCATCTTGGACTGGTTTTACCTGTTTTATCAGAAGGGGTGTCCCCTAAATCAGACAAACCAGTTTAAACCAGCTTAGGCTGGTTTTAGCTGTTTTGTCAGCACCAATATCCTTTAAATCAGAATAAACCAGATTAAACTAGTAAGGACCAGCAAACCATCTTAGGCTGGTTTTACCTTTTTTGTTAGCAGGGGTGTCCTATAAATCAGCCAAACCAGTTGAAACCATTTTAGTATGTCCTTTAAAAAGGATAAACCAGATTAAGCCATTTAAGGCCAGCAAAAGCAGCAGTTTTAGCTGTTCTATTAGCACCAATATCCTTTAAATCAAATAAACCAGCTTAAACTAGTTAGGACAAGCAAACCATCATAGGCTGTTTTAACTTGTTTTGTTAGTGGGGTGTCCTATAAATCAGACAAACCACTTAAAATCAGCCTAGTATGTCATTTTAAATCAAATAAACCAAAACAAACCATTTAAGAGCAGCAACTGTCTTAGGGTGGTTTTAATCGGTTTTGTCATCAGTGTCCTTTAAATCAGATAAACCAGATTAAACCATTTAAGACCAGCAAACAGTCTTAGGCTGGGTTTAGCTGTTTTGTCAGCACCAGTGTCCTTTAAATCAGATAAACCAGATTAAACCAGTTTGGGCCAGCAGACCATCTTAAGACGGTTTTAACTGTTTCGTCAGCAGGGGTGTCCTATAAATCAGATAAACCAGATTAAACCACTTAAGACCAGTGAAACATCTTAGGCTGTTTTTTTTGTTTTTTTTTATTTTCTTCTTCTTCAGCAGGGATATCTTTTAAATTGTTATTATACAATCATGGCTATAGATCATAAAATAAAAGACTCTCTCTCTTTGTTTGTTTGGCTTTGCAAGCTAACTGCCTAATGTACGGAACTAGCAAAGCATGACTTGAGGTCTTTTTTTTTTTTTTTTTTAATAAAATGCAATTAAAACATCACTCTTGTTTTATTTTAAGAAACATACAACAGCCCTGCCTGGCTGTGGTTGATTTTTATCGTACAGACGCTTTTTACAATCCTTAAAATAAAGGTGGTCAACTAATAGCAGACCAGCTAATCGCTAGTGGTTTGTCAGCCACAGACCAGTGACGTTGAAATCGTAGAGAACCGTAGAGAAGCACCCCTTCCAAACCTGGGATCAGTTTTCAGGCTAACTCTTTCTGGCTGTGTATTATCCTGCCAGATTGTCCTCTTCCTCCAGCTAATGCACTGTAATATGATGTAACGTAATAATGTTGTCTCTGCATGACCGGTCATATTTCTCTGCCTGTTTTCAGTACGAATGCCGCGGTCGGCTCACGTCTGCAGCGTCTCTTTTCACAAGCTGCCCTCTTGATGTTGTGTAACGTGTGCAGTGCGCAAACCGTCAGTCCCTCTCAAGGGGGGAAAGGCCGTAAATCAACCAGGCACTGTGGTGACACAATGGTCACAATGGCTCAATCTTTCATGCTTGACGAAGTGCCTGAAAAGCGCAAATCAAATTTGCGCCGAGCGTTCACGTTATCACAGTTCCTGGAAAAGTGGTGGGCTGCTACTGCCTTTGAACTAGTTGACCTTTTTGTGGGTGCTTACCATGCAGTAGAAAAGCAGTTTAGTCGGTGCCCTCCAGTCGATGCTGTCTTTTTTGCTAGCCACATTACGGCCTGGCCGGCACAATATTGCATTATGTGAAATGGAGGCAGAGAGGGATGTGTGTATAGAGGAGTAGGTGTTTCTCACACACTGTTTTATTCTTGTTTTTCAGTCTTTTATTTTTGGTCACTGTTTCTCTTTTGTTCGTGTCCCTCCTTGTCATCATTAGCTCACCTTCAAGTCTGTATGCCAGTGGGGTCCGATGCTGTTTGGACTCGATTGGCTTTCATTGTATGGAAAAAATTAAAGTCATACAGGTTTGCGATTGACATCGAGGTGAGTGGATAATCAAAATTTCATTTTAGATTAAATAATTCCTTTAAGTCACAAGATTTCCTTGACTACCACTATGCACAATATCATCTAGAAGTAGTAATATCACATTTCTCAAGTAGCACAACTTGAGGTAACATTCATGTCTGAGACACAAGTGGTGCAAAACAAGTTATGCACTTAAGTTTAATGCTTGAGGTTGGAGACTTCTATCTCTTAAACCTAAGTATAAGCAATAAAAATAGTGATTTATGCATTTTTAACTATACCTGCCGGTTATTCCTCTGAACGTTTCCCTCAGATGTGAAGTTTGTACTTTGAGCGGATTGAGCTCATGTACTTGTGTTCATATGCTGTTCTCTTGGCAGGAGACCAGATCATTACAGTCAGGATGACACACTGAAGGTCTATTTTGAAGAAAAGTCATAAAATCTTCCTTCAGTGTATTTTTACTGATGGCTAAATTGAGGCCTATAGCAGAAGAAAATAGAGTGTGGAGGTTTTGAGGTTTTTACTTAACGGATTCTTCTGGGAGATGACTGGCACACTTTGAGGGCCTGCTTGTTTTTTTTCATCTGTCAGGGAAAGATTGGACAGATTGCGCTAATTCTTGGTGTTTTCCCATGACTTCTCCAGCAAAGGAGGATGTAATGCTAAAATAAGGGAGAATGTGCACTAACCGACCCTGCTTGTGAGGCAATCTGGTGGGTCTAAGCGGTGGGATCTGCGTTGGCAGGTGGGGCGGCTTAACTGTCAGGTCAACCGTGCATGACTGTGTAGAGACATCCTGTAATGTGAGAGCTTCAATCACGCTGGCGTTCTAACCGCTATCGTCCAGTAAGTATCATAGAGCGTACCTGTTATGATGGAAACTACCGTGGTTATTAACATGGACATTGAACGCTATCAGTTTGCAAGCGTCATTGGTAAGGACAAGGAATCAATTCCCTGGACAGATTTCATGAATGGGTTGGAAAGTACCTGTATTTTGGTAGCTGTTCTGAACTTTATTGCTTTTTAATACACGTGTCCTTGTGGCGCATTTTATTTGCTTAATGCGAGTTTTGAGAATATTTTTGAAACTTTTTTTTGAAAATGATGAGAGGAGAACAAGATCAGGAGATATGTGGCTCAATGCATTGGCACACACTTCAACCACTGTAGCTGGCGTAATTGCAGTTTTTCTTAAAGGAAACGTATATACGACACCAGTTTTTCTTTAATTTCCCTCAACAGGAAAACCAAAATGGTGTTCTTGGCCTAAGGTCATGCTCTGAGAGACCCATTCAAGGTCCCTTTGAAAAAAAACTGAAGCGCTGATGCACAGCTGTGCCATAAACCATTTCCTGAGGAAAAGGGAAAAAAAATGTGTATTATGAACGTGCTGGTGTGAATTCAAGTACAAAGATCCATGTTATAAAGGAATCATTTGCATATGCGAATGCAGATAGCTGCCGTCTGTAGTCGGAGCTGAATTTAAGATGGCCTCTGAAGGCTCTCTTCCTGTCAGGCTGCTGTTAACACCTCTCCCCTGCTCATAGGGGGCGCGGGGGGGCTTCTTTGTTGCAGCTCACCAAGAGAAAGAGAAATAGAGGAAGGAGAATACAGAGCCTGAAGCGATAACAGCCATGATGACAGGCCCATCACTCCACCCAAACCCACACTTCTGCCGAATGATACAACAGCTCATGTCCAACCCCATGGACGGAATATTTTTCCTTTTTCAGATCTCTGTGTGTTTGCTGGGATGTGCAAAATGACATATTCTCAAAATGGACTAGTCAGTGGGTTGCCCGAATGACTAGCTGACTACAACCAGCTGGTTTGGGCTTAATTTCTGATTGTTTGTGTTTCTTAGGGACGTTAACATAAGAACATAAGCATTTATGGTATGTTAACACCATAAAATATCAAGATATTGAGGAGAAAAATCTTGATTGACAAGTTGACCTCACTAATCGACTAGTTGGTTGTTGGATGACTGGTCATTTCTAGCATACAGAACTACTTGTTCCTCATTTGAGTGCTTTTTAAGGGTCATGAGAGAAAAGGATTGTTCATTTGTTAACCAAGAGTGAGAGTTTTTCTTCCTGCATAAACCAGCCTGACCTCCCACTACTGCTGCCACATTAGCCAGACGGCCAGGAGGCTGTGTGTGCGAGTGTGTGTTATTTGAGTGTGTGCGCGTCTAAAGCCATTTATTCCGAGTCCCTCAGTCTCCCGTGTGTAAATTTTTGTCGCCACACGGCTGGTTACCTCCTGTGTGTAAACATAAAGCTCAGAGAGGTTAAGAAGAAGAGTCGCCGTGTCTCCGGCGCAGGGAAAGAGTTAACTACTCGCACAGCAGTGAGGGAGAGCGTGCGAGTGAGCAAATGAATGGCTGTGAAAGCGAGCAGCATGCTGCTGTTGTTAGGGTGTGGGAGGGGGAGAGAGGTAGGCGGAGCTATGAAGATGCCTAGCCAAATCTGTGGTCGCTCGCTGTCTCTCGAGGGCCTCTCATTGGCTGCAACTATGGTAGGAGAACAAAGTACTTTTGATGGGGACGCTGCACGTCCCCTGGGTCTAATGGGACTCTGAGGGAGTGGATGGAGGCGGGGGGGTCATTGTCCTGCCTTTAGCCGGCTGCTAAGAAGCCGTGGCACTTCTTGTGCACAAGGGATATTTTGTAAATGGTACTATTACTCTGCAGTGTTAAGTATAGAATGCAAAGTGTGCAAAGTGCGTTTCCTAAAATACTTTATCCCACAATGCAAATGTACTTGACCTAGAAACTGTCAGCTGTGATTTTTTTTTTTTTATTTTTTTTTTTTCCCAAAAAGGTCAAAGTTTTATCACATTATTAGATGAATTATGAAAATTACTCATTTTTCAGATACGTGCACACATTCAGTGCGGCTGTTTGGAATGTTTGTTATTCAGAAGTGCGCACTGTAAAAAAAAAGTTGGCAGTATTCTGTATATATGTACAGTATGTCAGTATTTGAATTTAAACCAAAATTGGTTAAGGCACAGGTGCTCAATCCAAGAACAGAGTGTTTTGGCCCAGAGGCCTTCATTTTTTACAATTAAAATAAATCTCCCTCTTAGCATGTACTGTTCCTTATTTGACAAGTATTGAGGGATTCTTTGACGCCGTGCCATTTTCAGCATCTTATTTTCGTTGAGCCGAATCCCACAGCAAACTTTGAAATCCCTGCCAATTCTCGTACTACAAAATTGCTTTGTTTGTTGGCCTCACTGTTAGCGACTTAAAAATCAATTTTGCTTTCTTGCTTTGTCTTTTTTTTTTTTTTTTTTTCTTTTGACACTCAACACTTTTGCCCCGTGCCAAACCATCTGCCATTGTTGAAAATTTCTTTAAACAGCCATAAACATCGTTCATTCATTTCATTTGACTCCAATAAAAACACTTATCTTCATGCGGTGGTGACGGGAGCTATAAATGCTCCCAAATCAAAGGATCTGTGTGTGTACAGAGTGAATGAGTGACACTTTTACACATACAGAAAGCTTGATGGTACAATTTGCTTTCATAGAAAATTAACAGGAAAATTCCAGAGATGTGTTTACCTATTGAAGGAGGGATCAGAGTCATATCTAGAGTCTTGGAGGTAAGGTCTTTTATCAACCGCATAGCAACGCCTTAGCATTGATTTCTTCACAGGCGAGGGTCACTCATGTTTTCAGCAGAAAATATACAAATCTAGTTTCACCACAATGCTCAAGTCATTTCTCAGTAGTTGTGTGATCTATGACTCCACACCTCAAAAGTGTCATTCTGATTTTTCTTCCCTCTGTTGTGGCCTCTCATTAGACTGTTAAAAGGAGAGAGTGGGGGATGACGATCAATTCTGAGCATTGATGATCTGTGTTTTCCCCCTCCCTCTGTTTTCAAACTGCTTCTCTGTTACAGTAACTCTTTCCTCCCAGTGAAAGTGTCTGAGTCACCTGCACCTGAATGAAATTTCTGCTTAACCTGGATATTTAAATTCAGCCTGGTGTTAGTAGTGGCAATTGTAATTTGTGAGAAACATCCTGTTTTTCCATTCGAACCCTCCCCCTCTCCCTGTATTGAAATGTTATTGTGCCTCACCTCATTGTTATCACTAAAGCACTATCCTGAGATCCTGAGCTAGTTTCAGATGTTAATCAAAACACCCAACCTTCACTGAAATGCGTGCTAGCTCATTTGCACCTTCTATAGTACTGTAGAAAACAGGATGTTGTAGAAATAGTTTTTGATCATACTGGTTATGGCTGACTTGGCTAAAATTATTCTGTGGTTCCCTGTAAATTTGTACTGTACTGCACCTCGGGTGGTGAGTGTTTGTGGAGTGAAGGGTACTCTTATTTGAAGTTAACCTGCTGTTAGCTACGCTAAGGAAATGGGGTTTCCCTCTGTGGATCCCTGCCTCTGACATTTACCAGGAAGTCAGTTTTGTCTGTTCTGAGATCAGTTTCATTTTGACTTGTACGGATTGTAAACATATGAAGGGTCACAGGTGATGATTTGTGCAGAAATCAGTTTTGTGTTGAGCAAGCTGAAGCCTAGAAATGAGTTGCCATTTTGTTTTTGATGACCAAAACAAAACATTTTTTCTTGTATGTACCAGTTTCAGGGGTGTTCATTGTAGTGTGCATGTGTTTAATGAATCACAGTCTCACTGAACCATGTTATGAATGTCTATTCATGTATAAAATTAAACGGCAGCAAGTTAACATGTTAGCATAAAATTTTAGAGAGGCACAGTGCCAACTGTAAAATTGCACAGCTTACTGAATGTTTTTTAGCAATTTTTAGTTTGACACAATTTTTGGCCACTGTTACTTTTCGCTTTGGGCAATTGTGGGTGTTTTGTGAAGTTTCAAAATCTCTCACGGAAGCTTTCATTGCCGCAGTATATTAGTTGATTAAAAAGTACAGTTACACATGTTTAGGTGGAAGTGAGTAGGAGTAAACATGATGAAAGGCTCATGCACGCAGCTGAATCGCGGAATCTAATCAGCACCGCTTCCTGGCGTTTCATTGATTTTCTAGGAGGCCCACGTTGGGGGAAATATCTAAATGGATCTCGGTGTGCGTAATGCAGTTTCCGACCAAGGTTGGGTAAACTTTTGGTTTTTAAATGCTAAGGCTTTTTTAACCTTCTCATTTGACTCGTTACTTTTGGAATAGGATGCCTTTTTGTTGTATATAATATAGCATTTTGCATATACATCTGTAGTTTTCTGTTCTTCCGTTACAAGCCTCCCCCCCTAGGTTGGTCAGAAGTGATGTTATCATGTTCTCTCCAAATCCAGCTGCTGTAAAGGATGTTAGTTATGGTCCCCTTGCTGCCTGAAACACCAGTCTCTTTTCTCACAATCCCCCTCGTACCTTGGCCAGCTCCCTCCCACTCGTGATTCAGAGGTTCAACCACTGGTGACGCCGCATCCGTCTACCCCCCACATCCCCATCATTCTTTTCCACGTCCTTGCAGAATGGGAGCATTTGTGTCGAGTTTCTTCCTCAATCACGTGTGGGTGACTGGCTCTTACAATGGGAACACTGTAGGCTCGGTTCCCAGCAGAGAACTCGGTAGTTCCTCCCGCTGAAGGAGGGAGAGATCTGGATGGAAAGGCTGGCTGATACGTGTGATCCGTTCCTCCCCCGGCTTGGCCTGCTGAATAGCGCAGTGTCTTTGGTGAGAAAGCCGGGCTGTTTCGCCATTCCGGTGGTCTGGTGCATTACAGGTCTATTCTCCTCTTGCACTAGTCTAAGGCCCTTGCATCTTCGCATGCTTGAGCCCTGAAAACTGAGCCGTGAGTCGTGACTTGTTAGAATCTTTTCCTAAATCTTCATTTTATCCCACTCTTCACAAAAAGCTTTTGTTGAGTTGTAGTGAGAAAAATCTGTTCGAGTGTTGGGACTTTGAGGCTTTGGCACATCAGGAGAACAGCTAGGGAGTACTATAAATACTTCTCTGAGAGCTGTGTGTGCAAGCCAACCATGTGACCAGCATATCTGGACATCTGAAATCCCAGGCTGTGTCCTCTGGTTCCTGTAAGACCAGTGGCAGAGATCAATGAATGCTCTCAAAATAACAGATGTTTGGGCCAGCTCTCACCGAACACCCGGTTACTGCTGTAGGCCTCTGTCTCTCAGACAGTCTGGTATCCCATCCCATTGTAAAAAATTGTGTTTGAAGAGAAGGAACAATGGTTCAACCCTTTACCTTTCTTCTTGCAAAAGCATGTTGATGCCAAATCAACAGCTTCAGCACAAAAGCATGCATGATAACATTTTACAACTTCTCTTGCAACTCTTGCCAAGTATGAAGTATCTTAAAACAGTTACATAACACAGTTATGTTGGTTAAATGTAAGCAGAGGTGGTGACAGAGGAGGTGCAATGAACTGTGTAGTAAAAAGGAAATGTCCATTAAAGTAAACAGGATCAATTTTGATGCCATGTTGACTTACAGGCAGGTACAGCTGACCCTCAGCAGCAGTGGAGGAAACCCAGCTCCTGTTACGTTATTTAGCAGGGTAATAGAGCTCTCGTGCTCAGTTTACCTCAACACAGAAGACCGTCTGGTACTAATGGTGTGAGATGTTTTAATGTACATATGCGGGGGAGGGATGGTGTGAGAGGAGAGCTTGTGAGAAAATAATCCAGTTAGTCAAGACACTACAGTGATGGTGTTATTTGTTCGACCGACTCTTATCACACCTCCAGTGTCACTTTGTCAGTTTACATTGCGAAGAATGAGCTGGTCACATTGTTCAGCGTTCCTTTTCATGGTATTTGACACTAGTCCGTGTTCAAAGGCTACATCTAGTTTGAGGAATGTCTGGAATGAGTATGGAGTGTGTCAGGGTAACCTCAAGAATTCCTTGGGATACTATCCATGACCTCATGAATGGTTTAAAAATAGCTTCCTTGAGCCCCCTTAGTGGCATACAGCATATTTTAGTTTGGCTTAGTAACAGCTTAGTTATATTTTACCTCAGGTCTTTAACCCTGTTCCTGGGGACCAACTGTCCTGCAAAGTTAATTTCCTGGCCTGTGACATGTGAAAATGATTTGAAGATCTTGATTTGCTGGATCAGGTGTGTTTGATTGGGGTTGGAACTAAGCTTTGCAGGACAGCGGGTCCCAGGAGCAGGGTCGAAGACCTATGCTTTACCTAATTACAGATGACTTAATGGCCTGTCTTGATAGTGAGACTTGATTTCCATGTTTGTGTCTGAAAGGGTTGTGTGCACCAAAGGTATCTTTTTTTTGTTTTGTTTTTTTTGTTTTTTGTTTTTTAAACCTAAGGCTAGAGTATATCACTGATGCTTTGACTGCCAAGCGGATGCCTTTCTGCAGGCATGGAGTCTTTAAACCTAGAGGGATACAGCTCTGTAAACTGATTTGTAATCAGAATTCCCTGTTAACAGATTCCAATCAGCACCTTTACCGCCGCTTTTCTGGTCACTTGGAGATAAGGCCAGTATTTGGAGTCCAGTTCCAAATCCAAACACTTTTGTGAGCAATCTGGTTCTCTGTCTCGCTTAAACCTGGTTAGTGACCTGTCGGGACCTTGAAACATGAGTCGTCCCAATCAACACGTTGCCAGGACGGAAAAAGAAAGAAACGGGGACTTAGAGCTCTGGTGGGGTCGGGAAGGAGGAATGTTTGTTGAGATAAGGCGGTGTGTGATTTAGGGAAGTTAGAGTTGGATGAGTGGCCAAACTCCACCCTTTGGGAGCTGTGTGTGGTGTGGATGCAAGCCAACGGTAAAGACTTTATGAAAGCTTGTAAATGTTCCTCTCGAGTGGACAATAGTAGGAAATAAAAAGGAAGCATGCGTGATATTGATGGACTTATCTGAGACTTTTCCAAGGAATTGTTAAATCGCTCATGGACTTGATGCTGAGGTTGGTAATGGTAGCACTTATTTGAAATTACCTGATAAATGCTACATATCTGGTTGTCAGACGTACAATAATGGAGGACTGTGCGCACTTATAATTTCTGCCAGTAACAGGACTCGAACCCGCAACCTTTGAATTACGAGTCTGACTCTCTAACAATCAGGCCATGACTAAAATCCACACCATTGTGTACTTCGCAAAATGGTGCAAGCGAGGGTCATTGCAGCCAGGTGGGGGGTGCTCATAAGCACCCTTCTTAATCATAAAGTGACAGGATCATAATGCTCCATTTGAGATGCAGTTTTTTCCTCATAATCAGTTCTTTAGTCGCATGTGAGATGTGGTTAGATTATGACAATTACCGGTTGTGACTCATGACTTTGAAATTGAAATTATTAGATGTTTCTCAAACGAAGTCCCTGCTCAGTTTGTGTCTTATGTCTGTACTTGTTAGCAAAAGGGGAAAATGTGTTTCCAGATGTTGAACCTTATAATTTCTTTCTATGACATCAACTGGAGGATGTTTTCCTGTGTATTCAGACACCAGCTTTCGCTACTGTTCTTTGACTCATCACAAAAAATGTTTTTTCATGTGCTCTACAGTGATATGACTCATTAGTAGCATAGAAATGACTTGTGTGATGTGGTTCAGGGTTTGAGGCAATGACTTCATTACTGCTAGTGTCTCCATTTGTTTATAAGGGGAAGTCTGCACGAAGCAACCGAGCAGACCTCCCGTAAGCCATCCCTGGGTGGCTTGGTCCCAGGTTGTGGTGTAGCTTGAGTAAGGGTGACTGGGAGAAAGACGTCTAGGTGGACAGAATTATAGAGTTGGGAAAAGGACTGAGGAGCCCAGTGGTACTAATTGGACAAAAGCCTGGCAAATCTTGAATGGGGAAATGTGTCACGCCAGCACCATACTGGTCATGTGCACCTTTAATGACTGAGTGAGCAGAGTCAATCCACCCAGACGGTGTTCCACGTAATCACAGTCATTTATTTACCCACCCCACAGGAAAAAGCCCCCTGTGATGAGTGAATGTATATTTAAGCCCACACAGTGCTTTCACCATGCCAGCTCCACACAGTAGCGGTGCAGTAAGGCAGAGCTGTGGGCTAACTGGCATGCTTGGGTTCAGTGCAAACTGAACAGAGGATGTTTGAGCTCAGATGTATTTTAGAACGTGCATCCTGTGCATCTTCAGCCAAAGTGTCTGTGGACAGGAGCTTGTCCAAGATACCTCCACCATGAGAAAAGCACCTTTAGATGTTTCTGGAAATGGGCAAGCTTAGATATGTTTAGACTGGCACTTGATTGTGGAGAGCAAGTATGAGGTTATGGACAAGCTCTGCTTGGCATTCTCCATAATTCTCCCTCATTCTACATTCATGCATTTGGTAGACGCTTTTATCCAAAGCAACTTACACTGCATTTTAGGATCATGTCTTATCAGTTCACGCTTTCCTTGGGAATTGAATATATGACCTTGTAATAGCTAGTTGCATGCTTCTTTCTCTCATTCTTACCCCATTGTTTTCCTTTATGCCGTGATCGTCAGTATTCCAGATTCTCCATCGTTCTTCTTTCTACTCTATACATTCCTGCTCTTTCTTGTTCTCTATCATTCTTCCATTCCTCTTCCTTGTTCTCCTTCATTCTACTTTCATGCCTTTTATTCCTTCCATGGCCCCTTTTGTCAGGTCCAGCTGAAGACCACAAAAGGCTGGGTAACATGAGAAAGTGGTGAGTACTGAGATGTTTTAAGACTTCTCCTCATTATTTCTGTGCGTGGTTAACCATTCCCTCAAACCTCACTACTACTACTTCTTCTGAACGTCTGCAGATCAGGGGGATTTTGACGGAAGGTCCATGTGAGGTCTTATAACTGTATAAAGAACTCACACCAGGTTTAAAGTGTTAGTTCACACAAAATAAAAATTAGTTAGTTCACCCTCATGTCTTTCCAAAGCTATAAGACGTTCATTCATCTTCAGAAGACAAATTAAGATATATGTAATCCATGTGATTTCAGTGGTTCAACCCTAATCTTATGAAGCTACAAGAATACTTTTTGTGCACAAAGCGAGCAAAAATAATGACTTTACTCAGTCATTTCTGCTTATCTATGTCAGTCTTTTTGTGAACATGTGTCAAAGACTGACATGAAAGAAAAGAAATTGTTGAATAAAGTCAGTGTTTTTTTGTTTTTTTTCTTTGCGCACAAAAATCATTCTTGTAGCTTTTGGATTTCATCAAAAATATCTTAATTTGTGTTCTGAAAATAAGCTAAGGTCTTACAGGTTTGGAACGACTTGAGGGTGTTAGTAATTAATAACAGAATTTTCATTTTTAGGTTAATAATGCTTTAATGTTGTCCTGCACCCTTTTTTTTTTTTTGAATTGGCTACACTCAATTTTAGTGGAAGAGCATCACAGAATATGCATTCAGGTGTCTCTGCATTTAAGAGAGGGTAAATCTCAAACTACACTATAGTGACCTTCATGTCTTGAGGAGATTAAACCGATGAGATCCGTGAGGATGAACATCATTGTAAACTGGGACAGCATGAGCTAAGAGACATTAACTGGCTATACAAACACATTAATAGCTGCAGTCGTCACCCTTTACTGCACAAGGAATTCTTCTGAGTGTGTAGGCACAGAAACTCTGTCTTTATAAGGCCCGTGTGAGTGTGTTTGTTAAGGGTGAGTGGATCTAATGCATTGGGCCAGTGCTCACTCCTCTGAGAACTTCTCTTCCTCCATTAGACACTCACTGGATTGAGGCTTCCAGAGCATCTGCGTTTTACTGATAGAGCCTGATATTTTCTCTAAGGGCTGGTTTAGAGTCGGTGTCTCTCATTGGTTTAGATTAGGGCTCAGGCTGGTCTGAGAACAGTTGCATGGCCTATTCATCAGCCATTCATGAGTGAAATGGAGGGCAGACGGATTTACTGAGTGAAACGGTTAATATTTTATGGCTGATTGGCAGAATTTAAAGTGCTGCTTTTAATGGGTGTCTTCAGATGTGTTTGTTTGTGTGAGAGACACTGAGAGTGTGCATTTGTGCAGTGTAGGTCAGTAAGAGCGGAAGTGGTCTGTGCCAGCACATATCATTTGAGCCCCGTAATCGTGGAGGTATCAGATGCTTCTATAATTCACAATGCTGCCGTTATTCTGATGTAGCCTCATTTCATCTGGCTACGCATCAGGAACACCGTGGCCTGTATCGGCTTGTCTGAAAGGTCTCACACACACACACTCGTATTCACGTGTCTGTATGTACACATCCTGGCAGCTTCATGCCAGACAGTCTTTTAATGTGTGTAAGTGTGTTTGGGAACACACCCTGCCCATATCTTTGAGTGTAATCAAAGCAGAGTTTCCAAACAGAAGCAGAGAACATAATTACACGCTTTCTTTAATCTTAATAACGTTGTAGCTGTACTTTTTGAACTGGTTTTGTTTCTACAAGATTCCTGGCAGTTTAAAAGGGCGGACTGAGTTTAAGCAGGTTTATGTGATCCAGGTTGTGCTCTGAAGATTTTCTCTGACGCCTGTCTTGTGAGAGACTGATGACAAACTGAGCAAAAGAAAATCAGTGTATTTGATTTTCGTAGTTTCATAACACTTTAGTTTCGTAACTCTGTATCACTTTCTCTCTTGCACCTCAGGTCGTGTGTAGAGGTCCGTATGCGACGCGGCTGTTGTTGATTCAAGCCGATCGAGTATCGAGTGGCACGGGGCAGGATGGGACGTGTCCGCGCACCTTAATCAGCTGACATTAGCACTACTGTTCCCGCCAGCTCAGTCGGGATATAAAGAATAATCGATGCCAGATTATTTGCGGTGACCTTCCTGGCTTAAGGGACAGACTTTAATCCTGTTCGCGTATCGGCGTCATTGATCAGCTGTGCCCAGCCAGCGCCGACCGCCGAGGTGTTTCTTGGTCAGCGTGCGGCGCAGGCCAGCATGCCAAAGAAGTGATTTTGTAGGGAAAGGTTGCCAGATGCTCTGCAGAATAACAGCAGCTATTTTAAGAGGCTTTGATTAGGCTACAGTGACTGTGTGTACCGGAGAAGATGTGTTCTAGCCTGACCTCCTTCTCCTTGTCCTTTTTATTTTCTCATTTATTAACTTGTATTGTCTCCACTCTAGCGTTTTAATGCTTTCGTTATGACTTATGGTTCTTCCTGAATTCTAAGCATTTCTTTTCTCTCACCTCAGCCTTTTCTTTCCTGCATCTCAGGGTTTTCTCTCTGGATTTTCTGCATGCTCACCTCAATGAAGTATTGACTTACTTCAAGGCCACTTCTCTGTTTCTCATTCTCTCTCCTTTTCTCGGTGTAAATTTTGAGTATTTACTCACTCATCGTTTCAAATTATTATTCTGTTTTTTTCCCCCCCCTCACCCCAGCGCAACTGATTTCAAAGTAAAGTTTGGAAGAATCTTTATGCAGCTCTTTTCACTGACTCCCAAAGCTTCTTTATGTCTTGTGATCTTTATTCAAGACTTCTATGCCACACAATAGATTTTTGTGAGTGCAAGACTGAAATTTATATCATTGTTAACTGATGATCTTTATAATCATACCCTCCACTGTGCTCTTAATTGTTATGACTTGTTATGAATCAGTGAGTCAAAGTTAAGAAATAGATCAGTCAAATAATAGCTTTTTTTTTCTTCTTCAGTGAAGAGGTTGATCCAGGTTACAAATCAGCCTGAATGTGTTGTTTGCAATTCAAACTGGTTCATTCAGATTTGAAATGGCGTGAAGGAGTAAATAATGACCAAATTCTCATTTTGGGGGGAACTATCTCTTTCCTTCCTGTCCTTCATTAACAAGATTGGTGCGGCTGTCTTATGACCTGCAGTTCTCTCTCTCTCTCTCTCTCTCTCTCTCTGTCTTTCCTTCAGTCCCTCTTTCCTCTCTTGCAGACTGACATGCTGTCATCCCTGGGCTAAATTAGGTGAGGCAGTGCTGTGTGTGTGTGTGTGTGTGTGTGTGTGTGTGTGTGTGTGTGTGTGTGGGTTGGAAGGAGGGCTAATAAAGGACTTTGCTCTCTGTACCTGCTGTCTCTCTCACTATGTTAACTCTCCATTTCTGGCTCAGGATTGTGTCTTTTATTACCTGACTCGCATCAACAAGGGTTTGTTTCAGTTTAGACCAGGCATATGGTGTAATTTGTTATTTAGTTACTGATCTAGATGTATAATGCAATATATTGAAAATTGAATCATTGTGGCTTTAATGTACACTACGTTCAAAGTTTAGATAATTCACCCAAAAATTAAAATTCTGTCATTAATTACTCATGTCATTCCAAACCTGTAAGACCTTTGTTCATCTTCGGAACACAAATCAAGATATTTTTGATGAAATCCAAGAGCTTTCTGACCCTGCATAGACAGCAACACAACTGACACATTCAAGGCCCAGAAAGGTAGTAAGGACATTGTTAAAATAGTCCATGTGACACCAGTGGTTTAACCTTAAATATACGAAGCTACTAGGATACTTTTTGTGCGCAAAGCAAACAAAACTAACAACTTTATTCAACAATTTCTTCTCTTCCGTATCAGTCTTTGACGTGTTCACGTATAAAGTACCACAACACCAAAATTTGTTTTTGAAAGAATATCATGTATTTGACAGAAATATTTTGTAACATTATATTTTTCAGAATTTAGCATCTCACCCTCATATTGTTCCAAATCTGTAAGACCTTCGTTCATCTTCGGAACACAAATTAAGATATTTTTGATAAAATCCAAGAGCTTTTTGACCCTAAAATAGCCTGTGTGAAACCGGTGGTTCAAGCGTAATTTTATGAAACTGCGCAAAAACGTTTGTAACATTAAGAATGTATTTACTGTCATATTTGATCAATAAAAAAATTACCTTCTTGCTGAAATTAATGCAAATTAATATTTTTAAGGTTTCTATGTTCTCTTTTTCAGAATATAGCATCTGTACCTCATGATTATTTGTCATAAAATGGTTCTTTCAAGTTCTATCAGTTCTTCAAATTTGAATTTGAATGATATATGTGTGAGTCATCTGGAGCACTTTTAGGTCCAGCATGATCATTTTTTTTTTTTCGTTGTTGTTTTTTTTCCAAGCTCCTATACGTAGCATCTCATATAATCAAATTGTAAACTGAAATGTATCGTGGCAGATTTTCTTTCGAACTCCATTCATTGTCCCGGCAAAGGCAGTTATATATAATAATTTGCCCGCACGTGATCCTCATTTGGAAACGGAGAGTGGAGCATTCTGGGAATGAGAGATACATTGGCATGAACTGATATGTACAGAGAGAGGATGTGGCTACATGACCTAAATCTGATTCAAGCATCCACCAGACCTTCTCGAGCAGCCAAGTTCCTGTATTTGAGCAGGAAGACGGATAAACTCATCTTTCCTCTTTTGTCTGTCCATCTCATTCAGTTTTAGAAGTGTCTCAGATATTAATAACACTGAGCCTCCTTACAATCCTTCCATCCCTGCCCGGCTGTCTTTCCCGTCCTGTCCAGGGCAGATGTGTATGCTGAGTTATGTGTGTTTTCTCCTGGTCTCTGTAAACTCATTAGACGTTGTCTCCTGGCCGGCCTGAATGGATGGCTGTTTTTCTAAAGCACCCTCCCCTCACCCCAATGCACCATCAGCAGAACGGCACTCTGTAAAAGACTGGCAGGACGGAGAGAGAGAGCAGGAGCGCCTACAGTCCTGGCAGGCGCCGGCCACATTATTGGCTGGCTTAATTGTGGACAGGAAATCTGGGAGTCGAGTATCCCATGTGACCCCCGCGGGATGATGTCTGGCACAGTGGAGCATTGTGGGAAGGGGAGGAGCTTGTACATATACAAGACCATCAGTGTCAATAGTTTGTAGGCTTGCTAGTGCTGGTTTAAGCTTAGGCCGCGGTTTAACCGGAGTGGTGGTTTGTCGTTTATGTGGAGTCTTTAAAGATATTTCACTCCTATGTGGCATTTGTTAATATTTGTGTCATTTTCACCTCATACACCCCTTCCTACCAATGTTTGGTTTTTACAAAAACAACAGTCATTGGAGTGCTGCAGGGGTGATGTGTTTTTGTAAGCTAAACCTTAGCACTTCCAACTCAATTGCAATTAAGTCAGTGGTTTTTTTTAAATGGGTTTTTGGTTAAATGCTTGAAATTAAGGTTTGTGGTTAACACAAGCTCAAGATATTTTTGTTTTATTATACGACATACATCACTAATATCCCCACATAACAAGTGGTTGAATGGAACTACAGACTACTCACTAGTTGCTTTTACAGCCTCATTGTGTTTATAATTACACTACTCTTAAAAAGGTTTTTCTTTTCTAAGAATCATAAACATTTGTTGGTCACAGAGTTTTTTTTGTGCAATCTAAAACCCAGTGGAAAATCCTGTTTTGTTGAACGATGCTAAATAGCAAGTTGGGCTGCAAAAACATTGTCAAGCACCAAGATGCTGCTAGTTCCTATAACTTGAAAATCATTCCTAGTAACTCAGATCCTCAATGAATAATATCTGTGGAGGCCAGCTGCTTTCTTCAGTAGTAAAAGAGACTCTTTTTGTATTTGAGCTGCAGTGGCACCAGCTGTCTAACTGCTAATCTTTCTGTAATGGAAATTGACAAGGTACCAGCATGACTCTGCTTTTGCCCTCAATTGAATGCTTGTCATATTTCTGCCATTTATTTATTTATTTATTTTTTAGAGCAGCATGCCAGCTGGAATATATATATAATTTTCCCCAAGACATTTCTTCTTTATATGCTAAACTAAAAATATGTGCTTGTAACTTCTGTAAGCTCAGTTCACAACAAAGGGAAGTTATTGTAAAGTTTATGTGCATAAAAAAAAACAAAGGAAGTTGCTTAAGGTCAGGAATAAATCATGAATGAATTTTAGGATTTGAATTAAAATGCCTCACAATTATACAGCTCCTAACTCATAAGTGCTACCGCGATTTGCTAAACAAAACATCTTTAGTTGTAAACAAATGTAGACTTAAATGTAAAACTGTGGTGCAATCACACACCAACCATCTGTTTATTTCTAAAGTACAATCTTCTCAATGAGAGAGGGTTGTACAGTCCGGTCATGTACCCAGTAACGCAGTGAGCAGACCCTGTATGATTTCAGCTGACAGGTGCTGGCCTCGTCCACGACGTTTGGCTTCCGACTCGCTCATGAATCAAATCGCCACGCCGAGGCATTCCAGCGCTAACGTGTGAATTTAATGGGAATGGTGCTTCATCCACGCTACATCTGCTCATGGTTTATAGTGATGCAGACGTGTAATGATGAGGAGTAGTTTTGCTGCATCAGTAGTAGGCTATACTGGTTTGACAAGATGAAGTGGTAGTACAGTGGCATAACTGAGTGTTTGTGTGTTTGGGAGGGGTTTTGAGTTTGTTTTTTATTCAAGTGCCAAGAACACTAATACCGAGGTAATAATGGATGCAAATATTTAAATTTCAAGTTTAAATATCCAGTTTTTAACACTGGAGTAATTCAAAACTTTAAATAACCGCTCTTACAAACCAGTGTTCATAATTGCAACATAAAATACAAATTGTTAAAGGGTCATGGGATGCTAAGTTCACTTTACATGTTGTTTGAACATTAATCTGTGCTGGCAGTGTATGTACAAATCTACCCTATAATGATAAAAAATCTTTATTTAATCTGTAAAAATAATATCCCCTTTTTCAAATCGTGGTTCACATCACACGGCTCCGCGATAGTTGACACCCACCTCAGACCCACGCTAAATCAGCTGTAACAGTCTGATCACCATTGTTTCAATGCCGGAGCAGGAATGCAAGTTAGACCAGAATATCTCTGATTGAGCGATTGAGGTGTTGTGTTGCTGGATGTAATAATGAACATAGTGGTCGTCATTTACTCCCGACATCTGAGCCGCTGAAGATGCAGTGGATTACGTTTGTTTGTGAAGGGAATGCGCTTCCCGATCTACATAAATGCATCTATGTTCGCACAAATCATTCGTGATCCAGCTTCACCCACCGCAAAAGTGAGTGTGTGTGTATATATCTCCTCTTCTAATAATGTGCTAGTTAGCAAGTTTCGTGGCTAAACGCGCTGAATGCGGCTAAAGTAAACAGTCTCTCACAGCAGCAGAGAGAAGAGAGGGGTGGGGCGGAGCTCATTTGCATTTAAAGGAACAATCCCTCAGAATGGGATTATTTTTGCAGAGCTCATTTTGAGAAGGTAAAAAGGGCATTGTTTTACACTACTATTGAGAATTTTTAACCACAATATATTATAGACTTGTCATTAAGACCCTAAAGAATCATATCAACTTGTGAAAAATGGGCATCCGATGACCCTTTTAAAGGTATAGTTCACCCAAAAATGAAAATTAACTCATGATTTACTCATTCTCAAGCCATCCTAGGTATATATAACTTTATTCTTTCAGACAAATGCAATCAGAGTTATATTAAAAATGTTCTGGCTCTTCCAAGCTTTATAATTGCAGTGAATGGCTGTTGAGATTTTGAAGTCCAATAAAGTGCATCCATCCATCCATCATAAAAAGTGCTCCACACTGCTTTGGGGCATTAATAAAGGCCTCTTGAAGTGAATTGATGTGTTTGTGTAAAATAGCCATATTTAAAGCTTTATAGATGTAATCCTTAGCTTCCGCTAACTGTCGTACTCACGTTCACGAGAGAGTGGCGTTCCAGCAGATGACGTAGGATTTAGGTGTAGCATCAGTGAGAATATGCTAGTCTCCCGAGAACCAAGTTTTGTTTACAGCAAAGGAAAACCAGTCTAATTTGGCTTGCATCAAAATCCTTATGATGGATGGATGCACTTCAAAATCTCAACAGCCATTCACTGCCATTATAAAGCTTGGAAGAGCCAAGACATTTTTTAATATAACTTTAAATTTGTTTGAAATAAAGTCATATACACCTAGGATGGCTTGAGGGTGAATAAATCATGGGGTCATTTTCATTTTGGGTTCATTTAAGTTGCAAATGGCCGATCTTAAATTAAAAATAAGATGAACACAACTGTATCTCTCTATTCATAAATTAATACTACAGAAATGTGTCATAACCAATAACGTGAGTTTGAGGCAGGACTGCCGGTTTTGTCCAACCAATACCAGACGTTCGTTTTTGGAGGAAACATATTTGAGACGGTTGTTCTTTTATTTCACTTCCTTTTGGACTTAACTAGATGTTTATTTTGCATGTTATTTTGCATACCGCACACTTTCCCAGTTTCCCTTGACATTGAGCTTGTGCCTGGACTGGTTTGGCAGGTTGTTTACATACTGCCATATTATCAGATGGTCTCTCCTATGCAAGATCAACTCTGCCCACTCAACCCTACACAAATGTAGGTATCAGGAAACGGTGCACACATTCTTTGCACGCATGTGTTTTATGGCCTCGGAGTATGTGTACTAACTGCTAGGTTACAGTTTTGACATTGCTGCTTTTCGGTCTCCGCTCAGTCACCTAGATACCCGATGTGTTTTGGCCAGGTAGAGTTTCTGTTTAAGATTTTGCCATCAGAGTTGGGAAAGATCTTTTCCACTGGTTTTGAGTTTAAAGCAGAGGAATCCGCAGCTGTGCAAACACGCATCAGAATGGAGCACGTGGAGGCAGAGACGTGGCTCAGCACTTTGAAGTCCTGTCCGCTCTGCAGGGTCCGGTTTGTTTTCGGTCTTGCCAAGTGCACAAACAGAAAGTGTCTCTTTCTGCTTTGGGAAAAATAGTAACCTGAAAATCTGAAAAGGACTTTACATGTTCTTTTGGGTAGACTGCACTATTTAGTACTGTTCACTTTTGGTTTAGATTAGGTACAGTATTCGTCCTTTCAATATAAGTGATTTACAATTGCCTTGTCAATCACACCAGCCTTTAAATGAAACATTCCCATTGACTTAAAAGACTTAAAACCTAGAAATGATGTGTACGTGTGACTCTAGTCCAGATATTGACGGCTCATTTTCCTTTTGAACTCTTGAACACTGCAGGCTTTCAGTGCTCCCCGTCGTGAAAAAGATGGCAGCCATGCGCGACACCTGCGAGCGAGTGGAAAGCACACTGGTACGGCTGTGGACTGCTTATCCCGCTACTGGCTTTGCCCTGCTGCCAACAGCCGCTGCTGTGGAATAATGCCAGTGTGCAACTGAGAGAAAGGGACGCACAGAGAGTCTTTGAGAGAAAGAACGAATGAGTTTTTTGCTTTGCAAATCAAATTTAAAGCTAATTTTTTGGCCTACTTTTGTACATTTTTAGGGAATTAAGGATGGCTGATAAGACATTGGAAGAGAGGACATCTCCCGTTTAGCAGTTACTCACAAATATGCTCTGAAATCGCACACGTGTGTGTGTGTGTGTGTGTGTGTGTGCGTATGTGTAAGCATTGTTTAAATGTGGAATATTTAAGCTCTGACACCGATCATCACTCAGTGTTCAGCTCCAGATAAGCGGGGTCAGAGGTCACGTGAGTTAGAATGACACTGAAAGAGTCTCTGCTTACACCCTTGAGGAAGGAGATGGGGTAAAAACAATAGATAAAAATGAAATGAATGATGAGGTCTGGCCATTCTGGTCATTGTCGACCACATCACTCTGTTTTGTGTTCACTGGTTCTTTCCGGGACATGTTGGAAAGGATGTTGTCTGGTAGGGCTTTACTCCAGAAGAACCTCAGATAGAGGAAGTCAAGGTCTTCACCACCAGTCATTCATAACCACCAGAATCTGGCATCACTGTCTTGTTCATTTATTGATGCACTGAATGAAAGCTCTGTCCAAAATAAGTAAGCTTTTTGAGTTAGCACTGTTTGCTGTAAGGGGAGCATCACTATTACTATTTTTCATACTAAAAATCAGCACACAGACAGGACGTACAACAGTTAGTGGAAGCTACAGATTACAGTTATTAGTTGATATTTTCAAAAACATTACATTCAGTTCACACATAAATATGTGACCCTGGACCACAAAACCAGTCTTAAGCAGCACGGGTATATTTGTAGCAATAGCCAAAAATACATTGTATTGGTCAAAATTATAGATTTTTCTTTTACTCCAGAAATCATTAGAATATTAAGTAAAGATCATTTTCCATTAAGATAATTTGTAAAGTTCTTACCATAAATGTATATATATTTGAACAACTTTAAAGGTGATTTTCTCAACATTTAGACTTTTTTGCACCCTCAGATTCCAGATTTTCAAATAGTTGTATCTCAGCCAAATATTGTCATTTATCTTGATCTTAATTTAAAAAAAAAAAACACTTATGACTGGTTTTGTGGTCCAGAATCACATACTTTTATATTATTGACATAGTGCTCTTTTTAAAAGTAAAAACACATTTTGGCAGCACATCATCAATAACTTTGCCTGTTGTTATCAGTTTTGGGGAAAGTTATTTTTAAAAGTAATGCATTACAATATTTAGTTACTCCCTGAAAAAGTAACTAATTACATTACTTAGATACTTTTTATGGAAAGTAATGCGTTACTTTACTTTTGCGTTACTTTTTAAATCTGGGCAGGGCTTGCTTGTTTGTTCTTAATATAAAAAGTTCTATTTTTGGCAAATGTAAAAGCCTTTTCACACCAAAAGCCTCAGGCTTTGACAAAAGTAAATTCACGTCTGTACAGTAGACTGCAGAAGAAAAAAATATCAACTCTTCAGCAATTAAAAATATTGTAGAGTAATTTTAGCTTATTAGTACGGTTGAATTGGATCATCGAAGGTCGGCAGCAAAGACGTCAGTTAATGATATGGGATTAAATGCATAATGGATATTTGTATTATTTAATATATTTAATTATTGCAGGTTTGCGTCATATTCTGAGTTGAATTTCACAGTTTTTATTCATTTTGAGGAATATTGAATCTGTTTTTTTGTGAGTGAGATGAATTAATGCATGTTCACATCTTACTCCTGATTTCTCTCAACATGGGGACAGGAGAGCTTTTAAATCAGTAAATTGGGGGGAAAGTAACTGGCGTTACTTATTTAAAAAAAAAGTAACTCAGATATTTTCTTGTCAATTAAAAAGTAATGCGTTACTTTACTAGTTACTTGGAAAAGGTAATAATATTACGTAACTTTCGTTACTTGTAATGCGTTACCCCCAACACTGGTTGTTATTCAGTGAAACCTGAATTGCACAGGGAATGTCTCTTAAGGAAGGGGCTAATAGAGTCAGGCCTGGCTTGTCTTTGCACACTGGTATTAAGCATTGTTTTGTTTGTTTTTTTTTTTAAACAAGGTGAGCGTAATCGCTCTTGCCAGGGGGCTTCGGCACGATGCAAACTTGGTGTTATTGTAATTGTTTCAGTAGAAGAGTTAGAGAAGGCCAAGTGACGTGTGTGTGTGTGTGCGTGTCATATGCTAATCGCACATTTGCACCACATTTTTCTCACTATAGTTGTTTTTTTTGTTTAAAGGTGCAGATTTCCCCCTCACCGAATACTTAGTTAAAGTTAACACCTGCAGCGCTGGTGATCACACCTTCTGCTGGGACCGTCGGCTCCTCTTCACTTTACTTCAGCAAATACAAATCCCATCATGATTATTGGAGAGCAGCACTGTGACTTTTTCTGACATTTTGAAGGCTGAATGCGAGCACGTAATATGTTGGATAAATGTTGCGGGGGAACTCTATAGATTAAAGGGCAGAGAGGGCTAACCTTTCGGAACCTTTCTTTATTCCCAAAGTCCATCCTTTTGGGATGTAAGGAGGATTGTGGGACCCCAAAGGGATTCTTTATTTCATTTTCTCTTTCTTTTCTTTCTTTCTTCATGAAATCCACACCACTTTGTCATGCAAAGGCTCTTTTCTTTAGCGGGGGATGAAGAGAGGGCCGCGGGGGGTGAGATCAGCCTGGAGGGGAGGGGCAAATTCATCCACTCCTCATAATCAATCTTGATTGACAGGCCCTTTGAGCACTGGAGCTTAGCCATTCGCCGCAAGCTGTCTGGTGGGCGTGACCTCTAACACCAGGACCACCTGGCTGCCCTGACCCCTCACACCCACACATGGACGCCCCAACATGAGCGTGACTGCTACTTCCTCTCTGCTTAATCATGCTTTGTTTGCAACACACATTTGCTTAAGTAAATGTACAGATTGTTTGATAGGTTTCCAGTGAATGAATGGACAGGAAGCACCCGGTGTTAAAACACATGTGCTGTGAAAGACAACATGAAATGAGAATGGAGCTTATTATTATTAATAATAATATTTTGTAGATAATGTATTATAGATAATAACAATTAATGTTATCGTCTACAACAATAATAGTAGTAGTAATAATAATATTATTAATGAATTATGTAGTAGTAGTAGTAGTCATATGAATGTGTTGCTATTGTTGTTTTTAATAATATACTGTAGACAATAATGTATTATAGATAATAATCAATGCTATTGTCTACAATAATAGTAGTAGTAATAAAGATAATAATATAAGAGTTGTATTTATAAAAATTATATTAATGTTGCTATTGTTTTATTAATATTAATAATAATAATAATAATAATAATAATAATGGTAACGTATTGTTGCTGTTGCATTAAATATATTGTAAATATTTATATTAATATATTTTCAGCAGTAATAAAAAAATAATCATAATAATCATTCATAATCGTTGTTGCTGTTGTTTATTATAGATAGATAGAAGTAGTAGTAGTAGTAGTAGTAATAATAATAATAATAATAATAATAATAACAATAATAATAATATATTGTTGCTGTTGCATTAAATATTGCAATTATTTATAATAATATTAATTACATTTTAAGTATTATTATTATTATTATTATTATTATTTATTTTTTTAATTTATTTTATTTTTTTATTGATAATACTGTTACTATTAATAGTAATAATAATGTATCGTTGAATTAAATATATTGTAAATATTTATATTAATATATTGTCATCAGTAATAAATAAACAACAATAATAATCATAATCAATCATAATCGTTGTAGATAGTAACAATAACAATAATAATGTATTGTTGCTGTTGCATTAAATATATTGTAAATATTTATAATAATAATAATAATAATAATAATAATAATAATAATACCATTACTAGTAATAGTGTATTGTTGCTGTTGGATTAAATGTACTGTAAATATTTATAATAATAATAATAATAATAATAATAATAAATAAGTAGTAAAGGGTCCTTGGCATTGAAAAGATTGAAAAGTAATATTTACTAACAAGATTTATACATTGATTTATACCAGAATGTTTTCCTGCCAAATGTATGATTTCACTCAGAAGATAAATGCAAATATAATTTCATGTATTAATATGGCTTTGGACCAAGTTCACTGAGTTTAAACGGCCTCTGTAGCATTACTGTAACCACCAGACGTGTGTCAGACTTCACACTCAGCGGGGACAATCCTTTCACTGTCCTATCCTCAAATCCTTCTCCCCATGTGCTTCTCCACATAGCATTATATCTCGCAGCCTGTGGCGCGCTGTGAATTTGTTTTGTCATGTCTTGTAACTACCCGCTTACTTTGACAATTTAATAGATGAAGGAAAAAGCTCCAATACGAGCAAGAGGCAGATTTCATTTTCTATTGGACTGAAATTGGGTTGTTATGTCAGAGAGAATAAAGCCATCTCTTTGGTTTGTGATAATAAAATGGCCACAGCGGCGATATGAAGCACACAGCTGCCGCTACATGCCCCCTCTCACCCACTACAAGCCTTTTTATGTTCGAGTGTTTCTCTCATAAAATTATTCATTTGCTCCTTTCAGTCATATTGGGCCTTTTTTATATTCGGGTCAATAATGTTTTTATTTTGTTCCTGTCTGGTATGCTTGGTCAATTTTAATAATAGTACTGAAATCACTTGTTTCCCACAACTTATTTGCAAAAGTTATATTGTATATATTGTGAAATATTAATTGTAAAGTTGCCTTAAGCTGTATAGCTTTGTAACTGATTAGTTTAAATAAGAGAAAGCAGTATTTCAATTGGCATATTTTGTTTTGTTTTGTTCGTTTTTGTCTTGTCGTCATCGTTGTTGTTGGTTGGTTGGTTGGTTGTTTGTTTGTTGGTTAGTCTTTGGTTTTTTTTTTTTGATGGTCTTTGGTTTCACTTTGTGTTTGCGTTCGTGTTTGCTTTAGGGTTGTCAGATCAATTAAAGTGATTAATCGCATCCACGATAAAAGTTTTTAATTAATATTTAAGTTATTTAAAAAATAATTAACGTTTAAGAAATATTTACGTATATTATTTAAATATAAATGAACATTACATATGTTTCTTAAATACACACACATACATACATGTATATATTTATATATACATACATATATATATATATATATATATATATATATTTATATATATACATAATTGTACTTTTTGTTTGTTTTGTGTTAATTTTTTGTGGGTTTTGTTGTCTTTTCTTTTAGTTTTTTGTTTTGTATTAGTCTTTGTTCTGTTTTTTCTTTGTCTTTTTAAATTTATTTTATTTTTTGTATTTGTTTCACTTTGTTTTGTGTTTTTATGTTTTGTGTAGTCTGTTCTGTTTTTGTTTTTTTTGTTTTGTTTTGTTTTGTTTTGTTTTTTTGCTAGTCTTTTTGTTTTTTTTTTCTTTTTTTGTTGTTTATTTTATTTTTTGTATTTGTTTTGCTTTTTGTGTTTTTGTGTTAATTTGTTTTTTGTTTTGTGTTAGTCTTTGTTCTGTTTTTTTTGGTATTGTTTTGTTAGGTTTTTTTGTGTGTTTTTGTATAGGCTTTTTGTTTTGTTAGTATTTTGGTTTTGTTTTTATTTTTTGTGTTTGTGTGTGTGTGTGCGTGCGTGTGTATGTTAGTCCTTTTTTTGGTCTTTTGTTTTGTTGTTTGGTTTTGTTTTGTGTTTTTGTTTTATTAGGTTTTTTTGTGTGTGGGTGTGCTTTTTTTCCCCCCTCTGTGTTAGTTTTTGCTTTTTATTTTGTTTTTGTTTTGTGTCAGTGTTTGGTTTTGTGTGGGTTTTGTTTTGTTTTTTCATTTTAATTTATTAATGTATGTATTTGTTTTTCACATGTATTGACCATCACAGTGAGAGAAAGAACAGGAAATTATTCGAAAAGGATTGAACAGAATTGATCAAATGTTGGTAGCTTGGTTAAATCTGACTGTTCTGCCTACACTAATACCACAGCTCTGTAAGAGCATGTGTGCTATCAGCAGAGTTATTCAAGACTGGTTTAAATGTGTATTCAGTTTTCCCTCAGATTGTTTTTATTAAGAAAGATTGTTGCCCATTTGCTGATGGCTTGTGTGTGTGTGTGTGTGTATGTGTATGTGTGTGTTTAGTGGTCGACATATGTTTACCTCGACCCCTGTTGCTCTCAATTAATGCTGGCCCATATGTATCCAGGGTGAATAATAGAAGCTGCTAGCACGTGTGTTGTGTGTTAGTCAGGAAATGCTTCACATCTGTGTGTGTGTGTGTGTGTGTGTGTGTGTGTGAGCGCAGCACACAGGAACTCTACGGGATCTGGCTGGCGCTTCTGCCGTCTGACCTGCGCTGGGTTGATGGGGCAGGAGAGAATTTAATTACATCACTCGTAAAGGACAGAATGGAGGGTGTGGATGTGCTTATAGAGTATGTGTGGGTTTGTGTGCACATGGTGAATTCAATAACGCCACTCTCACAGGTTAACCAAAGGGAACAGGAAAGATTAGTTGATCTCAGACATCTATGACTAGGATCGTAACCGTTTAACCCGCTGCTTACTGAGCAGATTATTCAGCGGCACTGGAGTCCCGCACTGTAAAACACTTCTGTGGCAGCTGTAACTATCACATAAAACAGACTCATTTGCATTTAAAAACAGAGGTCATGGAGTGTAGATGTTCCTGAGCTAATTATTGGTAAGGCTAATCAAGTAATTAGCATGTCAGTGAGGTAATATTTGTGTAAGGTGTTCATCATGTGTTTATTGCAGGATAATAACCGTTCTTGGGCTGGCACACTGACAACAATGTCAACGTTGCTGCCAATATGAATAGATACTTTACATAGATACTTTACAAATGAATGGGACTTCATTTCCTTAATTTTTTTTTTCATGTATATATAAAAAATCTATTTTTATTTATTTAGTCATACCTCATCGGCCTAAACGTTATATCCTTTCCGTTTCTCCTTGTCTCCTGTATGTCTCTGCGTGTCTCGAAGGTGTAATGTTTCCTCCATAAACAGACGGGTGTTTTAGGTGCCTCAGACGGCGGGCCGACTTGCCCTCTTCTTTGTCTTGTGATTGACATGTGGCCCGGTGTGATGCGGCGTGCCAGGCATGTAGGTAATGAAGCGGGGAAATGCTCCTGAAGGGAGCGCTTGTTACTCCCTGACAGTTAAAGCACCACTCGCTCTGCCAAGGTGTCCAAATAACAGAGCTGATGTATATTTATGAAGCTTGTTAGAGGTGGAGTGAGAGAGAAAATGGAGGAGAGAGAGAGAGGAAGTGTCTGTTCAGAGAGAGGGCTGCAAGGTTGGCATAATGTTTCTCTAGGGTTGGGCTGGACTTCTTAGTGCATCTTTAATGTTTATGGTTGAGCAAATAGACCTAGTGCTGTTTGCGACCCTATTTGGGAATTTTATTTATTTATTTATTCATTCTTGTGCGCAAAGACAACCTCGAGCTGTTTTTTTTTTGTTTTTTTTTGTTTGTTTGTTTTTTGTTTTTGAAAATTGTGCTACAGTAGACTCTTAAATGAATCAAAATGTACCATGTGTCATTACCCAAAATGTTTATTAGTGCACATATAAATATTAGTCTTTTAAATGTAATATCAAATTGCAATATGTGATTTTTTTTTTTTTTATTATTAATGTAATTTTAAAATTGTAATATGCAATTCTCTCTCTCTCTCTCTCTCTCTCTCTCTCTCTCTCTCTCCAAATGCTAAGGAATTATGAATAAAAGTAGGCTACTAGTAAAATAAATGCATAAATCAATCATTCTAACAAAAACCATATTAAAAATAAGAAAAATATTTATTTTTTTAAATTTTATTATATTATTTTTTTATTTTATTATATATTATTCCAGCCTTAGAAACAACTTTTCTACTGACATAACTAAGGATGTGTGGTTAAAAATTATGAAATAATAAGTAAATAAATACATTAAAAAAAATAGAATTTTTATATAGAATGTACCTTTTAAAAAAAAATAAATAAATAAAATATAGAATTATATTTTTAAAATGGATTTTAAATATATTTTAAATATTTATAATATACATTTTATTTTAGATTTTTTTTTCCAGCCTTAGAAAGGATGTGGTTAAAAAAAAATATATTATATTAATTATTAGAAATATTAACTATTAGAAATGATTTTTCTACTGACATAACTGTGTGGAAAAATAAATAAATAAATAAAATATAAAATATATATAGAGTACAGAATTATATTTTTAAATTATTTTATTTATTTATTTGGTATTACATTTACTTAATTTATTTTTTTCCAGCCTTAGAAACCGCTTTTCTACCGACGTAACTAACAATATGTTTAAATAAATAAATAAATATTTTTTTGCATAGAATATAGAATTTTTATAGAATTAAAAAATATAGAAATGTATGTTAATTAGTATGTTTATTTATTTGGTATTTATTATTATTATTATTATTATTATTATTATTATTCATAATAATAATAATAATAATAATAATAACGATAATAATAGCAGTTTTTCTACTAACATAACTAAGGATGAAAAATAAAAATGAAAAATAAAATAAAATTATTATTATTATTATTATTATTAATAATAATAATAATAATAATAATAATAATAATAGATTTAACCACTAATATTAACAGTCCAGTTATTAAAGATCGTCTCAAATCTTGATGAATAAAATCAAGTCAACTGTAATCTATATTATTCCAGCTGAATATTCAGGTTCACTTCGAAATATGTCATAATGCTGCTATGTGAAGTAACTTTAATACATTGAAAAAATAAAATAAAATGAATAAATCCCTAATGCAAAAAGAGTTAAGTTTAGTCAAGATAGTGTTTTTTTTTTTTGTCTATGTCAGCTGGATTTTTGCTAGTCCAGGATGGTTTAGTAGTTTATACTGCTAAATGCATAAATGTAAATGTCTGCCTAATTCAAACCAGGTAAACTGTCTGATAATCCAATCATCTAGGCCAGCCAATGACCAAAAACACTAGTGTTAGCTGGTTTTCCACAGGAGCATTCTCCTTTAAGATCAGTTGAGATCTGTTTTTTTTGCACTCCAGCCTAAGTTGATGATCTCTGAAGTCAGATGATTTGTGTCAGTCTGTTAAAGTGCAGTCTCACGAGTTCATAATGCGCCGTCTCTCGGCGCCCGGCCCCCAGCTGTCCAATTTGTCTCCCAGCGCATGAGTCAGGAGTGTGGCCTGGCATAAACACCTCTGTGTGTCTTAGAGAGAGAAATCTGACGAGATCGTGCCAACCTCAGAAGGGCATCCCAGGACGTGGTGCTTTGTTTACCCCGGTGCCATAAAACCCTCACTGAGCGACACCATGGTGTTAGCTAGCTCTCTCAGCGCTGCAGTTGCTGCTTTCTTGCCAATGGTTTGGAAAATATTTACAGCAGCTGTGAGCGGAGGAGCTAATTCTTGCACGCCGCGCCGCTCTCGCAAGCCTCTCAGCCCCATACAGGGCACACATTGTCCTCGCTGTCTACGCTGCTTTTCTCTCCTCATTTCAAAATGTCTTTCTCAAAATTCACCCCAAACAAATGGCTTACTTAAAAGCGCTAAAAAAACCCCACCATTAATCTAAATGTTGAGAGTTAATGGAGGCAAAACTGCTTCTGTTCTGTTTTCAAAGAACTTTGTTGAAAATAGTTTTCAATCCTGTCCCTGAAAGTGTAAGTTTTGACTTCAGATTTGCCTGCTGGCACGCTGTGAGCTACTGAGGCTGATGTCAGCATCACCACAGCAAAGAAAAATCACTTGCTTGAGTTTTGTTGTGTTTGCTATCTGAGTTAAGTGTGATGAGAAATCAAAACATGCTTGCATCAGTCTAATAAACTGAATTTGTCAGAGCAGCTAATTGATGAACTCAATAGCATCACTCACTAACTAAATATTTGGCAACACATACACATTTACACAAGGGTATACACGTAATATACAGTATTGAATAGTGTAATTTCTATGCCACTAGCATCACCAAACACAACTGAGAGCAGAAACAGAAGAGAAAGAAACAGTCGATTAACTACAGAACTTAAAAATATAATCCAAAACGAAAATATTAAGTCACTAAATTTAAATTGAGATTTATAAATAAATATAACGTGAATAAATAAGCTTTCCATTGATGTATGCTTTGTTAGGATAGGACAATATTTGGTTGAGATGCAACTAATTGGAAAAATCTGGATTCTGAGGGTGCAAAAAAATCTAAATATTGAGAAAATCGCCTTTAAAGTTGTCCAAATGAAGTTCTTAGCAATGCATATTACTAATCAAAAATTAAGTTTTGATATAAATATATTTATATTTATATATTTACGACTGGTTTTGTCCTTCTGGGTTTTCCCACATATTTTAGTTAGTGTAATATTGTAGTAATTAAAGGAATAGTTTACACAAAAATGAATTCTGTCATTGTTTACTCACCCTCAAGTTGTTCCAAACCTGTACATGTTTCTTTCTTCTGTTGAACACAGAAGAACACTTTCTTCTTGTTTTTTTGTCTACAATGGCTACAGTCAACTGTTTGGTTTCACATTCTTCAACATTATATTATTTTATTTTTGTTGCCAACAAAACGTCTTATTTCTCATTTCTGTTTTTCATCTAATATTGCTATTTCAGCTATTTTAGTTAAGCTGGGTTCACACTACATGAGTTGTAAGCTGATTTATCCCTGATTTTCCTCTCCGATGAATCTTTGACAACCTCTGTCGGTTCGGATGATCTAATAATATGAGGCGTTTGCCTGTCAAATCTTGCACATCCCGATCTGCTCGCACATAAATCGGGGCCGCCCCGATCATGTCGAACTGCTTGTGGAAGTTTTGCAATAACACGACCGTCTGTATAATGTTTCGAAAACGTACCACAACCGTAAAGACAAAGAGAAGCGCTGGGGTGAAATCGCCTCAGTTTTGAACGTACCGGCTGAGTGTAGAAACTAGTAAGCTGCTAGCATACTAGTTAACATATGTAAACACTAGCTGCTGAAACATCAGTGACGATCTGCTGCGCGAGATCACGTGAGGCGCTCCCTCTGGCATGATGATCTTAATATTCTAAAGTGTGTGAAGCGCTATGATTTTCAACTATTGTAGTATGTGCATGTTTGAGATTTGAAACTGCACTGGCTGATACAGTGACCTTTGGTTTGTCTCTAATATATAAGAGTAAAAGTGCTTTAGAAATGTTTAGAACTGTCAAAGGTATAGAGGGTTTGCACCTACGTCAAAACAGCATGATAGCACCATTAATGTACTACTGAATATGTTGTTCTGCTAATTTATGCCGTCTAAACCATGGGAAAAACGTGCAGATGCTGCTAAATCATGTAGAGAAGTACTTAGTAAGCAGAAAAGGGCGCAGTAGTTTGACAAACTAAAGCGAATAGGTGGTAAATATACGTACAGACAGTGTTAATTATGATATTTGCCTAATATTTCATCTACCTGACTGGAAATGATAAGAACAAACATGAATGTTGTTAAGATTCTGGCCCTGGAAATCCTGGTTCAGTTTGGCCAACTACAAACGTCTGTTTTTGCACTCTTCTCCTTGATTTGTTATAACTTTTGGCAGTCTAAATAGTACTCTAAATGTTTTTTCCAGTCCGACCAATTAGTACAGCCCAAAACATGACAATATTTGACCATTTTCAGCAGCAATAATCAGCAAAATTGGCAAGTTCCGTCCAGTTCAGTGGCACTGTTTACGTCCAGTGCTGCCAATATGGCAGATGCATGATGCGATGTTTTTAATAAACATCATTTCCAAACCTACCTCTAAAAATAGTGCAAAATACAGTTTGAAAATGCAACATGTTTTCTTAATTCATTCTGCTATGGTATAAAGTCAATTTTGTACACGAGCTTTAACCAGAGAAACCAGACATCTTCGAAAAGTTTTGGTTTTCAGTGGTGTGTTATTTGGCTTTAACTGATGCTCACTGACAGAGAGAGATCTTTTACAACTGTCTCAAGTTGTCATTTATGTTTAAATGTGAATCCCCCACTATTTTAGTGGTGAACTGTCAGAATCAACCGATAATTTAGTAGATTTGCAGTGGTTATGAGTTTATGAGCATATTTTTTTACCATTTATGACTGTGGTTTATAGAGTGAAATAAAGGTCCAGTTCTTCTGTTATTACTCTGTAAATGGGATTGGGATGTTTTAGCAAAGACATTTCTTTCGACTTCTGACTGTCTGAGTCAGATTTGGCCGCTCTCAGCAGAAACCTGCTTTACTGTCACCTCACGTCCTCACACACACACAGAGCTTCTGGCACTCCTCCAGTTGGCAGCCGCTGGTACCGAGGTAACAAGCTAACTTTGGTCAATTACACCAGAGTCACAAAGAGCAAATGAGGGGACGGATGAAGATACTGAGCGGAGCAGAGGTCAGGGCCATGGAGAAGTGCATGTAAGACATGTCGCTGTTAGGGGAAAAGTCATTTTGAAGAAAGGTAAAAATAATTTTAAACAGCACCTGTATCTACTGTTGAAACCATTCAACATTCATAGATGCTTTATTCCAGATTTCAGTGTCTTGTATGCATACAAAGATCTCATAAACGAGCTTAAGCTCTAATTTATCCAGTAGCACTCCATCTCCCCGTCATCCACTTAAGCCGCCATTTGATGGCCACACTTAGCTTGACATACGCTGTCCAGCACAAACGTATTGATTGTACATGATATGGATTGCTTTTTGAGCGCTCCGAGTCCCTCGGGTGGCTGAATTGACTGTTGCTCCTTTTTCTAAAGTCCTTGTCCTTTCTGCAGCTTTTGAAGACCGAGTGGTCTGTCAAGAACATAATATATTCCTGATTTGCATGCAATTGAAATTGCTTTGTGCAAGATTTAGAATTTTATGTAGCCTCTTTCTTTCGGAGAATAATAAACTTTGTAAGTCAAGGAGTGTTTTAACAGCTGACTTTTGCTAAGCGGTAATGAGCGTGCTGTGTTTACTTGTTCTGAGTTCTTCTCTGTAGTTAGCCTGATGTTAGCAAAACCATGTGTTTTCTTGCATAGATTTCCCAAACCCTCCGCCGCCAGCTTAAACTCTTACATATGACTCAGAGAAACTCATGTTTGTCTGTGTGTTTGAGCATTAAGAGCTTCCGCCAGCTCTACACGTGAGCTTTGGAGGCCCACACTGAATGAGGCATTCTAGGATACATGAAGGGAGATTACAGTTGACAGCTTTGGAAACTGAGATGTTGCAAGATCAAACCTGTTTTCGGAATCTTTTGTGGTTCAAAGTGACGTAGCAGCTTTACCCAGCATGACCCAGATGCTATAGTAGGTCAAAACCAAGTCCAACAGCTGGTAGTAAATACCACTTTGAAGCAGCTAATGAGCATAAATGACCTATTGGACCAGCCAGAACCAGCATTACATTTGGTTTCATTTGAGTTTTTTTGTTTTTTTTTTGTTTTTAAGAGGCATTTCCCATTTTTCTTCCAAAAAGCTTTTGTATTTTGTTTTATTTTTGCTTTTCATTTTGTCTTATTTTTGTTTCCATATTATGGGGACATTTCAGCCAAATGTTTCTGGAAGTTGAATGGGCATGCTTTTGCCAATCACTGAAGCTCTGCCTTCAGCTCAAACCGGTTCACACACTTGAAAATCTGTTTTCCTTCCATCTGTGTGTGTTTGTGTTAGGGTGGGTGGCATGGCTGTTGTGGGTTTGTATACATCTTCCTGTGCCACCCAGGAGAAACAAGAGTTGCATTTCCTCTGAAATCCCTCCGTGCTGATTACACTCTTTGATTTCAGCTTTGTTCCTCTCCAACTGCTGTGGCAGTGGAGAAATCTCGGCGTTTATTTATTAAAGGCTTGCACAGGCTGTGGGGCGACCTGTCGGATCCATTAGACAATCTCTCATCAAAAGAAAGAAAGGCAGAATGCGAAGGAGAAGTTTTATAAATTGAGGAAAAAAGAGTGTTAAAGGGACAGAGAGGTGGGGGCCTGGGAGTGTTTGGTTGCGGTGCTGCGCTGTAAACGTGTTTAGCAGAGCCGCATTAAGACTTCACACAGTGCCGGCAGGAACTCTCCAGTTTCATAAGGCTGATCTCTGCACCAACTCCACAGGGCGTTTTCTCCACAAATGTCATCTCACACACACAATTCCCTTTAATTCCCTCCGGTGATGTGTGTGCGCCGTATTGGTTGATTTAACTTCATGTCATTCTGTTTATCTTTTGAGTCACTATAATGTTGATGGTGAATGCATTGTAGAAATGTTACATTAATGTCTTGTGGAGACGGATGCATGCTACATGTTATGTTTTGCTTTTAAAAGAGTGAGGCGGATGTGTTAGTCAGTAAATGCTACATTATAATCTCGTCTCATTCTGCTGGTGTTGAGAGTATTGATCCGGTAAGACTGTGAGCTCTGAGATCTCTCATGCTTTACCACGTCTAATGTGTGGGGTTTCCTCCTAGTCACACACCACTTCCTCAGTCCTGAGCACTCGCACACTTGTGTTCATCTGTGTGTGTGGTATTCTGGACATTTTAAACACACATGATCAATTCTTGAACACTCTGTGTGGTTTATAAGTACATGACCAGACACTAAATCAGCACATGCTGAAATCCACAGAAAGCCATGTCGATTTCAGCAGAAATAGAGCAGTCATCATTCTCACAAGTGCTACACTTCGACAAAATTTGCTGTTTTGATTGATTGGATAATGACTTTTTGGCATTTCCCCCAAACTTGGCTCACAAAATGTGGAAAAAAAGTCAGCAGGTCCCTTCTGGGCCTACCTGATCTAAATCAAACATATCAAACTGGTCCCACAAAATGACTGATGTCAGTCTCATTTGCTTGTGGTAAAGTTGAGCAGGCAAATCTTGTTCTGAATTCTGCCTCCATGCTGCCCAAAATGTAAATTTTGTGGGAATGATAGAAAAAAGAAACTGTGGTGTGGCTGGCGTCTTCAAAGACTGAGCTATTTTATTAGATCAAGTTAACCTGGTTTGGGTTCTTCAAGCCTTTTGGGAGACTTTGGAGGCATTTGTACGTGCCTGCGTGGAAAACTCATTTGGGCTTGTCCTTGTAATTACAACTGAGTAGTTGGTTTGCGTTCTGTATGTAGTAGAGTAGACTTAAAGTCTTGGATTTTCTTTAGCCAAATTATGACAACACATTTGAAGAGCTTGGTCACAAGGACATTGTGCCAAGTTTGAATGTTACCTCCGACACAATTGCTTTATAAAATAAACAATAATTCATATCCAGGTCAGGAGATCGCAGAACTGTTTGATCTGAGAAAGGTCAAGAGGACCACATGCTCTTCTGGCTGATTTAGAGCTTTCCTTCCTGTCTGCAGGATGGTTTCATTTGGGTCAGTCTTAATTGCTCATGACTGTATGGTGTCATCCTTTTAAACACATGGTCCTTGTTGTATGTGTTTAGAGGGCAGCTAGATGCTTCTTTAGGTGTGTGGTCTCCTGCAGGCTGGGACAGGCCTGTTCAGACTCTCGACTGAAGGAGAGGGTTTGGTTAGATTTACCCTGCATTAATATCCTTCATTCAGCCTCTCCTAGGCTGTTAAGAAATTTCATGAACCACAACAGAGAGTTAGATTGATTTAGCCCTCTTTATGTGTCTAGGTAAGCTTCTAAAGGTAGTTTGGTTTGGGCCCAAGCTTGTAATTTAATTAGGCTTATTATGAGATTTGATAGTTTTTCAGTGAAGTTTCTGTATTTTCTACTTCAACTTGACAGTTTCGATTTACTTGCTATGCATGGAAAAGAGCAGCATGAACATTCTTTAAACTTTGTTGAGGTCTTGTGGGTTTGGAATGACATGAGAATAAGTGATAACAGAAAAGACAGGGCTGTGTCCAAAATTGCCCCCATACCTATATATATTCACTAATTCAGTGGACTAAATTAGTAGACTGAGGTGAACGATGAATGAGGGTATATGGGACCATTTCAGGTACACCCTAGGACAGTGGTTCTCAACTCCAGTCCTCAAGGGGCCCACTGCTCTGCACATTTTGTATATTTCTGAATCTGACACACTCAGTTCATTTCAAGGATCTTTCTCCTAATGAGCTGATGATCTGAATCAGGTGTGGTAAATGAGGGAGACATACAAAATGTGCAGAGCAGTGGGCCTTGAGAATTGGAGTTGAGAACCACTGTCCTAGGAGACCTTGATTAGCTGGTTCAGGGGTGGTCAATTAGGTTTGTAACTAAACTTTGTAGGAAGGTAGTCCTTCTGGAGCAGGAAAGAACACCCCTGGTCTAGGGGTAATCATCAACTCAAGCACCATTGTCTAGATCAGTGGTTCCCAACTACGTTCCTGGAGTCCCCCCAACACTGCACATTTTGCATCTCTCCTTTGTCTGACACACCCATTTCAGGTCTTGGAGTCTCTACTAAGGAGCTGATGATCTGAATCAGGTGTGTATAATTAAGGAGATATGGAAACCATGCAGCGTTGGGGGGACTCCAGGAATGTGGTTAGGAACCACTGGTCTAGATGCTGTGTCTCTCTGACTGTATTTTTTTCCCCCCATGTTGTTTTGTATCTCTCTTGCAATCCTATCTGCCTTTTCACTGTGGTACAGATCTGTTGTGTTAATTCATCAGCAAAAGCCTGGCCAGCTTCTATCTCTTGTTCGCTAGCAGACGTAACTGTGGGGCCCCAGTCCAGGGTCGTTGTGTACAGAGGTTTTGTTGTTAAAGCCTCTTTTTATTGGGCCAGCTGTAGCTCTGAAGGTGGCCAGCTCTCTCCTATAACCTGTAATTCAGCCTGGCATTTATTTATTTCTGTTAAAACGAAACGCCTGGCTCTCTTATAAATCTATTACATTTTGGCCGTTGTTTTGCACTTGACGCCACTGACTGGCGATGGCAATTTGTCACTCAGGCATGTCGAGCTTGGTTGTGCCGTCCATCTGCGGGCTGCCCGTGGCACAGCGACAGTGCTGAGCTGATCAGCGGTGCGGAGAGGAAATGATAACAGTGTTCCCGTCTTGACACAGATGTGTTTTTTGCCACCCTGTGCAGTCACTGCAAGCATACCTAGAGGACAGAATGACTTTTAAGGAATCAAGGAATCTGGGATCTTTAAATTTAAGCAGGTATGAGTGCCTTGAGAGTTCTTGGGCATACACTACCCCCTTGCCACTTATTAGTAGCCTCTTGCAAGTTTTGAGGACTATTCCAGACCTGGAGTGAAAGACTTATTTCTAAAAATGTTGTTCTCTAACCTTGACCTTTTAAAGTAAGCCATGTATTCTGCTGCAGTGTGGATGCATAACTATGAGCAAAGATTGCTTCCCAAGGATCACGCTCCAGCTAAGCAACCCTTGATTCCAGTGCACTCTATCATTGCAATAGAAGTGATCTCGATTCGTTATTGTCAGTTGAAAAGGGGTTAAAGTGGGAGCCCAGGAGAGCGAGTGAAACTCTTTAAAAGGACGGACCCTAAGGACCCTTGGCTCTGAAGTGGCCTGTGTTGCGCAGACATTCCAATGCACTGAGGTAAAGGCTGTAATGGGGTGCCTCTGTTGGCCTCCCGCACCGGATAACCCCTCTCCCTCTCGTCCCCTTCATGGCTTTTGCTCAGAGCAAACAAAACAAAAGCACTTTTTTGTCATGGCTGACTCTAGCCGTGTTTCGCTCTCCAACCAATCACCTTCAGTCAGCTTAGGGCAGACACAGCGAGCATAGATGTACGCTCTGCGGTGCTGACCCAAATCTCAGGCAAATACCGCTGTGTGTGCTTGTTTCCTTTCTTCCTCCAGCATCTGGAGGACATGTGTAGAGAGAGAGGAAGAAGTGCTTTCATATTTTTGCTCTTGAAGGCCATCTCTCCCGGCCTTGTTTTCCCCCTCTCTTGCATTGTCTTTTGAGGAATTTGTGTTATAACAAATTTCTTGATGTTAAGAGAAAGCTCACAGTTGGCACGTGGCCTACATTCTTTGTTGATGAGATCCAGGACTGTGACTATATTTAGCATCGATCATAGGAATAGGCTTCCAGTGCTCTTTTAAAAGAGCCTCTCGTGAGAGTATGGACTGCCTGCCTGCTAATGAATCTATTGTCATTACATATTCATCTTCCAAGAAGAACTTCCGACATGAGGATAAAAGAATTTATCTTATGTTCGTTCATGCTCCTTTCATTGTCAGAGTGATGTACATTCTCTTTATGATCTGATTGACAAAAGCATTGGTGGAAGTAAAGGTTTCAGATGGTATTGGACAATTGCCACATTCTGGATAACTAATATACCTAATGGTTGCACCACATGGCATTTTTTTTTTTTTTTTTTTAAAGAGTCATTGCATTCAAACTTTTAAGTGTGTCAAGTTGTTGTATTGTGGAAACTAGTGAATGCATGTTTGTTGTCTGATTGTTAGGTAAAATAGTTCAGATAGTTCATTGTTAGGTAAAATAGTTCTAGCCAGCTTTGCTAATCAGTTGTTAAAGAAGAACTCCACTTCCAGAACAATTTACAAATAATTTACTCACCCCCTTGTCATCCAAGATGTTCATGTCTTTCTGTCGTAAAGAAATTATGGTTTTTGAGGAAAGCATTTCAGGATTTTTCTCCGTATAATGTACTTCATTGGTTCCCCGATTTTGAACTTCCAAAATGTAGTTTAAATGCAGCTTCAAAGGGCTCCAAACGAGGAAGAAGGGTCTTATCTAGCGAAACGGTCTTTTTTTTTTTTGTGAAAAATAAAAATTTGTATACTTTAAGCACAAAAGCTCAAGTCGCACAGGCTCTGGGATGTGTGTCCATGGCACTACATACTTATCTAGCGCGTTTCGCTAGATAAGACCCTTCTTCCTCGGCTGGAAAAGTTTAGAGCCCTTTGAAGCTACATTTTGGAAGTTCAAAATTGGGGCACCAATGAAGTCCATTATATGGAAAAAAAAATCCTGAAATGCTTTCCTCAAAAACCATCATTCCTTAATGACTGAAGATAGAAAGACATGAACATCATGGATGATAAGGGGGTGAGTAAATTTTTTGTAAATTGTTGTTCAGAAAGTGGAGTTCTCCTTTAAAGGCCAACAGACCTTTGCTTCATCCACTGTGGTTTGTGCACGTGGTGATTCAGTCCCTCTCATGGTCTAACATGCTGCTGAACAACCTGTCTGGAGGGGATGTTTGCAAAAAAAGATTGCAATAAAAAGAGAAGTTTCTCAGGCTGTACAGGAAATGCATGCTCAATGGTGGTTACTGACAATTCTGTGTGTTCAATTTAGCCTCTTTAAATCTTTCGAAACTTTGCATTTACCCAAAGCAAGTAATGTTATGTATCTGCTGTCTCGTTGACTGCATCTTCATTGCGTATGCCCTCATTGGAACGCTTTAAGTATGCTAGGAGCCCCAAGTCCCACTTGGGCCATCTATGTGATGGGTGTGCGTGTGCATGAGTGTGTGTGAATGAGAGACACTTCTCCTCGCTCTGTCACACACCCATGTGCTCCTGGTGCTCATTAACGAGGCTCCGAGCTCCTTCGGGATGGAGCAGAGGGGGTTTTGAGAGGCAGGGTGAGTGTTCGTATGTGCGCCGCGGGTAAGTGGCGTCTCTTAGCTTGTGCCAGCTCTCGGTGTCTCGTCACATCTGAGTACCGGTGTTGCCAACCAACTCTGCCAGTATATGAATGAGCCTGGCATCGTCATGCTAACTGCCAGAAGCAGCTTTCTGATGCTTGTCTTTGTGACAAATTTTATTTGACAGGTTGGTATGCGTCTGTGCACACTGTAGCCAGATTAGCTTCCTGTATATGATTCTTAAGTCCAAAGTGTACTTCCGTTTAGAACTGAACACATTGTCTTTCAAAATGTAGGCTTACTTCATTTGATAGCATGCACACGTGCGCTCTAGGAAGTTTCATCAGTTTTTCTCTAGAAGTTCTAACTGATTAAACTACAGTGGCAGGTAAATTTTAACACGCACTGCATTGTTGCATCATTGTGGCAATGGAGTGACCTTCAAATCCTGTTGAATCAGATATGTTGTTCAGTTAGCTAGATATAAACATGTTGACAGTTTAATTAAACTTTGGATTACTTGCTCAGCAAGATTCTCTTCAAACAGTTTTTCTAACATGCCAGTAGATGACTAGTTGATGAAAACAAGTTGAACACATTTTATGCTGACGCATAGCAGCCACTGCATTTATGCTAACAATGCAACACATACTTGTTTTATGTTTACTTACCGACACACTTGAATTGCTTTGACATTTAAGCTTGTGTAACTAGACTATTCACATACTATACCTGGGTCATTCTATAATTAGGGGTACATTTGACAATGTGAAGAAAAAAGTTTTTCAAAAACCCATATATGACCTTAAATAGCTGCTTTGAAACAATCTATGTTGTATAATATGTTATATAAATAAAGGTGCTCTGTATGAATGTGCGCATAAAATGCCATCTAGGTTTGCTACTGTCCACCATGTTACCTTTAATAGGTAACACAGTTGAAAGGTAACTTGGTTGACATTTTTATTAGTGTTTTGGGTCATGTACTCAACTACTGAGCATATGTTATGTTTAGAAATATATTTTCATAAGCAAAACTTAGTTGACAATGCTTTTTCATATATATAAAACAAGATATATTACAGTAAACACTTATTTTTAAAGCACACACAAATGTCTTGATAACCTAATCTAACTTAAGGCAAAACTATGAAGGCAATTTATATTTGAGGTCATTTTCATGCTTAAATGCAGAGTAGAATGAGCAACTTTACAAAATTGGACATCTGTTTGAACTTCTTTTTGAATAAAAGATATGGCTTTTTCAACATATAGTAGTGTGATTGGGAAAAAATATAACTGTGTACTAGAAAATTAAGCATTGGGGCTTTATATTGATGAATATATATATATATATATAAAAACTATATATACTTCACAGACATGAGATGTACCCACAACCCCCTTGTTAGTTTCAGATCATCTTATTGTTTTTAGCATGACTAAATGCTAAACTGACCAGGGGCGTAGATTTAGGGTGGACGGAGGGGATGTGTCCCCACCAATATCCTCCGACCATTGAAATGTCCCCACCAATAATTTAATCCACTTAAAAAAAAAAAAAATCGTGCTGTCAACATTAACCTTAATAGACACGCAGAAAGGGATAAATCACGTTCTCTCCTTGAGTCCTCCCGCCCCCAAAACACATATGAACATTTTGATTGGCTGTGCCTTTTCCTGCTATCATGTGAGAGGCTATGGCTGCGTTCAGATACAAGCAGCGCCAAATGCAGTGGATTTTTTTTTCCCGTGCAAGAAGGTGTGTTGGGTGACATACATGTGAGGATGGCGGCAGCACAAAAAAGAAGCTGGACATAAGGAGCTTTTTTTTCAAAGAAAAGTGTAAGTCACTTCAGGTTCGCTAGTGAATCCATCAAAGTCCATAAAAGTAACGACAACAGTTAACGTTAATGCTAGTGGGTTTTTTTTTTAACCGCTTTGACGCACATTCATTATAGCAGGGCAGGCTGTTACATTTAAACAGCTAAATGTAAAAGTATAAATATGATCCCTGTCAGTTCTCCTAATCTAATGACGACTATTTGTCAGAAATCAGTCTTGTGAAAGAAACTGATATGCTACATACTAATATTGCCATGGCTAGAATTTTGTTGACAGTTCACCAATAGACATTTAACATTAACATTACACTATTCCTTAATTTAACTTAATGAATTGCATTTCGAGTGGATTAATATCAATCGAAGCATTTCTAGTATTAATGTAAAGTGATTTTGCATTTTGCAGCATATTAAAAAAAACATGCATTCCGTGGACTGGACGGGACGGGGCGGGGGAGGGGGAGGGGTCATAGGTCCCCACCAATGTCCAGAGCAAATCTACGCCCGTAAAACTGACACTTTTAAAGTTTAAGTGTAAAGTTAGCATTGAATATGTAGTCACATGGTATAATTACCTCAGAGAAGAGTCTGTTCTGAGATTAGCATCTTTATAACTTGACTCTCAGGGAAAAAAAAAAGAGAAGTGAATAGGTTGTTTGCCGTGTGTTCCGCTGTCACAACTGTGCAATTAGCTGCTACGCTGACTTCTGGAAGCTTTGTGTCGATTCGCACATCCATGGACGCTGCAAAACACAAGCTTACGCTGAATATCTGTAGTTGTGCAGAGTCCCCGTGACTTGGCATTCGTTTTAACGTTGGGGCCAGTAATATGACTGTTCCATTCTCCTAATCGTTGTTTTCATTGCAGGCTAGCGAGCCGCGCTGCGCTCCTACAGCTCTGTTAACGCCAGTATCCAGCTCAGCATTTTTTTTACCCGAGCTGGAATGCTATATGTAGCGCGAGAAGGAAATAACTGTGGCTGCTTGCCAGGGCTTTGAGGGAAGGGGGAGGGAGAGGAGGGAAAAAAGAAAACAAACTTGAAGGCAAAGCGTTCGTGGTCGGCTCCCAGAGTTGAGAGAAGAGTTTTTTTTTTTTCTCTTCTCTTCAGACTGGAGAGGTGTGTGTGCGCCGTGAGGAGTAATACTCTATTCAGCGCTGGCTCGGCGCCAGACCGCGAGGTGATAGCGAGTGCGGGGTAATTGCTGCCTACTCGGCAGCCTGCTGGATTGTGCTCCTGGGATCCAGTGACAGCATCACGCCTCTGAGCGCTTCAGCCCACCTCGCCGTCTGCGCGGAGCGCTCTACGTGCACTCGCACGCTGATATTATTGCAGTCTCTTGGCGTAGGACCCTAGCGCGGGGCATTAGAGCAATAATACGTAGTTAATTCTTAAAACTGACACTTTGTATCGCTTGCTAATTCTGGTGTCTGTGAGAACAGCGCTGTGGTTGAGCTGCGGCTTTGCATGCAGGCTATTTTGAGCCGCGCTCTGTCTGTGTGTGCGTGAGCGTCTGCAGGTGTGTGTGTGTGTCTCTAACGAGGTGCTCTGGTGGTTTCACACAGCACACGCCCAATCAGCCGCTGTCAGGCTTCTGCAGCGCATCAGTGCGTAGAGCAGTCTCGAGGTGTGTGTGTTTGTTGACATGTCTGCTGGGAGATCTGATGTTCACCTGTCAGTGTCAGCCCCCGCACAGGAACTCGCACACGCACACACTCCCATGCCTTTTGTTTCCCTAAGCCCCGCCTTCTGCTTAACCCCGCAGGAAACAATGCCACCGCCAACCTTGCACTTCTAATTGGGCCTTTCCTCCAAATTTGTCCAGGTCTCGAAATCATTAAATTGACTGAAGTCATGTTGTGCAGTAAGTTTTAGTAAGTGTTTACAGTGCTTACAGAAATGATTACTGTTATAGTAACTTGGTGTGCTACATTTCAGTATTTTTTTTTGTGGCTTATTGAGTGGCTTATTAAGTGATATGTGTGAGCAGGTGAGAATAAATCAGTAAACTTAAGCCATATAAAGGCCAGAACTTCAATAAGTAAACATTTAGGCCTACACAATTTTATCATATACTGCTAACTTAAATGTGGTGTATACATCATAAATGAAACATGGCAAAAAAAAATCATGCTGTAGTTCATTATTTACTAGTTTAATCTATTTGAATTTATTTAAATAATTATTCAAATTACAATACATTGCAGTGCTTATTTATAAAGCACATAAAAAACATAGCTGACCAACATAAAACAAATACAGAAATAACAGACACACACAGCAAAAATATTGAATAGTATATCTTTTAAAGACAAATTGCTTAGAATCAATATAAATCTGTTAATTGTGAAAACAATTACATTTGTTCAGTAAACAGAAAAACAAATACAGAACACGGTTAAAATACAGCTAGCTGTGAAAAAAGCGATATTCATGTAGTTAAAATGTATGAAATTGAGACAAACTGAATATACTGATAGTAAACAAACTTAGTTATTGTGTTTAAAACACATTCAGTTTATAAGTACTGTTGCAGAAATGTGCCTGTTTCCTACCCGTTTAATTTATGCATGTCTGACAAACATGCATCACATTAAGTTTATTTGTTTTTTTTTTTTTTGTTTTTTTTTTAATATCAAAATAGTTGGAAAGTTTATATGCAATTCAAATACATAAATCCTTTAATAAAGCCTTTTTTTCTTTTGAACTCATTGAAATCATAGCAAACATACAGAAATGTGCCTTGGTTCTTTTCAAAGGCTTAGAATCACTGTGAAAAACACTTGCAACATCCTAGCATTGTAGAGGCAAGTTTTGCACATGCAAACACCACGTAATGTACAATTAAGAATCTAGTTTGGTAGCACTAGTTTTTGTTGAAGGTCTTTTTCCCCCATGCATTAGGCTACAGCGTCACACAGAGAAAACACTTTCCAGAATTTAGTTTAGTAACAGTAAACCGAGGTCAGATTGTGTTGTTTTTGTCATATAGCATTGTCTCTTTTATTCACGTGAAGAAGTCTTCATTACTTTATTAGTGACACGCTTCTCCTACAGTACGGTAACTGTGAGTAACACAACTCCCCCACGGCACAGGAATGTGTGTAGTTCCCCTCTCGAGACGAGCGCTCTGAGAGAGAGAGAGAGAGAGAGAGAGAGGAAGCCGTTATTGTCTGTGTGGGAAATAACATTTTAACTGGCTCTTTGAATGTCAACATATGCGGTTATTTGCTACCATTAGTGTCTTTCACCTCATCTGCAGATGAATTCCACTGAAAACCTGATGTACTCACAGTTTTTAAACATGTTTATTTTTCTGTTCTTTTTAATTTAATATTTATATTGCAATTGCTTTAGTTTTTGGCTACTATACTACTGCTGTTTATCAAATATGCCATGTTAAATAATCCTGCCATTTGGTGAAGGTCTACAAGCAAACCTGTTAATGAATGAAAATGGCTTATTTATAGCATGCCTGTGAGAACCTGACCTGTGTGGAAAATTATTCTATAGATAGATTCAGAATTGTTATAAAGGATTGTTGTCTGGAAAGGAAACTGTATTTTTTGGAAAGGAAGTCCTTCTCTTTGTTCCATTCTTAAAATCTCTCTAAAACATGATGCAGTTTTTGAAATAGTCCCAAGATCAAACAAATCATTGATCCTAAGGAAGAGGGAAAATTAAGTCGTTATGAACCATCACAATAACAGCATTTGATATTTGTCGGAGGAGGGTGTGTTTGTGAGCATTTAAGTGTGACTTTTGCTGTCTCTTTCTATATCTAAGTGCTGTAGATTGATTTTGTTTGTTTACCCGAGCAGCTGCATTGATGTTTGTCAGTGTCGTGAGTGCTGATGAGGTCTCTGCTATAGTGCTGATCTTCTCTCTCTTTACAGGATGATAATGATGGGATGCCCTGGTCGGAGGAGCGGGTGGTGCGGAAGGTGCTCTATCTCTCGCTGAAGGAGTTCAAGAGCGCTCAAAAGCGCCAGCTCTGTGACGACCTCAGCAATGGAGGAAAAGGGCCTAATGGTAAGACACAGTTTTAGTTTTTCAATCATTTTTTTTTTCATTGTGCATTTAAACGCTCAGGCAATAGCTTGTTAAATTGTACACAGGTATATTTTGGTTCAGTTTTTCACCTGCTAGGCAAGTCTGTTACCAACACTTTTATATAGGGTGACCATATTCCGGGACGTGTCCTGGCTGGGATTTCTAAATTGCCTAAAATGTGCAATTTTTGGTAATAACAGAAAAGTAGTTTGACCAATAACATGCAGGCATTGTACGTACATCAACCAATCATGGCATGCCAGAAGGTGGCAAAACAAAAACAAAACCTTGACATTTTAGGCAATTTCGAAATCCCAGCTAGGATGTGTCTGGGAAAAACAGGTTAACCATGTATGGTTAACCATTTGATATTAAAGGGTTAGTTCGCCCAAAAATGAAAATTCAGTCTTTAATTGCTCACTTTTATGTTGTTCCAAACCTGTAAGACCTTTGTTCATCTTTAGAACATTAATTAAGATATTTTTGATGAAATCCAAGAGCTTTTTGACCCTGCATAGACAGCAACACAATGACGCGTTCAAGGCCTAGAAATGTAGTAAGGACATCATTAAAATAGTCCATATGACATCAGTGGTTCAACTGTAATGTTATGAAGCTATGAGAATACTTTTTGTGCACAAATAAAACAAAAATAATGACTTTAATTAACGATTTCTACTTATGCGTCAAGGTACGCTCATGAGTGACGGCAGAGACTGACCCAGAAGAGAAGAAATTGTTGAATAAAGTCATTAGGAGTTCAAGCGCATTGCTCTGAAACCCTATTGTAATTGTTGGAATGGTCACCTATCAGCGATCTCTTTGTAAAACTGATGGTGCAGACCAAACCGTAAGTCGTAGAGACTTGAAACTAAACCGTCAGTCGCAGTCAGATTCGGTGACTGCTAAATTTTCGAGTATTTATATTTTTTTTTGTAAAACCTATTTTTGACTACTGTTTTTGCCCGATTGGAACCAAACCAGTGCAGAAAGACTCTCTAGAGGGTGAATATCAATAATTATCAAAATAATTTAACTTTCGGCTCTTTGACTTCAACCTGAGGTCGCCGAAAAAAAATCGTGGAGCTTGGCCACTTGGTGGTGCTATAAGAGGGAAAAAAAACCCTTTGAAATTGTTGTAACTGTGCAACCATTTGTCCTATCAGCATAAAAAATCTGTGTGCACGATCTTGGTTCAAAGTGCCACAAGTTTCTACAAGGACATTTGTGTACCTCAAAAAACATGGCCGCCATTGGTCGACGAATTTTGAGCACCTGTTAGACAAGGTTAACGGAGGCTGACCGGAACAACTCTGTGGGCCTGTTCCACGGCCCCAAAGGTCTGAGAAAAATTTGAAAGAGATCGGCCACTGAGGGGCGATATCGCAGTTTTTTTAAGAGCTTAATTAATACACACGATATTGGCATCATACAATAGAACTCCTTATTCCGGACAACTGTGCCTCTAGATCCACTCCTGTCAATCAAATCAGTTGTTAAATGATGATGAGATTATGTAAAAAAAAAAAAAAGCCTACTTTTGCGAACAAGTCTTAGGTTTTTCTCTTACTCTGAGGGGGGAAAAAAAGCACTGCAGTATATTTCTCTGGGTTCTCTAAGCCAATAATATCAAAAAAAGGTTGAAATGTATCCTTTGGAAAGCTATAATAGGGTCGTTTAGAAAAGGGGCCTGTCCAAATGTACCCAAAATCCTATAAATCCTAAAGGAGTTTTAAGGGGATCATACCACAGCTGGCACAACAACAGTCGTAATATTGTTTTCTTTGCACATAAAAAGTATTCTTGTAACTTCATGAAGGTTAAAACCTAAACCATTGATGTCACATGGACTATTTTAACAATGCCCTTACTACCTTTCTGGGCCTTGAACATGTCGGTTGTGTTGCTGTCTATACAAGGTCAGAAAGCTCTCAGATTTCATCAAAAATATCTTAATTTGTGTTCCGAAGATGAACAACGGTTTTACGCGTTTGGAACGACGTGGTTTAATAATTAATGACAAAATTGTCATTTTTGGGTCAACTAACCCTTTAAAATCTGTTACTAACGCATGTTTTCCAGCATATGATTGAAGCTAGCTTTGATTTAGCACTTTCTCTTTGAGTACAGTGCAAAGATAGTTTTGGTGTGATTTGATCTACTTTTGTTTGGTCAAAGGAACCTCCTAAGGAGGTTTCCAGTGAGTATATGTGTAAAACTGCCATATGATCCAGGTTACTTCAGAGCTTTGGAAGTCGTCTGATAGCTGCGTGTCTGGCACGGCAGCTCAGCACTCTGGGACTTCACTTCACACGGGCCTCAGAAAGCCAGAGCTTTCACTAAAAAGAGCTCTGAGTCTCTACAGGGAACAAAGAACAGGCCTCATACGTACGAGTCTGCACAGCCAGACAGAGGCGAGAGGGAAAGCCTTTTCTTGATGTGGGCTTACCCTTTTTATCACTCAATTGGGAAAAATAAAAATAAAAGAAATACAATAGTGAGACTCAATTCCCTTTCAGCAGTTGATAGCTTATGTCAGGAATGACAGGACGCTTCTCTTAACTTAAAGTAGACAGCATTATTTTAATATCAAGGCTCTAAGAAATAGTCTGCTTAGTATGCCATATAATGTAATCTTTCTCGCTAAGTTTCCTGGTTCACAAATATCTGAGATCACATAGGTGTTGAAAACGTTTCACTTTTAAGGTCCTAGCTCAAGTTTGTTGTCTAATGTAAATATTTTTGAAAGACTTTTTGTTGTTTTTCAAACATTGTCGGTTTTACGTCTGCTAATCAACTGATGTCCACAAACAGCGTAGTCTCTCGCAACCAAACTACTCTGAACTAAGTTTATTATTCAGAGTAGCTGCCGTGTGGCCGGCTGGTGACAGGTAATCTCGTCCCAGGAGTTCAAACGCAAACCCCTCGCCCCACATGTAAACATGCAGAGAGACTCGAGCTGAAGGGGTTTCTGTTGAGACTACGGCAGGTGGTTTGATATGCACTCTTTGAACAAACTCCTAAACTGATAATAAGCTCTTATCACAACAGTCCTTAATCTTGTTTTCTTGTTGTTGTATGTGTTACGTTGCGTTGCTACCCCAGGGTAACGCTAATCCCTTTGAACACAGGGTGTTTAACGAAGGGTGATGTATGAAGACTTTGTTCACAGATGCAAATGCTCAACAGACGCAAACTCAGCTTGTTTTGACACGCAAGGATCAGCGTCAGATTTGGATTCCATCCGTACGTGATTGAAAAATGTGTTAGTCTATATACTAATGCATCAGATGCACTTTTTTTTTTTTTGTTGTATCATCTTTTTAAAACCTCCCTTGCTAAACCAATCTCCCAGGTTGTGACTTGTTGACAGCTGTGTATGGACAGTGATGCTCTATTTTGAAGAACTAATCCTTCTTTTTCTTTGGTTTGGTTTGCTTCTTTTATTTTGCCTGTTTTTGTTTTTATAATCTCAGACCATCTAAAATGAAGCTCATTATAGTCAGTGCACAGCTCCATGAGTAATGTAGAGTCTTCAAATGTCTGAGGGAACCAAACTCTGTGTGACTGCAGATCACTACTCTTCTGCTCTGCTCCTGAAGCCCATCGTTTCCCAGCTCAGCTGGCAGAGCAGACAAAAGGGGACCATCAGGGGACGTGTTTTAGCTTTTGTGTTTCAAACAATGTGGCACTGGCGTCCATTTTGAGGCAACGTTAAGAGGACAAAAACAGCCTATTTTGGCCAAAGCAACTGTGTCTGCCACCACAGGCCAGACATGCTCTTATTAAAGGCAGTGTTGGGGAGTAACTAGTTACATGTAACGGAATTATGTAATTTAATTACAGAATAAATGTAATTGTAATCTGTTACTGAGGGAAAAAATGTGTAATTAATTTTCAGTTACTTATGAAAATGTTAACGATTACAAAGGGAGTTGCATCTGAATATTTTCACACACATACAGATTTGATGGATTTCTTTCCCAAATTGCATCGACTTCTCTTAAATATGAGACACCAGTGTTTCAGGAGTTTCGGACATAGAACAGGGCATGTTTATTTTATAAAAGTTTTATTTCTCTCTCTCTCTCTCTCTCTCTCTCTCTATATATATATATATATATATATATATATATATATATTTTTTTTTTAATTAACTTATTTTTTTTTTCTTAGAACAATCTCAAAGTAAAAAGAGGTACTAAAGTCTGATTTTGTGCTAGCTGTGCTTTAAAATTAAATTATTATCATTTTAATTCAAATGATGAAGGATTTTGAAGGTCTGGCCCTGCCTGCTTTAAATGTTTGAAAATGATTTGAACAGTTTGAAAAGTTCAGAAAATCTTTGAAAAAGATTAGACATTTAAATTTAGAAAAGTAATCAAATGTAATCAGCTACATAACTTTTAATGAAGTAATTGAAATAATTACGCTACTTATTACTTTTTAAATAGAGTAACTTGTAATCTGTAACCTGTTGCATTTGCAAAGTAACCTTCCCAACACTAATTAAAGGGGACATATGCTACACTTTTTATAATTTTTGCACCAAAGCCCACTTACAAAATTACAACTGCTTGACAAATATACAGTTTTATGCAAAAGTTTGGGAACCCCTTGCCAAAAATGTGAATATTTTTGACAAAATAAGAGAGATCATACAAAATGCATGTTATTTTTTATTTAGTACTGTCCTGAGTACGATTTTTTACATAAAAGATGTTTACATATAGTAATAAATACCAAAAAAATAGCTGAAATTATTAATGTAACCCACTTCAAAAGTTTGGTAACGCTTGGTTCTTAATACTGTGTGTGTATTAGCTATTTTTTGTTTTTTTGGTTCAAATATGCAAAAGATGCTGAAAAACTGAAGAACTGTCGTAGATCATCCAGGTAACCACACACAGTATTAATAATCAAGGGTTTTTGAAGGGGGTTATTTTAATAATTTCAGCTATTTTGGTCTTGTGGACTATATGTAAACATCTTTTATGCAAGATCTTACTCAGGTCAGTACTAAATAAAAAATAACATGCATTTTGTATGATCTCTCTTATTTTGTTAATTATTCGCATTTTCACACATTCTGCAAGGGCTTCCCAAACTTTCGCATAATAGCGGACTACTTACATAACATGCTCATAAATATCAGCTGCCACTCTGTATCTCCCAGTGATATGTCTTAGTGATATGATATCTGAATGATTAGTTTTATGACCAAAGCTGTGTAGTTTTTGTGGGGTCAAAACATGTAATGCAATGCAAAACAGTGATAATGGAGAGATGAACAAGGAAATGTTCTCCAGAAGTCTTATGTATCATATTTGATACATTAGTCATTTTATCATGATTTTTAAGAAATTATGTTTGGATCAAGTAAACCTTCAATCCAGTTAAGGTCCAGATTGCTTCAGTTAAGTAAATGTTAATTTCGAAACATTACAAACAATTTAAAATCTATTCTTTTACTTGTTTTATTTGTTTACTTTATTCACAGCAAAAAGACACAAACCATGACCTGAATGTTTCTAAAACCATACAAGAAGGCCTTTTACTTGCTAAAATTTGATATAAACTATCGAAAGTCTTGTAAGAGATTGTTTACAACAGGTTTGTGAGCAAAGGTTTGATCATTTAGAGTCCTTAGAAATTTGTGTAACAGTTAAGATTTAACTTTATAGGGTCAAGAAAACTGTAGAAGTCTAAGCATATACAGAATGGTCGTACTAGTCTTAAATGTCCAATCTGTATTTAAGTCCAGTTTTGGACCAGGCCTAGGTCAACGGACAGTGAAATGGCTCCTAACCATGCATGAAGCAGGTTTCCACGCAAGTAATTTTTGTTTATTCAGTGTTGTAATTCAGTCTAAATGTGTTTTGTATTGTTACAATTACACTCTGAGCATCAGATATGAGACAGGACACTCCTATGCCGCATTTCTCCGTTGATTCATATTCAAAATGTACTAATGCGTTGCACATCATGACAGCACAGTGCTCGCACGACATCTCGCTCTCTGTGGAAACCAGGAGGTGAACGCAGCGAGGCGACGGGCTTAGTTAAACACGCATAAATATGATTAGAGGCCCTGAAGGACAGACGGTTGATAAACCGTCACACACTCTCCCGGCCTGTAGAGAGAGAGAGAAAGAGACAGGACGTTTGGCTCCGCTAGACTCCGACTGTCTTTCACACAGCCACTCAAGTGAGACCAACATATGTAAAACACGGCGCGGGAAGCAAGCAGCCCGCGTTAAGCTGTTTACATCTGATCCTTCTCCACCCACGTCGGCTTGGCTTGGCCGGCTCTCTCGGGTTTTGGCTTCCCGTGTCGTGATGAAGGCAGCGGCTCGCGAGCTTGTTTGCTCTTGCTCTTGAGGAGTCGTTTTGAATATAGGACATGTTGTTTTGCTGCTTTTCTATTTAGAGTTAAACTGTCCCAATTTTCTCAAAGACCACGTTTGTCCTGTGAGAATAGACCTCGTAGGACTTCGCTTACACGCTTTGAAGTCCAGCCATATTGGTCTGTATATGAGAGAGAGAAGCATTTTTATAGCTTTTCATGTATGTGTTGGAGAGCAGCTTTATTGTAGTTTCTTTTTTCTCCAGCTGTTTTTCCGGCCGGTTGGAGATTTGAGGTCCAGCTCTGGGAATGTTGGATGATTCTGGATTTTCACTTAACGAATGTTACTATACACGGAAATTAAATCAGCTGAGCCGTATAAATGGAGAATGGAGTAATCCTGGATGTGCTAGTGTTAACATCCAGAGCTGTTTACATGTTGTATTAGAGGTTTCCTTGTGTTAAATGCTGTTCACACTCGGCATGTAACTCACTGGACGCTGGATCTTACTTTTAATGCAAAATATTTATTATTTGTTATTATAATTGCAGATATTATAAGCTTATGGATGAAATATGGTTTCTGCCACTGATTATTATTATTTTTTTTTCTCTTTTCTCTTTTTTTTTTCACAATTGGGACTTTTTTTTCCCCTCAGAATTACATGATATAAATTCATAATTCTGGATTTTTCTCAGACTTGCATGATATAAACAAATATAAAATCAGAATTGAAAATAAAAACGTATCAATTCTGACTTTTTCCTTGCAAATGAGAGTTTGTATCTCGGAATTCTGACTTTTTTTTTTTTCTTGCAATTCTGTTTTTCATTTTCCTTAGAATTGCAAGAGAAACTTGCAATTGTGACTTTCTCAGACTTGCATGATATAAAATCGCAACTGTGTGAAATAAAGTCAGAATTGGGAGATTAAAAACTGTCAATTCTGACTTTTTTTCACAAATGTGAGTATGTATCTCACAATTCTGACTTGTTGTCTTGCAATTCTGACTTTTTTTTTACGAAAGATTACAGGAGAAACTCGCAATTGTGTTTTTTTTCTCAGACTTGCATGATATAAAATCGCAATTGTGTGAAAAAGTCAGAGTTGAGAGATAAAAACTATCAATTCTCTTAAAATTCTGACTTTTTTCTTGCAATTCTTTTTTTTTTCTTAGAATTACGAGAGAAACTCACAATTGTGACTTATTTTCAGAATTGCATGAAATAAAATCACAATTGCTAGAAAAGTCAGAATTGCAAGATAAAAACTAGCAACTCTGCCTTTTCTTTCTCGCAAATGCGAGTTTGTATCTTGCAATTCTTTTGTGTACTTATGTTTGAACTGTGAGTTTGTCTCACAACTCTGACTCTGACTGCTGAGTGTTAAGTTTAAGTCGTGACTTTTTTTAGCCTCCATCTCTCTCTCTGTCTCTCTCTCTCTCTACGGTTGGACTCTGAAGTAAACATCTCTCTTTTTTTCCATTTGCTTGTGCTCCACTTCAGTTCTGCATTGCGTTATTAAAGTAAAACTACACTGTGGTGATGATATTTCATTTTAAATTTGATTACTTGACATGCTGCATCTGGACGTTGTTACTGTTTTTCATTTTTTTGCTGTTTCTGTCTTTCTCTACAGCTTCCTTGTCAAACGGGCAGCTGAATGGATGTGGGTCTAAGGGAGGACGTAAAGAGGACGGGTCTTGCTCTCAGAGCACAGATGGAAGCAGCGAGTACTCAGAGGACTGCCCGGCCAAAAAGAGGTGAGTGAACCGCTCTCGCTCTCTCAGAGGTCAATGTTAAAGAGTCGGTTGGATCCCTGGCGAATAACTCGAGCTGAGACTGCACTTTTAAGGACAGCTGAAGAAGAGAGTATGAAAACGGATGGCATCATTACTGCGGTATTTTCAGATGGAGGTATTTCACTTGCTGAAGACGTCAGCCTTCCTGTTTATAATTTCCCCATTTGTTTCTATTTCCAGCTTTATTTAGCAGAAAATGACAGTTAGGAAAAAAACAGCTTCATTAAAAGGAGTCAGAGGACCTTATAACAAGTGGTAATTCTTTGAAATGAATTGCTGTCATGGTCGTTTTTAATTAGTCACTTTAAGACATGCTTAAACATTTTTAATTATTAATTAAAAGCAGCAGAGTTAATATGTCCAAGTACAGTCGGTAATTAACTATTCAGCGTGTAATTTCTCAGGATGTTGTAATCTGTGATTTGGAAAAGCTCGGAGAGAGAGAGAATGCAAGCTGCTTGGAGGAGAAATATAATAGACAAGGTTTTTTTCTTTTTTTTTTTTTTTTTTTGAGCTGTGCCTTTGAGGCAGACGCTGCCTAGAAAATGGTGAGAAAAACAAGTGACGGGTCTTTTTCAGTAGAAAAATCATAAACTGCTAATTTCCATGGCCACACTGAGCTTGTAATGCACTTTCGGTGTTGATTCATATTTTTCATCAAATGTCCTGGTTAGGTTTGGTTTCTGGCTAAGCAGCTTGTCTTGTAATTTGTGTGATGTTTATTGGAACCGTAGGGCTCAAAAGAATAGTTTGGCCAAAATGACATTTCTGTCATCATTAGATGGCCATTTCAAAACCATATGGCTTCATTTCTTCTGTGAAACATAAAAACAGGGTTCGTACAAGGTGCTTAAATTGTTTAAAGTACTTGAATTTTACTTTTTGAAATTTAACGCCTGGAAAACCGTTGAAAATAGCAATATTCCTCAAGAGGTACTTGAAAAGTGCTTGAATTAATGAAAAACAATATATCTATGAAATAAATGTCTAATTTCATTAATAAGCACACGCAATTCACAAAACATCATACCTTTTTTGCTTATTCCAGTTATTGTCAGAAAACAATCAAGTTAGCCAGTAGTAGTACTGACAGTGTTGTGTAAACGTGTCTGAAGTTGCGAAAAGAGGAACAGATGATCCACATCAATTGAGTCATTTACCCTGGAGCCACTCCGATTGATTCAAACTCATTTCAAATGACTTTTACCATTTACTAGTGAAAACAAGATCAAATTAAAAGAGCAATTCATTTTCGAATTTCAACATCGCTTGTAATGATTTTAAAAAGCACGTAGTGATGGGTGAATCAGAGCTTTTTGAAACTCAGAATGAGTTAAACCATTGCGTCACAAAATGATTCACTATTTAGAAAGCGCTTCAATCGGATTGCGTCTTGCGAATCATTTATTACAGATCAGGACTTCAAAATCGCGTATATCGAATCCTTTGATTTAGATTGGAACTTTGCATATCGTGAATCATTTGTTTTAGATCGGGACTTCAAATCTCGTATCGTAACGAGTTTGTGAATCACTTTGCGAATTGAATGATTCAAATAAAATGATTCTTGATATATGATTTGAAGTCCTGAACCAAATCAAGTGATTCGCGATCCGAGTCCTGATCTGAAATGATGGTTTGCTAATCATTATTCAGATCAGGATTTCAGAGCACAGATCGCGAATCATTTGATTCCGACTGAGACTTTGTGCGGTTCGCGAATCATTTGTTTCAAATCAGGATTTCAGAGCGATTTTGTGTATTATTATTTTATTTTTAAAGTATTAAACAGTAGAACCATTAAGACAATACAGTTATAAAAAATAAAAGAAAATATACACAAATACAAACCCCTTAAGATTAATTATGTTTTACTATAGTAAAAATGTAGTATACTTTGTAATGCTTTAGTATTAATACTTTGCATGTGCTTCACTTTATTTTTGCAATTTTTATTAGAATATTTTTATTTATCTTTTTCATTTTTTTTTTAGAATTTGTAATAAAAGACATAAGTGAGTTCTGATAGAAGAGAAGTTCTGAAAGAAGTTCTTTAAAAAAAATTAAAAAGTAGTGATTGAAAAGTCCTTGAAAGTCCTGGACTTTCATTTTACAGTATCCGTTTATACAAACCCTGTAAATGGAGAAATTGAGAATAATATACTGGTCGTTCCTTTGCCTGAATTTACAATGAATGAGGACTGAAGCTTTCAAGACACACAAGCTTCATAAAAGTAGACTCTTGCACTATATTCCAAGTATATTGCTTTGTAGGATAAACAGGCCAAAATGTAAGGCATTATTCTTTTAAATCTTGACATCCGACATAGTTCTCACGAAAGGGACTTGAACTCGGACCGCAATTATGAATGAATTTAGACTCAAACGCACTTGGTTGGACTTGTACTTAAACTTGACATGGACTTTGACATTTTGGACAGTCAAATCTCAGACAAATAACAACATAAAATGAATGAAACTCAAGAATTTGAAATCGACTCAGACTTGTCTAGGTGGACTTGGACTCAGTGCTAGTTCTCATTGACACATTATGCTTTCATTTGGCCAGATTCTGGCACAGTATCAGAGCTCTACTCAACACTTAATCCAGTTCCAGAATGCATTGCTGAAAGCGCAGTGAACTAAAATCATGAAAGATGGCTGAAGTTGAAATTTCGACAGTAAATGCATGTCATTCAATGCTAAAAGCTGACAAAAAATTATTAAAAATGATGTATTTTTACCCACACGCCAGCTGTCTAAGTGTTTACCTCATTCAAACTCCCTTCTTTTATGTTGCACTTGGCATTATAATTTGGTATTTGAGGTCTTTGCCGTGTTACTCATTTTTAAGTCGCCCATCTCTATTCAAACAGGATTTGACTTTGATCTGAGTGCACAGCCACATTCAGTGCTCAATCACACATTCACATAGATGGGTGGCATTAGCATTATGGAAGACCTATTCATCAAGCCCACTGTTTAATGGCACAACTTTCATGGCGTGCCATAAACCCCCTTACAAACAGTTGCGTAGGCCCACTGAAGAGGCTTTTCTTCCTCTGGAGAGTCTGAATTAATCCCGCCACCGGCTTGGAGGGAACAAAACAGCTCTGAGCGCAGACGCCGCTTCAAAGACTACTCTGCCCAGCGCCCACCGAACGCCACACAACGCAGCGCTTCCACACCGCAGCGGCCAGACCCCAGCAGATGTCCGTTTCAACCCCCTCCTGAAAGAAACATTCACAGAGACCTTCTGTCTGGGGTTCTGTCTATCAAACCGCAAGCACCTATGGGAGATTGAGAGAGGCGGCATGTGTTTGGGCAAAAAGCACCTGTCGGCGGTTTACCTGTCACTTAATACCCTGTTACAATCGTTAATCAGAGCGCTGTCCTGGAGACATCATCATTAAAACAGCTTTACGTAGACCGAGTGGGAGGTGAAAAAGAGGCGAGATGGGCAGTGGAGATTTAAGCAGGCACAAAGAAGTAGGGAGCAGCAGATGCAGAATAAACGGTAAAGCACTGTGGGCCATTAAGGGCTTTGCTCTGCCCACACATGAGTGTGGCCTGCTCTTAAAGTGATAGTTCACTCAAAAATAAAAACTCATGTATTCACACTCATGTCATTCTAAACCTGTATGACTTCGAACATTAGGAGAGTTTTTGTAAATTGCACCCTCAGATTCCAGATTTTCAAGCCAGATATTGTCCAATCCTAATGCTATATATTTATTATTTCTTATTTGTTATTATAATTGCGTACATTATAAGCCTATGTATAAAAGACAGTTTCTGCCAGTTTTTTATTTTTTAAGTGTGTATCTCACTTTTTTTTTCTCACAGTTGTGAGTTTACATCTCACAATTTACAATTTATGTCTCAATTTTTTGTCTCAGAATTGCATGATATAAATTCACAATTTTGACGTTTTTTTTTTCTCAGAATTACGAGAGAAACTCGCAATTGTGACGTTTTCTCAGACGATGTAAACTTGCAATTGAGAGTTGAAAATAAAAACTAAATTTTGACTTTTTTTATCACAAATGTGAGTTTGTATCTTGCAATTCTGACTTTTTTTTTCTCACAATTCTGACTTTTTTCCTCAGCTTTTTCTCAGGCTTGCATGATATAAAATCGCAATTGCAAGTAATAAAATAAGAACAGAGGGATACAAACTCACAACTGCTAGAAAAAAGTCTGAATTATGAGAGAAAAATAGTAATTCTGACTTTTTTTCTCACAAATGTATTTATATCTCACAATTCTGACTTTTCTTGCAATTGCGAGTTTATATCTCACAATTCTGATGTTTTTTTTCTCAGAATTACGAGAGAAACTCGCAATTGTGACATTTTTTCAGACTTGCATGATATAAACTCGCAATTGCGAGTAATAAAGTTAGAATTGAGACATAAACTATGAATTCTGACTATTTGCATCTTGCCATTCTAACTTATTTTCTCACAATTCTGATGTTTTTTTCCTTAGAATGACGAGAGAAACTCACAGTTGTGACTTTTTCTCAGACTTGCATGATATAAAATCGCAATTGTGAGTAATAAAGTCAGAATATTGTCCTATCCTAACAATTTTAGAATTTCTTTCCATTTAATGGACTTCTATGGTGCCCACCAGTCTTGCATGTGTTGGAAGTTTGCGTTCTTGCATGTGTGTGCATGCTGGGCAACTTATTAGGCATCTGCTGCCCACATAGGACGACAACAAGGAGTCTGATTGAGGCAGTGCCAACGTCTCTCACACCTGGCCTACAATAAACCCAAAAAGAAAGCTAGGGAGAGAGAGAGAACGAAAGGGAGGGGAGAAACAGACAGAGGCACAGGTGCAGGGGCTGGCCAGGTTGCAGGGGGAGGGATGTGGAAAGCCGTTTGGGAGACGACTGCTGTTTGCATTCCCAGGATTGAGAAATAAAGAGGCCTCCAAGTTCTGCCAAGTGTCAAAGTGGCAACTTCCCATCTTTCGATTAAAATTGCAGTCGCCTAGATGTGCCGAATGCACACAAAACCCCAGTTAGAGGAGACAAGGGGGCACCAAACGTGGCAGGCGCTGAAGAGGCTTGTCTTTTTAGCGTTTATTTGTGTTTACTTGTTTGAGAACCCTTCTTAAGGAGAGGATCGTTCCAATTGTTTGTCTAGTGGCTGCGCAGTCGCTGCCAAATTACTCTTTTGTGTTGGGCCAGTGCCGCCTTTACACCATTTCTTTACTCTGGGTGTATTGAGAATAAATTTTAGTGTGTTTCTTAAGGCCTTTTCACACTATTCGTGTCAGTGTTCACTAGTGCAACTCCACAGACGTTAAACTACAGCCGTACCCATGGCAGCACAATGCACCCAGGTCAAGAGTTTTAACACAACACTCATGGATCAAACTGTTTTGAAAAATCAAGTTATATGTGTTTATTTTGCGGATTCTGAAGAAAATTTTTTATTTTTATTATTTTTTTTAGAAACATGCTTCCATAGTATACATGTCTTTTTCTTCAAAATTGCGAGAAACAATTGTCAAATAATTTTTTAATTGTTTTATTTTATTTTATTTTATGTCTTTTTATGTCTTTTTTTCTTCAGATTTGCGAGAAACAAAGTCAGATTGTGCTAGAAAAAGTACAAAACTTATTTAAAATTTTTTAAATGTAATTTTATTTTATTTTATTTTTTAGAAACACGCTTCAGTAGTATACATAAGTCTTTTTTTCTTCAGAATTGCAGGAAACAGTCAAATTGTAAGAGGAAAAAGTTACTATTTTATTGTATTTTACACGCTTCCTTTGTGTGTGTGTGTGTGTGTGTATATGTTTGTTTATATATACAGTATATATATATATATATATATATACACACGTATGTATGTGTATATGTATGTATGTGTGTTCCGGCATTTGTGGTTTATGAGGACACAAATGTGTATAATGACATGGGTACTACAACGTAAACATGGTTTATGAGGACACTTCCTGTGTCCCCGTAAAACAAAAGGCTTAAAAAAACATACTAAACAGTGTTTTATGAAATTCAAAAAGTTTGCACAGTCTCCTGTGAGGGCTAGGTTTAAGTATAGGGTAGGTGTAGGGCGATAGAAAATAGGGTTTGTACAGTATAAAAACCATTACGCCTATGGAGAGTCCCCATAAACCACAAATGCAAGAATGCGTGTGTGTGTATATGTTATATATACATGTTTGTTGCAAGTAGATGGGAGAAAAAAGAAATATATATATATATATATATATTTCTTTTTTCTCCCATCTACTTGCAACCTATTCAAGCAGATATTGCCGATCATGCCTTCAGTACATACGGCTCTATAATAGCCATATTGATTTTCCTCTAAACCCGCTGGTTGCGCTACATACTACACAATCCACTCTAATGGTATAGCAGATCGATAACTGCGACAAGCGAGGCAATTAAACATGATTGGAGCGTGACTCGTGTTTTCAGCTGTACGTGGGGATGAATTGAGAGGTATAGCGTGAGAAGACAACTCTCAGGTAGGCCGTTTGGCTCCAAACTTCAGCTGATTCACAGGGCAGGAATGTCCTGTGTTTGAGGACTCAGGCTGAGGTATTTGAACAGCAGACAATCGTGGCTGCCGATTGGCTGAGGCGGGATAAGTAGGAGCAATGAGCCATAATCTCAGTTTCTGTGCCCAAAGTATGTTAGGGCTTGTCATTTTAATGTTACTGATAGTTTAAGTGAGATGAATTCACCTCGGCATGTATGCTTTTCTATATATGCTTTTGCGGTCGCTTGGATTCCTGTCTTTTGATTGGCTCTAAAACAGTTTACCATGTTGAAAGAAGAAGTGTTGAATGGCAGCCATGCTCCATTAACTGTGCTTTAGGTTTATTTTGGCAATACCTCTGAGTTATGAACACTGCTCTTAAAGGGATAATTTATCCAGAAATCAAAATCTAGTCATTTGCTCACTCATGTTGTTCCAAACACAAATTACTGTTTTTTTTTTTTTTGTTTGTTTGTTTGTTTGTTTTTTCTTTGGAACAAAAAAGATATTTAAAAAAAATTAGCAGAATGTCTGTGCTGCTCTTTTCCAGTCTACGATGTCTTATAAATCATTCTATTGTACTGACAAGAAATGTTTCTTATTATAATCATTGTTAAAAACAATTACGCTGATTATAATTTGATTATTGTGGAAGCCAATATACATTTTCTTCAGGATTCCTTGAATAGAATTTTAAGTTTAAAAGAACAGCATTTACTTTAAATAGCTCTTTAGTAACTTTATCAGCATCTTTACTGTCACTTTTGATCAATTTAAAGGTAATTTACTCTCCCCCCTTGTCATCCAAGATGTTCATGTCTTTCTTTTTTCAGTCATAAAGAAATTGTTTCTTGAGGAAAACATTTCAGAATTTCACTATATGGAGAGAAATCCTGAAATGGTTTCCTCAAAAGACATAATTTCTTTACGACTGAAGAAAGAAAGACATGAACACCTTGGATGACGAGGGGAGTAAATTATCTGTACATTTTTTGTTCTGAGCAAGTAGTGTGTTTGTGTTCTTTTAACATCATTTCCGAGGGAGGAAAGTGTGTGTACACGTGTGTGTGCGTGTGTACACGTGTGTGTGTGTGTGTCCTTGGTTTCATCAGGTTATTCATCAGGTTAATCCAGATTTCCACAAAATCCATTTGTGATTCTTCACAGTGGTCTGGCAGCAGATGACGGTCTCGCTCTTCACGGGCCATATGATGTGTATTAACAACAAACACAGCAAGGGCTTTTTGAAAAGGAAAGGTTCAATCTGATTAGCTGGCTTTATGCCGTTTTCAGGATTCATGTTGCACAGGTTTTTGTCAGTCTGCTATGAAACAGTCATGATAACAAGGCTGCTACGTTGAGAAGAACTAGTCTACCAAGTTTGTGATAGACATGGTTTTAAAGCTGTAAAAAAATAATTAAGACACTTGTTAATATAAACAGAACATCAATAAGCAAAACTATGTTAGTGTTTGTGTCTAGACTGACATAAACTAGCTACATGCTTTTTTGACTTTTTTTTTTCTTTTTTTTTTTTTTCTTCAATTATTTATTGTTATTTAATATTTATTTTTATTACCTGTGCTGTCGTTCACAAGGAATATCATTTTGCTCTGAATTAAATGCAACCATATCTATCATGTTGTTGTATGTTGGACTATTGTGGTATAATTTATTTGAGATTTACCTATTCTTAAAGGGATAGTTCACTCAGAAATGAAAACCATCATCATTTACTCAGCTTCATGTTGTTTCAGATTGGTCTTTCGTAGAAAGAGGAATATTTGAAGAATTTTTCATAAGCAAACAATTTTGGTGACCACTGACTTCCAGTGAATTAACAAAAAACCCACCGAGACAATAATCAAAAGGTCATCTTTTGTGTTCCTTAGAAGAATGGAATTCATACAGGTTTGGAAAGTTGTGAGTGTGAGCAAAAGACAGAAATATATTTCTTGATGATTTGCTTAGCCATGTGTCATCCAAGACTTTCATGTCTTTCTTCAGTTGAAAAGAAATGAAGGTTTTTGAGGAAAAGATTCCAGGATTTTCTCTGTGTAGTGGACATTCACGATTTCAACAACATTTGCAAAACTACCATTTTCAGTGACTTCAAAATCATTAGTTTGAACGCTGGCAGCTTATTCACCACATCCACCATCAAATGACAGTTACATTTATATTTTATGCCATGCAGTAATTGCTCTACAGTAAAGCCATTCAAACCAGTTCAGTTTTTGCTGATGATATTCTTTTGTTTTATGCCTGCGGTAATAACGAGTGAAATTGTTTAATTGTCTATTAAACAGTGCCAGGAATAAAGGTGAATTGCACATGTTGAGACATCAGATATTAGAATATTTTTGCACAAAAAATATACTTGCACTAATTCAAACCCCCGGTCTCTAGCGACCCTATACACTTTTTTTTTATTTTTTTGTTTTTATAAAAAAAAATAATCAGAAAACAGACATTCTTTTGAATTGTATTTTTTTTTCTTGTTACATTGTTTGTAATGAATAGATTAAGGAATACTAAGAAAGTTCATGTCTAACTTTAAAAAATGAAGAAGGGAGAGGGTAGTAAATGACAACCCAGGTCGCTAAACACCCGAGGTATGCATTTAAGGGTTAATCACAAATGCTCATCTTGCACTAGCTCGACACATTACATAATCACGTTGGAAAGGTCACGTGTGACGTAAGCCGAAGTACCGCCCCAGTGTTTACAATGCGAACAAGCAAAGAAAGTCAAACGGCCTTTACAAAAAGGGGAAAACAAAGACGTCGTACAATCTTTAAATTGGAGGAGAAAATGAGATGTTTTCGCCCTATCCTACCTTCTTGAGTCTTTCATGATTACGCAATGCGTGAATTCGAAGAGACGCATTGCAGAGCTAGTGCAAGATGAGCATTTGTGGTTAGAAAGTATATAAATTTTATTTAGAAAAGACTGATCGTTTCACTAGATAAGACCTTTGTTCCTCGGCTCGGATCATGTAGAACACTTTAAAGCTGCATTGAAACTGCAGTTTGAACCTTCAACCCGTTGAAAAAAACCTGGAATGTTTTCCTCAAAAACCTTAGTTTCTTTTCGACTGAAGAAAGACAGACATGAACCTCTTGGACGACATGGTGGTGAGTAAACGATCAGGGAAATTTTAATTTAGGAGTGAACTAATCCTTTAATTTCGGGTGAACTTAAAATGTCCCTTCAAATGGCACCAAAAACACTGGTTGCCTTCTCAGATAGTCACTTTCTATTTAAGGCGGCAGCTCAGGCTGGATCAGACTTTACACCAGTAGTCAAAACACTAGAGATGATCCAGCAGAACTCTCTCAGCCTGATTTTGTGCATGAAAAGCTTCCCATATCCTTGGGCTCTCCGTCTCCCTTCATCTTTTTGTCGTGAGGCGTTCTAGCAGCGCTCAGTGATGCCGCCCGGCAGTGACTGACAGCGTTGGGGTGCATCGGTGTGACATCACGCATGAAGGATGTGTTAAAACAGAGGGGAGGGTGGCGTGGGTCCTCAGCGTCTGGCTCGGTGCCAGTCTAGACCACCTGTCTGAGCGCAGCACGTCTGCTCTATTGTTAAACCACACTGGCTGGGTTAAGTTGCAGCCCTGTATAAAGACTGACAGACATCTTAAGTGGGTACACGGGATTTAGACAAGGATTTTATAGGAGTGCTGGTGTCTCTGTCTGTCTCGTTCTCAACCCCCTCCCCTCTCCGCCGTAGTCTCAGCAGCTCACGCTTTCTATTACGTAACAAACAGCTTTTAGTTGCCTTTAATGAAATCATGAGCGACTGCATTAAGTATGCAGACTAGTATCCTTTCGGCATCCGTCCAGTAGCGGCTCTAGAAAGCCGTCATCGTGCAGGAACTTTATAGTAACACCTCCCAGAGTGAATGCGAGCACGGCTTCGGTTATAAATACCTCCCGAAGCCCGTAAGTCATGTAAACACACTCACGATCACATTTAAAGCAATGGAGCTCTAAAATAGGCCTGTAAATAGAAAACAGGAGTTTCTGTTTTTACACTTAGCTTGTTTTAAATGACAGAATGCATTACTGTTATTGGTCAAGTCCTGTTCTGTTTTATTCATAGTTTGAAATATGATGTTAACTCTAATTTGACTTGGCCACTGCATGCTTCCAGACAAATCAGTGTGAAATGTTGTTCGCAGCCCATTTTATTTCTGCGCTGTGGCATGTTCGGAGTAAAATAAATTTTTCTGAATCAAAAAAAAAAAATGTTTTTTTTTTAGTTTATGTACTAAAATAACTAAAAGCATATATTCAGTCTATTAAGCATATGCATAATCATACTCTAAAATTCAAAGCCATTCAGGGAGCATTTGTTTGTCACATGTTCTGGAGTTTTAAAGAGCACTTATGAGAACTCAGCGAGGCTTACAGCTGCTTTAAGTTTCTTACTGCCAGGCCTGTGTTTTTAGAAGCTGATGTAAAATGACTGTGGTGCTGAGAGAAGAGCTGATATCAGGCTTTTAGCGGTTGGATGTTTAGCGGTGATGCAGTGCACTTAAGCTAAAACATGATGGCTTAAATCTACCTTTATAATTGAATCTGTAGTGTGTTTAGATGCTAAGAGCTTTGTGTTGGAAAAAATCCATATTGTTATTCTCTTGAGGTGCATGTTAATGTCATAGCTGTGTTTTTTGTGATGAACGGCGGCATTTGTAGGTGACCGCTGAGGGGTCAGGTTTGTATTTTTCTCGTCGTGACCTTTGTGACCTCACGTCTTTGGGCTCACCTGACTAATGAGCTGATATATGAAGGCAGAGTGGTAGAGTGCAAGGTTAAAGGTCAATCCAATACCAAACCATATTTCATGGTATTGCTTGAGAACTTGACTTAGGTAGGCAGAAAAGCAATAAGAAATTAGCTGGAGTGTGTTTGCAGGTCCAAAGTTTATTCTGCATGTCTGAAATAGAGCGCTCCTCAGGGAAGGACATCAAAATCACATTCATTTATTCTCTAGCTCAGGGTCAAAGAGTATCTTTCACTAGTCTTTTTACTGAATCTTAGTGTTTTGACTAACATGGGAAATATCTGAGATTTAATTAACATTTACACCACCTTTCAAAAGTCTGGGGTCAGCATGATATTCTTAAAATTAAATCAATACTTTTTCATGTTGTTTTATGAACTTTCTATTAATCAAAGAAGTCTAAAACAAAAATGCACAGGATTAAATTTACATTTTAAAATATATTCAAATAAAAATAAATATTTAAATTGCAGTAATATTTGATAATATTACTGTTGCAGCCCTGGTGAGCATAAGAAACTTATTTCAAAAACATTTTTTAAATTTTAAAACTTTGGAACAATAGTAGGTTTTCATCCCATAAATATAATGTTCTCTCTCAAAAACAAACAAAAAATGAAATCACCGCACAATACTTTTGATTCATTTCAGTCAATCAGTTAATTTAGACAGCTAATTTTATTAAAATGTTTTTTTTAAATGATTAATTTAAATCAGAGCTCAAATAAACTGTTTGCCTGTTGGCATATTTTCCGTTAAGCTAATTAAAAAAAAAATAAAAAATCTCTGTTTTCCACCTCACAGTTTTACTTTCAAATAAAACAATTACAGATGAGTGATTTAGAAGTGCTTTGCAAGTCACATCAACTCAATCATTACAAAGACAGAGTTAATTTAAAAGAACAATTTGTTCGCAAATATTTACCCTACTTTTTATTGACCATCTAACCCAACCCTGGCTTTGTGGTTCTGCTTTGTCACTGCTTTGTAGCGATTATCATTTCAGCACTGTTTATTAGAGCGGGCTCATGAATGACCCAGAATCAGGGATCCCCTTGCACTCTCTTGGCTGCCGTGGGCTGCTCGGCACATGTGCCGCTGGCTCCTCACCGCGCTCTCAGAGCCAGCTGCTCTGCACTGGCAGAGGCTGCTGGGAGAGTTTATCAGGACCATGTGGCCCATCTGGAGCTGTTTAGCTTTAGCAGAGAGCAAAAAAAGAGAGAGAGTTAGCATGTGTACTCGAAACAGCAAGTCAGCGAGAGAATGAAAGATGTTTGGAGAACATTTGGAGAACGGGCCATTCTTCTTTATCGTACATTTTCACTTTTCTCCGTCTGGGAACATAGTAGCAAATATATGTACAAAACAGTTCAGGTCCTTGAATCTGATCTAGTGTGCGATATTCTAGTGATATCAGAACTCCAACCTTTTTACAGTTTGTATCGCTCTGCTTGTGGTATTTGTTACAGCGAATGTCATGTTGGACACCTAAATTCGCTCTAATTTCATAAATAATACTCTTTTTATATATATATATATATATATATATATATATATATATATATATATATATGTATATATTAGAATGATTGTAAAGTCCTAGTCTTTTCTCATTCAATAACAAAGCATAGTGATTGATTTACGACAGTCAGATCCAGGGTTCTGTCCATAAGAGTCTCGCATGCATTTATGCTTTGTATGTGGTGTAATTTTTTTTTTATTTTTATTTTTTTGATTGACAAGTGTTTGTGTGCGTTGCCAAGCAATTTTATTAAAGCCTATATACCACAGAGCAGCTGGACATGATGGAAGAAGGGTTTAACGATGATGGGATGCGTACCAAGCAGATTTGAACAATTAGATTTGAAGTAAACTATGTTAGAGATCACAGTCAATCTACGGTTCTTGTTTAGCTCTAAAAATACAAGTCAAATAGATGGCATATTACACAAACAGCACAAAGCAGCACGACGTATGCTGAGCATTATGAATGTCTGTTCGGCAGACACTTCAAAGCATCACATCACTGTCTGGTCGTTTTCAGAATATCAAAAGATTATAGGATTTGTCAGTTGAGAAAGGCTTAAGGCGAGGCCCAAGTAACATTTTTGGCCATGTAAATCTAAAATGCCTCTCTATAAACTCTAAGGCTGAGATATCATACCAGCACATCAAAATATACCTACAGTGTTATTCAGTTCTATAGATCACCTTGTTGGATCCATGAGGGCTGTGCTTTTCATCCTGTTATCTCAAAGTTGTCTCCATGTTAATACATGCACATGACTGAAAACAGGCTGGATGAATCAGTGTTGCACACAAAGGGTTTATACACCCTTCCTCCCCTTTCTTCCCTCCTAAAACTCAAACATCTCTGCCCCCGGGGTCTATCAGTGCCTGCCCTCTCTTCATGGCTCCATCCATCTCCCTCCTGCAATCATTCATCTCTTTCTCCCTCCCTGCGAGCTTCTCCGCTGCTCCACTCATCTGATCCGGAGAGAGCCAGAGCCTGCTGCTGAGATTAGGAGTGACTCCAGCCGCTGTGGAATGCTTTGATGCTCCGGGATCTTTGGGGGAGGTGCTGACACCGGAGGGGTCGTCCCTTTTACCCCTGGCGCCGGCAATGTGCTTTTGTTTGTGGAAGCCCTCCAACTCCTCCTGTTCGGCATGATTTGGTGATCTTTTTGAGGAGCGTCAGCCTTAAAAACAATCACACACACTAGAGAGTCCATGAGTGCATGCAGTACCTGTTTTACTTTATCGTCACGCTGTGCGCTCGAGACTGTGGAGAGGGATCACGTTACCAAAGATTTGACATTACACCAACAGAGATCACAGAACACAACTGGGCACTCTGAATGAGGCTTGTGTTTAATATCCTACCGCTGATGCAGATGGGACAGCTTCAGTTGTTTAAAGTTGGAGATTTTGACTGCCTCCTGTGATTGGAGGCAGATCAAGTAGAGGAAACTTGGGACAACTTCTCAATGTGCAAATGATTAAGCATTAACACATTTCATGTAATTGCACGTAATGTAAACCAGTTACCATGCGTGTTCCTACATGGCACCATGATATTAAACTTCATCTGGATGTTTCTGTAATATACATCATGTTGTGCCCCCCGATTGTTCACTCCAGCTCGCAACAGCTGTTGCTTGTAAAGCAGTGGAATATAAAGGTTACCAAAGCATTTTGTCACCCCACCTTTCCTAACCTCCTACGAGCCCCAGGGATCCAGACGCTGTTTCTTTTCCCTTCCGATGGGGTAAACCCAACTTCTCTCTCTTGCCGCTGTCCAGAAAGTTAATCAAAGATACAGAAGATACAGCCCCACATGTAACATCAGAGCAAGGCGTTGTTTGAAGGGTGAGGCTCAGGGATTATAGCGGGATGAATTGGGACATCCTGCCATAATCCCTCCCTCCGCGCCTCCCAGCAGGTGCTTGCCCCTCGTTTTTTTTCCTTTTTTGTTGTTTCACTTGGCTGCCCATTCACTGTTTCACTCCACTTCTGTCTGGTTCTCTCCATATATTGGCCAGCTGGGTTGATCCACAGGAGGTCTGATTTACTCTGACCTCTTTGTTGTACCTGTATCTTAAGTACACCCTTACACACAGGTGGAGGAGAGACAGGAGAAGACAGATGCAATGAAACTGGTGGCAAATACTGTACTTTGTGTCTGAAGGCATAATCTGAATGCAAATACAGTTAAAAAAAAAAAAAAAAAAAAAAAACTTGAGGCAGTTTGGATGCAGGTACTTTAGACTAAAACCATAGATCAGGGGTCTCAAAACGCAGTCCTGTAGGGCCGGTGTCCTGCAGAGTGCTCCAACCGCAATTAAACACACCTGAACCAGCTAATCAAGGTCTTACTAGGCATGCTAGAAACTTCCAGGTAGGTGTGTTGAGGTAAGTTGGAGGTAAACTCTGCAGAACACCTGCCCTCCAGGACTGAGTTTTAAGACCCCTGCTCTTGGAGACCTACTGTCCTAAAAAGTTTATTTTCAGCCTACTTCAACACACCTACCTGTGATTATTCAAGCTAGTTAGCTGGTTAAGGTGTGTTTGATTAGGGTTGGTGCTAAACTCTGCAGGACAGTGGGTCTCCAAGAGCAAAGACCTTTCCTGTAGACCAGAGGTCTCAAACTCAATTCCTGGAGGGCTGCAGTTCTGCTCCAACCAGCTCCAGCTCACACCTGCTTGGAAGTTTCTACTAATCCTGAAAACCTTGATTAGCTGGATCAGGTGTGTTTGATTAGGGTTATAGCTAAACTGTGCAAAGCTGTGGTCCTCCAGGAATCGAGTTTGAGACCAGTGCTGTAGACTAACTTGAAGGCATAGATCTTTAGATTTGTAGATTGAATTTCGAGGTAGTTGCTTGAAATTGTAGACTGAGTTGGAGGTAGATCCCTTGGCCAGCTGTAGACCAAATTGGAGACAGACCTTGATTTCTGTAGACCAGTTGGTTAGAGGTAGTAATTTGAAATCTGTAGCACGATTTGGGGCTTTAGACCAATTTGGTGGTAGATGCCTTGAAATTGTAAGCCAATTTGCAGGATAGATACTCTAAACCAGGGGTCTCCAAACTTGGTCCTGCAGGCTGGTACCCTGCAGAGTTTGGCTCCAACCCTAATTTAACACACCTGAACCAGCTAATCAAGCTCTTAGTAGGCATACTAGAAAACTTCCAGGTAGGCGTGTTGAGGCAAGTTGGAGCTAAACTCTGCAGGACACTAGCTCTCCAAGACAAGAAGAGTTTGGAGACCCCTGCCTTAAACTGAAGACTGATTTGTAAGCAAATTCATTAAATCTGCAGATAATTTTGGAATATTTTGAAAACAGAGGCAGAATTTAGAGGGAGAGATACATTGAAGCTAGAGGTGGATTTGGAGGATGCCACTTTGTCACTGGAGGCGGATATATTAAAATTCCTGGATGCCTTCTAGTCATTTCTGTTTATAAAATAAGAGATTAACATAAATGCACCCATTACCCTTTAAACTTAACCTCAGTCACAGCTCTTCATCATGGGTTTTCACCATGAGCTAAATGGTAATAGGATCACAGCCCTAGTTCCTGGAGTGACCTTACCCTGTTGTGGTTTTTATCAGCTGTAAATTATGCATGAGCCTCTTGTTAAAAGACTAGCATTGTAAGAGAACCCATATCTGTCCCATTAAGGAGTGCACAGGCTGGGTAGCTCCATGGGGCTATTGTGTTGCAATGTCTCTCGCCCACTAAGGAAGGGTAAGACCAGTGGAACCAGAATGCCCAGATCAGTCGTTCTCATGGCCCTCTTTACCCATCCTGTCTGGAGGATGTGGTTAGATCCCATCTCCACCCTCCATCACTCATGTCGCAATTTACAGACTGCCTCTCTGTGAAAAATACAGAAGGTTCAATATATCGTTCCCTGGTTGACAGGGGAGTCTTGCAGTTGAAACAAAGTTCATTTGGAGCTTGGCTTTATTTGGACTGCATCGTGAATTTTTACAGACACGTTATAATTGGGGACAGCCACAACTCCTGGGAAAATATGTAGAGCTTCAAAACACTAAAACTCTCTAACAAGTTCATGCACTATCTACTGCCTACTTAGGCGACTATTTTATAAGAAAAAACCCTAAACATCATAAACCTTCATGGGTTGCTGAATTCAATCACTTTTGTCAACAGTTTTCAGTATATAAAGAAATACATATATCTATGTTTTCATTGAGCTCTATGCAATGCATTCTGGGATTGTCTTTTATCCAAAAGATGCATGTGAGTCTATCCAAGAATTTGACCAAAATTATGCATCTTTGAAAGGTTTCTACCTTTTGGAATGGCGTTTGCATTTTGAGTGTCCACAATGCTTTTACAAGCTGTCTAGGGAACTCACTAGGTTTTGGAACAAAACTATCATTTAAGTAAACTTGTATGTTTGATTTTTAAGCTTATCAGAGTCATCAGATATTATCATGACCATTCTCTTTTCAAAGAACTCACACATTTGCATGAAGCCAAACAATATCCCAGGAAACTTTCCAGGTCCTTTCCCATTCCTCTTGTGTGTCTCCCTCTTCTGTTTGACTTTATATCATGTGAGGTTTGTATTTACACTGTATAGATGTGGTAATAGACATGCATGATGTTGTAAAGCGATTACGCTACGTCATGTCGGCTATCCCAGCATGCATCCCTATCTCTGTCACTGGATACTTGCATGCCAAACAGTTGGCCATTATACCCTGTAATGAGGAACAGATAGGATAAATTGTCCAATAAAAGCAGGCCGTCTCTGAGATTCAGAGCAGTCTAGACTGACTCGATGAACCGTGACATCCTTCGTTGTTTTACTGGATGCTTTTTTTGCACAGCTGCATCGGAACTACTCTGGTAGTTAGTTGCGTTAAAACTTCTAAAGCAGTAGTTCTCAGCTCCTAAAAATATTTAGGTTTCTTATGAAAACCATTGGAAGAAAAAGAGATTGTTTTCTTTATTTCTCCTACAAAGTATGAGTTCTCCCCTGGACCAATCTAAATGAGGTTACACCTCTGCCTGAAACACTTTAGCAATCAATAAGTAATGGGGCAGTTGGCCAGCTTGTAAGTGCTTTGTTGAATATCTAGCAGCAACGTTTTATAGTCTAGGCTTTTTAGGCTTGTGTTTCTTGGCTGAAATCTCACTCAGCTGTCATCTAGTCCCTCCAGCTATCTCCAGTGTTATGATGAACTTTTTGCCTGCGTAATCTCCATTAATTAATGTCATTGTTTGGGTGTGGAGCTGCAGACCCCGTTTGAACAGATGATGCTGGTTTTGAGTGATTATGCCTCTTTTTGAAACACAACACATGTTTAAAACTTGTGTCCACTTAAGTTTTTCCCCCATGTAAATAAACTACAGTCCATTGTAATTTCATATTCATCATAAAAGCTTCAATTAAGATTTCAAGCAAGTCAGAATGTCTATTTTCACTTCATGCCAAATTGATGTGAACAGAAGTTGCAGAGTTTCTTCTTTTTTGTGGTGTAGCGACAGTGCCTGTGCCATCAGTCAAAGAAAAAAAGAGAGAAACAATCTGTCTGCCGAACACAGCGCTGGTGAGAATTGATTAGCGATGCCGTCGCGGATTCGTCAAAGCTGCCGGGGCTTGGCAAGCCACCTCAGGCACGGTGCTCTGATTGAATGAGATTAATTTGTACAGGAGTGAATGATGTTTGTCTTTTACCCATCCCCCTTATTTTTGTTAATTCTGTGTGGGGAGAACATATTTGGCAGCAAACATCAGGCGTGGACTGAGGGGAGTGCGTGTGGGTAAAATGATGAAATGCAGCTGAAATGGAAAAAAAGTGTGTACACGCGTGCCTCCTCTGGCAGCACGTGGAGGGTGGAGAAGGAATTGAGACGTGCGACTTTCCACTGTTTTTAGTGTTCCATGCTGTTTCATGGGGAGAACTGAACTGAAATGTAGAGTCAGTGAGTTAGACGTCTCCAAAAGGAGAAGCTGTGATGAGTGAGTGCGAGAGGCCATGAAAGTTGGCAGCTTGATTTATCCTTAGTACTATTTATCAATCATCAGCTGCTGCTGAAGCCTTCACAGTGCGTAATGGAGAACTTAATTACATTTCAAAGCCTTGACGTGAAACAGACAACATCTCGCATGTGTCCGTTAATGTCAAGTCACTCGAACGCAGAGAGTATGTGCACTGATTCTTTACATGTGTGACAAAAATAGCAACATTTCCAATTGAAATGAATCAGAGATGGTTACTACAGTGTTCAGATTTACCATTTTATTTAATTTTAAATGTATTATTAGAATTATGACAATCATAATATGAAATTTGTAAGATGTAAACTCAGAATTTTCAGAAAAAGTCTCTTAATTTTGACTTTTTTTTAGGGAATTCTGAGTTTATATCTCACAGTTAAGTCAATTATGTAACAGTAAAATCACCAAAATGAAAATTCTGTCATTAATTATTCACCCTCATGTTGTTCCAAACCCGTAAGACCTTCATTCATACTTGGAACACAAGTTAAGTGTTTAACACAAGTTTTATAAGGCTATAAGAATGCTTTTGTGCGCAAAGAAAACAATCTTTTTTTCAACAATTTCTTCCTAGAGGTTTGGAATGACATAAGGCTGAGTAATTGCACTTTTCTGTATATTTCACCCATTCTCATCATGTTTCTTCACTTCAGCAAGCTTAAAAATGAGTGAAGACCTCTAAATTTGTAGCCTATATTCTTCCAGTCCTCAACTCTGTTATCAGCATTTGGATAACTATCAGAAGTAGCAGCTCTTGTGTGCTAATCGGACCAAAAAACGTGTCTGAATGTGTTCCAGATCGACTGAATTAGTCATGGCAACAGCAAGGCCCCGAGTGGAGTTTTACCATCACGAGAGCAAATGCGTTAAGATGAATTTATTGCTCTGGGCAGCGCTATCAGAGTCCCAGTGCCAAGTGGGGATTTTCAGGAGAAAAGTTTTTCTAATGTGTCCATAAACTCTCCGTTATGATTTAAAATCTATTGTTTCTATTCTCTCTCTCTCTGACTCTTAGGCCCAGACTGCATGCACAGAGGAAGTTTGCTCAGTCTCAACCCAACTCTCCAAGCACCACGCCGGTGAAGATGGCCGACCCCTCTCTGCCCACGCCACTCACACATATCACATTCCTCTCCAGACGCAAGCCCAAGACAGAAGACTTCCTCACATTCATATGCCTTCGAGGTATTGCTTCATTTTTTTAGCGTCTCTACTTCCTCACTTTACCATCCAGATATATAATAGTTTAGACCATTTTTTTTAATTCATTTTTGTTTTTAATGGTGCATGAAACAGTTTGTTTGTTTTTTTTTGTTTTTTTTTTTGGCTTTTTTTTTACCTTTATTAGGATAGGACAGATCAGAACTGACAGGAAGTGAAGTGGGAGAGATAGAGTGCGGGATGGGGATTCGAACTCGGGACACCCGTAGCACAACAGCGCTATATGTCGGCGTCGACAAAACAGTTTCAGTTAACTTTAGTCATCTCATCTAACAGATTTAACAAAGCGCACTGCAGTCCTTGCGGACAATTAAATGTGCTGTAAATGTGCGATTGCTGCATTTAGCAGTAAATTGTAGCTACCATCATTATAGGGTATTCAGCAACATAGACTGGATCCACTCAGAGGAACAACTAGTCACTGAATTTGTCAAGTTTACTGCATGACTAATTGGAAAATATTCAGGAGTTATTTTTTTGAGGCTGTTTAGACCCTATGTTTTTAGGCAGTTCAGATAAACTAAACAAGACTCTAATGTGTAGTGTTTTACAAAGGGAGCTGAGTCGTTATGTGCCATAACCAATTAGCTTTTTGCAGCTAATTATTCTACTTTCACCAATGCTAGATTTATTTGCCCCCGAACATCACATGCGATAGTCATAATTCAGGCTTGGGAAAATAATTAAATCAGACAACTCGGCATTGATGAAAATGTAAAAAATGGCTTTTTATTTTTTTACTTATTTCACCTTTTGTTCATTTTGTTCTGCATATTTATACATTTTAACTCCAGCTTTTAGTTTAGTTAACAACACTAAAATTTGTCTAAAATGATAATACCCTTTCATATCGACCTTATTGTTCGGATCATTACCCATTATATGGAAATTACAAGAAGAATAAAAATATGCATTAAACAGTAAAACTGTTTGCACTACAAACCAATGTGTTCATAATCAAGATATACATTAAAATAATAAGACGCACCAATTTGCAATATCAAGCAGCAAAAGGAGCTGATTTATACAGCTAAAAATAGCTGGATGTGGATATGACTGGAAGCCAGACACATAAAATTTACAAATGGCTGCTCTTACAGGAAAGATAATGTGGATAGCCTTTGCCCGACACCTCTGTCCAGCTCACCTGGTGTCCAGGTAAATGATCTGAACTGTAGCACCGGTGTCTGGTATCACGGCAGAGGTGGCCTTCATGCCATCTGAACTCCAGTGCTCTTGCTGCACAAACATTGACTTTTCAAAGCTAGGAGGTATCACACCAGCCGTTTCATGTTGAATAATGGAGGTGTTATCAGTTTGAAGTGTCACGGACACACTTTTACAAACACACCCACCTCTTGTGAACCAGGCTATGCCTTTCACAGGGGATTATGGGTACCTCCTACTTTCAAGGTCAGCACACAGTGTTTCTATAGAGCGAAGCTCAAATATTTAACCACGGAACAGGTAAAACTAAGGTCTTCAGGGTAACATGGAGCCTCGTTGCTAATTCATGCTCTACAGAAAGTTAATTCCATTAAAGTGATTGATAAATTGACTTTCTTCAGTAGAACAGTATGGCTTCTGCTTCTGACCTTTAAATCAAAACATACTCATTATTTTATGACATCAGTTACTGCTTTTTATAATCAGAAACACAGTCTAGATGTATTTTATGCTGATATTTACTTTTAAAGTAGTGCTGTCAAGCGATTAATGGCGATTAATCGTGATTAATCGCATCCAAAATAAAACTTTTTGTTTACGTTATTTATGTGTGTGTACTGTGTATATTTGTTATGCATATATAAATATACACGCATGTATGTATTTAAGAAAAATGCCGGTGCAGAAAGTGCAAAAATGTCAATTGATTTCGATTGTCTGCTTTTAACTGTCTGTAGACTTTGTGAGGCCCTTTTTATTGTACATTAATATTTATTTGACTCTTTAAATTCATTTACTAGGATCAGAAGTGTAGTCTGCAGATTTTCAACGTAACGATCAAAAAAGTAAAGTTTCTCTCCCGTTTCATGCATGTCCCGAGATGTGTAAAAGGTAGGAAAAGTGGAAGCGGAATGTTCCGTTTGTACCATTTAAAAAAAACCTGAAAACGAAAGCTTGCTGGATCTTGAATTTATTCTCTGGCCGGAGCTTTTACAACATAATACTTAAACCTTGCGGGAGATGGTTTAGACTGCCTCATTTCAGTATAAACTTTCCTTCCTCCACAGGATTTCAGAATAGCAGCCCAGAAATATCCTGTAACATGCTTTCCAAAAAACAAGACGTCCATTAGCCAAAATTTATGGCTGTTGCTTTCTATAAAAGTAGTCTTTTAATCACTTTATCAGGTCATCGTGTGAGTGACTGTACCGTATGAAACATTAGCTCATTGTATCAGATGCGTTATGCCCCGTGTACGCAATTGGGTCAGCTCAGGTCTTCTCGGACTTGGCCGAAACTTGACTTGGCCTGGTGTGTGAGGTCAGGGAGAGGCCAGAGCCACGCGCTGAGGGTGTTACATATCAGCCTCAACTCTCAGTGACTCTCCTAGCTGTTTTTTCCACAGCGGCAATTAGACGATGAACCGCACCTCACTAACTGTAAACCGGCCTCCTAGTGGTATTATTTATAGATGATACTCCCCTACTGAGGCCAGTGCGTATATTAGTGTGTGTGGAGCATAATGTTGCCCAAATGGCCCTACAATACACTGGTGTTATGAGAAGTGGAGAGCTGTCATCACACCATGTGTCGGTTTATCCTTCAAAGAATCCCTGACATTCAATATCTTCCAGAGGGCTCTTTACTTTGGCATGTCTGTTCCAGTCTTCAGGAGAGGCAGGCGTAAGCAGAGAGTGTTGATCTTTTGGAGGGGTGGAGGTAGATAGGATGGGTAAATACAGATCAATGGATTCTCGGTAAATATAGCCAGGGTCAAATGGGCAGTCCTACAATAGCGGAGTTATGGCTGACTGCCAGCAAAACGCAGCTCTTATCTGACACAGAGAAAGTACTTAACCGGACCGCCGTGTGCGACTGCTGAGTAGAGCACGGGCTGTGATTAATGCAATGCTGTGAAATCTCTGACGGTTCTCTCAAAAGAAGTTTTTCTGTCCTAAACAGATATAAGCTCTGGGGGTTCTGCCTTTTGAGATATCAGCAGCATAATTAGGTGTCTGTTTATTTTGTTTTTAAAATAGATTTTTATTTTTAACATCCGGATTGTGTCTTCTGACGTAATGTACAGTAATGCGCTGCAGGCACAATGCAGGAATTACACTGTGATATAAGCTGTTTTTGTTTTTATGCTGCGTGCCACTTTAAATCCTGACGAGCGTTTAAATGCATGGACAAAGCGTTTTAATGCATGTGTGTGTGTATGCATGTTTAAGCAGTCTGAATGAAATCAACTACACAAACATAAAGATTTAAAACAATCTAGACATCTGTGCAGATGAAATCCATGCCATGCCCTTTCTCTTTAAAGGGATAGTTCACCCAAAAATTAGCCCATGTTTTACTCGTCCTCAAGGCATGCTAGGTGTATATGACTTCCTTCTTTCAGATGAATCCAAACTGAGTTATATTAAAAATTATCCTTCCAAGCTTTAAAATGGCATAGATGGGTGTTTGTCCTCATCAGTCCAAAGCAAGTCTAATGAAGTGCATCCGTGGATAATAAAAAGTGTCTTGCACGGCACTGGGGGGTGAATAAAGGCCTCCTGTAGCGAATCGATGTGTTTTTGTAAGAAAAATATCCATATTTAAAATGTAAGAATCACTTTAATCTAGCTTGCGCCGACTGGTTGTACACGGAAGCAGCTCCGGGCTTTATAATGGCAGTAAATGGGTGTTGAGATTTTAAAATCCAATAAAGTGCATCAATCCATCATAAAAAGTGCTCCACATGGCTTCATGGGGTTAATAAAGGCCTTCTGAAGTGAAATGATGCATTTCTGTAAAAAACTGTATTTAAAACTTAATAAACCGTAATCTTTTGCTTCCACTAATTGTTGTACGTGTGTTCATGATGGAGTGGCGTTCCAGCGGATGACATAGGATGTAGGCATAGCGTAAGCTCTGGTGAGAATATGCTAGCCTTGCGAGCATATTCTCAAGCAAGTTTTGTTAACAGCAAAGAAAACCTCTCCTCTTGGCTTATATCAAAATCCTCCAACATTTTTACAAATCCTCATTTCGTACTTCTAATTTGTGATCAGTAATTAGTTTTGCTCTCTTGTCTGCCCTTTTTCCTTTCTCACTTCTACGCCTACATCCTATCTGCTGGAATGCCACTCTCTCGTGAACACACATACGACAGTAAGCGGAAGCTAGAAAATTACGGTTTATATTAAGTTTTAAATGTGGATATTTTACCTTCACAAAGGAGTTGCTTCAGAAGGCCTTCATTAACCCCCCAAGCCATTGAGCCATGTAGAGTACTTCTTATGATGGATGGATTCATTTTATTGGACTTCAAAATCTCAACACCCATTCACTGCCATTATAAAGCTTGGAAGAGCTAGGACATGTTTTTATAAACCCTTTGACTCTATACATCTGAAAAAAGAAAGTCATATACACCAATGTTTTTAAGCCATAAGGGTGATTAAATTTTTGGGTGAACTATCCCTTTAATGATGGAAAAAGACATTTCTTGTAATTCTCCTCCATAGATGGAAAGTCTGATTCATTTTTGAGAATACGTTTTTTTTCATACTGTACATTTCATTGAATTGTTCCAGTGATTTGCTTACTGTTCACGGAAATCCCTGTGTAACTCTGTACATGAGATAAAATGTTTTAGTGTATAGGTAAATATTGCTATTAAATCAAAATGGATATATTTACTGGCACACATTATATTATATCTATTTTATTCCATCAGATCTTTATTGAATACGTTTTAAGGATATATTTGTTTTCTTGCAAAATCTTTACTTTTATGTTGTTCATAAAAAATATATATATAAAATTCTTATTAAAAAGTATTATTAAACCGTTTCCTTGAACATGCTGAAACCCTGACATACACACTCCTCATAACGTGAGCTCGAGTAGGTATGGAGATATGGGTAAATGAATAACGTACTCTATTGCCTGTGTTGCATAACAGCTGGCTGTAACTGTATTTTTATGTGCCTTTGAATGTCCTCATGAGCATTTAGTTCAATTCTAGCGTCTCTTGGATATCGTTGACTGTCCTAAAGTCCTTATTTACGCCTCTCAGGCCACAGAAGCCGCATTCAAACCACAGCCACGTGTGTCGGCGTGAAGCTGTTGCGCTGGCGCTGTGCGCTATGAAAGAACAAAGATAGCTGATTTCAATTCAATTAAGTGCGCTGACGTGTGCGGCTTGGCGGTGGGGCAGCAGGCTGATTAAATTCTCCCGGCGACTCCTCAAGCATAGGGCAAACTGGGTTAATGGATTTGCAGACATTCAGGAATGTAAATTAGAGGAGATATAATCCATAATCCCCTCGCATTCTTGCTGCCGCCGCTGCCCAGAGACAATGTTTTTAATGTCCCCTCTTATTCTCCTCTCTCGCTGCTCTCTAGTGCACTCAATACTGCCATATGCTGTCACATAGACAGGATATACAGTAGTGCCAGGCAGGGGGGCTGTTAGCTGTCTAACATCCCTGCGCTCAAATGCCATGTACCTTGACCTGCTGGAAAACCGGTTAACCTGACAGGAGCCCTGACAACATTGGGTCAGGAAATCAACCTGGGCAATCTATAAAAGAGATAAAAATCACCTAAAAAGGAAATCTTTCTTTTCATTTACTCACCCTCATGCTGTTTCAAACCTGTATGACTTTTTTCTTATGTGCAGTCCTTCACTGAAATTTTGACACTTTTATAACAAATAAGCACACTTTAGCATACTTTTTAGAGTATTAATATACAGAAATAATACACTTTAAAAGGTTACTGTATTTACTTGAGTGTGAATTGAACATAATGTTTTCATACATTTAAATTCATGTTAATTGCATGTATTATAGTTCAAATGTATATAAATGCAGTTAGTTGAACTTTAGATATATATGTAATTTCATAATTATATTGTCTTTGAAATATGGTTAGTGTAAGTGCATTGCTGTACTTTTAATTTGACAAAGTACACTTTTAAAAAGAAACCGTTGTGAAAGTCTACTCTTTTTAAGTGACATTTCATCAATATAAACCCTGATGCTTAATTTTCTAGTACACAATTATATTTTTCCCAATATGTTGAAAAAGCCATATTGTTTGTTCAAAAACGATGTTCATAATCACATACAACCCTTTATAAAGTTGCTCAAATATAAAGCATGAAAATGACCTCAAATATAAATTAATTTCTTAGTTTTGTGTCAGATTAGGTTATCATGACATTTGGGTGTGCGCTTCAAAAATAAGCGTTTGTTGTTATATAACTTCTTTTATTTGTGTCTGAAAAAAAAAAAAAGGAATGGTTTGTCCCATTTTTGTTTTAGGTTTTTTGGGAAAAAGGAAAAAAATGTTCTTCACTTTGTCATTCTAAATGTACCTCTAATTATTGAATTATCTAGTTAAACACATTTCTTTTTTCACAAGGGTATGCTTTAATTGTATAGAAAAGTATTGGAAAGTTTTTCAAAGCTCTTACCTCATCTATGAAGCTCTTCTGAAGAAATAGTTTAGGAATTACCTGATGCTTAGTAAATGACAGAGTTTTAATTTGTGAGTAAACTATCTCTTTAGGGACACTTCCTCATTCCCTCTAACCATGTGTCTGATCAAAACAGTCCGCACGGCAACCAGCCGTCCAATCAGAGAAAGGGCTGCTTCTCAGCCAGATTTTGATTGGCTCTCCTTGAGCTTCAGTTTGAACCTCCTTTGCTTTATAAAACGGGACAAAAGAAGAGCTTCCGAAGTAGAACACTTCAGTTGTAATTATGTCTGTGCTTGAATTAAAAATGACAATTGTAATGGATGCCTTCATCTTTTATTATGATCTGTGTCAGCCTGTGAATATGAGAGCACACATAATTGGGGTTTGGAGAAGGTCTGTTTTTTATTTTCTTTCTCTCTGGGAGATGACAGATTTAGATTCGGCTCCAGAAAAAAAGAAGCTGAGAAGGCATGATTGCGATCAAATCCGGTTTGTGCACCCCAGACGCCAGTGACCGGGAGTTTAAGTTGGGCTACTCCCCATCAAGTATTCCCCTGGGGCACTCAGTAAACTTCATGGTGGGGAGAGCCTGAACAGGGGACTCATTCGGGGGGAGTATGAAACAGATTACAGCGTCACTAGCGTCCCGTTTTGGAGAGTATGTTGGGATAAAAATGGGGTTCACCCCAGTGGTTGCCCACCCGCATTTATGACCCTGGATGAGCCTCAGATCTGTGAGCTATTGGCTTTTTGACCTTTTACTCCCACAGTATGGGAGAGCGAGATAATGATAATGGCAGCCATTTTCTTAATAACTTAAGGTGCCTGGTTTGTTTGTTTGGACTTTTGTTGTGACTGAATTATGTGAAGTCTGAAAGTTGATCCTGACACATGTTTTTCTTGTGCCATATGGAGCAACCATCAAGGTGGCTTTGTTTCAAAGCAGGCTGTTGTCCTGTTTTAAATGTTAGCATAACGTAACTTTTGCTTTGTTTTGCTGTTGTTTGTTTGGTTTTTATTTTAATTGGTTTTGTTTGATTTTGTTTTGCTTGATTTTAGTTTTGGTGTGTTTGGTTCTGGTTGGTTTGCTTTGCTTTTGTTTGTTTGTTTTTTGTTTAATTTGGTTTTGTTTGGTTTTATATGGTTTGGTTTTGCTTCTTGTTGGATTTGTTTTTGTTTTGTTTTTTGTTTTTTGTTGTTTTTTTTGTTTGTTTGTTTTTTGCTTTTGTTTGGTTGGTTTTATTGGGATTGGTTTCAGGGGTGGTGTGGTTTTGCTTTTTGTTTGATTTGGTTTTATTTGGTTTGGTTTTTGGTTTTGTTTGGTTGTTTAATTTGGTTTGGCTCAGTTTTGGGTTGGTCATTACATTACATTTACATTTTACATTTATTCATTTTGCAGACGCTTTTATCCAAAGCGACTTACAGGTGGGGAATACATCAAACGATTTGTCATAAAGAGGCAAAACGACCTACGAAGTGCTCAAATTACCATATAATAGGCATTGTTCAAATAAGTACAAGCTAGAAAGGGAAAAGAGTAGAAAAAAAAAAAGAGAATATTTTTTTTTTTTTTTTTTTTTTTCAAGTCAAGTAGTGTCGAAAGAGATGGGTTTTCAGCAGTCACTTGAAGGTTGTTAGGGAGTTGGCATTCCGGTCATTGGTCAAACATTTTATGCCATCCCTCGTTTTGCTTATCTGCCATATGTATTGCACCAAACTTTTCAGCTTTCAAGTCTACATTTTTTGTTTTGTTTGTTTTTGTTTTTATTTAGCTTTGTTTTTGTTTAATTTTATTTGGTTTGGTTTGGTTTGCTTTTATTTGGCTGTTTTTTGTTTTATTTGGTTTTATTTGATTTGTTTCGGTTGGGTTGTTTTGATTTTGTTTGGTTGATTTGTTTGGGTTTATTTGGTGTGGTTTTAGTTTGATTTGGTTGGTTTGGTTTTGTCTGGTTTTATTTGATTTGGGTATGGATATATTTTGCTGTTTGTTGGTTGGTTTTATTTGGTTTGGTTGTTTGTTTGATTTATTTGGTACTCTACCAAAATGATTCTGTCTTGATTTCAATAATGTACTGTATTAGTAAATGTTTAAATTAATACTTACTACAAATAATACATGTAACTAATGTAATTAACTAATGTTAACAAACGAAACCTTATTATAAATTGTTACAATTATAGTGAACAGTAGCAAGACTAAAACAACAAGAAAGCATTTTAATCTAGTGTGAACACCAGTACGCAGAATTCTGGCCTTCTCTCGTCTCTCAGCCCTTTTACAGCCATCCATTTAACAGCACCTCGTTAAGATTTGTACTTCATTCAGTCATTTTATTTGTTCCCTAAACAGTCAACCTGTCTCCATTGCCATTATAAATGTTGTCACACAGACCATAAGTTTTAATGTGGCATGTCAAATGCTGCATGTATGCAATGACATCACCACCGCAGCCACGCCGGCCGCAGCTTCATGTTAATAGAGAGCTAATGAGAGCACATTCGCAGGGCCGTGGTTGACGCACTCATGTTTCATTCATGAGGCTGGCAGAGAACAGCACTAGATAATGATAATTGTTGCCCGGTGTGGTGCGGACGAATTGCAGACGTGCAGTGGTGCAGGTTTAAGCGCAGATGGGGCTGGAGGGGGCAGCTAATGGGCAACAGGCATTTGACATACATCACCTGCGCTGTTTGGAAGAGAAATATTGATGTTGCCAATGCAGATTCAGCTATTACTGGAGCTGCAGTGTGTAAGACTAGGTAATGTGATGTGTGTCTGAGGAAGACACTCAGAGAGAGACAGGAAGGCTGGAAATGTGGCAGAATAAAATAACCAAACACATTGATACCATAATTATGTAATTCATTATACAAAATAGATAAATAAATTGAATTAAAATTGTTTAGAGAGAGAGAGAGACTAAGAGCGACAAAGAAACAGACTGAAAAATTAAGAGAGATCTACATTTTTTAGTTTAGTTTTGTTTGTTTATTTAGCTTTGCTTTTGTTTGGTTTTATTTGGATTGGTTTTGGGTTTGGTTTTTGTTTGGTAGTTTTTTTTTGTTTGTTTGTTGTCGTTTAAATTGGTTTTAGTTTGGTTTTGGTTGCTTTGTTTTGCATTTGTTTGGTAGTTTTTTTTTTTTGTTTTAGTTCTGATTGTAGTTGTTTTGGGTTTGGTTTTTGCTGTTTGTTGGTTTTGTTTTATTTGGTTTAGTTTGTTTTGCTTGTTTTTTTTTGTTTGTTTGTTTTTTGGTTTGTTTTGATATGATTGGTTTTGGTTGGTTTGTTTTGATTTTGTTTGGTTATTTGATTTGGCTTGGTTTGGTTTCCTTTTGTTTGGTTTTTCTGTTTGTGTGTTTTTTCATTGGTTGGGTTTGTTTTATTTGGTTTGGATTTTTTTTTTCATTTTTTTTGCTTATGTTTGATTTCGGTTTTGTTTGGTTTGTTTGCTTTTGTTTGGTTGGTTTTGTTTTGTTTGGTTTTGCTGTTTGTGGTTTTATGTTGTTTGTTTGTTTGTTTGTTTAGTTTTGTTATTTTTGTTTGGTTTTGTTTGTGGTGTGGTTGATTTCTTTTGCTTTTGTTTGGTTGATTTTTTTTTTTTGCTGTGTGCTGGTTGGATTCGAGTTTTTGTTTGTTTGTTTGGTTGGTTTTGTTTTATTTGGTTTGGTTTTCTTTTGATTACGTTTGATTTCGTTTTGGTTGGTTTGTTTGCTTTTGTTTGGTTTGGTTTCAGGTTTGGTTTGGTTTGGTCTTGCTGTTTGTTGGTTTGGTTTTGTTTGGTTGGTTGGTTTTATTATTATTATTATTATTATTATTATTATTATTTGGTTGTTTTGTTTGGTTTTATTTGATTTGGATTTAGGTTTTGTTTGGTCATTGGTCAAATGTTTTATACCATTCCTTTTTTATGTATTTCCTTATCCACCACATGTATTGCACCAAACTTTTCAGCTTTCAAGCTTTGCCTCATCCAGGAGCAGTCGTTTTATTGTGGTCCTTCTCACGTGGGGCTGTGTCAGCTGGTGTGTTTTAAAGCATAGTTTCTATTAAAGAGAAACATCAGTTAGACAGTCACTCGTGGCTTCAAATCTCCACTCGGCGCACACAGAAACAGAGGAGTGTAATGTACTCAGGCGTCCTACGGCTGCGACAGTCTCTAATCTCATCCAGAGCAGCAGCTGATTTTGAGAGGATTACAGTCGCAATAGAAACTGAGATTACAGAGTTGTGCCGCTTTATCCTATTCTCTTTGGCCACTTCTGAGTAAATGCACTGGGCTTGTGGCTTCCTTTAACACTTTCTAACTCTCTCTCGCCTATCAGGCTCACCGGCATTACCCAGTAACATGGCCTACTTCGGCTGCTCTCAGGATGAGGAAGATCTGGATGATGAAGAGGAAACTGAGGAAGAGAAACCACCAAGTGTGGCGTCTACGTCATGCCAGTCTACACCCAAGAAGGGCAAACCGCCTGGCAAGATCAACGGATTCGGTAAGAACAAAAAGCGAAAAAGAAAAAAATGTATCAAAGTTTGTCTGTAACTCACTGTGCATTTGATTTTTTTTTATGACATAGTTGTTTCTTGAGCAACAAATCAGCATATTAGAATGATTAGAGGACTAGAGTAATGATGATGAAAATTAATCTTTGATTGCAGGAATATTGCGTTTTAAAACGTATTCAAATATAAAAGAGTTATTTTAAAGTGTTATAATATTTCTTAAAAAAATAAAAACAATATTTTTGATCAAGCAAATGCAGCCTTTGTGAGCATGCAAGACTTTTTTCAAAAACATTTTACAAATCTTACTGACCCCAAACTATTGAACATAGTGTAAATGTCTTATGCAAAGAAATGTACAATGTTCATGTGAAAAGAAAGAGAGAGAAGACTTGCCACTTCCTGTGTGGAGATGGGAATGTTGTGTTGGAGGGGAACGTGACGCTTCCATCTTTCCACTCCAATTATCACTTTAGTAAGAAAGGCGGTAACAAGGTGTTTATGCATTCAGCTCACAGCTGTGCCGAGTAACGGCAGGCAACACGTCGCTGTACGCTACACACACTCGCACTCACCCACGCGACAAACGAAGGAAAGACAGCCTTATAAGACAGTTTGAGCACTTTGTTGATACTCTCAATAGATGCTGTGTGAGTTTAAAGAGGGGCAGCAAGGTAATAAGGGAGCATATGTGTTAATGAAACACGATGTTATCGAACAAAAATGGTCTGTCAGCAAATAAGTGAAAGCTAAGCGCCTGTTTAATTGAGATTGTTAAAGTAATAGCAGCAATCAGCATCAAACATCAAGCTGGCATCTATATATAAACAAAAAGATACAGTGTTTATATGTACTGTAGGTCTATGGCTGTGTAGCCTACAGTTGTTTAGACGTATAGTCTGAATCCCAGATTGCATACTACACTCCTACATAGTATGAGAGATCAAGATCAGTATGCATTAAATCATCTTCCATAGACAGTAGCATGTTATAGGTGCACCTGGACTGTCTTGTCTACTTGTCTATTCTTGTTCTGAACAAATAAGCTCAGTTTTATTTCCCAAGTCACCTTAAATCGATCTTGATTGCTCGAGATTGGCCCAGATTCAAGAATTTGCTCCTTGTTCTTTACAGGCCTGAGGTTTTATGTATGTAGACTATCAACTACCTCGGGTGGTTGGATACGTGAAATGCGCACAGTCCCAGGATCACATGGCCCGCATCTCTTTTGTGCTGTCTGTCCTCGGCCTATCCCGTGCCTGTATGCAGCCCGTTGTCTGAGCTGGCCCGTGTCAGATGTGACACTTTAATACGGAGCGCAGGCAACGCTCCAGTCTTTCTCTCTCCGTGTGTCTCTGAGAGCGAGAGAAACCACAGTGCTCGGCTTTCATTCGCTGAACCTCAGTAACCCAGAGGCGTGTTTACATTTCTAAATTAAACACCTTTTATTGAGTTCAGCTGTCGGTAGCAGTTCCAAGTGCAAGCCTTACAGCGCAAAAGCCCGTCCGTTTCCCCCCTCGCTGACACGCTCTGCTGCCCGTTGATATTTAAACACTGTAAAATTAAAGTGAGCAGTCATAAATACAGAGAGCAGTTTGAATATGTGTTAATTAGAGCCGTCCAGAGGGCCTGATAACAGACAGACTGCCCTGTCCAAAAACACTGAACATGTTTTCTAAAGTATTATCCTTAGAGAAAGTATGTGTACTAATGCATTAAAAACGAACTCTCTGATGAGAGGGAGAAAGGTTTTTAGTTTGATTTGTTTTGGTTTAAGTTGTTTTGTTTAGGCTTTTGGTGTTTTTTGTTTTATGTTTTGATGTTTTCTTTTGTTTTTTGGTTTTTTTTGTGTGTGTGTTTGGTTTTGTGGTGTTCTTGGTTTTGTTTTGTGTTTTTGTCATTTTTTAGCTTTTGGTGTTTTTTGTTTTGGGGGTTTGGGATGTTTTGTTTTATGGTGTTCTTGGTTTTGTTTTGTGTTTTTGTTTTATTTTGTTGTGGTGGGTTTACTTAAAACAAAACACGAAGTCAAAACAAAACAAAAAACTGTGTTATGTTTTTACTTAACTTTTTGTTTTGGGTTTCAGTGTTTTTGTTTTGTGGTGTTTTGGTGTAGTTTTTGATATTTTGTTTTGTGGTGTTCTTGGCTTTGTTGTGTTTGTTATTTTTTATTTTGTGTATTATTTTTTATTTTTTTGTTTTGTTTTTTTTTGCTTTCAGGGTTTTTTTTTGTTTGTTTGTTTGTTTTGTGGTGTTTTTGCTTAACTTTTTGTTTTGTTGTTTTGGCTTTGGATGGTTTTTGTTTTAGCTTTTAGTGTTTTGTTTTTGTGGTGTTTACTTAAATTTTTGTTTTGTTTTGGCTTTTGGTGTTTTGTGGTGTTTTTACTTTTTGTTTTACTTTGTGTTTTTTTTGTGTGTGTGTTGTCTTGTTTTGGCTTTTAGTGGGGTTTTTTGGCTTTTGGTGTGTTTATTTATTTATTATTTTTTTAGTGTTTTTGTTTTGTGGTGTGGTGATTTTACTTAACTTTTTGTTTGTTTTGTTGATTGGTTTTGTGGTGTTTTACTTAAATTTTTTGTTATTTTGGCTTTTGGTGTTTTTGTTTTGTGGTTGTTTTACTTAAATTGTGTTTTGTTTTTGGCTTTTTTTGTTTTTTTTGTTTTGTTTTGTTTTTGTTTTTTTTTTTTGTGGTGATTTTACTTAACTTTTTGTTTGTTTTGTTGATTTGTTTCGTGGTGTTTTACTTAAATTGTTATTTTGTTTGGTCTTTTGGTGTTTTGTTTTAGCTTTTGGTATTTTGTTTTGATTTGTTTTGGCTTATGGTGTTTTGTGTAATGATAAATGTGTACAACAGTAATATGCTACTTTGTTGTCACATGGCATCAAAGTGGCGAATGGTTATTTTGCTTTATCAGTTTCAGATTTTAGACATCCATCTGGTTTGTCCCTCACACTAAAAATAGAATATCAGTTTGGGTGCATTGCATCATGGCATGCTGTAATACATAAAATGTGCTCTGCAAATGTAGTAAGTCAACCAGGTATTCTAGGCGCGCAGAAAAATTGAATGCTGTGCACAGTATATATACCATGTGGTGCAGCAGTAGTAAGCATATTGTAAACACAGCAACTCTCTCATATGTTTTTTTGGTTATCATGATCATGTTGTATCTCACTGTATACATTTAGACTAGTAGCTAGAAGCAACTTGACACAAAGGCTATGCCAGTTTGCATGCTTGTAAGTGCAAATACAGTGTGCTGGCAACATAAGTAAGTATGAAGTAAGGCAGAACTGCAGTCTTGTCAAAATTGTTTTGACAATGTATTCGATAACAGTCATAAACCTCTTGCATAGTGCAGGGAAACGTGCACAGTATCATGCCAAAACACGCTATGCTTCCACATTAAAAATCTGCAAATAGGATTATAAAAAAATATGATCTTAAACATGCTATATAGGATACAAGAATTGAATGCAAAATGTTACTAACAATGCAATGCAATGCAATATTTTGATCTTTGCAATTAAGAATATTTTTGTGCATTTTAATAATGATGTATTTTCTTCTCCACCAGTGTTGAATGGCCTTAAGGTACACAAGGACAAAGAGCTCGCTCCCAGATCCAGAGGCAGAGAGTCGTCTGTGGGGAGAGATCGCAGCGAGGGGTGTGACTCATCCAGTGAGATCTCCCATAAGCACACAGCGGCCACGGCCAAGAGCCACAACACCAACGGCCATAACTACAGACGAGCCGCAGAGGAACTCCGCAAGCAGGTACAACCCTTCATATCCATCTTTGTGTCAGTATATGTAAACCAAAGTAGGCCATAGAGTACGGTGACTGGCTACATAAAGCCGTTTTGCACACGTGTACTGGATTTGCTAGTTAGGAGGGAAACATCCATCCTGATGTGGCTTACAGACAATCAGACCACCACCATCTCTGGTACTAACGAGCCTGTCGTCTTTGAGTGCCACGAAACTGATTAATTAAGTGAACAATGAAGCTCTGAGAGCAGGGAAAGACAGATCACCTCGACTCATCAGCCTCTCAGTTTCTTTTTCTTTTTCTCTTTTTTTATGCCATCGACACTCTAATCTTGAGATTCTCAGCCTTGGGGTTGTACAAGTTAGACATCTATAGAAATCATGCAGCTTCTTGTACTTTATATGATGTGAAATGTAGACTGAAGCAAAGATGAACTCCAAAAAAAAATAAAAAATCAAAGATGAAAGGCATAGTTCACTCAAAAGAAAAAAAAATGCAATTACTCACCCTCATGCCGTTCCAAACCTGTATGACTTTTTCTTTGTGTAAAATACAAAAGATGTTTTTAAAATGCTCTACAAATTGTACAAATCGTCTTGTACAATTTGCTAAGACTTTTTTTACGAAATAAGAAGTGTGGGCTTAGCTTGAGAACTGTTTTAATCATTCTGACGAATCAGCATTTAGCAGTGCCACCTGTAAGTGGCGGTTTAACTGTTTAACCGCAATGACTGACCCAACGTTAAACCCTTGAGTCAGATGCAGCCTGTTATTATGCTGACAGACACAAACACCAAACACATTTCCACTCATCTGCTATACTTAAAACAATAAACAGCGCTGATATATGCTGCGTAATCCACAATGCTGTGAGAATCTATTAGATGGCTGTTGACCTCCCTCTCTCTCTCTAAAAGCTAATTTTCTGAAGGGTGTTCATGTGTTTAAGAGCTCTGGCATGAACATGACCCATTACACATGAGCTGAACAAGGGTTTATACTTCATTGTTTAATTGGACTTTCATTTTATTTATTTTTTATGAGCGTTTGCGTAGAATAACTTGATCTGGGAAGAGGAGAGATCTCATGCTGCTCACAGCAGGTGCAGGATCAGGTTCAGCAGGATTATTATTGGACTTTATGTTAATTGTTATCCCGAGTTAGTCTATTTATTTGTTTCATTGGATCCATGGCAGTTATTAATGAGTCTTTTTGATATTTTGTCTTTGTCTTTGAAGTTTTCTTGTTCGTTTAATGAATGGGTGCTTGGCTGTGTTTTTTTTTTTTCCCTATTTTATTTTATTTTATTTTATTTTTATTTTTTTGTTAGTTTAATGAATGGGTGCTTGGCTGTTTTTTTTTTTTTCTGTTTGTTTTATTTTCTGTTTTGTTTTGTTCTTTTTTGTTCTGTTTTTTTTTTTTTCTTTTTTTTAGTAGTTTGCATTGCTAATTTCAGCTAGTTAGAGAGCATTGGTTTAAGACATACATTGACATGTACTGTGTGTGTGTGTGTGTGGCAGCTCTGCAGATGTTCTCAGTTAAATCTTCTGCTATGCTGCAGCTGGCCTATAGCAACACATGATGTCATCTGTCCTCCCTAGCGCTCACGTGCGACCAAGATCCACTTCAGAGAGCTGGCCTGGCCTCTGTCTGTGTGTGTTCTCTTGTTTTTGTTCCTGGCTGTTAAGCCGATTTAATCGCACGTCTTTGGCCAGTCGGCTTTTAACTATTCCATCCTTCCTTCCATTCTCTTTCCGTGCTTCCTTCCTTGTTTCCCCCAGCCTGCTCTCCATTTCCCCTGGTTTCAAGAGGGTTGCCCACTGGGGACAGTCCAGTGACCTGTGTTCTCTCGCCTACGCGGTTTCTCTCTCTTTTCCACCTTTTCAGGCAGTCTAAATAATAGCTGGCAGCGTGCGGCAGGGCTCATCTGCACCCTCGGGCAGTGTTCTGGGATCAGTGAGCCCTCTAGTGGTCGCAGCGCTCCTTACACAGAGCCAAATGTTGAATTTCTGCAGCGTGCTCGCCTCGCAAGCCCTACTCAGCATCCGGCACGTTATGCTGAGTGGGATTATCATTACAATCACATTCTGCGCTCTCAGAGCCCTGCAGATGGGATGGGGCGTGCTGTAGCGCACTGACGTGTTATTTCAAAAGGGGGCGGGTGGGATGACGGGGGTCTACATAGACATGGCCGCAGCTGACATCATGCTACATTTGCTTACTCTACCTGCAGAGAGCATCCATCATGCCTGCCTCTGGGGCTGGAGTCTGTCGCTTTCTTTTATATTCTCCCCCTCTCCCTCCCGCCGTGTTTTTTTTTTTTTTCTTTTCGAGCGTCGACAAGGGGAAGCGATTGATGAAGGAGGTCACATTTCAGTCCCCCTTATCTTTTAATAGCCTCTCTTTGTTGTTTGGCTGCACCTGATAGGAATACAGTACAGCCGATGTCTTACTTCAAAAACACTCGGCAATCTCCTCGTCTGTCCGTCAGCGAACCTCTGGCCCAGGGATCACCGCAGTCTGGACGGTGTTATTTAAATGCGTCCGGAGACTTTAAAGAGGGAGGGATGGGAGTGGGTGTGGCACATGTAAAGGCCAATTCACAGCATTAATTCATTACAAAAGGCTTCCCACAAAAATCAAAACAGCACAATTAAAACAATTACTTAATATAAGGTGTGAAAATTCACATTTTGACCAAGGCACTATTTTCAATTGTGCATATCTTTGTTTTCTTTTGTTTGGTGGAAAAGCTCTGCAATTAGAACTCTTCGAATGCCTTTTTCTTTAGTAGAAATTTGTTAGGAACCCAGCGCAGGCCTATTGATATTGTTGGTTGCCATGTATACTAATACTATTTAGGGCTGCACAATAAATCGAAATTAAATCACTGTTGCGATTAAGCAAAAGCTGTGATTGTCATGCGCATCTTGTTATTGAAGCACGGTTCTGTGATCAGCAGTAAATCTCCCGAAGGCCAGAGGGCGCTCTCGCACGGAAACTCCAAATACTCCTGAAAAAGACACCCAGGAAATCACGATCGCTGCGGCTGAATAAACATAAAACTGAACTGCTTTCATTGATTCAATGTGACTAATAAACACATGACTACAACAGTATGTGGTTTATCTAAGATCTTATTATTATAATTTTCCTTATAATACAGTATATAATAATGCAAGGCCTTTATCGCTGCTTTTAGAATACTATGAAATGTTGCGTGCCTTATTCTGTGTAAGAAGCCATATCATCTCACAGAAGTATTTATTTTAAACACTCGATTGATGTTATGAAGTGAGTTTGGATTGAAAACGTTATTAAATGTGGTATTTTCACATACTTTCAGATGTAGCAGCATTTGCTACACTGAGTGTAGTTCACTGAGAAGCTACGCAAACAGCTGTCATTATCGCCAACGATTTCTTTTGATTTCAAAATAGCGTGATTAAATCGTCTGCAATAATGAACACGATATAGCGTAGCTTGTTAGTGAACTACGATTCTGTGTAGTAAATGCTGCTCCATCTGAAAGCACGTGCTGGAGATTTACTACTGATTACACAACCAGCTTTACTGAAAAAATGTGCATGACAATCGCCTTTGATTATTTGTGCAGCCCTAATACTATTATATACTCCTCTCCACAAATGTGCAAACAAAAGTGTGCTTACCTGACTGCATCATTCATGTGCTATGATTAAGGGGACTCATTCTTCCCTTTCAATGAGAGCCCTCTGCTGTCAGGAAGCACGTCGTGTTTATTTCACCTGGAGTTTTAGCCCACTAAAACCCTCCGGCTGCATCTTCTTTTCTTGGCTCTGTGAGAACACACACATAGGAAATCAAATCCTTTCTGTCTTGCCAGAAAAACGGAGCCAAAGAAAACAATGTGAAGAGAGAAGTCGAGGCTGACTATGTTTGTAGCCTGGCATAGTCTAATTCCCATGGCGGCTGTTAAACAATGAGAGGCCGGGCGTAACCCAAGCTGCATCTGCTCTGCTGCGAGGTATACTGGGGGCCTCAGATCAGCTGAAAGCACAACTCCTTTTATTTGGGGCATTAAAGCCAAATTTGAAGAACTTTAGTGTATAAAGCTGACTATGAATTGGTGCTTGAATGGGATTTTATGATTAAACTTTACTTCTAAGGATTTTTTGCAGCTGTTGGCACCGAATAAAACATTTCACTGTTTTTTTTCTCCCTCTATCTAGTGCACTTCCCCTCCCTCTTTCTTCCCTGCTGTTTCTTTGGTTTGGGGTTTTTGGAGCTCTGTTGTGGTCTGTGTTATTGTGTGAGCCGAGACATGTAGTGTGAGTCAGTATGCAAATGGACATTAGAAGCTTATTCTTCGCAGTCAGGATTGAGGAGACTGTTTGAGAATTCTCTTAGTTGATCCACTTTATGTAACATGATGATATCTTCTGTTCACTTTTAGGTCTCGAAAGTAAATGGACTCACACGGGCATCATCGCATACGGCCGGTGCCAAAAAGTCGAAAGACTTCCGTCTGCCGTCCAAAACTGTGAAGTACACAGCCACCGTGACCAAGGGCCACGTCACCTACACCAAAGCAAAACGAGAACTGGTTAAGAAAGCCAAACTCAACCACAGCAAGCACGCCGCTTCTGCTGGCCTCCGTGCTTACAGCAACAACCACCACCATCATTCCCATCATCCAACCAGCAACGGCCATGGCCGGCCCCAGCTCTCTCACTCAGGAAAAGCCCAAAGTATCAATGCAAAAACCCGCAAACAGGTGCTATTATCGAACGGGGTGCATAAGATGACTAACGGGGGCCGGCCTAATGGCAGGCTAAATGGACGCCACAGTGCCAGGGAAGAGGTGGAAGACGGCCGGCAAGTGCGGCAGGGACTGCGGAACTCAAAACGTAGAAGTGATGCCATTACGATTCTTGGAGCTGGAACTGAGAGTGACGAGGTTAAAACTAAGCCGCCTGTTACTGAGGTTAAGAAAGCTAAACTGCAAACTAGCCCACTGGAAACTCGCAGCAAGAAAGCCCTGGGTCAGTTCAAGTCCCCCAACACAGTCACTATTGCACATAGTATCACTGAAATGGCTGCCTCCCCTACTCAGAAAATGGGTTCTGCCCCTCCTCCGTCGCCCCCTGCTGCTCCCGCCTCCCCATCCATGCCCCAGAACCCCGCAACCCCCGAGCCAGCACGTCAGCGGCCCAAACGCGCTTCTGCTGGCAAGCTGATGTTCATCAGACAAGCACAGCAGAGGGCCCAAACTAACCCTGCCCTCAACCGGACCACATCCACTACCTCAGCCAGCAAAACCTTCAAACCAGCAGAGCCCACACACACGCCTCCACCACGGCCGGACAGAGACAGGGAGCGGGAGAGGAGAAGGCCAGGATGGGCGGCCCTTGGGGAGGTGCCCATTTTCAAGCCCAGCTCTAGGGAGTTTCAGGACCCTTTGGTGTACCTTGACTCAGTTCGGGAACGGGCCGAGTCGTTTGGACTGTGCAGAGTGTTGCCGCCTCCTGACTGGAGGCCAGAGTGCAAACTCAACGACGATATGCGTTTTGTGACACAGGTTCAGCGGATCCACAAGCTGGGTCGGCGCTGGGGCCCCAATGTTCAGAAACTGGCCTGCATTAAGAAGCACCTCAAATCTCAGGGCATCTCAATGGACGAGCCACCTCTTATAGGTGAGTCTACTTAAAATTCTGATTACAACTGCTTTTGTTGGTATATGGAAAAGTTCCATAAATTGGGACCTAGAAGTCCACTGCCCTGCAGAGTTTAGCAACCTGTAACTGTAATTAACTCTGAAGACCTTTCTGGAGCTTGCTCCAGTTTTGGATTAGAGCTAAACTCTGCAGGACTTTGACCCTCCAGGGTTGGATTTGAGGAACACTTTTATAGGGGCAAGGGCATAGATGGGCAACTCTGCTTTTGGAGGGATCAATGCACTGCAGATTTTAGTTCCATCTCAAATCAAACCTGCCTGAACCATCTAATCAAGAGAACTTCCTAGGACAAATTTTAGACTGGTGTGGGTTTCATATGGTTGAAACTAAAACAGTGGCCCTCCAGGAGCACCGTTGCCAATTTCTGGTCTCATAAAGATGATGATAAACAGGGCAACTTTTTGAGCAGTGTTGCTTGGGAATGTTGCCATCAACGGGCAACCAGGTAAGACGCAGGGCCCACGACTGATACTTGGGACAACTTTATAAGCAATGTTGCAACCAGGTAAGACACAAGGTGATGATACACGGGGCAACTTTTTTGAGCGATGTTTTATGGACCCTTTCCCATTGAAAATAGGCAACAAATTTCTATCTGGACACTTTAGTTCGGCCTTGGGCCCTGTGTTTCACCTGGTTGCCCGCTGATGGCAGCATTGTCCAAAGTTGCCCCATGTAACTCATTATCATTATTTGTATGTAAACCAACCAGTTAAACAGCCTCATGGTCAATTCTCAACATATGTCGTCAACGCTCTTGTTTGTCAGAAGTTGTGAAACCATATGTCGATCCAATTGCCCATTTTTCCAGACCTTGTCCAGCGCAGTTACGAGTTTGCAAGGTTTTAAAGCAGCCCTGCACCATTGCTTTACTTCAGAGGGTCCAGTCAGAATATACTGTTGAAATAAATGTTTATTGAGCCTGCTTAAATGCCGCCGGTATGCTGTAGTAATTCCTATGAGAGTTTTAAACTCTTGGTCATTGACCTTTGTTGGTGCTCACTCTCCCTCAGTTCCTTAGCTCACTTTCTCCAATCGTTATGTTTCGAAAGACAAATAAAGATGCCACGACGTTTCTCTGCTAACATATTTAAAGAATTAATGAGCTGTGAAATGTAATGAATTTTAATTCTGGAGCTGTCAATACTCATTTGGCAGCAGATGGTGCAGTGTGTCATAGTTGCAATGGTTTAGTTGAGTTATGTTCGGAAACAATACATTAACTGTTAATATACTTTCCTAATGTACAGTACATTAAACATTCACCATCATCTCTTCCCTCTCATTGTCGCCCCTTCAGGTGGCTGTGAAGTGGATCTGGCTCGTTTTTCCGAGCTGGTCTGCGACATGGGTGGAATGCAGCAGGTGATGGACCTGAAAAAATGGAGCCGGTTGGCCGACCTGCTTCGCATTCCCAAATCAGCACAGGACCGCCTGGCAAAGCTCCAGGAGGCCTACCTTCAGTACCTGCTCTCTTATGACCTGCTCTCTCCCGACGAGCACCGGCGACTGGAGCAGGAGGTACTGGCAGAAAAGGAAGCTCTGGAACGCAAGCGGGGACCCCTGGAGGGCCACTCGGATAGCGGCCAGCGGTCTCTGGCTCTTCCCCGTTACGAACCCAAGAATGGGCTCACCGGCCTCAACCACCGCAATGGCTTCCGCAATCACAACAAAGAGCCAGACACCCAGCGGCAGGCCGGCCGCCGCAGACTGTTTGCTCAGGAAAAGAAAGGGGAAAAAGTGGACAGTGATGAGGCAGATGAGGAGGCAGAAGATGAAGGTGTTCTCAGTGACCAGCACAAATGTATATACAAGGTAAGGGATGTGATAGATGCACCAAGTCCTTTGATAATGGCAGTCATGAAGCTTATCAGCAAGTTAACATCATTGTTTCCTTTCTGAATTGGCAGTATTATGTGTCAAACTTGTTTTATTCACTATATTCACCCAGTCAGACTGGCAGATGTGTCATTTCCTCAGGTAATGAAGTGTTTAGAGAGAGCATAGAGGGCTCACCGCTGAGCTGCCAGAGAACGTGCCGGAATATCAAGCGTGATGACTATGTTTGCCTGTACACTGAGCCACACTGCTGGGAAAGAAAAGGAGGAAGGCTTAATATGTGATGTGTTTTGGGTTTTAATGCTGCTGAGGTTGGCTCTACAGTAGTTGATGGATGTGTCTCTATGCTGTGCTCTGCATCACAGATCTGAGCTTCATTTCAGAGCCATGACTTGCTAAGCTCCTAGTAAGAGTGCCTATTTTGTTCCTTAGACAGATTTAAAGGTACAAAACAGTGTAGATCTGTTACAAACTCTAGTGAGCTGCCTGGTTAGGCAGTGTTTTAGACATCATAGGCGTGCTCCTGACTTGAAGCTAAATTATAGTGCTTTGAGATCCCATTTTGGACAAAATTACTCTTAGCAGTGTATGCATGTTTTTCTTCTGTACATTTGTCTGCAGAGACTTTTCATTTTACACATTTTGTTTTAAAACACAGCATTCAATGCGTCAGTGAATCAACTGTGAAATGGAATTACTTTTGGGTGTGCTTCAGGTGAAGAGCACTTTTCACAACCTGCCGGCTCCCTTATGAAGAGCGTTCAGATTCAGCCCCTTGTAGTGTTAATTTAACTAAAACAAGATGATGACGAGATGACAATACGGTCAATAAACAGTAATTGTGACTGTCATTATGCAATATCGTTGACAATAAAAGACAAGACTAAAATGTGTTTTACAAAATAAAAACTATACCAAAATCTCTTTATATTTTTACTTCAAAAAGGAGACAATTATTGTGGATTGCTGTGCATGCCTCTACTACAAGAGCTTTCATGTGTGCGGTTGCCAGATATTTCCAGCGTTCAAATTCCAGATCAGAGCTTCTCTGTTAAAAGGAAAAATGTTCATATTTTATATTTATTTATATATTGAATAGCCTATAATTATGGAAGCCCGATTCTGCCTGAATAAATCAAAGGGTATTGCAACTTTTTATCTCACAGCTCTTTCTCAGAATTATGCCATATAAACTTGCAGCTGTGAGTTATAAAGTCAGAACTGAGACATAATATTATTTATTTATTTATTTATTTATTTTTATTTTTTATTTTTTTTTTTAACTTTTGCACAAGTTTTCATTGACTAAAACTAGACAAAAATGCCCAGAAATTTAGTCGACTAAAACTTGACTAAACAACAACAGGACAAGGTTGGCTAAATATGATAACTAAAGTACATTTGATACAGGACTAAAATTAATACTAATTTAAAAGACTAAAGGTCATTGCACACTGAGTTCGAAATTTTTTATGTAAATAACCAATCATTTCGCTAGATAAGACCCTTCTTCCTCGGCTGGGATCGTTTACAACCGCATTTGGGATCGTTTGAAGCCACATTTAAACTGCATTTTGGAAGTTCAAAATCGGGGCACCATATCAGTCCATTATATGGGGAAAAATGCTGAAATGTTTTCCTCAAAAAACATAATTTCTTTACGACTGAAGAAAGAAAGACATGAACATCGTGGATGACAAGGGGGTGAGTACATTATTTGTAAATTGTTGTTCTGGAAGTGGACTTCTCCTTTAAGGAGCTGCGGGATTATCCCAAGATGTCAGTAAACTTTGATGCTTTGCTAACTGGAGCCACATATTATAAAGAAGACCACTAATTTCTGTGAACTCAGTGTTAAAGGACCTTTACAGTGCTTTGTGCTGCGAGACGAAGTGGATGAACTTGTCAGATGCAATTCTGGATTTTGGCGTTCGTTTGTACGGTGGCTCTGAACTGTCAAAACACCTCTCAAAATGCTTGCTACAGATGCGGAAAACGCAAAAAATCGAGCCCGATATGAACTTTTTGATGACGGATGAAAGTTTCGGAGGCAGTGTGCAATGACCTTAAGACTTAAAATGGCTGACAAAATTAACACTAGTCCCTTGTGAGGTTTCATTTTGGTTAGCGTTTTGCAAAAAAGTAGATTACCAATGTAAAAAGTGTGTCAAAAATATAGGGCAGAGTTGTGTGGTTCTTGTATTTGAGAGATTACTTGTGGCAAAGGAAAGAGAGAACTGTGACTGTGTGGGTATCGGTGAGAGTGTCTGTTGTGTGAGAGGGCTTGTTCCCAGGCCCTCGGCTCCTGGTGTACGTGAGGCTGAGTTCTGAGCTATAGTCTATGTAAGGTGACTCCGTCTGCCTCACCAGCCCTATAAAAATACCCCGCTGACTCTTATAGCACCCCGTCTGTCTGTCTGTGTGTTGTTGTCTGAGGTAACGCACTCTGCTGGGCGGTACGGTGAGAGTGGGCCTCTTCACAGAACGGTGCTGAATATAGGTCACAGCTCAGCTCCTCACACACACTGCACTTTGTTCATCTCCGGTGCGATACCTGGCAATTGTATTCGTCTATAGTTATCAGCACTGTCATGCGGTTGAAGAGTGAGTGTTTCTCACTTGTACTCAGAAGAATCTGAGATGTGGAACAATGAATGGGTAAAACTACAACACTCGTCAGTTATTTATAGATCAGAAAGGAAGTGCTGTCTTTAAAATAAATGATGACAAAAAGCATGCCTTTTACGTCAGGTTTTAGTCTTAATTTAAGCAGAAGAAGCCACTTTAATGGACATAAGACAACTTAATGGTATGTTAGATGTTAGCTTGTTTCCAAGATGGCCGCCAAACAAACAAACAGCTCATTCCACAGATTATATTACCATTTTCCTTACCATTTATTGTTTTTTTCCAGGGGAGATCGGTATCTCTGACCACCTTTTACAGAATAGCAAGAAATACTATGATGATGTGCTTCAACAAAGAGCCTGGGGCTGCTGAAGTTGAGGTAAACACAAACCGCTTCCTGTATTTTAACCAGATGTGTACAGTTTAGTATGTTACTACACTGCTGGTGTAAAATGTCAGCCCTGGTCAAAGGTATAATAATAGCTGCTCTATAACAAATTGTCTTTAAATAGCATGTACTTTCCGTGTTGCATATTTTATAAGCATATCCCATGACAGTTGTATCCTTTGTATCCTGTCATATTTTCTTATTTCCTGCCATTTCTCTTCATCTCCATCTGTGCTGCTTTTCTTTATATAGCAAGATTATTGGCGGATAGTGGAGCAGAGGGACTGCCACGTAGCAGTGCATTATGGGAAAGTGGACACAAACACACACGGAAGCGGCTTCCCTGTGGGCAAGTCCGAACCCTTCTCCAAGTAAGAGCTGCGTTCATTTAGCTGAATTAAAGGCACGATGGTAAGATGTGTTTTAGCGTTTATAAAAATGCTGCTATTATGTACTCTGTAGGCATGGATGGAACCTCACTGTCCTTCCCAATAACTCTGGATCCATTCTGCGCCATCTTGGTGCTGTGCCTGGTGAGTCCACTATTGTTGTCAGTTGTAGGAGGGACACTGCTCTCCACATCATGTAAAGCTCCTTTGTTGAATAAGTCATCACCCCCCTCTCTGTTCCTCTTTCTGTTGTTCTCTCTCACAGGGGTGACTATTCCCTGGCTGAACATCGGCATGGTGTTTTCTACCTCATGCTGGTCACAAGACCAAAACCGCCTTCCATACATTGATTACTTACACACTGGTGCTGATTGCATTTGGTGAGTTTTTCTTCCCCAGTACTGTCTAATCAATTATTTGGCAAATTTAAGTATTGCTAATTTGCATTATGATTTATGTGTATATATAACTTTTGTGTAATAAAATTAAGTGTTGCTGATACAGTATACTTTGATCATGTTACTGTTTTACATAATCAAAAATATATTAAATATAAATAATATAAATATTAAATATTTGTGATATAATTGATTATATGATTTTTCAATTAAAAAAAAATATTTTACCATTTACATTTTTTTTTATTTTACATTTTCATTAAAAATAATTGAATTGAACTTTTGCCCCATAAACCAGCATTGGGTTGTTAGATGATGTATGTAAAATTTTTACATAAATTCAGAAGTAAGTAAATATTTATTTATTTATTGCTTGATTAAAACAAATACAAATACAGATAAAAAACTAATCAAATATAGAATAATTAGTAATTAAATTATTTGACAAATTTAATTATTTTGTCATTTGCACTGTGATTTATGTGTGAGAATAATATTGTGTATAAATTTCATAAAATGTTAAATATTTCTGATACAGTGTACACTGGTCATGTTACTATTTTACATAAAATATATATTTTGTATATTGTATAAAAATTCTTTACTTTTTTTTTTAAATTAAATCATCAAAGATTCAAAACCTTAACAAATGATGATTATTTTCTTTTGCAAAACATTTTACACTTAATACTTTGTTCCTTTTTGTACAATTGCATTTTGTTTAGTGAATCTTGCTAATTATTTATTTTGAGATATATTCATTATAATTAAAATATCCTGAATGAGTTTTTAATTTTCTGTTTTCAGTTTTAATTTTAATTGTAATTAAGTTTAAGTAATTTTTGTAATTTTTATGAGTTTTAGTAGTTTTAGTATTTAAACTTTTTATTTTATTTTATTTTTATATATATTTATTTTTTTATTTTGATCACCAAAATGTTAATTTTGGAAATATCTCTAACTCAGCCGTGTTGTAAACATCTGCTCCTCTAGAGGGCGCAGTACTCTGTAAAACACGCAGTCACTTACAGTGTGCATTCCACTCGCGCGAGCGTCAGCTGTTTGTTTGTGTTTTCATGTGCATGACTCATCATAATAAAGCCCAGGCCTGTTTCCATAGCAACAAAGCTGGTTTAGGAGCTGGCAGACAGCGCTGTTGTCTTATGTCAACAAAACAATGACACTGACAGGAAGTTCTTCCCGTCCCGTTACAGGTATTCTATTCCTGCTGAGGAAAAGACTAAGCTTGATAAAGTGGTGCACACACTGCTACAAGCCAACGGCACGCCGGGACTTGAAATGCTGGAGAAGAACATTATGGTAAGATATTGTAGCATTACCTTTTTGTGCACTTGTGTTTCATTGCATACACATGACCTAAACATACATGTCTCTACACTTCTCCAGATTTCTCCAGAGGTGCTTTGTCGTGAGGGGATCAAGGTCCACCGTACGGTCCAGCAGAGCGGGCAGTTTGTGGTGGTCTTCCCCGGTGCATTCGTGTCCAAGATGTGCTGCGGCTACAGTGTGTCTGAAACTGTGCACTTTGCCACACCACAGTGGATGAACCTGGGCTACGAGGCTGCTAAGGTGAGTCGTTCACATTTCCACATCCTGCTTCTGAGACCCACCTGTATAAATGTTTAAGTGTTAAAAACCCTCTGCATGTTTGCTCTTCTCTCGCAGGACCTGAAATGCAGGCGCATAGCAAAACCCTTCTCTATGGAGAAGCTACTCTACCAGATCGCCACAGCCGAGGCCAAACGAGAAAACAGACTTGTGCTCAGTACAATCTCTTCTCTTCTCAAAGATCTCAGGTGAGCACTGAAAACAGAGCCTGATGTCTGGACCTCCGCTAGGAGGGAAATATAGAAACTGCACTTCATGGTCCTCTAACTGGAATTGAACACCCTTGTCTTACAGGAACATAGAGATGAAGCAAAGGCAGGATCTGTATGAAGCAGGGCTGCTCTCCTCAGCACGCTACTGCACTCACGACAACAACCAATCACCCGCTGACACCAGGAAGAAACCGCGCAAGTGGCTGGCGTTGGAGTCATCTGAGAGACGCTGTCAAACGTGCCAGCATCTCTGCTACCTATCTATGGTGAGATACAGCTCAGATTATACTAAACTGTACTGTACTGTAGATCTCAGTACTGTACCAACAAACTAAGGCTCTGTCCTAATTTGAATGCTTATCCTGTGCAACCTTCACAAACTCTCAACTCATATTGGCCAGGTTTTCAAAACAAAACCCACCCAACTGCCACTAGTCCAACTGAGTAAAAAATGTTCTGGTGCGCTTTTCGTGGTAAAAATCGCATTTCAAGGGCTAAATATTACGTTACGAAAAATGAGCAGCAGTGTTAAAGTAGCCCAATTCCATGGTGGCCCAAAAAGCATTTTTGAAAAATCTACAGCAAAAAAAAAGTATATTGTCTAGGCACGTTTGACACACTATGCTCAACATGCTGTGATATGGGATGCACCAATTCATTTCACTATTTAGGATGCTTATAGAGACAGTGTAAAAACTATACTGTACTTTAGTGGTCAGTACAGTCTATACTGTACTAACATTAATATTATAGACCAGTTCAGAGCAGACTTCACAGTTACATCACTTGCAGCTGCCAGCGCATAGTGGTGGCAGAAAAACACTGGTAACAAATGGGTAAAATGCATGGAATAAGAGTTGTGCCTTTTGATGCTAGAATCGGAATGCAAATCATTTTTATAGAATGCTGTCATCACAGACGCCATTTGAAGCTAAATGCAGATGTTTAAACAGACATACAAATTCATTGGTATTAGTAAAAAAAAAAAAAAAATTAAAAATTATAAACTCCTAAGACGACTACTAAAACTTCTGTAATTGAGGAGTTAATTTATTTTAATATTTATCACAATTTTATATAAATATTTTAATGTTTACACTCCTCATTTCTATGAATAAACAGTTTGGTAAAGCGTTAGACTGGGGAACACATTCACTAATAACTACAAGTTTTTCCTCAGTAATCTCCTAATTGCTCATGATAAGCTAGTTGTTTGTAGTAGTTTATGTAATGGATCTAGAATATGGTCAAGCAGTCAATATTGAATCAATATAACAAATAAGTAATATTTGCATACTAATAAACAGCCAATATGCTAGTAATATGCATGCTAATAAGCAACTAGTCAATAATTTGTGTTTCCTAATCTAAAGCGTTACCAAAAGCTAAAAATATGGGATGCACCAATTCATTTCACTATTTAGGATGGGTAGTATGCTTATAGAGACACAGTGTAAAAACTATACTATACTTTAGTGGTCAGTACAGTCTACATTAATATTATAGACCAGTTCAGAGCAGACGTCACAGTTGCGTTGCTTCCAGCTGCCGCGTGCATAGTGGTGGCAGGAAAACACTGGTAACAAGTGGAAGGAAATGGGTAAAATGCATGGAATAAGATTTGTGCCTTTTGATGCCAGAATCAGAATGCAAATCATTTTTATAGAATACTGTCATCAAAGACGCCATTTGAAGCTAAATGCAGATGTTTAAACAGACATACAATGGATGAAAACTGCTGATTACCCTTAAAGCATAAATTTGATTTAAACAATAGGTATATTCACATGCTGTTCATAGAGGACATATTGTATTAGCCCTACAGTTACAGCATGACATAATATAAACCTATTACTATTCACATTTTGCATAACATATTTATTTTACCTCACAATTCTGACTTTTTCTCGCAAATGCAAATTTATATTTTCTGGTTCAGACTTCATAACTCGGTTTAACTCAACAATAGTGAGTTTGTTAATTCTCAGGGTGAAAAAAATCCAGAGCTGAGGGGAAAAGAGAGAATGACGAGTTTTTTTCCTATCAGAATTGTGAGATATAATCTCGGAAGTCTGAATTTTGAAATATATACTCAAATGTATTTCTTTTTTATTCTTTTATTTCATGGCTCCATAGACTGCTACTTGAAAACTGTAATTTTCTGCAGCCAGATAAGCTCTGCCCAAAAAAAAAAAAAAAATGAATCACTGTTTGCAAACACTGAATTGGTCTATAGCACTTTGTGCAGTCTGTAACAGCTGTTCTTAACCAGGGTCTCGGCACTCTTCGAAGAGGGCTTAAAATTATGTAAAATAAGACAAAACAAGCTTTAAAATAAGCAAAAACATCTAAAGTACCATTTATAATGTAGTTTATTTTAATTTGTTTCCTTAACAACTGTCATTTTTATTTAAGAACCAGAGTTCTCACATTATCCAGGGAATGAGGGGATTTTAAAAGTGTAATTTCAAGACAAGGAAAAGTAAAGAAAGTAAAATCTTCAAAAGCCATGGACTTTATGATAATTATACACATTTTTCAGTGTTTGTCAAGCTCTAAAATATATTTTATGGGGTAGAAATTGCTGATAAATGTTCTGTTTGTGAGTAAACGATGATAGTAGTAGTAGTATTAAAAAAAAAAGGAAAAATAATAATAAATGTAACAGCAAATGACTAGAAAATTTGTGTAAATTCATTGGTATTAGTAAAAAAAAATTATAAACCCTTAAGAAGAATACTAAAACTTCTGTAATTAAGGAGTTAAATTATTTTAATATTTATTAAAATCTTATATAAATATTTTAATGTTTACACTCCTCATTTCTATAAATAAACAGTTTGGTAATGTTTTAGATTGGGGAACACATTCACTAATAACTAAAAGTTTTTCCTCAATAAACTCCTAATTGCTCATTATAAGCTAGTTGTTTGTAGTAGTTTGTGTAAGGGATCTAGAATATGGTCAAGCAGAATCAATATAACAAATATATAATATTTGCATACTAATAAACAGCCAGCAGAAATGTCTTGGGGGCCCTTGTTATCTTTGACAATAGGGGCCCTTGTAGTCAACAAGCTTAATAACCACTGATTTATCCACCTTATTCTTCAAAGTGGTAATAAGCCAATGGGTGAGACTTCCAGGTTATTAGCTGCTGTAGGGAGATAATGAAGAATAGCAATGTGCAGTAAATGGTAAAACTTTGCACTACAAACCACTGTGCTCATAATTAAGATAATACATTAAAACTATGTTGTAAGACACACCGGTTTGCAATATCAAGCAGCAAAAATAGCTGGATGCGGATGAGACCAGAAGCCAGACCCATTAAATTTACAAATAGCAACGCCAACTCTTACGGGAAAAATAAGGTGGACACAAAACTGCACTATACTACAATACTACAATACACTGTATATGCTGTTTTAACTAAATAAATCTGTACAGTACTGCAGTGTTCTGAAATGTCCTTTTTTCTATACAACACTGATTTTCATAGTAGTTTTGCCAGTGTGCGTTGTATAATCTTTTGTTCTCGCTGTGTTGTCGTCTTAATAGAACTGAATAGTTCTAGATTTGGGTCACAGGTGTTATTTTACCTCCAGAGCTGATAATTCACATTCAGTCATCACTGACTAAAATTACTGCATGTTGAAAATGAGATCTGATGTTAATTGAGTTAATGGCTGTTGTTAATGCTGCAGGTGGTGCAGGAGAATGAAAATGTGGTGTTCTGTCTGGAGTGTGCGCTGCAGTATGTGGAGAAACACAAAAGCTGCCGTGGCCTCAAGATGATGTACCGCTATGATGAGGTAAGACGCATGATCACAAACATGCCTGCAGGGGGAGCTGTTGAGACGCTTTTGCAGAAAGGACCCTACGGGTTCAACAACCCTACTACATGGACTGTTGCTGTCCCTTCATAAAATATTGTGCTCTGGCAAAGTGACAAATATTTGGGAAACACTGGCACATATTTCCACATGCAAATGAGTTTCTGTGGATTCAGTGTTGTGTTACAATTTTTGGTATTTGCTTTTGCTCACTTCTCAGATGAGAAGTTTTTCCTTTTTCCTTTCTTTCTCTGCTCTCTCAAAACAGTAACTTCAGATCTTGGAACAGTCTGTATTTTATTCACATCAGATGTTACATTTCTTATTCTCTCTCTCTCTCTCTCTCTCTCTCTCTCTCTCTCTCTATATATATATATATATATATATATATATTAAAAGACATATTAAAATGTCTAAAACAAACATATTAAAATTCATTTAATATGTTAACATTTAATTTATACCTGTGAGCAAAGCTGAATTTTAAGCATCATTACTCCAGTCTTCTGTCACATGATCCTTCAGAAATTATTCTAATATACTGATTTATTTTATTTATTTAACAAGGATACATACAATTTGTCAAGTGACCATAAAAACATTACTAATGTAGCAAAAGGTTTCTATTTCAAATAAATGCTGAAATGCTGTTCTCACAGTTTCTGTAAAAATATTAAGCAGCAAAAACATTAAGAAATCATTAATAGAGCACCATAAATAATCAATAATAATTTATAGATGGAGCTGAATGACAATGTTTTGTCTTGTTTTGTGTTTTGTTGTTTTTTTTGTTTGCTTTGTTTTATGTTCTGTTTCTGTTTAATTTTGGTGTTATTTTGGTGTTTGAATTGTTTTTTTTGTTTTGGTGTTTCGTTTTGTTTGTTACATTTTTGTAGCTTGTTTTGGTTTTTGTTTTGTTGTGTGTTTTTTTTTTTTTTGGTTTGTTTAAACATCAAATCAGCATATTAGAATGATTTCTGAAGGATCATGTGACACTGAAGACTGGAGTAATGATGCTAAAAATTCAGCTTTGCATCACAGGAAAAAATAAAATTTTTGAATATATTAAAATAGAAAACAGTTATTTTAAATTCAAATAATATTTTATAATATTACTGTATTTACTGAATTTTTGAGCAAATAAATGCAGTCTTGGTATGCATAAAAGACCTCTTTAAAAAAAATGTTTTAAACTTAGTCGGCAGACAAAGTAGAACAAAAATTAAATTTGTATACATCAAAATATTTCCAAGGTTAACTGAAACTGAACATTTTTTAGTACGGCTCACACAATAATAAAAAAAAAAAAGCCTTTTACTGACAAAATATCTAGGTTTTGAAGAATAAATTAACTGTTTTGTTTTACTACTTTTGACAATTGCTGAGATTGTTTCAAAACATGAGCCAAAGTGATTTGAGAAAAACTGTCATGTCACCCTTTTCACCATGGTTTCTCCCTATCTTTGTCCCTCAGGAGCAGATCAACAGTTTGGTGAATCAGGTGTGTGGTAAAGTCCTTGTGAGAAGCACGGCAGACGGCTGCAATGGCTCCAGCCCCACCAAACCGCCGGCCAAGCGCGGCCCCCGCAAAAGATCCGCCGTGGAGCTTTCCCTGACCCACTTGCCGACCCACCTGTCCAAAAGTGCCGCGGCTGCCGTCTCGTGAGGAACGCCGCCCGGCCGCCTATGTCAACCAATCGAATTCCTCTCCCTCTCATCATATCGTTTGTGTCTTTCATCAACCACATAGCAGGGCAGAGTTTCCTGTGTTGAAAGCAGGCTGCCTTTTTTGCACTAGCGCACTAGTTTGTATTCACCAGATGTTTGATAGCATTAAGAGACATGGTCCCAGGTGTGCATTTCACTGACAGGTGCGAGTATGATGTCATCCTTTCTTCCTGGACCCTCTTCCTCCTCGTCTTCGGCCCCATTGACTGCACACACACTCCTCCTGAACTGTGAACCTTGGGACAAATGGGTGCTTCTCTCCTCGTTTTTCCAGGCCCCTTTCCTTTGAATGTTGGTGCTCGATGGAGCTGCCCGAGAATGTTTTGTTTTGTTTTTGTTCACAGTTTCTGGTGTTTGCATTTTTTTTTTTTTCTTTTTTTCTGTTTTGTTGTTTAATTTTGGTCTTATTTGCGTGTTTGATTTGTTTTTTGTTTTTTTTGTTTCGTTTTGGTGTTTGTTTTGGTTTTTGTTTCCTTTTAGTTTAATTTAGTTTTGTTTTCTTTTAGTTTTGTTTTGATGTTTTGTTTTAGTTTTGTTTCCTTTTAGTTTTGTTTTGGTGTTTTGTTTTGGTTTTGTTTCATCTTTTTTTTGTTTTGTTTTGGTGTTTCGTTTTGGTTTTGTTTCATCTTTTTTTGTGTTGTTTTGGTTTTGTTTCATCTTTTTTTGTGTTGTTTGGTTTTGTTTCATTTTTTTTTTGTGTTGTTTTGGTTTTGTTTCATCTTGTTTTGTTTTGGTGTTTGTTTTGCGTATTGTTTTGGTTTTTGCTTTTAGTTGTTTTTGGTTTTGATACCTTTTAGTTTTGTTTTTATGTTTTTGGTGTTTTGTTTTGTTTTCGTTTTGGTGTTTTGTTTTGGGTTTGTTCTGTTTTGCTTTTTTTCGTTTTGGTGTTTGTTTTGCTTATTGTTTTGCTTATTGTCTTTTTTTTTTTGCTTTTAGTTCTTTTGTTGTTGTTACCATTTAGTTTTGTTTTGATGTTTTGTTATGTTTTGTAAGGTTTGTTCTGTCTTGTTTTGTTTTTTGGTGTTTGTTTTACTTATTGTTTTGGTTTTTGCTTTTAGTTGTTTTGATTTTGTTTCCTTTTTTTTATTTTTTGGTGTTTTGTTTTTTTTTGTTTGTTTTGTTTTGTTTGTCTTATTTTGTTTTTTGTGGGTTTTTATTTATTTATTTATTTTTTTAATTTTGGTGTTTGTTTTTTTTCCTTTTAGTTTTGTTTTAGTGCTTTGTTTTGGTATTTCGTTTTGTTTTTTTTGTTTTGTTTTGTTTATAGCATCACATTTCATTTAGTCCCCATGCAGCTCCTCTGCGGAAGACGCAGCTCTAAAGACAGTGAACACTTGAAATTTAGCTTGTTTTAATATTTGTTTTTTTTGTTTTTTTTTAAAAAAAGAGGAAGTACTGTGTGTTTTTATTTTTGACTGGGTTTTATTTCACACTTTCCTCTGTGGATTCGGGGAACGCTGGTTTCACAGCAGCGGGTCGGGCTGTACTTGAGGAAGTGGGTGTTAGGGAATGAACGAGTGGGTCCCGTCCCAGCAGTGAGAGGGGTTCCTCCTACGCTGACGCTTACGAGCGATAACTGTGCCTGATGTTTAGCGGGGAGCTCTTTCTTTATTTTGGTGCTGTTGTTTTTGTTTTTCGTTTTTGTTTTACTGTATATCAATACAAAAAAGGTAATAAAAGGAAGCGCTGTCCGCTAGCCTTCTTATCCCACAGGACGGAAGAGCCCGGAGGCTTTTTCCGCTTCTAGATGTGCAATCGTGTCAACATTCCATTCTTCCAGACTTATTGATTCATCTGTACCAGTTAACATTAATTATATTATATTATTGTAATTATTATATTTTGTGTTTTTGACTTTTGATTTTCTCTTTTGTTCTGATGTGCTATCTCAAGTTAGAGCCACTATTCAGAGGGTGTAAAATGTGAAATACAAGTCCATTTTGTTTCTTTATTGTTATTGTTTCTTTTTGTTCTGTCTTCTCCTTTTTTGCAGAAGTATCATTGATTTAAAGAAACGTAAGAAAAATCACCTTTTTGTACATAATCCTGTAAATGTCTTTAATACTTGAGCCTTTGTTGGAGTGACAGAAGGAGCAGATAGATAGATGGATGATGTCAGATGAAGAAAAGCCTTACATTTCAGTTTCTTCAGCTGTGGGAGTTTGATGCGTACAGGGTTGCTCTGGTAATGTGTATAAATTTTAAGTGCTGCTTACATCACTGAGGACTAAGATACGGAGTCGCGATTTCCCCCTAGTTTTGTTTTTTAGGTTTACTTTTTTAAATAAAAGGGAAAATGTTTTCACAAAAAAAAAAAAGTTTTTACATTTTCATTTCTGAAAATTCAACATTGTAGTAGCTACTCATGTTGCACTGAGCTTGCCAGTGGTGACTGTCAAGGAAAAAAAAAACTATAATCCAGTTGTTGGTTGTTGTCCTTAACAGAAGACTGAACTGTTTTAGGAGTATTTAATGAAAACCAAGTCGGGTGTTTTCAACAAAAAACAGCGGTTGTCAAGTTTTTATGGCCTTACGATGTATTTTATTTTTGTTCCTTTTTCTACAATATGAGAGATTTGCTCACGGTCAGGCGAGTTAATTTATTAGCACTGCGTTTCAGCTTTTCCTCTCACGAGGAAAGATTTCATGTTGGTTATATTGCCAGTTTTATTTTGGTTTTCTTTGTTTTGTTTTGTTTTTTACTTTTTCAATTTGTACTTAAGGTTTAATAAAAACTCATGGACAATTCACTGTCAGTCTGTGCTCTTTGTTGCTGAACTTTATATTGATTTAAAGGACAATGTGTGGAAAAAGGGAATCTTTTCTGACACATGAACCCCCACACTCTCAGATGATATATATAGATATATATATATATATATATATATATATATATATATATATATATATATATATATATAGATATATATATATATATATATATATATATATATATATATATATATATATATATCAATACTAATATTAAATGTATTATTTTATTTTTCTAAATATAATAAATTGTAAGAATGTAAGATTTTGTTATTTATCTATTATTATTAATATTGGTTGTAGTAATTGTACTAAAATAATTAAAACAATTAAATAATAATTAAATAATTAAAATAAAAATATTTAAATGTTAATTGACAAATATAGTTGTGTCTTTAAATTGTTAATTTCATCAATATTTTTCTGAATATTTTAGTAATAGTATTTTTCAAAATAATCATTATTATTATTATTATTATTAATAGTGGTTGTAGTAATCATACTAAAATAATTACAGTAATGAAATAATTACAAATATTGAAATGTTTCTATATATATATATATATATATATATATATAATAACTGGTATAAATTAATTTAAAAAATAATAATATAAATCTATACTTTTCTTTAAAATCTTAATTTTATTAGTGATTTAGTAATGTTATAAAAAAACAATCAGTTTTTATTCAGTTATTTAGTAACTACTTACTATTACTAGCAGTGTAATAACAATAATTATTATTAAATGTATTTATTTTTTCTTAATCCAATATAATAAATGATGTAAGAAATTATTATTTAATTATTATTTATTTTTATTAATAATAGTGGTTGTAGTAATCATACTATAATAATTAACAATTAGATAATTAAAATAAAATTATTTAAACGTTAATTGACAAATATATTTGTCTTTAAAATTTTTATTTTATAAATATTTTTATAAATATTTTAGTAATTGTATTTTTTAATAATCATTATTATTATTGCTAGTGGTTGTAAATATTTTTTTATATGAATAATTAAAATAAAAATATTTAAATGTTAATTAAAAAATATATTTGTGTCTTAATTTTTTTTTTTTTATAAGTGATTAGTAATGTTATAAATGTAATACTTTTTAGCCAATCAGTCTTTAAATCTATTATTATTATTTATTACTATTATTATTAGTAGTAGTAGTACTGGTTGTAGTAATCATACCATAATAATTTAAATAATGAAATAATGTAAAATATTGAAATGTTAATAAATATATTATGTATTCTGTATTATTTATGTTTCTAAATGTAATATAATAAAGTATGTAATAAATTATTAGTTAATTTATTATTATTATTATAAGTGGTTGTAGTAATTATAATACAATCATTAAATAAAACAATTAAATAATAATAAAATAATTAAAATAAAAATATTTAAATGTTAATTAAAAAATATATTTGTGTCTTTAAAATTTTGATTTTATAAATAATAATAGTTATTTTTGTTTTTAAAAAGTACACAGATTATAAAAAACGAAACATTTTAATTTCCTACATCTCCACATTGTTTTCCCTGGTATAGAAACATGCTGGCAATGTGAAGTATTGAAGCTTGGCTTAGAGCCTAAATTGTGGTGTTTTCATCCTAATAATCAAAATCATACTCCGGTGAGCCTGAGGCCTCCAAAGCATTATTGATTTTATACATGAGACAGACGTGCACCTCATGACATGAACACATTTGTGATCTAAAAGCCATTTTAAAAGCTGGAGGTACTCCAAATCTGGATTTACAAGATACAAAACCGATCAAACAAGTTTGTAGAGTGAAAGTAATATAATTAGATAATTATGTATTTTATAACACTGTAACTGACAACAAACAGCAGAGCAGCTATATGCAGTGAACGTCAAACAGAATAAAAGATGTTTATTGATTTGGAGGGCAGGCACAGGATCTGGCTTATACTTCACAGCACACGACAAAGAATTTCTTTACAAAAACCAAAAGGGTTTCATAAAACACCAGTGCACACTCTTCCTTTGGACGCAAGTGCATAGGACACCGCTAACTACATCGCTTCCTCACTTCCTCTTACAGTCTGTCGTTCATCCTCTGCGATTTCAGGATGAGCTGCTGCTCTCACAGTTCTTGATTGGCTGGTTTTGTTCTCTTTCGGGTAACGTGGCATCCTCCTCGACCTCTTCCTGATCTGGCTGGACAAGCGGGGCACTGCGGATGGCTGCTGGTCCCCTCTCATCGTCTTCATTGTCGTCGTCCTCCTCCTCTTCCCCCGCCTCCGTGTCCTGGCTGGCTGAGTCCGTGCAGGTGGAGGACAGCGACGCCAGCTTGTGTCTCAGGTCGGCCTGCGTGGGCACCTGAAGAGTGATCTCGGAGGTGAACGACTCCACGTCAGGACCTGAGAGAGAATCATTTAGACAGGAAGAAGAAAAGTAAGGCATTGGTCAGACAACGTTCAGGTCACTGGAGATCTGTTTCAAAACTGGTCACGATTTGGCCAATTTGGTCACACAAATTCTCTGCTGACCAGTAGAAAGCTCTGAAAGTTGCTTCTATGCAAGTTGTGCTTCACGCATCACTACATATTGACAATGGAAATGTGATCTCTTTGCCTCCAAATTTTCATCTAACACTAGCTAATGTGATCACAACCTAGGGCTGGGCGATAATTCGATAACGATAATTATCGCGATGTAATTTCCTCAATAAAACGATATGAAGAGTTCGACAAATGTTCGATATAATGTTTATGTGCCAAAAGCGGAACGAAACAGCGCGACTCATTTGAATCGCGCCACTCGGACCAAAGTTCAAACTGCCGCGCTGCGCAAGCTTACTGAAGATGCATTTATTGTATCGATGCGGCGCGGAGGGGCCTGGAAAACCCGAGCACGTCGCGACCGCATCGCTTCGGTTATAAGCGCAGCCGCGCGCCTACCAGTGTTGCCAGATCGGGTTGACGATTTCCAGCCCAAAAGCTCACCAAAACCCGCCCACTTCAACAAAAACCAGCCCAAAATTTTTACTGCCAAAATAATGTGATGGAATTTTATTGCCATGGCAATCAAGGTTCCCAGCTAACAATTTTTGGTTCCCAGAACGTTCTGGGAACGTTAGGTTTTGGTTCCCAGAACGTTACCGAGAACGTTCCCTATTGGTTAGCCAGGAAAGTTTTCTTAACGTAAATAGAACGTTCCCTGCAGGTTAGGGGAACGTTCTGGGAACCTATCGGGAACGTTCCGGGAACGCAACGTTCTGAGAACGTTCCCCTAAAACGTTCTCCTGGCTAACCAATAGGGAACGTTCTATTTATGTTCCTAGAAGGTTCCCTGAAAGTTCTCTGAAGGTTCCCAGAACGTTCTCCTAACCTCTTCACTCCGATACCGCTGCCGTATGTCAGCACTCCCGCGTCCCGTAGTGAGCAGCATGGAAGACGGACGGATGTGGACCTCAATAATCACTACTACAAACCATGTCTTGTTTTAAACTATTGTTTAATCCTTACAGATATTTAGAGCACATTTAGCCACCATAAAATGACATTAAATTATCCTTTAATATCCTAGATTTGTTTTATTCGTTAATATATAAGATTAGAAGTACCATAACCCAGATTTTGTTTATTAAAGCACCAAATAACACTGACTTCAACAAAATATTGGATTTTAAAAATGTGAATTTTATTTTTACAGACGTTGAAAACGAATAACATTTATTTGACTTTAATTAGGATAATATTACATTCGTTTCTTACCGCTGAATTAACGACGATGTGCTTCTCTCTTTTGGTCAGTACACAAAAACTTCTCCGTTAACATCATGTTCTCTTCAGTTGGACGTGTCAAATTTCCCTGAAATCACAATATTTACTCTCGTATATATATATTAATTATAAGTAATTATTCATTAAAGCGATCAATCAACGAATGTTAGTCAGTCAGTAAAACGAAATGACCGTTAATTTTTAAATTACGCAGGTGCGCGGCTTTCTGTGGAAGGCAGGATTGAGCGCGTGCTAGAGAAGCGCGTGCAGATCAGAGGCGCGCAGAAAAGAAATATACAAACAAACCCAGTGTTAATGATATGATTATCTGACTACGCTTAACCTTGGCTTAATTGGAATTATATTATAATTATAATTCGAATTGACCACTTTGATGTCTACACTTTATTAAACGCTTATTTCAGACGTGAAATTCTGCAAAAAAAAAATAGTTTGTTTATGATGAAAAAGAATACATTTCAACATTAGAATGATCAGAAAGATCTGCCAAGTTTTTATTAGTTTACACGGATATGACAACTAAAAATAACCTGCAGGGAACGTTCTGGGAAGGTTGTTTTTAGGTTATAAAATTAAACCAAAAAATAACCTGCAGGGAACGTTCCCTGTAGGTTGTAAAAATGCAATCTAAAAATAACCTACAGGGAACGTTCCGGGAACGTTCTCTGTAGGTTCTAAAAATAAAACCTAAAAATTACCTGCAGGGAACGTTCTGGGAAGGTTCTTTTTAGGTTATAAATTTAAACCAAAAAATAACCTCCAGGGAATGTTCTGGGAACGTTCCCTGTAGGTTATTAAAAAGAGAACCTACAGGGAACGTTCCTAGAACGTTCTCATTTGGTTCCCAAAAAATAACCAAACGGGAACCATAGGGGAACGTTAGGGGAACGTTCTGTGTTTGCTGGGTTGATAAGGACCATTTTTATCTCCTTAAAAAATAAAGATGACAAAATAAAATAAAGATAAATAATTTTCACAGGAATATGGATCAAAACAGGGCAAATGCATTACAGGGAGTCAGAAAATATGCTTAAAATGCCCAGAAATATTTTAATAATAATAATAACAACAATTAACAACAATAATGTGCTTACTGTTTTCTTGTGCTTTATCTTCAGACAGAACTACAGCACGTATTTCATAAAGTACACATTTTAGAATATCATGCAGAACTTTGCACAGTTAAAACTGTTCAAGTCCAGCAGCTGTCAATGCCAAGTATACCAGAGTAGTCTGGACTGTTTAAAAGATGTTCTGATGCAGGACAGCATCGTATAGTCCCCATATTCAGTTTTGATTTTTATTAAATCATTCAACTGTTCTCTTATTTCAGTTACAATTATACTTAGAAATCTTCTATTCATCTCTCACTACGTGTAACCCACGTTTGAGATTTAAGTCACTCTAAAACTTTTTATCGTATAACTTATTTTTAGGCTACTTTGCCATCGCAATCACTCAAATAAAATGAATGAATGAATATATAGCTGCACATTCAAAATCTTGCCCTTTATAGCGCCAAAACCCCTCACTCACGAGTCATCACATCTCACCAACATAAAATATGGTAAATTGATTGACAGGTCTCTGTTAAATGATGTTGATGACTGCACTACACATTTTTTTACTGTGATACTTTGAGCTCGAACATATTAAAATAACATGACTAAAGATAAAAGCGAAGAAAAAAGCAGTTGATTGGGCGGCTTAATTGTTTTAAAGCAGCCCAAATTTTGTCTACCCGCCCAATGCGTTATTCTCCGGTCCAAGCCGATCAAAAGAAGCCCAATTGGGCGGCAACCCGCCCAATCTGGCAACACTGGCGCCTACATTTGAAACAACGAACTTGAGCGCGCGTCAGACGCGATATGTGAACGCCTCCGTCACGCGAGCACTAAACAGCGCTGTGAGATCAAGTGTGAAACACTTGAATTCAGCGATAAACACAAATGACTCTGTGATTCAAACTAGTTTAAAGCTGTGTGCAACGAGACAGTCAGAAGGCTTTTCAATCTACACATCGCCATCATTTACCATGGATTTACTGTAACACTCACTGCACCATGGTATCGGTCTTTGTCAGTCACGTGCGTTTATTATGTGTGACGTCACCGAGGCGCCATTTTGAAGGTATCGTTGCACTGAGCAGTGAACTTAAAGTATACAGAGCCGTAAAGTATAGTGATGGGAAGTTCGGATCATTTTACCGACTCGGTCCTTTGAGTCTCGTTCAGCAAAATGAACGAATCTTTTTTCGAGTCATTTCGTTCATTTTGTTCATTTTAGCAAAATATAATTAAAATGTTACGTTTTACTTCCCTAACACATCTGCTGCTTACACAAACGTTGATCACACTACAAACAAAACAAAACTATAATGCTATAAGAAACAGAAAATATTAATTCATTGTTTACCTGTGTCTTTAGTCTATGATTCGCTCACCTCGCCTCTTATCTGACAAGTTTTCGGGTTTGAGTCGTTCGTTCATCACCTGACAGCCCAATTAGCTTAACCAACGCAGTCTGAGCCGGAAAGAGAATTGATTAGTTCATCTCTCGAGTCCTCGGGTTTGAGTCGTTCGTTCATCACGTGACAGCTCCATAAGATGAACTAACGACTCTAAAACAGTTGAACTAATTCCAGTACAGGACCTAATAGGATGTTGCGCATGCGCGACTGAACGAATCACTCGCCGAGACGACTCGTTCGTCCCGAGTCACATTAAAGATTCGTTCAAAATGAACGAATCGTTCAAGAACGACCCATCACTAGTAAAGACCGTTTAAATCATCATACTGGAGAAACAAAAGCAAACCAAGTAGATACCGAGGGACCGAGATAATCTCAGCAGAAGTTTTAGGAACCGTAACTTATATAATTTGTCATTAACAATTAACACTGATCCATATTAACGTTACCTGACCGCAAAAAGTTGAGTGCTGCCGGTGTTCAACCTCGTTGGAAATATGACGTGCTCTTGTTTACAGTATAAAAACGTATATTATTTACTTACAAATACACTTATGTTCTGTTTTTGTCTACCATTGATTTGCACATTCCCTTATACCATTAAACTTTACCCTGTTTGTTCAACATTTTTTTGACTGATAACAAGTACTGATAAGGAGTCAATCAAAAACACATTTATGAAAATGTCATTATACATACTTTATTATAAATGCAACAGTGTTAAAAATCAGCTTAAAAATGCAAACAAGATGTGACAAGCATGATGAACGTCAACATACTGCTAAGTGGACACAATGCAAGTACTACAAAGAAAGCTGAATAATAAAATGAAAATAAATAATAAAATTAATAATATTAATAATAATGTGATGATGATTTAATGCTTCTGCCAAACATTTCTGATGACCCTTTCTACATGGATTCTTGCTAGATGATCTGCCAAATAATTAATAGTTTGCAGGTAGAACACTTTCTGGCACACACTTTTACACTGAATGGATTCTCTGTGAAAATCTCAAAGCAGGGATAATTTTGTGCCTGTAACAGTTGTATAAAACAGTGTTCATGCAGGCAGATCCAATCTGAGGTGCATGAAGTTAACAAGTATTTAAAATGAAGTGAGAATTTCCCTTATGTCTGACATGAAAAGCAGTCCGTTTTCTTCTGTGTACACACAAGTTACATTCAGTTTGTGGCATCGAGAGGTGTCTTGTGAAGTCCAGCCTCCAGCCTGGTGGGTCATCATCTCAGCTGGCTGCAATTTGTTGTTTTTCTTTCTTACAGTTTAGTCACACCAACCTATACGAAATACAGAAATACATTAAAAATAAAAATATTAAAAATGTATTTTAGTTTGGTATTCAGTTAAGTATTTAGTTAAGAATTTCAGTAGTGAAATAAAATAAATCTCTACACCTATGCATAAAACGATTGCGTGACATTGCATGGCACATGACGCGTTTCTGCTCCCTGGCTGTCTGGTTCATCGGTTTAAAAACTTGCCTGTCATTCTTAAGGTATTGTTTTCGTTATAATGTACTGATTCAAATTAGTTATCAATAATAATTATTTTACCACTAAGCTGATATGCTCTCACGTATGAACAGGCGGCATCTGTGGTGAGGGGACGGCGCCGGCGCAACCATCAAACATATTTAAAAGGAATCCGGCGCCACGGTTCTTACCGCATCACTGTCTTTACTGGGTGCTTTTAGGGAATATTTGCATTTATCCACACTTGTCATTAGGCCGTATACCTGCACTACACCACTGAATAGCATTGATATCCCAAAACAACATGTGGATATAACGTTAGGTACTAAAAGAAAATAGAGAATAAGCACATACTAAAAAATCGCTTACTTACCTTTATGAAAATGTCAAGGGCAAATATGATGATTTTGCATATCACCGCTGCTATGCAGGCCATCTGACGCTTCTTCGTTATTTCCGCTGCATGTTGTCTAATGTTTCCTTCAAGTAGGAGACCTAAAATATCTTTCCTCGTGGTCAGTTTTTAACCTTTTCTGTCGTGTAATTGACCATCGCTGACTTTAACACAACAAAAACGTACAATTTTGAAGCAAATCAAAAAAAAAACATTTCTTCTTCTTCTTCTGGTGTTTTATGGTGGTTGGCAAACCAGCTTAATGGTGCATTACCGCCACCGACTGGACTGGAGTGTGGATCGGGATGTATGCATTTATTAATATGATGGGTAGAGAAGGGAAAGGCCATAGGGACAACAAACAAAAAAAACAAACAAAAAAAATTATGCATTATGTATATTCTATATTACTTTACTTAATTCACATTCTTGTATAAACTTAATAATATCATCATATATCTTATTAGCTGTTTTCCCCAATAAACCAGATAACAAAAAGTCATGATGATTTGCCTTTTTCATTGACTGAAAGAGACGATATCTCTCATTATTGTATTTGGTACATTGAAGTAGAACATGTTCAACTGTTTCTTGTTGATTACAGTGTCTACACTCCCCAGTCGGGTGCTTGCCAATTCTATATAATGTACTGTTAAGTCCAGTGTGTCCAATTCTAAGGCGTGTAATAATATTTTCTTCCCTTCGATTCCTACTCCCTATTCTCCCGGCATCTACTGATTTTTGTATATTGTATAAATGTCTGCCTGTTTCATGGTCATCCCAATACATCTGCCAAACGGATTGTGTATATTTCCTGATGTATACTTTCGCTTCGGCTTTACTTAACGGAATACATAGATCTATTTCCTTTATTCTTAGAGATTGTTTAGCCAGAATATCCACCTTCTCATTTCCCTCCACTCCAGTATGAGCAGGAACCCAAATGAATTGTGTAGATATGCCCTTAACTTTCAGATCGTACATTTTGCAAAATATATTATAGACAATATCCATCCTAGCTGATGACCTGCCAGATTTTATACTTTCAAGTGCTGAAAAACTGTCAGATGCAATGACACTATTATTTATTTCCATTTCTTCTATCCAATTTAGGGCCGATAATATTGCCAGTAACTCTGTAGTGTATACTGAGAGATGGTTGGTTACTCTTTTCTTAATATAGAACTCACACATTGGAACATACACTGCTGCACCTGCACATCCTGTTTCAGGATCTTTGGATCCATCTGTAAATATAACCTGTGACTGTGGGAAGTGTTCCTCAAAATACTTCTGCACTATATACCATATTGGAATGTTATTAGAATTGTCTTTTAGTTCCTGCTGTATTCTAAGATCTACTGCTGGCAAAGGAAATAACCAGGGAGGAATGGGAGAAAGTGGGACTGTATTACTATACTGCAATTGATGTAGACCTACGTTTCTTGCTTTCGCATCGCCTATCCACCCAAAACTTGTGTAATTTGTTTCATTGTGTTCCCAGCACTCTTTTAATATACTTTTGACAGGATGTTTTTCATTTTGTCCTTGGAGACTGACCCAATATGCCATCATTAATTTTATCCTTCTGATTCTTAATGGCATTTCTCCCATTTCCACTTGCATTGATGATACCGGGGATGATTTAAATGCCCCACTGCATATTCTCAGGGCCTGGGCTTGCAATACATCTAATTCCCTGAGGTTTGATTCTGCTGCTGACATGTAAGCTATACACCCATAGTCAAGAACAGATCTCATAAGTGCCCAATATATACTTTGTAGAGATGTTCTACTTGCTCCCCATTCTTGCCCTGATAGGCACCGAAGCATATTGATGACCTTTTTACACTTGTCTTTAACTTTATTCAAATGCACCTTCCATGTCAATTTTTCATCAAACCAAACCCCAAGGAACCTAACAACTTTTACTTGCTCCAGTTGTTGCCTATATAGATACAAGGAAAGGGGTGAAATTTTGTGTCGCCTAGAGAAACAAATAACCTGTGTTTTTGCAATAGATAATTTAAATCCCCATTTATTAGTCCACTTTTCCACTTCATCAATTGCAGCTTGCATTTTCTTATTGATATATGGTATATTCCGGCCTCTAATCCACAAAGCCCCATCATCAGCATATAAAGATTTTCCTATGTTTTGTTCGACCTGAGAGAATATATCATTAATCATTATATTAAATAATAATGGACTACACCCACTACCTTGTGGAGTACCATTCTCTACAGTATATACTCTGGAATATTCTTCACCTACCCTCACTTGTATTTTTCTATTAAATAAAAAGTCCAGAACCCAATTATATGTTCTACCATTAATTCCCAAAGATTTCAATTTTATCAATAATCCTTCCTTCCAGAGCATATCATATGCCTTCTCCACATCGAAGAAGACTGCAATTACTACTTCTTTGTTGGTCTGTGCTTTCCTTATATCTGACTCAAGACATAATACAGAATCCATAGTATTTCGACCCTTACGAAACCCACTCTGATATGGAGATAAAAGATATCTGCTTTCCAGGAAGTACGTAATTCTTTCCGTAATTATCCGTTCCATGATTTTGCATAAATGTGAAGTCAAGGCAATTGGTCTGTAACTAGAAGGACCTGATGGGTCTTTCCCTGGTTTAAGAATAGGTATTATTATTGCTTGTTTCCAGATTGAAGGCAGTTGTCCAGTGTCCCAAATTTGATTAAACAAAATTAAGATTATTTCTAATGTGTTCTCTGTCATGTGTGCCAGCATTTTATAACATACTCCATCCATCCCTGGAGTAGTTTGTCGAGCACTAATTATTGCTCTTTTTAACTCAAACATGTTAAGCGGCAAATCTAAGGGGTTTTCTGACACCTCGTCTTTTTGTAAAATATTAGGGAATTCCATTAAGGTTCTATTCCTGCTCTGTCTGGCCTCTACTGAAAGATTATCAGAGCTATGAACTCTCAAAAATGTTTGAACTAAAAGTTCTGCTTTTTCCTGATTGCTAACAGCCGTTTTATCTCTATTACTCATCACTGGTAATTCATAATTTTTCCTGATCCCCCCCATTGTTCTGATCATGCCCCAAACATCTGATAATTGTACTTCTCTTCCAATACTACAGCAATATTGTCTCCAAAATGTACGTTTTTGTATTTTAATTGTTTTCAATTCTGCAACTACAGAACACCTCGGCTTTGATACCTTACAAATGGCGGCGGTACCCAAAATGCAATTCGATTCTCGTGAGTGTGACGTCATCTGACAAAGACCGATTGTGGCAGCAATGTGGGATATTCACAAGGAATTTTATTACAGGAGTAATGGTATATATATATATATCAATCCGTGTATCATTCGTCCAATCGCTTTTTGATTTAATATTGAAAGAAGAAACCTGAGAAAACGGCTCCTTTTTCGTTTTTTCCTTTGTTCCAGAAAAACGAAAAACAAGAATTCAGCTTGATTTTTCGTTCAAGGGAGGAAAAATGAATAAACAGCTTGAATATTTGATTTCTACATGTGTGCGGAACGAAACGCCCCTTTCTGCTGATTGGTCGATCAAACCATGCCCTGTCAGGTTAAAAAAAAAAAAAAACGTGACGTACAGTCCAGAAAATATGGTAGGCTATAGGCTATAAATTTTGCGCACCCCCTGGCACTTTGTGAATAGCACACAGAATAAAGCCCTGTCCCCGGTACGGGTTGTGTCGAGCTATTCGTTAGTGTGGTTGTTTGATGAGAAAAAGATTAAATGTGTTAATTATCCGTTCAACCGCAGCAGCGGAGGACTATTATTCTGCGCGAAACTGGGAAGAACTGACGGGGCATGGTTTGATCTGGGTTTGATCTTCGGCTGACCAATCAGCAGAAAGGGGCGTTTCGTTCCGCCCACGTGTAGAAATCGAATATTCAAGCTGTTTATTCATTTTTCCATCCCTGAACGAAAAACGAAAAATCAAGCTGAATTCTTGTTTTTCGTTTTTCTGGAGAAAATGAAAAAACGAAAAAGGAGCCGTTTTCTCAGGTTTCTTCTTTCAATATTAGATCAAAAAACGTATGGACGAATGATACACGGATTGTGTATATAATCATAGTAGGTATGTATTTGTGATTAAGCTATAGCATGTGTGCATTTATACTTAATGCTTTTATTTTTCACACAAATAGCCTATCTATAAAACCATGTAGGTATATTTTTACCATGGTATTGAGGTACCATTATGTGTGTTTTCAACTGTGTTTATCATGATTTAAAATGTATGCTTGCTACTATGGGAGACCAATGCTTTATTTTAAAAAAACTGAGTCAGAATAAATTTAACCATATAAAACTGAGGTTGCTACAATTTTTACAGATGTTACTGATTGATAATGAACAAAAATGTACCTCTGCATCCTCAAGCTACTATCAAATGTGCATTTCTAAGAGATAAAAAAGTGATATTATTATTATTATTATTATTATCATCATCATCATTATCAGACAACCCAAACCTGTTTCTTGATTTGAAAAAATATATCACTCATTAGAACATTAAGACTGTGGCAACTTTATGGGATTTTTTGGAAACTTTCTGAAAATTTCAGGAATTGCAGCCCCTTTGCAACCCTACCTGAGAGTACGATTTTCAGCAAATTTTCACTTTTGGGCGAACTATTCGCTTAATAGCATTGCCACAGAAATACAGAATTTGATAATCTCAGAGTAGAATATCCGTGTTTTCCGTGTGTATTTAGTAACTGCGGTAAATGCAACGTGTGAAAACACCTTTTTAATGAGCACATTGCACAACATTTCGAATACTTTTATCTGTGGATAAATGCGTTTTTTTTGTCATTGTTTTGGAGCACACTAGCTTACAGATAAACTTGAGGCTAACATGTCCATACATGTCCATTAGCCTTGTTTCTGACCTTTAAACCTGAACTTGAGAAAAAATGAATCCAATATGGTGGTCAGTATATTTCTAATCTGTATTTTTATTGAAATACACTGCATTTCCTTCACTAATGAGTATTGATTTTAGTTAAAGTTTAGATTAAAGTTAAAATAAGCATTAGAAATTGTGTTGTTCTCTAATGGAATGGAATGTGAATCACTATCAGATTACATTTTAAATTAGGTTATGCAGGTAGCTGCTTATGTAGACTGTAGACAGTGAGGCAGAGCACTTGATTTTGGAACAGAAAGTCCAGTGTCCTGATGTTGCCTGTATAATCCAGATAACTTGGCTTTCAGTGCAGCTCAATGTAATTAGTGATAATTGTAAAACCTGTTTGTTCTCCTTTGGATGCAATCAAACAGCACAGACATCATCTCAGCGTGTTCTGCTGATGGCGGCTGTAAATGTCAGCACTAATTTAATGGCATTTCAGCATTAGTGAAGCTAAAGAGTTCTTTAAATATAAGGAGAGACGCCATACCAGGGAGCCACTTTCGTCATTAGCTAAGAGTGGTTTTAGATGTATGGAAATCAGTCGGGCTCCATTTAAAGAGCGGAAACACCTACAGAGTGAGTAAAAATATTGAATGATGGTTGGGAAATGACATTATATGTATGTATACCCAGCATCGGTGAGGCCACACAGTTGTCTTCACCACCAGAGTTGAGAAAGACGTCCAACGCCTCATGGTCAGACATGTCCATCAGGTCCATTTGCTCCAGCATGTCCACATTCACCTCCATTGATGACATGCTTCCTATTGTCTCTGTGAACCAAAGGAAGAGCAACAACATCACTTCCTGCAACCTCACACTTCAATCATTAAGACGAATCAAGGATTTGAGTCCAGGATGAATGTTTAACACATGGAGTTCGCATCTCTGTGGACAAAGAAACCCTTCATGTGAGCTCTTGCGTCAACTCTAGCCAAATAGAAGAGCAAATTTGAATGTGTCAGATCTCATTTGGTGTACAGCGCTATGTCCTGGATTCGTCACCTTGCGGTTATGTTGACTCTGTGATGTCATTAGCGCATGCTTCACAAACACAGATTGCGGCGTGGGGCATGCCCGTCACATGTGCGTGTGTGAGCGTGACATCAGTAAGCAGGGAGGTGAACTGCGTACCTCAAGGTTGTGTAAGAGCGCAGCGGCACAGGGAGGTAGACAGCAAAGAGAGAGACATGTTAGCTCCCCTTTACAGTATTGAGACACAAACACAACTCTACACGCATACACTCAGAGTCTGTGTGTATGCTTTGAGAGAAATGACACAAAACACATTTACAACACAATTTCAGTCCATACTCCAACACTTTCCTCGTCTCGATCCTTTAAAACAGAAGATTAACAGAGAGCTGATGCATATTCCCTCCTTTTTGTACATAACAGCATTGACCAGATTGGTTGATCGTAACCTTGTCTTCTTTATGACACATTATAACACATTGGCTAATCCTAACCCCGCCTTTTTAAAGACCTAATGGCTGATCCTAGGCCCATCTTCTTAATGACTCATTGGCTGGTTTTAGCGCCACATTTTTTTTAGCAACTCACCTTCCTAATGACCAAGTGACTGATGCTAACCCCGCTTTCTTTATGACCCACTGGCTGATCCTAACCCCACCTTCCTAATAACCCACTGGCTGATCCTAGTCCCACCTTCTTAATGTCTCATTGGCTGATTTTAGCCCCTCCTTCTTTATGATCCACTAGCTAATCCTAACCCCACATTCCTAAAGATCAATTGACTGATCCTAACCCCTCCTTCCTTATGACCCCACTTTCCTAATGACCAACTATCTTATCCCAATCCCGCCATCTTTATGACCCACTGGCCTGCTCCTAACCCCAGTCCTAACCCCACCGTCTTAATGATCCCATTTCTGATGTTAGTCCCATCTTCTTTATGACCCACTGGCTGATCCTAACACCGCCTTTTTAATGACCCAATGGCTGATTTTAATCCCACCTTCTTAATGACTCATTGGCTGATTTTAGCCCCACCTTCTTTATGATTCACTAGCTAATCCTAACCAAAGTTTCTTCATGACCAGTTGGCTGATTCTAACCCTGCCTTCCTAATGACCAACTGGCTGATCCTAACCCCGCCATATTAATTACCCCATGGCTGATCTTAGTCCCATCTTCTTTATGACACACTGGCTAATCCAAGCCCCACCTTCCTAATTACCAATTGGCTGATCCTAACCCCACCTTCTGTGTCTGATTTTACTCCCGCTTTCTTAATGACCCTATGGCTGATTTTAGTCCTGCCTTCTTTATGATCCACTGGCTGATTCCAGCGTCACCTTCTTAATGGCCCAATGACTGATCTTAGTCCCACCTTCTTTAGGACCCACTAGCTGATCCTAACCCCAATCCTAACTCCACCATCTTAATGATCCCATGGCTGATCTTAGTTCCAGCTTCTTCATGTCCGAATGGTTGATCCTAACTCAGCCTTTTTAAAGACCCAATGGCTGATTTTAATCCCACCTTCTTAGTGATTCATTGGCTGATTTTAGCCCCACCTTCTTTATGATCCACTGGCTAAACCTAACCCTGCCTTCCTAACAACCAATTGGCTGATTCTAACCCCACCTTTTTAATGACCCAATGGCTTATCCTAACCCTACCATCTTAATGATCAACTGGCTGATCCTAACCCCACCTTCCTAATAACCAGTTGGCTGATCGTAACTCCACCTTCTTTATGACCCACTGGCTGATCCTAACCCCACTTTCCTACTGACCAACTGGCTGATTCTAACCCAACCTTCTTGATGAACCATTGGCTGACCCTAACCCTACCATCTTAAATACTCCATGGCTGATCCTAGCCCCACCTTCCTAATGACCAGTTGGCTTGATCCTAACCCCACCTTCTGTGGCTGATCTTAGTCCTGCTTTCTTTATGACCCTGTGTCTGATCTTACTCCCACTTTCTTAATGATCCTTGGCTGATCTTAGTCCTGCCTTCTTTATGATCCACTGGCTGATTCTAGCCTCATCTTCTTAATGGCCCAATGGCTAATCTTAGTCCCACCTTCTTAAGGACCCACTGGCTGATCCTAGCCCTACCTTTCCTAATGACCAATTGGCTGATCAATTGCCTTCTTTATGCCCCTCTGACTGATCCTAGCCCACCTTCTTAATGACCCATTGGCTAGCCCTACCTTTCCTAATGACCAATTGGCTGATCAATTGCCTTCTTTATGCCCCTCTGACTGATCCTAGCCCCACCTTCTTAATGACCCATTGGCTGGTTTTAGCCCCATCTTATTTATGACTCACTGGCTAATTTTGGCCCCACCTTCCTTATGACCCACTGGTGGATTTTAGCCTAATAACCCATTGTCTGATCTTAGCCCTTTTTTATGACTCATTGACTGATCGTTGCCGATCTTACTGACCAAATTGCTGATCCTAGCCTTGCTTTCTTTATAATCCAATGGCAGATCCTAGCACCTCCCGTCTTAAAAGGTTTGACATCAGCTGCTGATTGGTGAGATTTTCCACTTCTAGTCGAAGATGTTCCAGTGCTCCACAATATTTGCATACTTTATCATAGATTAAGTGAATTATTTCTCAGATAAACAAGATAAAAAGTCAATACATTTTTGTGCTGCTTAATGTTGGATCTGTATTTTTATCAGTTTTAATTTTGACACGATGTAATGTCAAGATTACATGAAAAGAGTTTTCAATAGTATAAAAACACAAGAGTTGTGAGCATAAGCAGAACTGTAGGCTTTTGCTAACCCCGCCCCCTAGATCACTGACTGCCTGATCGTAGCTCCGCCTCACTATTCCTCCATTTGCTGCTTCAGTGTAGTTTATCTACCATTGGATCAGCATTACCCATTGGACAACTCTCTTCTCTGCTCTTTTGTACATTTCCATGCACCATGTGTCCCCTGAGTCATTTTAGACAAATTGACCGGGTTGAAGATGAAAGCAACAGTCAGTTTATCCACTTCAGGCCTGGGAATTGCCTCAACCCTAAATCAAACATCTTGAGTGCTGTGGACCCGCCACTCTTATTTGTAATAATGAGTATTTTTGTACCAGACCATCTAAGCAGACATTTCTCAGATATATAAAAAGGCTTTGTTGAATTTTTCACAGGGATACAGCATATTTACGTTTTGGTAAATGGATTCTGTTTGTATTAGTGTCTGGCACATTTTGATCTGGTCCAGGTTTGAGCCAAGAGACTGGGCATAGCTCACCTCGTCTCTCTGCAATCTGTAGGTATCCTGTGGACAGGTAGTGCTCCATGTCCTGCTGAAAAGCCTCCTCAAAAAACTTTTGCCTGTCCTTTAGTTTTACCTGCGGCTGGACAGGTTCGGCCTCCGGTACTCTCTGAGCATGCTCCAGCTCCAGCTCCGCTGTGATTGGAGGACAAAAAGAAAGAAGTGATAAGACAAACCTATTTTAAAAGAATTTCTTACTGCTAAAGCATTCCAAAAATTTTAGTCACCCATGCAAGACAAAGTATCAGTGTCAAAGTATTCTCTGAGATATCTTCAGAGGATATAAAAAACAAAGGTTTAGATTAAATCACAGTCATTTTTCATTTAGCAAATTTGTCATACTGAGTCACAACCATGAGGCAACATTCTGAACACACACACAGTACACAGTGAGCTTTCCCAAAAGTAAATGGTTTGGACAGGACAGCAGGGGGTTGTCAGTGCTGTCCAGCAGTGATTTTCAGATCTCCGCTCTGCACAGCTTGATCTGAATCAGCACATTCACAGGTAAAAAGGTGTCCTGACATGACATAACTAGACCACATTTACCTAAAACTAGGTCTGGCGAACACGTCACAGCCCTGTGAAGTGTGCTATATGTCGTTTTCCGCATTGGTGAATGTTCTGAAGGGTCTATCTAAAGGTTATATTAATCAGTTTTCTAAATGTGCATTCAAAAGTTTGGTGCTAATTTAAATATTTTTACACAATAAGAAATAAATTTTCTTATGTTTTTGTGAAGAGCCATCTGAATGTTATTTATTTATTTATGTATTTATTGATTTATTTAGCGTGGTGTTTTATTGAAGGGTGAAGAGAATCCTCGTGCTCATTGGCTGCAGCCTCTGCAGATACCTTAATAGTCTAGTGTTGTTTGATAACACGAAGAGCTAAAATTACATAATTAAACGCTTATTATCATGCTTTACCAGTGGAGACAACGAGAAAAAAAACTACCCGTACGGCCGAGCAAGCGGAAAAGGTACTGGGCGCACGTCTCAGAACTAGGGCTGGGAGTCGATTCCAAAAAGAATCGATTCCAAGGCGTTGGGAATCGAGAGTCGATTAGTAGGGCCGATCAGTGAGTCGAGAGTCGATTAGTGATTAGAAGCCTGATTCGTTCCCACGAAAAGGTTCTTTTGGATAGATCGATTTAATGAACCAGTTCAAAAATGATTCAGAAGTTATTTTACGGTGAAACGGCCTTATATTGTCCACAGTTTTGAGTGCCGCACGACAGAATAGATCATGACGTGATCGAGGGTCTTGATCCTATTTCCATTTTAAATAAAATGCTATTTTTTAACCTTTCTATCAGCCAATGATAATTCTGAAAGAATACGCAGAGAGAACAGATCAATGGCCGAGAGCTCATCTGATTTGACATATAAACCACTAGCTCTTATATCAGTGTTGCTGTTCTGGTTATTTTGTTTCAGTGTACAGTTTGTTAATTTTGCACAAAGCATAGGCTACCGGCGTTGAAGTACACATCATTCAGCTGAAATGTGCCTTGTTCCATTCATGCAATAAACGCATGTCCACTGCTGTGCTGTGGGTTATGACTAATTTCATGTGCAATGCAGACAAAATTTCAATTTAAATACAAAAATATGTAATTTTTTAAAAACAAACCTTAATATTATGATTTCTAAGACCTTTATATCCTTAGGTTCCTCTACTCTAAAAAAAAAAAAAAAGAATCGAAAACAACAGTGAGGAATCGATTCTTGGAATCGAATCGCATCGATTCCAGAACCAGGAATCGGAATCGGAATTGAACCAGTAATCGGAATCGATTAGCCCTATTCAGAACTTTGACTGTTCCTATAGCAACCGGGACTTGTAAGGGCAGATGCAGTGACGCGCTGACTTTACTAATCAACGATTATCCTTTTTCACACTTCCGTGTTTCTGGCTTCCGGATTGGCGCTTGCAGGGTAAACGTTTTTCCGGTGACAGCAGCGGCCGTACTGAACAAGAGTAAGTTCGGGAATCAAAGTCTATTTTTACAAAATAGATACTATGATACTATGATATATACCGGTGTTTTACTCTAAAAATAGCAAACATTTATTCAAAAACTTTGTGTCAGCGTCTGTTTATCACAAATACTATGTTTATTTAATTATGAATTTTAGCACTTATAATACAGTACAGTTTTAAGTTTTGCCGTACTGTCTATTTGGTGCTGGCTGTGCATTATGATTATGTTATTATTATTATTATGAAAGTAATATTGTATTTTCTACTTGCTCTCATTTGCATTACTAACTTTAGGGTGTAAATGTACGTTGCATAATGTGCCCAGGGATATACATAATAAAATAATATAATACTAAATAAGACATGACTCCGATTAATGGCTTTATTCCTTTTGGATCTGGATTACGTTGTTGTATTGAGTTTATGCATCATCCGGACTCAGAATTGTTTCATTTATTCTTGGGGAAATGTGCATTTGGATATAAACGCTGTCATAATTTACCATGATGTAGTGATTCGAGGGAAATGACTGAGTAAATTGAGAAAATACGCTTAAATATACCGGAGATGGAGAACAGAAACTATAGCTGGCGCTATGTTGCGCATATATTATATTGACGAGTACCGGTCTGAGTGCCCATATAAATTACAAACAAGTAAAATGTTGTTTCTTTGTTGATTATATAACAACTTGGAAAGCAGACAAAAAAGAAAAGGTAAAAGGCATTATTTGAGACAAGAGCATATTAATATAATAGCTACAGACCTGTAGCGGAACTGACTTTACCCTGCGCTGACGTCACTTCCGATTTTTGTGAAAAAGGCTAATTGGCTCTTTCATTAAGAAGGCAGTGCTTCGCGGCCATAATGAGTGTTGCATCTTTCCCCATTCAAAACTATCCACAAGTTTCCCGGGGGCGCTACTGTAAAAAAGAACGTGGGTACAGCTTCCGGTGAGGCGGCGGATGTAGTATACCAATGATACTTTGTGTGCTAATTAGCCAAGAGGCTAAGTGTTATTTAGACCATTGTTTAATTTGTAAAGATGCACACCGTTATGAGAGATGTCATTACATTCTTATGGACAACAAATGCTTTTCGAATGTGTCCCCACATCATTAGCAAGTTTGGATCACTAAATCTTGAATGACTGTCAACTAGTGAAATGACATTTAAACCGAGACTGATGTGCTGATGAGCTTGTGTTAAAGGGCATGCCAGATGAAGCCTCGATTCGTGGCTTGTTAACGTAGAAATCCCTTTCGTAGAAGCCTCACTTTCTTGGGACCTATTCGTTAATTACCGCAGTAAAGATAGTTTGCGGTTTGATATTCGGATTTCTTTTGGCTATAAATACACAACGCGCTGTCATAAACATGCAAATAATCCCGAATGTGGTTCTCCATGATTTGTGAATTCTGGTGATGATGTGCCTTTTGGCCAAAATTTTATTTTATTTTTTCGACTCTTAATTTTATAATGCTTATAGCTCCGAAAGTTGGAAACTTAGCAGACTGAAACTAGAGTCATGTGAACCAGCTTGATCTGTGAATTTTTTCACAGCAAAGCTCTTGGCCGTAACGCCCTTGGTAAGTCCGCTAGAATGTGAAAAATATGCGCTCTTCACGTTTAACGTATTTTGCCATTAAACACGCAGACTGCTCAAATTTCAGTACTGGTCAAATGTCAGTACTGGTCAGCTGGCCCTTCCCTAAATCACTAACATCACTATTCTGATCTGTGAAAACTTTCACAGTTCAGTACTGGTCAGCTGACCCTTCCCCGAGTCACTAACATCACTATTCTGATCTGTGAAAACTTTCACAGTTCAGTACTGGTCAGCTGACCCTTCCCTGGTCACTAACATCACTATTCTGATCTGTGAAAACTTTCACAGGTCAGTACTGGTCAGCTGACCCTGCATCATATTATCTGTGATCTGGTCAGCTGACCCTTCCCTGCATCATATTAATCACTATTCTGATCTGTGAAAAATTTCACAGTTCACTACTGGTCAGCTGACCCTTCCCTGGGTCAGTAACATCACTATTTTGATCTGTGAAAACTTTCACAGGTTAGTACTGGTCAGCTGACCCTTCCCTGAGTCATATTAATCACTATTCTGATCTGTGAAAACTTTCACAGTTCAGTACTGGTCAGCTGACCCTTTCCTGAGTCACTAACATCACTATTCTGGTTTGTGAAAACTTTTACAGGTCAGTACTGGTCAGCTGACCCTTCCCGGAGTCATGTATATCACTATTCTGATCTGTGAAAACTTTCACAGTTCAGTATTGGTCAGCTGACCCTTTCCTGGGTCACTAACATCACTATTCTGATCTGAGAAAATGTTCACAGGTCAGTACTGGTCAGCTGGCCCTTTTCTGAAACATATTAATCACTATTCTGATCTGTGAAAACTTTCACAATTCAGTACTGGTCAGCTGACCCTTCCCTGAGTCATATTAATCACTTTTCTGATCTGTGAAAACTTTCACAGTTCAGTACTGGTCAGCTGATGCTTCCCAAGGCACTAACATCACTATTCTGATCTGTGAAAATGTTCACAGGTCAGTACTGGTCAGCTGGCCCTTCCCTAAATTACTAACATCACTATTCTGATCTGTGAAAATGTTCACAGGTCAGTACTGGTCAGCTGGCCCTTTCCTGGGTCATATTAACCACTATTCTGATCTGTGAAAACTTTCACAGTTCAGTACTGGTCAGCTGACCCTTCCTTGAGTCATGTAAATCACTATTCTGGTTTGTGAAAACTTTTACAGGTCAGTACTGGTCAGATGACCCTTCCCGGAGTCATGTATATCACTATTCTGACCTGTGAAAACTTTCACAGTTCAGTATTGGTCAGCTGACCCTTTCCTGGGTCACTAACATCACTATTCTGATCTGTGAAAATTTTCACAGGTCAGTACTGGTCAGCTGAACATTCCCTGAGTCAGTAACATCACTATTTTAATCTGTGAAAAAATTCACAGTTCAATTTGGGTCAGAATAGTGATGTACATGAATCAGGAAATCAGGAAATTTTCACAGATTAGAATAGGGATGTTAGTGACCCAGGGAAGGGTCAGCTGACCAATACTGACCTGTGAAGGTTTTTACAGATCAGAATAGTGATGTTAGTGACTCAGGGAAGTGTCAGCTGACCAGTACTGAACTGTGAAATTTTTCACAGGTGATAATAGTGATGTTAGTCACCCAGGGAAGGGTCAGCTGACCAATACTGAACTGTGAAAATTTTCACAGACCAGTACTGAACTGTGAAAGCTTTCACAGATCAGAGTTGAGATTAATATGACTCAGGTAAGGGTCAGCTGACCAGTACTGAACTGTGAAAGTTTTCACAGATCAGAATAGTGATGTTAGTGACCCAGGAAAGGGTCAGCTGACCAGTACTGACCTGTGAAAGTTTTCACAGATCAGAATAGTGATTAATATGACACAGTGAAGGGTCAGCTGACCAGTACTGAACTGTGAAAGTTTTCACAGATTAGAATAGTGATGTTAGTGACCCAGGGAAGGGTCAGCTGACCAGTACTGATAGAAGAAAAAGAGAGCAGAGCATAAAGAAACACTGTTACCCAATAAATAGCGATTGTGAAAGTTTTCACAAATCGAGTTTGACTTAAAAACAATGTTTTTGTATTTGAGCAGTCTGCGTGTTTAATGGCAAAATACGTTAAACATGAAGAGCGCATATTTTTCACATTCCTTACTATAGCGGACTTACCAAGGGCGTTACGGCCAAGAGCTTTGCTGTAAAAAAATTCACAGATCAAGCTGGTTCACATGACACTGGTTTCAGTCTGCTAAGTTTCCAACTTTCGGAGCTATAAGCATTATAAAATTAAGAGTCGAAAAAATAAAATAAAATTTCGGCCAAAAGGCACATCATCACCAAAATTCACAAATCATGGAGAACCCCATTCGGGATTATTTGCATGTTTATGACAGCGCGTTGTGTATTTATAGCCAAAAGAAATCCGAATATCAAACCGCAAACTATCTTTACTGCGGTTAATTGGCTAAGTTACAACTATTTGAAAATCTGGAATCTGAGGGTGCAAAGAAATCAAAATATAGAGAATAAAGTTGAAAGTTAAGTTGTGAGATATTTATGGTAGAAAACGTACAAAATATCTTCATGTAACAGGATCTTTATTTTATATCCTAATGATTTTTGGTATAAAAAAATATCTATCATTTTGACCCATACAATGTATTTTTGGCTATTGCTACAAATATACCCGTGCTAGTTAAAGGAGAAGTCCACTTCCAAAACAAAGCTTCACATATAATGTACTCACCCCCTTCTCATCCAAGATGTTCATGTCTTTCTTTCTTAAGTCGTAAAGAAATTGTTTTTTGAAGAAAACATTTCTGCATTTTTCTCCATATAAAGGGCTCATATGGTGCCCCGAGTTTGAACTTCCAAAGTGCAGTTTAAATGCGGCTTCAAACGGAAGAAGGGTCTTATTTAAAAAATACAATTTAAATACTTTTTAATCTCAAATGGTCGTCTTGCCTTTCTCTCCCTGAACTCTGTGTATTCTGACTCAAGACAGTTAGGGTATGTTGAAAAACATTGACCGTATTTTCTCCCTCAACTTCAAAAATTATTTCAAAATCATCCTACATTGCTGCGGAAGTACCAAATCAGTCTTTGCAAAGTGAACATGCAAAGAAGATCAAACACCCTTAACGAAAAAGGTAAAACAGTGATATAGGGTGATTTCGAAGTGGAGGGAGAACATGAGATAGGAGTTTTTCGACATACACTAACTGTCACGAACCGGAACAAAAACAGTCGAGGCAGAGTGAGATGAGACAAGTGTTTGGCATTAAAAAGTATATAAATTATATTGTTTTTATTAAAATAACCGATCGTTATGCTAGATAAGACCCTTCTTTCTCAGCTGGGATTGTTTACAACTGCATTTGGGATTGTTTGAAGCCACATTTAAACTGCATTTTGGAAGTTCAAAATCGGGGCGCCATACTAGTCCATTATAAGGAGAAACCTGCTGAAATGTTTTCCTCAAAAAACATAATTTCTTTACGACTGTTAATAAGTTTAATTATATTTAACAATCTAGAGCCCATCACCAATCGAATTTGCATTGAAAGGAAACTTTCAGTTTGTTGTCCCTGCTAAATTTAAAACATATACAGCCCTAATTAAATTATAGCTAATTTAGCTTTAAATTGTCCCGTACTGATCTATAGTTACAGTATTTGGACACTTGCAAATGTCTGAATGTCTTTATTTGCATTATTAACCGAATATAAAACCAATTGACATTTATGAAGTTATTCAATAACCTTTTACAGAGAGAAGTTTCAAGAGTGATAAAACAGTACATACACTAATCAGTTTAAAGGGACAGTTCCCCCAAAAATGAAAACTACCTCATGATTTATTCTCCCTCAAGCCATCCTAGGTGTATATGACTTTCTTCTTTCAGACAAATACAATTGGACTTATATTAAAAAAAAAATGTCCTGGCTCTTCCAAGCTTTATAATGGCAGTGAATGGGTGTTGAGATTTTGAAGTTCAATAAAGTGCATCCATGTGCTTTAAAGTGCATTTATGTAAGAAAAATATCCATAGTTACAACTTTATAAACTGTAATCTCTAGCTTTCGCTAACAAAACTTGGTTCTCGAGAGACTAGCATATGCTGCACCTACGACAATTAGCGGAAGCTAGAGATTACTGTTTATAAAGTTTTAAATATGGGTATTTTTCTTACACAAACACATAATTTAGCTTCAGAAGGCTTTTATTAACTTGCTGGAGCCGTGTGGAGAACTTTTATGATGAATGGATGCACTTTATTGGACTTCAAAGTCTCAACACCCATTCACTGCCATTATAAAGCTTGGAGAAGCCAGGGCTTCTGATTGTATTCATCTGAAAGAAGAAACTCATATGCACCTAGGATGGCTCAAGGGTGAGTAAATCAATTTTTTTTTTGGTGAATTATCCCTTAAAATATCCAAAAGTGTCCAAAGGGCCACTGTATGTTTCGAATGAATGAAATGTACCCTGTTTGTTCTTGTTAGAAATTTCCTGTACCTTGCCCTACAAGGAAGCATTTTTAAGAAAGGTTTCCTTATTTTTCCAAAATCCTTTTTGCAGCACGTTCAGGGGCTGAGTCACATTTTAAGCAAGTCATAGTACATTTTTGATGCATCAACAAGATGTTTTTTTGCTAGTAATATGCTTGCATTGTTCAAAAAAGGCGATTTTCAAAAAAATCTGACATGAAATTGAGTTAAAATCAGAGATTGTGGGCTGTTGAAATGGATAAGGGAAGGAATAAGCTTGGCAAAGAAACAACTAGTGTTTCTTTTATGCATTTTGCATGAAATCTGATTCACAAATATGGCATTCTTTCCCATCGGACCTACTTAAGTTGCTCGTCCATGTCTAGGTGGACACGAGCAGTGTCAGTCCAGGAACGGCAGCCAAGAGCCGGGCCATAAAGTGGGCTTTCACAGGGAATGACTAAATATGAGACACGTCGTTTAGGGCCAAGATCCAGCAGTCATGGGTTCATTCATCACTGTGTCCCGAACCGGCACCGAAAAACCGAGGGCAGAGGGTGGACGGTGTCCAAATCGCACAATAGTGAGAATAGAGAGATGGAGAGAGGGGAGAAGAAGATAGGGGTTGGGGGCTGGGTTGTGCGTGATCAGCAGTCTTTGAGGACAGGAAGTGAACTGATCTGCCTCCTTTCCATGGAGATTTGAGCTCTAATGAATAGAGCTGCTGAGCAAGTACTGATCCCGAATCAGGTTTCCAAGCAAACTCAGACACAAAGTCATGATCCCTGTGAAATGTATGTCTTTAATGCGCATTTACATTCTTGGCAACGACTTTAGCAGACAGGAATGCCGTACGGATGCAGTTAACCAGAAAAGCCTGGCAAATATCCATCAGTCGCCTCTTTGGGATGTTGCGTTCAGTGTTTGTTGAGTGCAAACCCAGCCGATCGATCAAACGTATAGGTTTACATATCAATTTGAGCGTGTTTGGCCGTTTTGAATGTGATGTGTATGTTGTTTATATCATGCAGAAACACGACTCTTTCTTGAACTCGCTGAACTCTGAATATGGTAGTTGAAGATTTAGAGATGTCCTTGAATCACTCAGCCCACCAAGAGAATGAGTGCTCGTATTCAAATGCTGAATGTGCAGTCTAGAGCATGAGGAAGCAGTTTTTCATCAAAAGAAATGAAGGGAAGTCTTGTTTCATTGATGCTGCTCTTACTGACGTGGCAGGATCGCAATGAGTGGAGTCGTTATCCAGAATTAGTTTTCGGCCTGTTTCTTAATTAAAAAGTAATTGTACATCTGCAATTATTCACTCATTTTTATGAAGTATTTGCATGTGCAATTAGTTTAGTTGTTTTTTGAATTACCTTTTTTAGATTAATGCATTTATAGAATAAATTAACAAGAATAAATTCAATAACTGAATAGACTTCATTGATGAATGTCTATTATTTCTGTAGATAATTAGGTTATTTTTAATTCATTTGTTGGAGAAATAATTAGTTAATCAATTGATTAAGTGCCAGACTTATTATAAAATGTTTTATTTATAATTTTTTTTTTAATCAGTGAGGTTTTTCTTCAATCAGGTCATTTTTAATCATTAATTTTCAATCATTTAATTACTTTTAAGAACCTTATTGCTTTAAATGATTACCAATTGATTATTATTTTTTTATTTCAATCACTTAATCAAATTATTTCTGTTGAGAAACTTATGTATTCAATTGGTTATCAATTAATTAATTTTATTATCAATTTAAAATTTCAAGCAATGAATTAGAATAGTTTTGAGAAACATGTATTCAACTGATTAATCCAATTTTGTTAATAAGTTCTGCTTTTTTCTGTTAATCAAATTGCTTATATATATATATATATATATATATATATATATATATATATATATATATATATATATATATATATATATATATATATATATATATATATATATAAAATGTATGTATATGCGTATGTGTATGTTATTTATATAACTTTTTTTTTTTTGGTTATTCAGTAAAATATTATAAATTAATTATGACTTAAGTTAACGAACCATTGGATTAAGTTGAAGTAATTTAATTACAAATTCCGCAATTCTTTAGAAATTATTTTATTAATTAATTAATCTGCTGGTTTCAGTTGATCATTTGATACTCTGTTTATAATTTTTCTGTTAATCAGAATTCTTTTGATAATTGCTTTACGGCTGTCACTAACAATTGCTTTGCTAATCGAGTAATCTGTCAATTATTCTGTCAATTATTCTGTCAATTATTCTGACAATTAATCGAGTAGTCGGATCATTTTAATCATTTTTTTCTTTCGGATAATTTTTTTAGGTTAAATTAGAGCTGCAAAACGATTAGTTGATTCAAAATAAAATTTCGTTTACATACTATATGTGTGTGTACTGTGTATATTTATTGTGTGTATATATAAATACACACACACACACACACACATATATATATATATATATATATATATATATATATATATATATATAATATATAAAAGGAAAAATGTTTTATTTTTATGCTAAATATTTATATGCTAAATATTTACATTATTGTATAATATAAATTATTTACAAGTGTTTACATACAATACATACAAATATTTTTTCTAAATATGTGTGTGTATTCATATAGACATAATAAATATACACAGCGTACACACACATATATTAGTGTGTAAGCATAAACATATTTTTTAATAACTTATTTTGAATCGAAACAGTAATTAGGCTAGTTCGAGAAAAAAGTGTCAAAAGCAAGTAATCATTTGGTTTTATTGAACAAAACTGTTAAAATACATAATGTATCATGAAAAGCAGAGCATTGCGTACGTTACGCATTATAACAAATGACTGGACACTTAATCCTTAATATTTAGCCTTTTCTTTATGACAGAAATGCTACAGCCACCATATTTTTTTGATTATGTGGACATCAAAAGGTGTAAACTCAGAGTGAGAGTGAAACTTTTATTTTAAAATCGCGACACATGCACATTACCTACACGCTTAAAAATAATTAAGCACATATATTAAACCTACATTGTACCACTACTGGTATTTTGCCAGTTACTCAGCATGGCTAAAATGCAATTGAGTGTTATTTAAAATGAATCGTGACAGCCCTAAATTCTTTTAGCTGTAGATTTATTTCTTGAATTGTTCAGTGTTGTTGCAGTCCCGCTGGCATGCGGTTTCTTAAGTTATTGCTTAATGAAAACTTTATAGGCTAGTATTGATCAGAGACTTCATTAAAATCTTTTTTGTTCAATGGCCTGTGGTAGCGTTGAATGCTTTCATCAGAAATGTTCCTGTCTAAAGTGCCGGACAAGGTTTCTTTGGTCTCCTGTAATTGCTCAGCATAAGCCTGTATGTGTGTAAATGTGTGTGTTACTTGTCCATGGAAAATATTTCATCTTCTGTGAGATCTTGGCTGTCCTCCCTATGACAGTATTGCCAAGACACTGGCCTATTTTTCCTTTCGGTAACCCGTGTCCTGAAAAAGTGTTCGAAATGCTGCTTTTGGTCATGTGCATGGAACGCAGACACTCTTCGAGTAAGAGTCCCTATGGAGAGGGAATAAAATGCCCCATCAAGTGTGTCTCCACGTACTTAGCTGCAGTTTAAATTACAGCAGTATTTGATATCTGCAGTGGCCAGTGTGTGCAGCAAACAACATCATGCAGTATTCATACACTGATTTCTCTGTTTTTTTTTTTTTTTTGACATTTGCAGTTTCTGTGTAATATTAATATGCAGCTCTGTTCAAAATGCAGCCCTGATATATGGACTTAGTTCATTAGAACTTATATGATTAGTTCAGTTTCAGAATAAAAATTTCCTGATAATGTACTTACACCTATATCATCCAAGATGTTCTTGTCTTTCTTTCTTTGGTTGCAAAGAAATTAAGGTTTTTGAGGAAAACATTTCAGGATTTTTCTCCATATAATGAACTTAAATGGGGATCAACGTGTTGAAGGTCCAAATTGCAGTTTCAGTGCAGCTTCAAAGGGCTCTGCATGATCCCAGCCAAGGAATAAGGGCAGGGCCCTATGAAATCCTTTTTATTTTTTCCCAAATTCCGTTTTAATTTTTCCAAATTCTGTTTTTTTTTCCCCGTTTTATTTTTTCTCAACTCCTTTTTAATAGTTAAATTAAATTTTATTAATCAAAGAGCATGTCTAATGAATTAAAATCATTAAACTTATACAGTTTCACATCAGTTTAATAGGTTTAACAAAAATGACATGTTTAGGGCCCTATAAAATGTTTTATTTTTTCTCACATGTTTTATTGTTACCAAATTCTGTGTTTTAGCATGTCTAATTATTTGAATGCATACTTAATTTATTCAAATTTATTCTTAAAATAGCCTTATGAAAGTTTTTACCCTCATTCTGTGTTGTTTAAAATGTTCTGGTTATCAAATGAAGGCATAAAACATTAATTTAATTTATCTTTTAATTGTTGAAAATTAAGCAAACTTTTTTTTTTTTTTGGCAAACAAAGGGGAATTTACTATTAAAATTAAAACATGGAAGAAATGTTGTGTGATTATACCCTAAAAAAATACTGTTTGTTTCATTTTAGTAGTAGTAGTAATAGTAGTAATATATATCTGACACTATTTTTGTTTGCCAGGTCTACCTTTACATTTCTGTGTGTGTATGATATAATGCTAGGTTTCCTTCCTGGAATGGTCAAATGCTCATGAAGTGACTCTCAGCAGATATTGTTCATGTATTTATGTCCTCGTTTAGTGAGATTACAGACGCTGAAATCACAGCGAGCGTCACACACGCTTTAGTACGTGTAGTAAACAAAACCGCTCGTCTGCTCCATTCATTAAAACGGAGACACGCAGAATGGTTAAATGGTATTTTTGCAGCGTAATATTTATAGATACTAGTCCAAATTGTGGTTTGATTTAAGTGTAGTGACCTACTTTTGATTAATTAATTCAAACTTTGACAAATTCCGTGACATTCCGCGTTATTTAGTAAATTCCGTTTTTATGACTGGATTCCATGATTCTTTCCACGTTTTCCGCATCATGAAAAATCAAAGGGCCCTAAATAAGGGTCTTATCTAGTGAAACGATCACAAATTTTCTAAAAAAAAAACAAAAAAAAAAAACAAACACAAATGCTCATCTTGCACTAGCCCAACTTCATGCATTACGTAGTCACGTTGGAAAGGTCATGCATGACAGTGGTGGAAGTACTGACCCAGTGTTTACAAAGCAAATGTGCAAACAACAACTGTGTGAGACTACGAAAATATATTTAGGAGCACCAGTGGGACTGACCCAATCAGCATATTTGTGTTTGCACTGAGGGGAGCCTCAAAGGTTTCTACGTGTTTTTGCAGCGTTGAGTAATGTATCACAGACATATCTCATGAATCCTTTCATAAACTAAGTGTAGAGAGAGTGTAAATAAGAGATTGATTGTGCAGTGTAGAGAGTTTAGTTGATTATAAGGGAACTTTGTGAGATTGCGATGAACTAAAATGAGTGACAGCTTTTAATGATTTTTAAGGGAGTTTGTAAATGAGATATTGATTTAATACAACAGTTAAATAAACAAGAAGTTAATATTAAATTACTTACATTGTCAGACTATCACACTATTGCCTGATTTTGCTGTATTTCGTCATCAAAAATACTTTAAAACAAGTCACACCTAAGCCACTGCGCATCTCCGTTCAAACACAGCGTTTCGTTTATGAATGAACGTGCGTTTTTAAATGAATCTAGATGATTCAATTTCTCGTTCATAAAGACAGTCACTTGCTTTATTCCTGAATGAATCAGCCGTTTGAACGAATCAAATGAATGAATGATTCAGTAATTAAATCAGTGACTTGCCGCCTCCTACTGACAGTTTTAGTTCAGTTATTTTTAAATCATTTAATATTTCTATATTCAAAATTTTATATTTAAAACATTAATCTCAACATGAATTTATAAATTTGACTGCACTCATGCCACCTCTGAGCCACATTGAACATGAAAATGTACCTACAAGCCACTTTTGTGTTCTTCTGTGCCACCTCTGTAGTACAAATTAATTTTGTTAATACTGATTTCTTTTGATTGGTAACTTCTTCTTCTTCTTCTTCTTCTTCTTATTCTGTTGTTTTACTTAGAATTTTTAAAAAGCTTATAAAGTATAATTTTTTGAAAGGACACGAAAGATGACATACCTTTAAATAAAGTTAGAAAAATGCCATTACAAAGGTAAAAACAAAATTGTCCTTTAAATAATTTTAAGGAGTCAAATATCGCCTCGTAATGGGAAAGCTAATTTTTGATCAGATTTTTTGATTATTGATTAGAAGGTGCTCCTAAAATTTTGACTGTGCTACTAAATTTTTTAAGTTAGGAGCACAAGTGCTCCTAAAAAGAAAAGTAAGTGGTATATGGAGAAAAATCCTGAAATGTTTTCCTCAAAAACTTTAATTTCTTTTCGACTAAAGAAAGAAATACATGACATCTTGGGATGTGAGTAAATTGTAAGGAAAGTCCTATTCTGGAAGTTAGCTAGTCCTTTAATGAATTACAGAAAAACAATGTTTTCTCTTCATTTTAGGATGATTGATAATTGTGTAGGTTGTTTGTTTCATTAAGTTCTTGATTGTTTATCTATTTGCAGACCTTGTGCTCAGCAGTGGTCCAGGTGTACGGGGCGGACAGGGGCTCGTCCTGGATCAAGAGGTGCTGCGGTGTGGCGTGTTTGGTGAAAGACAACCCTCAGAGGTCTTATTTTATCCGTGTCTTTGATATCAAGGTGAGCTCTCTGAGATCAAATAAACTGCGAAGATATCAGATCTGAGACCTAGCTTATTAAAATATTTTTTCTCTCATTTTTGCAGGATGGAAAAACAAAGTTTGAGCAGGAGCTCTACAATAATTTCACGATCAGTAGTTCGAGAGCCTACTTCATTACCTTCGCAGGAGATGTGAGTTTTTTTTCCTTTAGTATTTCACATTGTTGACCATGAAGAAAGCAAATAGATACTAACCGGAGACGTTCTGTCAAAAAGTTTGTTTGGCTAGTCACTTTCTTGTCGTTCTTGTAAAACCGCTTTTAGCATTAGTGAGGATGTGATCTGGCTTTTTTGGTCATATGGTGTGTTTTGCGCTTTAGTCTTGTCAGATGGGCCTCAACTTTGCCAGTGAAGAGGAAGCCAAACGATTTCGGAGTGCACTCAACGAACTGCTCAACAGACGACAGAGGAAAACTGGTAAATGTGCTGGTTTTGATTTCATTTCTCTCCTTTGAAGGAATGATAGTTCACCAAAAGTTAAAATTATGGGATTAATTATTTACTCACCCATATGTGGTTCCAAATCCAATCCATATGACTTCCTTTTTTGCTCTCAATTCAGTTGTATTTTTTTGGTGAACTATCTCACTCCTGACTAACATACTTCACGTTCAGTAGTAATCAAAAATGTCTAAAACCTATTTTTTTTCTCTCAAATCTGTGTTTTTCATAATAGTTCACCCAAAAATGAGAATTGTAATTATTTACTCATCCTCATTACGATCCATAGTACATAATTTGTATGATTTTATTCTTTCTGCGCACAATTGTATATTGTTTAGTTAAATTGATTTTGACTATATAGCAATAAATAAGCATACAAACTAAAGGCTGACTGACTGACTGATTGGTTATGCCGATTAATCGGCACTGATAGTTGATTCCTGGAACTGTCGGTTATTGGCAAAATCCATAATGATATTTTTTCTGGGTTGCTGTAGAAGTATTGTTTTTGCAGATAATTGGTAGTTCCAGTCATCAACTATCAGTGCTGATTAATCAATATAACCAATCAATCATTTGACCTGTAGTGTGTTAGTTTCAACAATTACTAATGGATATTTACACTTTAAAGTTGCATGTTAACATTAGTTAATAAACTATCAGACAGTATGGTCCAACCTAGCAGAGTCAGTAAAAATCCACTGTCAGTCGACCTCTATCCACCTTGTTTTTCAATGCAGAAGTAAGCTGTTTTCTGCTAATGTGTTAGACTTCTGGTTCATAAGCCGCTGTAGGGAAATTTAAGAGAAGAATAACGAAGTGCAGTAAACGGTAAAACTGTTTGCACTACAAACCATTGTGCTCAAGATTAAGATAACACATTAAAATAATATGGTAAGACACACCAGTTTGCAGTATCAAGCAAGAAAATGAGCTGTTTTGTACCGCTAAAAACAGCTGGAAGTGGATGAGACCAGAAGCCAGACACATTTAATTTAAAAATGGGAAAAATGGCTCTTATGGAAAAAATAAGGTGGATAACACTCTAATAAAAAACAATACTTCTGCTGCAACCCAGAAAAGCTATCAGCATGGAAACGGATCAATGTATAATTAATATTTAATGTTAATATTTTTATTCCATTTTGAATGTGTGGTTCATTGTGTTTTTGTTTTTTTTTGTAATAAGTTTCATTTTATTTTTCATTCAGTATCTGTTTTAAAGGGGTCATCGGATGCCCATTTTCCACAAGTTGATAAGATTCTTTACGGTTTTAATTAAAAGTCTATAACATATTTTGTAATTTCTCAATGGTAGTGTAAAAAACACCCTTTTTACTAGGGATGCACCGATACCACTTTTTCCAGTACTCACCCGATACCGATACTTTTATTTTTGGTACTTGCCGATTCCGAGTACCGATATTTTAAAATTTACCGGTAGATTTGTACAATATGGGGTACAGAAACTAAAAGAATATGTATAATGTTAGTTGGTCAACTTAATTTATCAAATAGATACAGTCAAACCAAAATTTATTTAGATCACATTATCATAAACTGTGTCTAAACTGTGTATATATATACATATATATATATATATATATATATATATATATATATATATATATATATATATATATATCAAAAATGATCAAAAGATGGTGTATATCTGCTGTCTGAATATTTTTTGGGTTGACTATATATCCTTTAGTTATTTTACACTTAATTATGCCCATTAAAATATGTTTTGTTACTTTCACTGTTTTTTTTTCTTGCTGTATGGTACATCATCTTCAATTTAATAGCATTAAACTGCTCCATTGCAGCGGATCAGTACTGTAATCACGCGAACCACTCATCTCCTAACTCTGATATTTTCAGCAATATAAGTAGCGTATTTTCATCTGAAATATGCTGCTGTTTGGGCTATAATCCAAAGCGACTCAAATAATGCAGAAACACTCGTGCAAGCAAAACATGCGCAAGTACAGTACTGCCTGTCGCATTTCACACAGGCTGCTATAGTTTCACTTTCGCCGGACAGTCGTGTATGCTTAAGGTTGAAAATAAATGATGTTTATAGCGAATGCCCCTATAATTTTTTTTATACTTACGAATTTGTTTTAATCCAGAAGATGCCTGTGCTAAATATGCGAACATCAATGAAGATCACGCAACAGCGCGCGCTCTCTCTCTTTCTCTGTCTCGCGCTTTCTCTCTCGCTCACTCTCTCTCTCTATACCGTTAAATAACTTGTGCATTGATTTACTTAAGTTGTTTTTGACATATCTCACCGAACTACAAACTTTCCAGTGATGTCAAGGCGGGATATTAACTCGACAAGCCCGCACATCTTGGCCGCCGCGCGCTCAATCCAATCTGCTGCTTTGCCTATCAGCTGACGCGCACCAGTTATACAATCTTAATACTAAATGTTTAACATTATATTATTTGCATACATATACTTCGTAGACATCTTTCTTAATCTCTAATGACTCTATTCTGCTATCTGTTGTTTTGTTGTCGGTGTTTCTTTGCCTGCATACGCACTTGTCACACGATGTGGTATCGGCGTTTGGTATCGGGGCATTTTAACGAGTACGAGTACGAGTACAGGAGCTCAGTATCGGTATCGGTGCATCCCTACTTTTTACCCTGTCAAAATCAGCTCTGCACACAGCAACCCATTTGGTTGCATGTCTCTTTAAATGCTAATGAGCTCTGCTCAGCCCGCCCCTCTCTTCTATGGAGTGACGTGCTATACTATTTACTTCAGCTGCATTTAGCCGCAAAACTTGCTAACTAACACATTATTATGAAAGGCAATATTCAAAGTATCGTAAACCCTTATACTCACTACTTCTGTAGGTGAACCTGCATCGCAAATGATTTGTGCAAACTTAAGCGCGTTTAGGTAGATCGAGGGCGCATTTCCTTCAAAAACAAATGAATCCACTGTGTCTTTACATCCAACAACAGAGTACCTTAATCGCTTAGGAGACATTTCCTGTCTACTCCTGCTCTAGCATTGAAACAATGGTGGACTGTTTACAGCTCATTTGGGGCGGGTCTAAGGTAAGACGGTCGTGTCAGTCAACTGTTGTGGGAGGGGCCTGTGCAGAACTATGTAATTCTGCCAAGAATCTGAGAATGGCCTAATTTGAATTTAGATTTAAAAAAAAAAAAAAAGAAAAGAAAAATGGTGGATTTTTATCATTATTTTTTATCACTATTGGTTGACCTCTGTAACACACTCTTACATGGAACAATACTTCTGCAGCAACCCGGAAAAACTATCAGTATGGATTTTTGCAGATCATCAGTATATCCAAATGATCCCTATAACCGCTCAAAAAAATTGACCTCTAGTGTGTCAATTTCAACATTTACTAATAGATTTTTAAATTTTAAAGTTGCATCTGTTAACATTAGTTAATGAACTTGATCAATGTATAGTTTATATGAAATATGAATATTTTTATTCTATTTTGAATGGTACTTTAAATGGTGCGGTAAATTGTTAAAAAATGAATAAGAATATCCAGCTACACATTACAACTCTTTTAAATATAATGAAAGTAGGGCTATCACTAACGATTATTTTGGTAATCGAGTAATCAGTCAATTATTCTGACAATTAATTGAGTAATTGAGTCATTTTTGTGGTAATAAAAATAGACCCAAGCGAAACTATATATATATATATATATATATATATATATAATCGCAATGAGGCAATAGTAACAGGTTCAAATAAAATATTGAAAGCAATATGCTTTTATTGAGCAAAAGAAATTATATAATGTAATAAAACAATATAATCATAACTTATGTACATTATGTATTATATCAAAAGCCTGCAGAGGGCGCCAATGGCCTGACAATTGTTTTTACACTCTACAGGGCGATTTAATCCTTGTTTAATATTGACTAAATAACAATTCATTCAAATGTCCACTTAATATTTAATATTTAAGGACTTCTTTATGGTAGAAATGCTGTAGCTACTGCTATTTCTTGAACATTAAGCATTAAAATTAAGCTTTAAGATGTCAAGAAAAAAGTGGCTTGTATGACTTATTTTTATTTTTTATTTATTTTTTTTTTTAAATCATGTAATAGTTTCGTGTGATTAGTTAAAAGTTAAAACCCATGCAGTCCAGTTCCTCTTGGCTTGGTCATAAGAATAGCGAGTGATGTTTCATCTGTGAATCGAAACTTTGACATTACAGTTCATGAACTGATTCAGACTTGATGAACGAAGACCTAAATTTGAGTCAGTTTGCCACACATATCTATGGTAATGCTTCAGAATAATTAAAATAAAACTCAAAGCTTATGGGACATTATTATCAGAATTTAGGGTTTGGGTTTGTAATGACTTACGGAAGAGTTTATCATTTTTGGGTGAACGTGTCCTTCAACACACTCATTTATTAAGCTCACATTTTCTTGTTAACCTGTTATTTCCTGTTACCGGCTGCTCATTTGCAGTTGTTTATCTCTCCCCATCTTTCCTCCTGTTCGTCTCAGTCTGTAGTTGTAATCTGTCGTAGTGTAGCAAGTGTGCTGGTTTTCTCTCCATAGGGTGTGTCGTAAAACCTTTACAGTGGGCCTTTTCTCCTCATGTCCCTCTTGTAAACGCAGCAGTCTCTCTCCTCACTTCCTGGCTGGGTTCCAGTACTTCCTGCTCTGTTTTGCATGCTGGGCTTTGAAGTTTAAGCTTCTCTCTGCACTAACTGACTTTTAAAGAGGCCCTGGTGCCTTATACGCCTCCTGTGTCTGCTTTGCCTGACCTCTCTTTACATTTAATGTGGTTGAATTCCGAACAAACATGTTGGATCACTTCTTGTGCAGTTTGATTACATTTACGTACAGTGAGTCGTTTGGTTATGTTGCTGTTGTTAAAGGTGAAGTGTGAAACTTGTTGCTATTAGTGGCACCAAATGGAATTTAAAATAGATTAAAATTCTATAGATTTTACTCTTTTTATTGGAAAATACTTTTTTTTTTTTTTTTTTTTTTCCCAGCAAGAAAGCATTAAAATGATCAAAAGTACAGTAAAAACATATATAATGTTACTTAACATTTTTATTTCAAATAAATGCTGTTCTTTTGAGTTTTCCGTTCATCAAAGAATCCTGAAATCCTGAATTTTACAAAAATATGAAGCAGCACAGCTGTTTCCAACATTGATAATAATAAATGTTTCTTGAGCGTTAAATCAGCATATTAGATTGATTTCTGAATGATCGTGTGACACTGAAGACTGGAGTAATAATGCTGAGAATTCAGCTTTGATCGCAATATTTTAAAATAAAATTTCACTATATTGCTGTTTTCCTGTATTTTTGATCAAAGAAATACAGACTTGATGCCTTGACTTCTTTGAAAAGCATGAATCTTTCTTATTAACCCCAAACTTTGGAATGATACTGAACTAAAAAATAATAAAACAAGTAATAAATACTAAATTTATAATAAACACAATATATAATGAGAAATAATTTATTTTATTATTTTTAAAATATTTTATATGTAATATACATATATAATATATAAAATACTAAAATAATAAATTAAGAAATAAATTAATTAATATGAATTATGTAAAATACATTAAATATATAAAATATAATAAAAAAACATTTAGTCTCGTCTAAGCCAATAACAATAGAGGCAACAATATAATTTTATGTTTTATTTAATTTAATATGCATAATAATATTTTGTTTTTTGTGTATAAATAATAAATAAAATATAAAAATATATAAAATATAGATATTTTATACATTTATAAATAATATAATAGTAAACATAAAAATAAATATTGTTTTTTTTTTTGTTTTATTATTTAGAAAAAAATGTTATATTTAATATATGCATATATAGTGTATAAAATACAAATCTAATAATAAACATAATAAATAAAACTTGTATGTAAAATAAAATATGTATGTATATGTATGTATATGTATGTATATATGTGTATATATATATGTATGTGTATATATATATATATATATATATATATATATATATATATATATATATATATATATATATATATATATAATATATATATATACACACACACACACACACACACACACACACACACAATTATAGTCTCTTCTCCATTGTTATTAGCCTGGATGAGACCACATACACTATTAAATAAAAACTAAATATTTGTGTATAAGAGCTTTTAAAAATATACATTTGTTGAGGAACTGTCATTGAGATGACAAGGAGTACATAAAGTATTTTAACATTTTCACAGTACCAAAATAGAATAACACTTCACCTTTAAGATCAAGGTTATAAGAATATTATCAGTTTGCATATGAACAAATGTTGGTGCTAAAAAAGAAATGGTTAAGTAAACCGCAAATAAAAGCATTAATTTGTGGATGTTGTTTTCTTGAGAAAGGGCGCAGAGCTCAGGGCACCTCTGTTTACCATCTTCTTCCCTAACCTTTCCAAAACTAACGTAAATAAACCATTCCCTCTCCTTTGGGTGACCTACCGGCTCTTTTCCCCTCTGTTACTGACCTCACTAGTCTTTTAATTCGGCCTCCACGTTTTAACAATGTTAATTTTGTTTTTGCAGAGAAAAGGCGTGACCCACCAAATGGTATGTGTCCTGGTACTTACATTCACTCATGAATTTAAAGTGCTAATCAGTTTGTGTTTGCTGTGTTTTTTTTTGTTTTTTTTTGTTTTTTTTTTTCCTCTCTAAATCCCCTTTTTGATAGAATGCACACATGTACATAATGTATCTTCTACAGAAATCAAAACCTATTCTTGTGTCGTCAGGCATGAGCGTGATTCACACAAACGTGTATCTGCATTGTACATGACCTACATGAGAGTAGCGTTCAACCCCTGACTGGAAGCCTGAGGTCAATCTGTGCACTGGGAGCCATATGTATGCCACATGGATCATTCCATGCCACTGCACTGCTGCAGCTCTCTCCCATTCAATTACATCAAAGAGACCACGTTTCCACACTTACTTTAAAGAGTTTCTCATGGACGTTTATCAGGGTTACACCACTGGCTTGACATCCCTTAGAAGCTGTAGTTGCTAGTTGCTAAATTATCTTGTTTGTTTCATCTCGGTAGCCTGCAACAGGATATTTTATTTTATTAGTATTTTATTAGCATTTTATTTTATTTATTTATTTTTTTTAAAGAATGCTTTACAAAATGTCAAACCAAATGAAGAGTGTCGGGGTTTGTTTATATTTTCCAGAGTATTTCCTAGTGAAGAAATAATTGGGGGCAGGGTGTATTTGAGGGCTCATCAGTTATTATTTGTTTATTTTATTAGTAGTATTAACATTATTTTAATAAAGAACTTTTTTTTTTTTAATATACCGTTATATTTTAAATATAATTTATTATTGTTGTTGTTATTATTATTATTATTATTATTATTATTATTATTATTATTGTTGTTGTTTTATTATTTTTTTAAGGCTCATCAAATATTTTTTATTTAATAATGATATAATGTATTATTATTATTATTATTATTATTATTATTATTATTATTATATTGCTGTTATTTTTGAAGGGTCATCATATATAATATTATATTACTGTTATTATAATTATAATACAATATAAAATAATATAATATAAAATACACACACACACAAACCCACATTATATTACAGTTATAATTATTAATATTGTTAACATTGTTTTATTATTAAATAACTGTCATTTTTATTAATATACTGTAATTGTTTTTATTTTATTATTATTATATTACTTTATTTGGATGTCTCATCAAATATTTTTTATATTATAATAATACTATAATTTATTAATAATAATGCTATTTTTTTTAAGGGCTCATCAGTTATTATTTGTTTATATCCATATATAATTACTTATATACTGTTACTTTTATATTACTATTATTATTATTATTATTATTATTGTTATTAATATTACTGTTTTTTTGAGAGCTCATCAATATTTTTTGTTTATATGCATATATAATATTATTATTTATATGCTGTTATTTATATTATAAACGTTTATTATCATCATTATTATTATCATCATTATTATTATTATTATTATTATTATTATTATTATTATATTCCTGTTGTTCTTTTGTCTTATTTTACAAACCACTGAACCAGGCTGATTTACTATTACTAGTCAAATGCTTGTTGTTTTCTAATTGTATTTTTTAAAATGTAGTGTTTTTAATTATGTAGTGATTTTAGAATTATTAGATTTAAATATATGTTTTATATTCATATTTTTATTGTAATAATAATAATTGTAAATATGAAACTTTTTATTTATTTTATTTAAAATAATTTACTAATTTAATTAAAAATACATAAAATAAAAGCTAAAGTTTAATTAAAATTGTGTACACCCATGCGCCATCAAATATTTGGTTCATTTTCCTAAAAGAGAAAGACTCTACATTTAACATGTTACTATAATTTTGATTTCTTGTGGTAATTAAATGTGAATTGTAATAATCCTGACCACTCCCAACGCCTACCATTGGTTGACCAAACAGATAGCCCCGCCCCCAAACTCACATTATTAGTTCAGCCAGAGTTTCTGACACATCAGGAGCCTCAAACAAACAAACCAATGTTATGACAGCACCACAGTATTTACACTTTCCAAGGAATTCAGCCCTATTTTTTTTTTAAAGCATTACCAGCCAGTCAGAATAATTTCCAGGCTGAAATGTTATTATCTGTGACGTTAAGTCAACATATTTGTCCTAGATTTGTTACGGCAGCTCTGGAGGCCAATTCCTTTTTTTTCCCTCAGTACAATCTGTTCACATTTCAAAACCACGTTCATAATTTACAGCAATTGTTCGAAGCATAAATTGCCCCTGCTTGACAACACTATGAAGAATGAAGCTGTTCAAATCAGATTTATGTGACACGTCGTAGTGCTCTCAGTATTAGTGTTGTATAAGGTGTCCACCTGCAGAAAAAAAGCACACGTAATCTTTCTCCAGCACATTTCCTTCCCCTCCGCTTCCTCATTGTGTAACTAGATTGGTAGTTGATATCTATGTGAGCATGCTCAGTAATAGCTGCTTTATCTCTGATATAAAGGTGTCCACAGAAACACCTCAATTTAGCGTTGATGAGTAGAGAAGCTAATCAGTGAAACATGAAGCCAAAAACACACTCGCTTGTGCTTTTATAAAAAGCGTGTGGCTTTGCCTGCAGTTGAAGAGTTGTAATGCTTACATCAAATTTCAGAGATTAAACTGGATTAGCAGTTCTTACGTAATATTCCACATTTGTAATTTTTCAGGATTTGACTAGCATGAGTGGGATTGGTTTGGTTGACGGCCAAAGACTCACAATTGGTTTAAAGAGCGTCTCTGGAGGTTGCTTAGCTTGCTAGCTCCTCGCTACATTGAAATTAGCTAGCTACCGTAGTTTCACGCCTTAATGCTGGGCCGCAGATGAGATGATGTTCTGCACGACCTTCTTGTCGGCCCCGTCCGAGGAGTTTTTAGAGAGCGTTTCGAGGCCAGATGGTAGATTGGTGCCCTTGCAGTGTTTGGTGTTGTCAGGGGATGAACTGAACGCGTCTTTACCTCAGCCTTGTTTTAACGTGCTGCTGAAACTCAGCGGTGACAGAGCCTCCGTCTCTCCCGAGGACGTCCTCTCGGGAGGTGCTCTGGGTCACGGTGGAGGTCACGGGAAGCTCATGGCTCTCACCCAAGGTAGGGTTTAGCAGCTCTGCTGTGAGTCCTCACGATTGTAGTGAAGAGGTGAGCGTGTGTTTCAAAACTGGGACGTGGATGTGAGCAGAGAATCTCTTGGGAGTGATGTTGGAGAAGTTTTGTGTAACTTTTTAAGGAGTTTGAAGGCCTTATTAGTTTTCAGTTAGCGTTAAGTTGTCAAGGCTCTTAGTTATTTGGCAGTTATTTGTGACCCTGGACCACAAAAACAGTCATAAGGGTTTTTTTTTGAGATGTATACAGCATCTAAAGGCTGAATAAATAAGCTTTCCGTTGATGTATGGTTTGTTAGGATAGGACAATATTTTGTCGAGATGCAAGTATTTGAAAATCTAAAATCTGACAGTGCAAAAAAATCTGAATATTGAGAAAATCGTCTTTAAAGTTGTCCAAATGAAGTTCTTAGCAATGCAAATTACTAATCAAAAATGTGATATATTTACAGTAAGAAATTTACAAAATATCTTCATGGAACATGATCTTTACTGAATATCCTAATGATATTTGGCATAAAAGATAGATCAATCTTTTTGACCCATACAATGTATTGTTGGCTATTGCTACAACTATATTCGTGCTACTTAAGACTAGAATTGTTAGACTACACAAACAAAATTATTGTTACTATTGCTCAGTGTTAGACATGGCGTGGTCTGTAGCATATGAGATATAGTTGGACATTTTTGAAGGGAAAGCTGTTTTAAATGGTTATTTATATTATTTATTTATTTATTTATTAAACAGTAATTGGGGGGCAATATTCCTCCATTTGGCACAAAGAATTATTAGACTGCATAAACTGTTGTTTATTATTATTATTATTATTATTATTATTATTATTATTATGTTAAGTAATACTAAAAATGTTTGAACATTTTGTTTATACATTGATAAATGAACATTATTATTATTATTATTATTATTATTATTATTTACTAAAAACTAATAATACTGTTCACTTATCAAAAATGTATAAAAATGTTTAAACATTATTATTTGCTAAAAACTAATAATAATAATAATGTTTAAACATTTTTATACATTTTTGATACATGGTAACATTATTTATTATTATTATTATTATTATTTAATAGTTATGTTTAAACATTTAATTTAGATATTTTTTTTCTAAATGAACAGAATAATAATAATAATAATAATAATTATATTATTAAATATTATTATTATTATTGTTATTAAATAATAATGTTTAAATATTTTATTTTAATCTTTTGTATATAAATTAACAATTGTTGTTATCATTAAGTAATAACGTTTGAACATTATTTATACATTTTTGATAAATGAACATCGTTGTTGTTGTTATTATTAAATAATAATAATAAAAATAGGAATAATGTTTAAACATTTAATTATACATTTTTGATAAATGAACAGATTTATTATTATTGTTATAATGTTGGAACATTTTTATATTCTTTTAGAAATGAACAGTTGTTGTTATTTAATAATAATGTTGAAACATTTTATTTATTTACATATGTATTTATTTATTTGTTTATTTTTGATACATAAACAGATTAAGAAAAAGTAAATTGACAAACATAATTATATTTTTGCATTTTACTTATACATTCTGATAAATGAACATTATTTATTATTATTGTTTATGTATTTATTTATTTTAATATTATTATTTTATTTAATTATAACATTTAAACATTTGGTTTTGATATGACCATTTTTATACGTTTTATGATACATATGATAATTTTTGTTACATGAACAGAACTTATTATTATTATTATTATTATTATTATTATTATTATTATTATTGAAAAATTATGTTTACACATTTAATTTATACATTTCTGATTAAACATTGTTTAAAAAAAACTGAATATAATGCAAACATGGTGATGGTAATTATATTTATGAATTTTACTTTACTTGACTTTTTATTACTTATTATAAAAGGCATTGCAAAAATGGCATAATAATAATAATAATAAATAAAATAAATAATAAAATAACTAAGTATGCCATTATACTTTTATTATAATCATTATTTATTTGAATTATTATTATTGTTATTTATTTGTTTAATAATAATATTTATCGTATGTGTTTTATTTGTACATCTTTATACCTAGTTATTTATTATTATTATTATTATTATTATTATTAACAATAACTATGCACTTATACATTTGGATACATAAACAGAATTTTTATCATTAGTAATATTATTCATGCCGTTGTTAAAAAAATGCATAAAATATAAACTTGTGAGTGAACGGTTTTTAGGTAAAAAGTGATTAAATAATGTAACCAAATTACGTTACTTTTCCTTTCTGCACACAGCAAATTAAAGGTGTTATGATGATAAATGTATTATGTATTAGTAATAATTTTTGACCTGTAGATTCAGACAGATGTCGTCCATGACTCTGTGTTCCAGATTGAACTCTCAGCCCGTCTAGAAAGCGACTGCTAAGTAATGCTTGTGGTTTTGGGGAAAGTCAGACACAAAGCCTGTTGTTCCAGCAGCGTTCCTTTCTATGAAAGCTCCTCTTCATCACCCACATTTTTGCTATGATGAGAATCATTATGACATGGTGTATGTCATGGTTCAGTTTCGCTTGTGGCCGTTTTGGTCAATGCTACATTTGCGTAATGCGGTCATATTTATTTGAATGAAACAAATCTCATGCAATGTAGTTGAAATGAAGATCTTTTCCCCTCATTTTACTACTGATGCTGAATAATTGAAACTGATTTTTGTTTTATTCTTGTTTTTGATACAAAATATAAGTATTATTATTACTACTATTATTATAATATTTGTTGTTCTTACCACACCAGCATCATCTGGACTTTGAATACATGAACTTCCAGGAATGTGTGTGATTCATTCATTGTGCCGCCTCCTCTTTGCTTACGCTGGGCAGAATCAGCTGTTGTTGGCAACACAAACTCTCCGAGCTCTCGGCCCGAGACGACTCCTGTCACTCTCTCAGGGAAATGTGTGCAACAGGTTGGAGATTCTCACGCAGCAGCTAATAAATTTTGTCATGTGCCCAGGACCCACTCTCCCGATGGCGACGGTGGACATCAAGAACCCCGAGATCAACAACAAACTCAATGTGACCCACATGAATAACATGGTGCACAGTGGCCTTAACAAGAAGGAAAAGAAGGTCAAGGGCAAGAGGAAGAAGTTGACTAAGGCTGACATCGGGACACCAAGCAACTTCCAGTGAGTTTTTAAGTATAGCAGTTTCAGTACTTCCTGTGTTGGCAGGAAGTGACATCAGTAATGCATATTTATATGCTGTCACATTGCTTTTGAATTTTTATTTATTTTTTTCGGTTTCTAATGAGGCTTTATTTTTATTCTTATTTTTTTAATTTAACTTATTTTTAAAAGAAATTGTTTGTCTGTTATTTATAGCCTTGATGCTATTTTTAGTTTTCAAAAACATTATACACTTAAAGAAATTGAAATCAAAAGTGTGAAAATCCTCATTAACTTGTTGTCTTTAATTTAACTATTAATTTAAATTATTATTAACTTCAAAATTATTTAAATGCTTATTTGTTTAATGTGCTATATTCGTTTCAAGGAAACTTGTACTTTTAAAGAAATGTAAAACTTAAATTTAAAAATCCCCATTAAATTTTATTATTGTTGTTATTATTATTATTAGTAGTAGTAGTAGTAGTAGTATTAGTATTATTACTTATTCTGTGGAAAATCCACATTAACTTAAACTTGAAAATATGAAATAAAAAATGTTTACTTGTTTTAAGAAATGTATTTATTTGTTAGCTTACAATTTTTGTGCGTTAATGTTATTAGTATTAATATTATTTTATGTATTTTATTTATTCTGTGGAAAATCCACATGAACTTGAAAATGTTATTATAAAAAAAGTTTAATTAGGAAATTTATTTATGTATTTATGGATTCATTACACTTGAAAATGTTTTATTTTTTATTTTTTAGTCTTAATGTGTTTTTGTTATTTGTTATTTATATTATTTTAATGTTTTACTTTTTAAAAAATGTTAGATTGAAGTTAGAAAATCTGTTAATTTAAACTTTAAAATGTTATTAAATAATAATTAAAGTTCTTTTAATAATAAAAATAATTAAAAAATTCTTTTAAGAAATGTATTTATTTTAGCCTCAATTTATTTTTGCATAAGTATAATTTTATTTATTTTATTTATTCTGTGGAAAATCCACATTAACTTAAACTTGAAATTTTTAACTTGTTTACTTAATTGATTAAAGAAATTGTATTTCTGTATTTATTTATTTTAGCCTTCATTTTTTGTATTGTTGTTGTTGTTATTTAGTCTGTGGAAAATCCACATTAACTAAAATGTTATTCATTTAAAGAAAAGTTTAATTAATTGTTTTAACAAATTTATTTATTCAATTTAGCCATATTTCTGTATTATTATTATTATTATTATTATTATTATTATTATTAGTATTAGTATTATTTATTATTTATTTTGTGTATTATTATTGTTTTATTTATTCTTTTTAAGTTTTAATTAGCACTGTGTGTTTGTACATAAAAGTGTGTCTGTGTGTCTGTGTGTCTGTGTGTCTGTGTGTATGTGTGTGTATGTATATATATATATAATATTTTACATAGAACTTTTGATTTTTTTATGTCAGTAAAGCTTTAGTTTTGGTTACTAACTACTGACTATAACCCTGGCTTGTGCACCTCAGTTTTTGAGTAAACATTGTCAAAATTATCCACAAATAATAATGTTGTTGTTGTTGTTGTTGTTGTTGTGTTGTGCTGTGGTGCATCAGCTCATCAAATCAGTGTGACCTGCAGCCAATCAGTTCTTAGAGAAATGAAAGAAATTAGTTCCTAAAGAAATGCAAAACCTGTACTCATTGAAAGAAAACAAGTTGATAAAAAGACCAAATGCAAGATTTGTTAATAATATAGCATAATGAAAGGTTTCCAAACAAAATACAAATTTAAAAGGATTTACAGCATAACACAAGGCATACGTTTATTTTTTTTCTGTTTCCTCATGTTATATTTGTTGTTGTTTATGCCAGTCTGACTGTGCTTAACGCAATATTTTCCAGGCACATCGGTCATGTAGGATGGGATCCGAACACAGGCTTCGATGTAAGTACACAACAATGACTTGCTCTGTCACCCCCACCGACACACTCACACGCTCTCGCTATCGGACACGCTCTCACATACATATTGAAGAATCTCTCATAGCAAAACAATGCTGACCTGTGTAGTAATGGCATGATGAAATGCCTCAATAGCCTTGTGTTCATGCAGGCTGAAGCATCTGACGCTTGAATATGCAGCCTGTCGCCCACAACACTACCCAGATTGCGTTTATACACAGCAATGTGCTGTCTGTGTGTGTTTTAAATAGTTTTATGGTAAACCATTTGTTATGGAAATACTGAAGATATTGCAAACTGCTGCCTTTTTACGGTGCAATTGGAAATTCAGCCTACTGGTGCAATAAAATGAGATGCTGTTGCTCTTAACTAACTGGAAAAAATATGCAAATGCTCTGAAGAAGGCCTCACATTTTAAAGTTTGCATTATGCATGCCGCTGGAATGTTGAGCATGACATAATGGATGGTTTTAGCAGAGATGGACAGCATTAGCAGTTTGTCCACAAGGTGGCAGGATTGTGCTTTATTTGAGAACAGCATGAACTGGGAAAATGTGTAGTGCTTGTAAGGCGGAATTGCATTGGATTTTCTATTAAGACTTATTTTTTCCTAAAAGGAAAAATCCCCATTAACTTGCACTTTAACTTCTGTAAAATGTTCATTATTTTACCAAAACAAGAGGGATCATACAAAATGCATGTTATTTTTTTATTTACTACTGACTTGAATAAGATATTTCACATATGAGACGTTTACATATAGTCCACAAGAGAAAATAATAGTTGAATTTATAAAAATGACCTTCAAATGCTGTTCTTCAAAAAAATCCTTCAGGTCCCACAAATTCTTTGGTTTTACAGCATTTTTTTGTGTACTTGAACCCTTTCCAACAATGACTGTATCCATCTTTTCACACTGAGGACAACTGAGAGACTCATATGCAACTATTACAAAAGGTTCAAACACTCACTGATGCTTCAGAAGGAAACACAATGCATTAAGAGCCGAGAATTTGAATTTGTCTTCTAGGAAACATGTAAGTATCTTTTGTAGCTTCTGAAGGGCAGTACTACATTAAAAAAAAATATGGTGTTTAGGCAAAATAAGAAAAATGTACACATCTTCATTCTGTTTCAAAAGTTTACACCCTTGGCTCTTAATGCATTGCATCTTTTCCTTGCGTTACACTTTATAATGTTATTGAGTTTTAAAAATATTCACTTTTACTTATTAATTTTATTTATTCATTTAATTTTACATTTTAAAAAAAAAATTATCAATCAATTTAAAATTATTATTTTTATTTTATTTTAGCCCCTTTTTACCTTTTATAAGCATTATATTTACAAAAAACATAAGATTAACATGTGAAAACCCCATTAACTTGGTTTATTAGGGTTGTCAGTTGATAAATTTTAAATCTAATTAATTCATCTAATTCATCTAAATAAATTTGACTGAAAATACCCACAAAAGATTATTTAAAGTTATTTTTGTTAAATGAGAAAGTATCAAGTAGACATTACAAATTGTAGCTTTAGAAATAATTATTCTGATTCAGCATAAAATTTATTACACAAACATTTAGGCTGCAGCGGCCTGTGGAAAAGCTCATTTGAGAACCATGTCAGTTATTTTTGTTCATATAATAAAAGTCAGAATGAACGTTTGTTACCAACAGTCTTCAAAATACTTTTGTTTTTTTTTTGTTTTTTTTAAATGTTCAACAAAAGAAAGATTTGACACGACATGAGGGTGAGTAAATGATGACACATTTAAAAATTTTTGGATGAACTATCCATTTAATAATACTCTAAGAAAGTAAATCTGCTAGCAGGTGGCGGTAAATGTCATTCACTCATTCGATTCGTTTAAACGGCTGATTCATTCAGGAATGAAGTAAATGGCTTCTTTATAAATGGGCCTTTGAATCATTGATTCACAAGATTTGTTCAAAACACGGATTCATTCTGAAACTAAACACCACTGTCTTGCTCAGAGATGTGCAACAATTCAGCTGTGGCTTCAAAAGTAATATGTTCTCTGCAAATTTGAACAAAAATACATGATATTGTGTTATACTTTAAACATTAACTTCTTATTTACTGAACTGTTGTATACAATCGCATTTAAACTCGTGATTGATCGGGACAAAATCATCACTCATGTCACATTGCTTTTGCTGCCCGTGTGATACGTGACCTGTATAAATATGAGACAAAACACAAACGGGGCATTTTTTTTGCACCACTATCTTGAATTTTAGGGCATAACTGCATTTATGGAGTTGTTGCCCTGCATCATATTTATCATCAGTCAACTGTATGAAATTTAAGATGATGTACATGTCTGGGGACAGGGCAAGCGTGTTAACTGCGTTACATGTTGTTGTTTGTTTTTTTTTGTTTGTTTTTTTTTTTTTTTAAATAACTAATTAAGTTGACATGTTAAACTGACAGCCCTAGTATTTATACATTTTTAAACATTTATTTAGGCATTAATGTTCTGTTTTCAGTTTTTCTAAACATTTATACTTTTAACATTAAGTTTAAAGTTTGAAAACCTTTAAAGGGGGAGTTCATCCAAAAATGAAAATTGCCATAATTTACTCAATTTTACATTGTTCCAAACCTTTATGGGTTTCTTTTGTGTTTTTTGAACACAAAAGAAGATATTTTGAAGAATGTTGTTGACCAAACAGTTGACTGTAGCCATAGTATCGAGGAAAAACAAAATACTATGGAAGTCAAATACCGACAACTGTTTGGTCACCAACATTCTTATATCTTTATACGTCAGCATTCAAAAACTAACCAGCAGTGATAAGGATATTTGCATACTGATTTGTGATTTGCACTTACATTTGTTTTGCATACTGGAATGTGATTGGGCCTTTTGATTTTGCATCCATTTACTCATCATTTTGACACTTTATCATTAATATCTCTCTCTCTTTCTTCTATCTATATTTAGCTGTGCTTACTAAGGCAAGCATCACTATTACTATTGCTCATACTTAAGGTTGGTGATTTGAACAAACCCCTAACCCTAAATATAACATTTGGGCAATGTATCTGCACGTTTTTGCTACGGGAATGAATGATACTTCAAATTATTTGGCATGGCCAAAAACAACCTTTTGTTTTTCTTTCAGCAAATCCAAAAGTTTACTTAACTTTATCGGTATTCTTTTGCTGCCTTCCAAGCACTTGCATTTCATTTACGAAATCTAGTAAATAAGCAGTGAATTTCAGAACTTCAATATTCTTAAAGGGATAGTTCACCCAAAAAAGAAAATTACCATATGATTTACTCACCCTCAAGCCATTCTAGGTGTATATGACTTTCTTCTTTCAGACTAATGCAATCGGAGTCATATTAAAAATGTTTTGCCACTTCCAAGCTTTATAATGGCAGTGATTGGCTGTTGAGATTTTGAAGTCTAATAAAGTGCATCCATCCATCATGAAAAGTACTCCACTTTCGTGAATGCACGTACAACAGTTTGCGGAAGCTAGAGATTACGGTTTATAACGTTTAAAATATGGATATTTTTTACACAAACACATTAATTTACTTCAGAAGGCCTTTATTAACCTCCCAGAGCTATGTGGAGCACTTTTTATGATGGATGGATGCACTTTAATGTGCTTCAAAATCTCAACACCAGTTCACTGCTATTATAAAGCTTGGAAGAGCCAGGACATTTTTTTAATAAAGCTCTGACTGTATTTCTCTGAAAGGTGAAAGTCATATACAACTAGGATGGCTTGACGGTGAGTAAACCATGAGGTAATTTTCATTTTCGTTGAACTGTCAACTGAATATGTAACTATTCCAAATAAAGAAGAAAATGAAATGTCTCACAACTTTACCTTTTATTTTGCAGTTGAATAATTTGGACCCTGAGCTGAAGAACCTGTTTGACATGTGTGGCATCTCTGAGGCCCAGCTCAAAGACAAAGAGACGTCTAAGGTCATCTACGACTTCATTGAGAAGAAGGGTGGTGTAGAGGCTGTGAAGAATGAGCTGAGGAGACAAGGTGAGACTGATCACTGTCAGACTCTGTGCACCGAACACCTGTGATTTTGTGGCTTCCTCATATTGACAAGTCTGTCCATCAATCATCTGCTGGCAGAAAGTCTGGCCTGAATCAATAAAAAGGCCCCAAACTTCCCCTAACTAGTTCTTTGTCAACTAATTCAGTGAAAACAAAATGCTGCATGAAGCAGTAATGCCAATATAGCTTTTTTATTACATTAAAATAATATGGCTGTAACGCATTCCTCAGAGGATTTTATACAGAAGTTAGGTGCATATATTAGCATTTTATATTTGATCAATATATGTGGTTTTCCTTCAGATCCTCCCAGGTGGTGCGGTAGGTAGACTGTGTGTGTTTCTGAGTGAAACCTGCTTAGATTTGCATGTGTAAAAGGTCTGATTCTTTGCAGGTTGGCATGGATTGTTGTGAATATTTTTTTTTTTTAATACTTGGATGACATTTTAGGTAATTTAGGTTTAAGAGCATTTGTACATAAATGGATATTTTTTTATAATTCTTCATAAGGCATTTGTTTACTTATGTAAAAACTTATTTTATGTCTTGAGCTTCAATAATATGACTTGAAAAAATGCTATTGTTTGGTATTGGTGTGGTGCAAAATTTAGTTTGGTTTTTCTTCTAGAGTGAAAGTCTTACTTCAGCTTTAAAGACCTCATGAAATGAAATTTAATTGACTATTTTTCTTCCTGTATTGATGTATTAAATGTTAGATGGGGGGATTTTAAAGTGGTTGTAACTTATTTTAATGGCTTTAGTTTATACTACAGCCCACTAAAAAGACTGAGTGAATTAGACAGTGGTGGTAGGTAGGAAAATATTTTTTATTATGCATAATTTAACTTGCTCCATGTCGTACTGTAGCCATCTACTAAAGACTCGCTACTTAGCTGTAGTTGATAATATTTGACAATATGTAGTACTAAAGATTTTTGTTCGACTAGTAGTCGATCATTTTAAGTATTAGTCGCACGTTTATTAACAAACCATATAAGTCATAAAAATGAGTCTTTAATTGCCCACATACCCGAATAAGCTAATTACACTCTCTCTATATATTTGTTTTTCATGTCTGTAAGGCAAGTATACACAGTTTCGAATGTTCTCGCTCAAGTTCACAGAGACAGAGGCAGCAGAAAGCGCATCCTGTTTGTTTGAATTATTTTACAAAAGCACAACGTTTCGTTGTTATTGAGTGCACACAAATAAACGTAGAGTCTTTACAGATTCAAAAGATGTATTGCTTTTATCTGTATGACCAAAAATGGAATATTTTAAGAGCAAGCACTGTAAAAAAAATAAAAAAACACAATTTGTTGAGTCAGCTTAAAATAATTTGTTACCCTGCTGCAGTCAACTAAAATAAGTTTAGTCAACTTGAAATGTTAAGTTGTACTAGGTAACAACTTAGATATTTGTGTTTGCTAAACTTAACAGATGGGCAAGTAACCCAGCTGCCTTAAAATTTTAAGTTTATTCAACTCAAATATCTAAGTTGTCACTTAGTATAATTTAACATTTGAAGTTGAATAAACTTTTTTTGAGTTGACTGAACTTAAAATTAAGGCAGCCAGGTTACAAATTATTTTAAGTTGACCCAACAAATTGTTTTTTTTTACAGTGAGTGAGGACATCGGCGCCTCCATCTGTCATGCAGCTTCCAAACTCTGTGCAAACACTTGAATAGCGCACATTTTTCTAGGTTAACATTAGATTGACCTGCCATGTAAAGTTGCTACTACTTATATTTTAGATGAAAAGCCATATTTGAGGTCGATGAATGATAGGTGAGCATTTAGATGTCCTGCCTGATTACTGTATTACCACATAGACCAGCCGTTAATGATCTGTCCATCTCAGACTTTCTGCAACTAATATAATTTTGGTCGACCAAGCCTCTTCTCGTCGACTATTAGGGGGCAGCCCTAGTACATTTTTAGTAAAGTTTTATATATTCAATCATTAAGGTGCGACCACATTGACAGTTTGGCAAATTTTCGTGGTTGGATATTTACCAAAATTTTGCTAGTGTGACTGCTCCTTTATCTCCTAAATGAGATCTGCATAGCTATTTTTAAATTGTTTGGGTTTTTGTATGTTTATCATTATTTTTTATTATTACTTTTAGTATTTCACAGCATAGAAAATGAAGCAGTTTTTTCTCCGTAATTACAAGTACACTAGCATAAAGATGTTTCGATGATAATAGTCATTACTTCAATTTTGGTTTCATGGGGTCTTTAAATTCAACTAATGATGTATTCAAGTCCTCTTGAGAAGTTCATGTTTATGAGTTGGGAAGTTGTAACTACGATGTCCGACGCGTTCAAGTCACTTTGGTTAGAACACGATCGCAATGTAATTAAATGAAGAATGCACATTGGGTGTGTTTTTGCTTTGTTTTTATTTAATTTCTGAAGATGATGTATATTGAATAGTTATATATTCATTCATAACTGTACAGTAGGTGTGTTATATTGTAAACGGAAAAAGAAGTCATTAATCTAAACAAATATACTGTCAATACAGACATTTTGTCCGGTGCATCTGCCTTACTGTCTCACTGACACACTCCCAACTCGAAAACTCTGGGCTTAAAGGGATAAATCACCCAAAAATGAAAATTAAACAATGATTTACTCACCTTCAAGCCATTCAAAGTGTATATGACTTCTTTCAGACAAATACAGAGTTGTATTAAAAAATGTCCTGGCTCTTCCAAATTTTTATAATGGCAGTGAATGCTGTTGAGGTTTTGAAGAAAAAATAAAGTGAATCCATCCATCATAAAAAGTGCTCCGCATGGCTCCAGAGAATTAATAAATTCCCTCTAAAGTGAATCGATGCATTTGTGTATTGGAAAATATCCATATGCCATCCATTGGAACGCCACTCTCTCGTGAACACGTGTACAACAGTTACTGAAAGCTGGAAATTGTGGTTGATAAAGTTTTTAAATATGGATATTTTTCTTACACAACTGCATCAGTTAACTTCAGAAGGCCATGTAGAACCTTGTGGAGTACTTTTATGATGGATGGATGCACTTTTTTGAGCTTTAAAATCTCGGCACCCATTTACTGCCATTGATACTTGGAAGATTTTTTTTAATATCCTGACTGTATTAGTCTGAAAGAAGAAAGTCATATACACCATGGATGACTTGAAGGTGAGCAAATCATAGGGTAATTTTTTTTTTTTTTTTTGGGTGAACTATCCTTTTAAAGACAGTTCAAAGTTACCCACTCATAATTATGACTTTGTTGTGCTGTTCAACTAAATAAATATATTTTTTACCTCATAACACGTAGAGATTCTATCTTTATTTTAATTATAACAAATAATTTTTTCCTCTTTCAGCACCTCCGCCTCCACCCTCCCGGGGCGGCCCCCCACCCCCACCCCCTCCTCACACTTCTGGACCCCCACCTCCACCGCCCCCAGTGCGAGGACGAGGAGCCCCACCACCCCCTCCACCTTCAAGGGCCCGTGGCTCCCCTCCCCCTCCACCATCCCGGCCCTAGCATGGGGCCTCCACCACCACCTCCCAGCAGGGGCATCCACCTCCCACCACCTGCCGCCTCCATGCCACCTCCCCGCCACCACCACCTCCATCCCGGAGGCTGCCCCACCTCCACCTCCTCCTCCACCGCCTCCACCTGGACCTCCTCCACCTCCTGAAATGGACGCAGGCCACGGTGAATCAACGGCCTCGCCCATGGGCGGGAAATCAGCTCTGCTGGAGCAAATCAGGGAGGGCACTCAGTTAAAGAAAGTGGAGCAAAACAACAGGCCAGTGTCGTCCACAGGACGCGATGCGCTACTCGACCAGATCCGACAGGGCATCCAGCTCAAAACGGTGAGGACTGTAAACGCTAATTCGTCCTGATGTGTGTCAGACAAAGGTGGAGAACCGCCTACTCACTTGTTGATCATCCATTGTGCTAAAACTAAGGTTTTAAAATACTAGTTACTTGTGTAGAATCAGCTTTCATATATATAATTTTTATGGTTTTATCATTTTACTTTATTAGAATCATATTTACTTTATTATAGTATATTCACCTATCTGCAAAATGTTAAATATTTTACCAAAATAAGAGGGATCATACAAAATGCATGTTATTTATTTTTTTTTTAGTACTGGCCTGAATAAGATATTTTGCATAAAAGACATTTACATATAGTCCACAAGAGAAAATAATAGTTGAATTTATAAAAATAACCCTATTCAAAAGTGTACATACACTTGATTCTTAATCATGTGTTATTACCTGAATGATCAGCTGTGTTTTTGTTTTTGTTGTTGTTTTTTAGTGATAGTTGTTCAGGAGTCCCTTGTTTATCCTAAATACTGTTTTTCAGAAAAATCCTTTAGGTTCCACAAATTCTTTGGTTTTTCATCATTTTTGTATATTTAACCTCTTTCCAACAATGATTGTTTAATTTTGAGATCAATCTTTTCACACTGAGGACAACTGAGTGACTCATATGCAACCATTACGGAAGGTTTAAACACTCTCTGGTGCTCAGGAAGGAAACACAATGCGTTAAGAGCTGGGGCTGAAAACTTTTGGAATTTGAAGATTGGGGGACATTTTACTTATTTTATCTTCTGGGAAACAAGTATCTTCTATAGCTTCTAAAGGGCAGTACTAAATGAAAAAATCTGATATTTAGGCAAAATAAGAAAAATGTAAAAGTTTTCACCCACCGGCTCTTAATGCACCTTTTGAAACATCAGTGAGCATTTAAATCTTCTGTAATGGTTGCATATGAGTTCCTCAGTTGTTCTCAGTGTGGAAAGATGGATCTCAAAATCATACAGTCATTGTTGGAAAGGGTTCAAATACACAAAAATGCTGGAAAACCAAAGAATTTGTGGGACCTGAATGTTTTTTTTCTGAAGAACAGTTCTTTCTGTTCCTCGAATCTGATTGGCTGAGAGGAGTGTGATATTCTAGTGATATTGAAACTCCAACCATTTCACTGTTCGTATTACTCCGCTTGTGGTATTTCTCATAGCGAGTGTCGTGGTGGCCACTATAATTGCATAAATAATGCTGTTTTTGTGTAAACTTAATGTAGTTTTAAGAGTTTCTTAATCGAGAATGTACTTATAGTTAAAATATGCAGTTTGTTAATAAAAAAATAAAAAAAACGTCTATTTGAAAATTTGCTTTGACGTTTTCGGAGATGTGCTCCAGCTCCAGGGCGTCAGTGACTGTTCAGCCCTCATGAACCCGCCGAGAGCAGCCTTAGCTTGGACAAAACTTCTGAAATTTGCCTCCGGCTCTGATGTCTCAATAGTGGTTAAACATGAGATATAATTAGTTTTGGGTAAATCTAACTAAATCCAAATAGTATTAAAACTATTCAAGGAGAAATCCACTTCCAGAACAAAAATTGTCAACAAAACCCCTTGTCATCCAAGATTTTCATGTTTTTCTTTCTTTAGCCGAGGGGAAAACATTTCAGGATTTTTCTCCATATAATGGACTGATATGGTGCCCCGAGTTTGAACTTTCAAAATGCGGTTTAAATGCGGCTTAAAACAATCCCAAATGCGGTTGTAAACAATCCCAGCCGAGAAAGAAGGGTCTTATCTAGCAAAACGATCGGTTATTTTCATAAAAATAATACAATTTATATACTTTTTAATTTTATGTGCTCGTCTTGTCTCGCTCTTCCCGACCTCTGTTTTTTTTTTTTCCTGTTCATGACAGTTAGGGTATGTTGATTAACTCCCATCTCATGTTCTCCCTCAACTTCAAAATCGTCCTATATCGCTGTTTTACCTTTTTTGTTAAGGGTGTTTGATCATCTTTGCATGTTCACTTTGCAAAGACTGGGTCGGAACTGCTGCAGCGATGTAGGATGGTTTTAAAATGATTTTTGAAGTTGAGGCAGAAAATACGATCAGAGTTTTTGTCTTGAGCCAGAATACACAGAGTTCAGGGAGGGCAAGACAAGCGTTTGAGATTTAAAATGTATTTACTTTTTTTTTTTTATATATATATATATATATAAAAACTGATCGTTTCGCTAGATAACGCACTTTTTCCTCAGCTGGGATTGTTTACAACTGCATTTGTGATCGTTTGAAGCCATATTTAAACTGCATTTTGGAAGTTTAAACTTGGGACACCGTACCAGTCCATTATATGGTTAAAAATCCTGAATTTCTGGAAGTGGACTTCTCCTTTAAACAGTTTTGGCTGAGGGCAAAATCTCATCACGTTATATTTTATGTAAGTTCAGTGCTGTATATCGGAGCACTGCCTTTGAACTTTTGCAGTATGTTGGCTGTTGCTGTTGTTTATTAAATAATATTGTCTTATTTAGGAACCATTCTTTTTTTTTTTTTAAATGGTTGTCTGATAGCTTTATTCTTGAATGTTCAGGTATCAGATAATGACTCAGGACCACCCACTCCTGCTCAGTCAGCAGGCATCGTTGGAGCTCTGATGGAGGTGATGCAAAAGAGGAGCAAAGCCATCCACTCCTCAGGTAAGTGCTTGTTTCACTCTCTCAAAAGTTTGTTCAAAACAGGCCACTCAACGACTCACTTTGACAGTTGTTGATCCAGTTAGATTGAGTTTACATACTTAAAAAAAAAAAAAATACTGTTACGTTGATAAGATGACGTAACGTCAAGCCCAACTTAAAAGATTATTTTGCAACATGACAGATTATGACTTTTCCTCTTCATTTTTAAGACGCAACATCCCTATTTAAATCAATGCATTTTTAGCATTTGTTGACGTAGATAAACGCTATGCTGAGGCAATTTTTCATACTCAAGTAATGAGTTATTTACGGTGCTTATGCGTTTTTTTCTGGATCCTCAGATGAAGATGAGGATGATGACGATGACGAAGACTTTGAGGATGATGACGAATGGGATGATTAATCCCTCAACACTAACCCCACCCAGTAGAGTAAATGATACTAAATTCTCACTTCCCCAAATTTTACGCTCATTCTGTGTATTTTTTTTTTATTTTTTTTTTTTTTCAAAATCGCTGTATATTTTTGTTGCCTTTTTGCTTTGTTTTCATTTGTTTTTTTAATAATCTGTGCAATACCTCATGTAATCTGTAAAGTATTGTCATTTATCCTCTGTAAAATAATCTCCTGGAATAACCATGTGAAATTTTATGCCAGGATTCATGATTTGTTGACCTGAATGTTTTTGTTCCCCTTTGAGTGGGGAAAGGGAGATGGACGGGACGCTCGCTGTCCTTATTAATTGTTGATTAATGATTTAGATAACACTATTTTCATACCCTACTTTTCTGTACCTTCGATTTTCTTATTCAAATCCTAGTTTAGCATTCTTAGATTTGGTAAGAGGTTCTCCTATCAGAATATGTATGTCCCCTGTATTGTTTCCCTTGTAAATGTACACCAGGCTGATATATTGAGGCTATATATATTTTTGCACGAATAACAAAAGGAAATTCACTACAGGATGAGAACACATTGGCTGAACACGTTAAATATGATTTCTGTGGTAATCACGATCGGAGTCACACTACATTGCACGTCACAACGTAGACCGTTCTGAGTTTTTGTTTTCACTTTATTAACAAGAAAATAATATACGGTAGATTCAAACCGGCAAAGTCGTGAGTACAGCTTGCTCCTGAATGTGAAAAAACCATCATTTCACAAATATAGAATTTCAGTCATATCAAAAAAAAAAAAACTGAAAAAAGCACTTCACAAAAGGAAAAAAAAAAAAAAAAAAAAGAAGCAATTAAACTTCCGTTTGTTAGAAGCTTTTACAGGTCAATGCTTGACTGATAACTACATTTAAGGTCATGAGAAAAAAAACTACAAACCTTTGTGTACAATTAATGCTGGTTTAACAGTATTGTCTATCTGAACTGAATTTGCTGTCCTTGTCCTGTAAGGATAGTGCTGAAAAAAATGTAAAATTGACATCAGATGTTACAAGAGGGTTGGAATGTGGAATGAAAACACTAAATTCTATACTTAAATAAATGGTAATATTTACAAACCTGAGATACGGTGCTTTTCTTTTTAATAACCTACTTTTTTTTTTTTTTTTTGTACCTATTTTTACCATAATACTTGTATACCTGTACCTTTGATGGCCGAAATTACGGATCAATCTGGATCAACCTTAACTAGTTGCATGATCGATTCATTGATTTCATGATCGAGTCTGAATTATGGCAATCGGCTTTCAATGTAAGTATTTTCTTTTTGGATTTTATTCTTTCCTATATGCTAAAAGTTACTAAGCAGCTGTGCTTAACTGTACTTAATGAGCAAAATATTTTGTTGGTGGAAAGAGGTTACCAAAAAACTAGTGTTGGCAATGATTAATCGCGATTAATCGCATCCAAAATAAGTTTTTATTTATATTATATTTGTGTCTGGACTGTGCATATTGTGTGTATGTGTAAAGAGACACACATACAGTATATATTTTGAAAATATTTACATGTACACATTTACATTTATATTATATTTGTATTATATGTGTTAAATATATAAACAACATTTTTCTTAAATATATACTTGCATGTGTGTGTATTTCTATATAGATAATAAATATACACAGTAGACACACACGTACACAAAAACTTTTATGTTGGATGCGATTTTTAAAAAAAAACTACAAAAAACACGTTTTCATGTTTGAATACATGTATAAGTAATGTAGTTCAGATTCAATCCCAGATAAGAGAACAAACATTTTCATTTGTGTTCTGTGTTGTTTTACAGATTCATCTTTTATGAGGCGTTTTATACCTCAGGAACGATGACTATTGGTGACCTGCAAGAGAAAGAAGAAACGGTAGTCAGTGCAGTGTTAAAACTACCAGAAATATTGCATGTGGTATACATGGCATAAACAAGTAAAAGCCATAAAAGGTACTTAATCTCTTAAGATCTTAACAGGATAGTTAACCCAAATAAGTAGTCATTTTCATTTTTGCATTGTTTGTCCCTTTAAGGTTTTAATTTCCTTTACTGAGAACTTTTTTGACGCCTTCAAATTAAGTATATTTAAATTTGGGGACAGTATTAGTGTGGCAAAACTAAACTTTCCATCTGTTAAATTTGGATTAGAATTTGTGGATAGAAGTGTTTTCCACTGTCTGGTCAATCAAGACGACCACTGAATGAATAATTAATTTCTTGGTATAAAAAGGTAATCATTGCTTAAAGTCTTATAGTTCCTAGGAGACCTAATTTGGCAGGGTTGGTGTTTTCCAAACCTTTTGTTCAGAAGTTCCTGTCATGTCCATTTAATATTGCCAAATGTGAGCCTTGTGTTTTTAAGAATTGCCTACTTGCTACTATATGTCCTGAACAAATACTAAATGTCTTACCCTTCGTAGTGTACCAATGCTGCTTCCACGAATAGCTGCTAGTAGATCATCACGCGTTGACCTCTGGGTGCTTGCTAGACTCTTTCTGTCATCTTTTCTTCTCAAAGGTACTGGGTTTTCAAGTTGAAGAATATTCTTGACGTGTTTGTCCCCTGTGAGTTTGTGTCCTTTGTGATTGATACTGTCCATTGCTGTTTCTTCTTGTTGCTTGACCATTTCAGCAATTTTTCTAGTTGGCACGTTATTCACAACCTTTGGTTGACTGTGTGGTTTTGGTAAGTGAGAAGAGTCCAAGTGCTGCTTTCCTTGTGTAGCATCTGGAATCTGGAAATGAAGGGACTTCGTATTGTCCACAGTATCCGACATCTTTGATTGTTCCTCACTTCTTTCTAGATTGTCTTTTTCCCTTCTTTGTTCTAGCCGCCTTTGCCTCTGGCGGTCCTGGTTGCGGGTTAAAATACCTGTTGCGCTCATCCTTGGGCCTGGTAAGTCAAAGTGGTATCCTAGTTTCAACAAAGTGGTGTTGTCCCTGAGCATTTTCACCATTTCCATCTCCACTTGGCCTCCACAGATGTGGCGCTGGTTGTGGAATCGGAGCTCCACTAGTGTTGTGTTGTGCTGAAGTGAGCCAATCAAAGCCAGGATACCTTTGCCTGAAATGAAGTTGGACTCAACATTAAGGTTGGTGATGCTGCAGTTCTTTTTCAGCATTTTGCCCAAGGCAAAAGCTACTTGGTCATCCGCATGAGTGTTGGCAAGGCTGAAAACCTCAACGTGAGTGTTGGAGGTTAAGGCATCAGCAAAGCTCACCAAAACCTCTTGGGATATGTTCTCAATGTTGTTTAGATTAACTTCGCTCAAGGAGGTGTCATCACTCAAGATGTTCTCCAAGGTCTTAACAATATCAGTAGGGTTACCACTTGACCTCTCTGGTGTAATGGGATGGTGGAGGGCGCCTTTATGAATGCCTTTAGGTTTTTGACCATTTCTCTTGCAGTCTAATTGGGATAAGTCCACAAAATTCCAATTGCTTGACCTAGTTTGTTTCTCTCCATCACCCCCCGTTCTGAGCCCCCAGTTTTGTTGCTCTCCCTCCTCTTCGTTATCCTCAGGCTCTTCACTGCCACATTCCTCTTCGCTCTTATCTGTCTGGCACTCATCCATGCTGTCCTGTGTGTCACCATAGAAAGGAAAACAAGGTTGAGCTCTGGCATACCTCAAGCAATGATGCTTAATTAAGAAAGATATCACCAGCTGAGACAACTGAGACACCAGCTGAGGAATAACTTTGTTCTGTGGAAGCAATGTTGCAGCTACAGTCTGTATTCTCTATGAAGAAATTGAATTTCTAATATAGTGTTATTTTATATCAAATTAAGAATTTCTCATTGACTTCCAATGTTATTAAACTAAGCTAACCATAACTATCCATAACTTAGGGGTGAGATTAGTTTCAGCTTCAGATGACCATGTCTGATGCATATGGCAGACAAAAATGCTTCAGGAGTTTCAAAATAGTCACTGGAATGGTTAAATTATACAGGATTTCTGGGAGACTTGAGTTCTTTAACGTGCCACCTGGAAACGAAGATGTCGTGACGCCAAACCCCTCATGACAAAAGAAAGCCATTGTTTACCATTGTGACGATGAGCATTTATCAGGATCAAGTGTTAAAGTGCTAGATTTGTGAAATATGTAGTTTGCGCCATAGACTATTTATAATGCGTCCAACAGTTTTACACACCGGTCTGTTATTGTGAGGACATTTCTACGCCCCTAAAACGAAACATGATTGGTTGCTTTAGCTGTCAGTCATATGGCCTCTTGGGCGGTTCTTGGCCATTCAAAGCATCAAAGGTTCCCAGACCTTCTGCCGTCAGCCTGAAGGTCTGGCTACGTGAGACTAGGGTGAGATAAACTCTTCAGGAGAGTGGCCCTCCAGCAACTTTGTTTGACAATCCTCCCTTATTCTTTAAAGCAGGGACGTCCCGTCCTTATGGTGCATTCCATTTGTACTCAGAAGTTGGAAATTCTGAGTTCCCAGCAGGAAATTTTAACTGGAACACCCTCCCAAGTCAGAGTTCCGACTCGGAAGGTTGGAGGAATCACAACAACTCCAACTTCAGAATCTTTAGCTGCTCAGTGCATCAACAGAAAAGAAAGTGTAGTAATATATTCGTTATTAGTATTTATAGTTGTCTGTATCTCAAACTCAAGTAGGGATAACTGCAGGCTGGAGTAATGGGAATGGCGAAAGGTTAGGATGGGCCGAAAGGTAGGGGCGTGGAGAAAGGTCTTCATGATTTGTCAACAAAGCTGTCTGTCAGAGCGTGGGGGTAGGGTTAGGGTTGGGTTAGGGGTAAGTTTTGTTGTACTGTTTCACCTTTTGGCACGCCTATCGCTCCAGGCTACAGCTACCCTTGTCTCAAACTCATGGACTTGTCTATTTTGGTTTTGTACTGGAACATGTTCCACTTGGGTGTGACGTCATTCCTAGCTCCAGCATCCAACTTCCGAGGTAAATGGAATGCAGCATTAAAGACAACCATCCTCTATATTCTAGCCCCAGACTAAGCCATTGATTTACCTGAACCAGTTAATCAATGACTTCTGGATTACTAGAAACATATGGGCAGGTGTGTTGGAGCAGGTTGAACCCTAAACTCCTCAAGGTTATTGCCTTCCTAGAGTAAGTATTGGACACGCCTGCCTCAAATGGACTGCTCACAGACATTTTAGACTTAATTCGTTTTTAATTCCACTTAATGAAGCTGGAGACCTTCCCATCCCCAAGTTGGAAACCACCTTGTAAAGACCTTCCAAAGACTGGGAGTTCTTGGGTTCCCATAAAGAAAGCCAACCCTAACCCCCACACAAATTTTTGCTCGTTTTGTGGATATGCCTACACTTTCAGAATACCTTAAAGCAGGGGTGCCCAAACTCGGTCCTGGAGGGCCAGTGTAGTGCAGAGTTTAGCTCCAACCCCAATTAGACACACCTAAACCAGCTAATCAAGCTCTTACTAGGCATACTAGAAACTTCCAGGCAGGTGTGTTGATGCAAGTTGGAGCTAAACTCTGCAGGATACCAGCCCTCCAGGACTGAGTATAGGCACCCCTGCCTTAAAGGTTACAACAGCTTGTCACTTGGGCAGTAGCCTACAAAGATACACCCATTATTTACCCATTAAGGGTGCTCATTAGTACCTTTCAAAGGGAAACCCAAATATTAAGACGTGTATGGCATAATATACTGTAAATGATGTGTCTTACTGAAATATGTAGTAAAAAACCCATGAAAGGTTTGTTATTTTAAAAAATCCACATTTTATACATATTTTAGACTATAGGAGGTGACTATATTTCGATGATGTCAAATGTTTGAACTCTGTGAGCTACTGGCACTACCTGTTGCTATTTTTACTGCAACACAACTCGGAATACACAACTCGAAAAATAAAATACTGATACAATGCCACATTGTGCAGCTTTTGGTTGGAATTTTCAGTCGAAGGGCAACAAGAAGCGATGTAAATCTTCACTGCTTTCCTAGTGATAAGAGGAGGAGAAAAGAATGGGAAGATGCCTGTGGACCAATAAAACTTCCTAAAGACCTGGCGGGATGTAAACATACTGATGCCTGTCATGATGCCGCAGCCACTGAAGGAGTTTCTCAGCATGTAATTCACTTGAAGTCGGTGGGCATTTAGACTCCTTGTGGGGGAAATCAATGGTACGACATTTGGTTTAAGCGTACACTTCTATCTATTGCCACCTGTGAGCTTTTTCAGTAGCTGCGGTTATCTTGTTCGAATTTTATTTTCCAAATTGTGTTGCGGTAAAAATAGCAACAGGTAGCACCAGTAGCTCACTGAGTGCAATTATTTCACATCATTGAAATAATGGTGCCTCCCATAGTTTAAAATATGTATAAAGCAATGTGGATTTTTTTTTAAATGACATAAATCTTTCATGGAGTTTCTACTACATATTTTAAGCTCAAGTGTTTGTGTCAAGAATTTAAGCTGGTACCTCAATGTTTGGCATATCACTCAATTTCTACATATAGACCCTACCTCTAACAATCTGTGAGTCTCGTCTTCCCAGTACTTCAGCAGAGCCTCTCGGCAAAAAGTACCCGTTGGCTGCTTGGCCGTCTGGTCCTCTTGCCTTAGCCCAGTTGGTATGTTCGTATCCGGCTCTATTTCAGCCATAACCTTCTCCAGCTCCTGGATTTCTTCAAGTGTCAGGGAGGCCAGAAGTTCATCTTCATCAATGTCCTCATACTTGCCAAGCTGTTTGTGGTACCCAAAGTTGCTCATTCTTGTACCGCTATGTCTCCTTTGTGAGTATGAACTTTTATGCTGCCTCAGTACTTGAATGTGGGATTAGTGCAGTCTTGTGGGCGTGCGTTAGTCTAATCTAGGAAGCTGGTGGAAGAGCTTAAGTGGAGGAGGGTGCAGAACAGAGTGTCTGCATATGATGGTGTCTCTCTAAGGGGACACCAAGATTAGCTTGCTAAAGGAATGTGCGGTCATTTTGTAGCAGTGAGACCAGCCAGCAACTGTTGGCCAAAAATGACATAGGAATTGTCCCTTAGGGATACCGGTAAAACTAATCTAATTTGCATTAGGTTTCCAAAGCAGCTGTTCAGATACCAAAACACCTCTGGAGCTTTAGAATCTGTATTACCTCTATGTGCAGTATTCCCACTTGCCAAATCCACTGATTGTTGGAAAGCTATCAGCATGCAATATTAAAACGTTTTGATTAGGAACAGTTATGGTGACATAAACTTGACAGGTCAAAGCACCGTGAACCAATGAACCAAAAATAATATGTCTATAACCTAACTGGCCAGATTCAAATTGCACTGTCACGATAAGCTCACTTTCTTCAGAAGCAATTCATTTATAACCATCTCTATCAGATGAAATTATCAGATGTACTTGAACTAGGCACAGATAAGTTTACAGTAAACTAAATACATCGAATGTTTCTGACAGTTTATCTTAAGGTCAGGTCGGTGAGTTTGTGATAATGCTAAAGTCAAAGGTTTCTGCTTGACAGGTTGCCGAACACGCTTGTTGACGTTAACCGAGTGTAAAGCTATAAATAGATATGACCTGTTTTAGTTACTTCAATTGTGATAATGCAGGTCATTCTAGAAGCACAGTTGTGACATTCATTCTCATGTTCAATGTATAGACACAACAAACACCACTTGTGTATGTGTTGTAAAAGTCATGTATTAAAAGTTAAAATGATAACAAGTGGAACATCTTGAATGTTCATTAGTAAGTGATAGTAAGCAGAAAACAGCCTGAATTCATAGAACGGTCATTGACCAGATTAATTTTTTTTATCTAATATAAACATGTTTTGTCAGCTTGAACATAATTTTATTGCACAAATAGCACCAAGACATTGCTTTGGAGGCAAAGTCCTTGCAAAGTTCACATTGTAGTGTTCAACGTGAAGTGTTAAAAATACTTTCACATTTTTAAGTGTTTTGAACTCATGATGGACAACTACCGAAACCTCTGGTCATGTCAACCTCATATTAATTTCTCAAAAAGTGCTTTCTCCTTAACTTTTACCCTGAGAGACCATTATTCCTGATACATGATTCTTCCATACAAATCATATTCTTTGTACGTCAAGTAGCTTTTCAGTCCTGGTGGGAAAGGACCTGAGTTTATGAACTTTGGATCGCCCAGCCTTCGTGGGGTCATCTCTCTCCTGATGACAAGTCTGCACTGGTGTTGCAGTGAACGTGGATTCCCTGGGAAAGTCATTTTTTATGATATTAATGCTATGACTTTAATATTTTTGTGAGTATAGCTTGAAGGATTAGTTCACTTTCACAGTAAAAAAACTCATTTACTCACCCCCATGTCATCCAAGATGTTCATGTCTTTTAGTCGAAAAGAAATTCAGGTTTTTGAATAAAACATTCCAGGATTTTTTCCGTATAGTGGACTTCAATGGGGATCAAGTGGTTGAAGGTCCAAATTGCAGTTTCAATGCAGCTTCAAAGGACTCAACATGATTCCAGCCAAGGAAAAAAGGTCTTATCTAGTGAAGCAATTGGTCATTTTCTTAAAAAAAAAAATTTTTTGAAATGTATATGCTTTTTAACCAACGCTTGTCTTACACTAGCTCGACTTCACACATTACGTAATCATGTTTTACCTTTTTTTTTGTACAGAGTGTTTGACTTTCTTTGCACGTTTGCTTTGTAAATACTGGGTTGGTACTTTTGTCTGTCACACATTAACTTTCCAATGTGACTACGTAATACGTGAAGTCGCGCTAGTGCAGGACAAGCATTTGTGGTTAAAAAGTATATAAAATGTTTTTGTTTTTTTTTTTTTATGGGGGATGACCAATCGTTTTGCTACGTAAGACCCTTATTCCTTGAAGCTGCACTGAAATGGCAATTTGGACCTTCAACCAGTTGATCGCCATTGAAATCCACTATATGGAGCAAAATCCTTAGTTTCTTTTGGATTGAAGAAAGAAAGACGTGAATGTCTTTCAACATAGGGGTGAGTAAATCATCAGTAAATTTTCGTTCTGTAAGGGCTTAAATCCTTTAAGTGTCCATGCTAGAATTGTTTATGCTACTCACCCAGTATTTCTGAAATTTCATCCCACTCTTTATGCCTCTTTAGAACCATTTTCAGCTTGGAGCAGATAGGAACATGATTGGCATAGTCGAGGAGAACCCGTACAGCTCTTCCAGAGAACTGTACTAGCCAAGAGACGCTGATGAAATCACAAAACTACATGCAACAGAAGATAAAGACAGAGGTAAATATACATAGGCCACTACACATAAAAACAAAGGTAAGTTACTTTAAAATACATCAGCTCTGTTTCAAAACCTACTGAGTTATTAAAAGAGTTTTAAAAGAGATACTGAATCAAAACGCCCTGGAAAATCTATCGGTATGAATTTTTGTCGATAACCAGTTATCAACTATCGGTGCCGATTAATCGGCATAACCAATCGATCAGTTGACCTCTAGTGAGTTATCTTGCTATCTACTTATGTACTCGGATGTCATACAACTAGGGCTCCTAGTGTACAGAACAATCAACTCACAATCGATTTTAACGTTTTACTATTAGCATGTTGCTAAACTAAAGCTGCAACACTTTAAGTAGCATAAAATTACAGATATTGGGTAAAATACACAGAAATCGACTCAAGTTAATTGCACTGGAGATTTGACTCACATTTGATTTTTAATAGTTTTTCCTATTAGCATAATGCTAAGCTAATACTGCAACCTTAACTAGCATAAAAATACATAGCATAAAAAAGAAACGTCCCGAGTTCGAATCCCAACTCAAGGACCTTTCCTGATCCCACCCCTATCTCTCTCCCACTTTGCTTCCTGTCAAATCTGATCTGTCCTATCCTCATAAAGGCAAAAATGCCTTAAAAATAAATCTCAAAAAAAAATTTTTGGCAATGTTTGTTAGGTTAAACCCTTTTATTGATATTTTTAGTATACTTTTTTTTTTGTTTTGTTTGCGATCTTGGGTTGATTTTTAGCTCAGTTATACATTTAGGAACACACATCTGGAGTGTGCGTAAGTTGGCGACTTACTAGGTTTTGGAACGGAGACATTAGTGGTGAACTTACTGGAATCTTCTCACTTGTATGTTCTGAGGAGCGACCCCATGTTGAGTCATGAGGACAACAGAAGCATTTTTCTGCATCATAACCACAGTTTAACAGCAGTCGCATCATCATCTCATCCCTCAAGCAGTATTGTAAAGCAGTGGGAAACACTGTGTCGTTGACTTCTGTGAAGTAACAGTTCACGTCTGCTTGGCTGGCCAGGAGAATCCTGACAATCTCGTACCTCCCAGCTCTCACTGCCACTAGGAGGCAGTGCAGGGGATCCAGATCCGTTTTGGCTCCGGCATTTAACAGCAACTGGGTGCCGGTCACATCTCCATTGGAGACCGCAAAGTACAATGCCGTCTTTCGCATATCTCCATATTTCTCAGAAACATGCGTGTCTAGAAGAGAATTAACGTCAAAACCCCTGTCCACCAGGAGTTCCATGCATCGGACATGGCCTCCATCTGCAGCTGCATGGATTGGACTCTGGCCTGTGAGACGGAGGGCTCTCCTTGTGGTTACTGGGATTAACATTCTTAAGACGCTGTAAAGACATCGTACAACTAGATGTTAACATTTTCTGAGGAAAACAAGAGTGGTGGGACTTGTTACTCATCAACGTTAAACGTCTAGTGGTGAATTCTAATTAGATTTGTTGAATTCCAGGCAAATCTTGCAAGGCTAATGTTGTCTAAGTCGGTTTCCAATTCCAAAGTCCAGTTTAGTTAGAGATCAAGGTGGATTAGAGATCAAAGGATTAGCATATTTCGTTATACTTACAGGTAATGCCCTTTGTACGCTGCACGATGGATGGGAAGCTGCAAGGAAAGATTAGCGACGTTGGGATCAGCCCCATGTTGAAGTAAAAGTTCAATGCAGTCCGGATTGCCAGAGCCAGCAGCGTCATATAGCACACTGTCTCCATTTGGCGCCTGAGCATTTACATCACCACCTGTTGGTGTGGAGGAAATCATTGTTTAGTGGTTTACTGAAATTACGTAAATGTACTATCATTCTAAATGATTAGAAACATTGGTCAACCACTATTACCATAGTGAATAAGGATGTCCAGTGCTTCCGCTTGTCCGTACTCCGCAGCAATCCCCATGGGCGTCACACCATGCTCATCTGTCTCCGAGATGTTTCCTCCATGTTGCAGCAACAGTGCAAGAATGTCTGTGCAGCCCACCTTGGCCGCCTCATGAATGGCCGTCCACTTTCTAGGGCAGGCTTGGTTCACCGATGCCCCCCGTGATATAAGTGTAAAGGCGATTTCAAATGAGTCTGTTCTTACAGCTCCAAAACAAAACACAAGAACTCATTATAAAGGCACTAAAGCAGGGTCTTGAGGGCCACTGTCCTGCAGAGTTTAGCTCCAACCCTAACGAAACACACCTGAACAAGCTACTGTCTTGAAGATCACTAGAAAGCTATAGGCAAGTGGGTTTGATTAGGGTTTAGGTAAACTTTGTAGGACAGCAGCCCTCCAGGACCGAAGTTGCCCAGCCCTGCACTAAAGACGATAAAGAAATTGCAAAGGAGACTTACCCAATAATAAAGGAGATTCATTTTTGCTGTTGAACCTGTTAGGTGAAGCTCCGTGCTCAAGCAGAGTCCTAACAATCTCCACCAGCCCAGCTTGAGTCGCCAAAATCAATGGCGTCTCTCCATCTGCGGTTTCCTCCTCTAAACTCAACCTGTAAGAACCTTTTCAACCAAACCACTGAGTGTTGTATGATAGGGCTGGGAAAATAAATCGATGTGTTGTCAATTGAGAAATGATTCTACAACAATTCTACGAATCTACTGAATGCTTTGTGATTCTTTCTCGAATTAATTCTGAGCTTAGTTTTTAACAGCAGATTGTAGTGCATGCTTTAGAAACAGCTGTACTCTGCTTGCTTCCATTTCCTTACATACACTTGAACCTAAAATAGTCATTCTTAAAGTTTGAAAAGGTTGAATCGAATTACAAGGGTGTTCAAATTGGGCTGTGTTTACATTAATCTCACATCATGAAAGCTTTCTGAGCCTGGTGGAATTACACGACTAGCGCTTTCAAAATGGTTTGGTCAGAATCCGCTAATGCATTTTGGAGATATAGCCTCATGTCCATTTTTGCACATCATCAAATACTCTTTATGAAAACGTTTTGGTATATCAAGAAGCTTTTGATAACTTTTTGTTATCAAGAAGATCAGAGCCTATTTTGGCAAAAATATCTAGGACGAGTTAGAAAAAGGAAATTATTAATTAAAAATTGTGAAAGATCTTGACGTGTAGAAATTTAGATTTTTGATTTGAATTCGACTCTGCATGAGCCAAGGAATCATAGGAAAAAATAATTTTGCTTTTAGACCTTATGATTCAAGAGTTATTTGCAGAAACGAGTGCAAATTTGGCCAGTTGGTGGCACTACAGAGTTTGTTAGAAACTCCAAATTGGCTATAAAGTGTTTGTAAAATACAGAATTTTATTGCAAAATTCGAAATGATCCACGCTCAAAATGGCTGACATAGTAAAACTGGGTATCGTTGGATCCAGTATGCCACTCCGAATCGAACAAGTTCGAACTTCAAACAATTCCTTATGCACACTTGAACCTAAAATAATCATTCATAAACTTTCAAAAGGTTAAAGCCATTTTTGCACAAACTTCATCAATTTGTCGACGCGCTTTATGAAAACGTTTTGGTGTATCAAAAAGCTTTTAATAAGTTTTTGCCAGAATGCTCTAAAGATGATCTAAAGCCAAATTTGGCGAAAACTATCTAGGACAAGTTTTAAAAAGTAGATTTTTCTGGAAATTTAGATTTTGGTATGCATTCAACTCTGCATGAGTCAAGGAATCAGAGACAAAAAGAATTTTGCTTTTAGACCTCATGATTCAACGTTATTAGCGGAAACATGAGTTCAAATTTGGCTTTTTGGTGTTGCTAGAAAGTTTGAGTTAGAGACTCTAAATTTGTTGTTGTCCTCTATCTGTGTAACAAATGTCAGAACTTTCCCACAGGCGTTTCTGTAAGATTCATAACAATACCATAAGGTGTTTGTAAAATACAACATTTTACTACAAAATTCTAAATGATCCACACTCAAAATGGCTGACATAGTAAATAGCGGTTATCGTTGGATTTAGTATGCCACTCTGAATCTAACGAGATCAGTCCAGAAACAATAGCGCTCTTCTTGAGCATTTGAGTGTATGTAAACCTAGATTAGAGCACCTCCTGCTGTTAAAAACTAATATCAAAATAGATTCCAAAGAGAATTGCAATGCATTTGGAAAATCGCAAAATCGACCCGCGAATCGCGATGCATCGATTTATCGTCACAGCCCTATTGTAGGAATATATCTGACTTGAGCCATTTTGTTTTGTTCATTTAGGAATGAAACAAGTGACTGCTATTTTAAATGAGTTACTAAACCATTCACTCAACCAGTTTGTACATAAAAACATGACCCTTCGCAAGCAGCTTGATTGACTAGATCTGACCAATCATAATGCTGAATTTGCCATTTTGTCCAGCAAACAGTGTTGCCAAGTCAAGATACTTGAATACTGTTGCCGCGGGTTGTTTTTCATGTCCGCAGGTTTAAGCAACCCCAATAACGTCATATTTAGCCCCTGGAATGCAAATTTACCAGGGGAACCCGGACAAAAAAATGTGTATTTTACACCCGGAACGTGACTTTTAATGGGGGACTCCGCTTGAAACGCTATTGTCTCACTGCGTGAGAACGTGTAGTGTGAGAGCAGCATTGTTTGTTTGACATAGCAACAGTAACTAAGGAGGGCGGACATTTGCGAAGGGTCAGTTGAGGAATTAAAAGGATAGATCACCCAAAAATGAAAATTAGCACATTTACTCACCCTCCAGGCATACTAGGTGTATATGACTTCCTTCTTTTAGATGAATCCAATCTGAGTTATATTCAAAATTATCCTGGTTCTTCCTGTCTGTATCATGGCAATGGGTGGTGGGTGTTTCTCTTCAACAGTCCAAAACAAGTTCAATAAAGTGCATCCATCCATCATAAAAAGTGCCCCCGGGAGGTGCCTTCTGCAGCGAATCGATGTGTTTTTGTAAGAAAAATATCCATATTTAAAATGTAATAATCACTTTAATCTAGTTCGCGCTCACTGTTGTACACTTAAGACGCTCCGGGTGGACAGCGTAATACGTTGGCATTGTGCATGTGCCGTTCGGACGTGACGAGCACAAACGCGCCATTGAGAAACCAAAACAAAACAACATTCATGAATTAGAAGTACAAAAAGAGAATTTGTAAAGAAACATGTCAGAGGATTTCGATATAAACCAAGAGGGGACTGGTTTTCTTTTGCTAAAATCAGGAAACTTTGCTTCCTTTGCTTCTGTAAACAAACATTGGTTTTCATGAGACTCACAGGTGCATGTGCAACACCGACATCATGCGTCATTGGCCAGGAGCTGCTTATCTGTACGACCAATTGGTGCTAGCTAGATTAAAGTGATTCTTACGTTTTAAACCGCATTGATTCGCTACAGGAGGCATTTATTCACACCCTGGAGCTGTGTGAGACACTTTTTATTATGAATGGATGCACAGTGGAGATGAGACAGGAAGTGAGTGGGAGAGGGGGATTGGGAAAGGTCCACGAGACGGGATTCGATCTCGGGGCACCCGAGATGCAACTGTACCATAATTGATGGATTCACTTTATTGGACTTGTTTTAGAATGATGAAGAAAAACACCCACCCATTGGCATGATAGCGCTTGGGAGAGCCAGGATAATTTTTAATATAACTCCGACTGGATTTGTCTGAAAGAAGGAAGTCATATACACCTAGGATGCCTGGAGGGTGAGTAAATAATGGGCTGATTTTCATTTTGGGGTGAACTATTTTTTTTTTTTTTAAACAAGTGACTTTTAAGAGAGTGTTTTGTTCATTTAGGAATGAAACAAGTGGTTGTTATTGTAAATGAGTCATTGAATCATTCATTCAACCAATTTGTTCAAAAACCATTATTAGAGGAATTAAACAAGTGACTTTCAAGAGAGTCACTGAATCATTTATGTAAATGATTCATTAAGAAACAATGATTCATTCTAATATGTGTTTCTCTGAGACATGCAATGGCTGATACTGCTGTGGCTTTGTTTAGGAATATTTTAACTTGTAGAGCAAAATTGCACAAAGTAACTTGCGATATTGTGTCCAAAATTTTAAGTTACTTAAAATCATTGTTTTTTGAAATGGCTCACCATAAAGTACCATCTCCAGCACCTGCACAGACTGCTGGACAGCAGCCCTATGAATTGGATACCACCCCTTGCTATCCACCTCGGTGAATGCAGCAGGATAGTCCGACAGCTCCTGCAGAGCAAAGAGGTCACCTGTGGGGCCAGATGAAACAATGTTGCTCTTAGCAACATAGCTATTTATCCTCTTTTAACAACGCAATTCACCCAAATGCAATGATGCACTGTTTAATGTGTATTATCCATTTAACATGATTGTTTTACAGCAAGCATAAAATCTGGAGGGAAATTTCACCTCGGAATATTGCATCCAAGATCTTTTGATGTTCCACACTGGATTTATTTGCAGAATAGAAAAAGTGGATAGTAACATAACAAATAAGACACTTTTGCTTTATTTCAAGATTCCAAAAGGCAACTTCTTAAGTGAACATCACACCTTCCGAGAGAGGCGATGTCTTTACACGACTCTTGAATGCTCAGTTGGATTGCCGCATCAAGAAGCTCGTCGTCATCGTCTAAGTCACCTGATTGATCCATTTTTTCTGGAGGTAAATAAAAAGCTTTTATATGAACACGTGGAGAGTCATGCAATGTTTTCACTCACATTGTTCGTGATAAGTGTCATAAAAAGCATCTTAAATGTCAAGTGTATAGTCAAAAACGAATTCTCAGAATATTTTAATATGACACTTTAGTCATATAATAGGTTGAGGCGACCGCTCAGTTTCTGCGAAATACTTTTCCAAAGTAGTTGTTTTCACAGAAACACTTACATTTTTACAGTTCTCCCAGCTGAACAGGCAGATTTCAACACTTATGCACAGCTGGAAACTAACTTGCGTTACTTTCGAAGAACTGCTGAACTAGGGCATGCACAACTGACTGACACTTCGTCCACCACTTCCAATGAATCATTCACGCTTCACCGAACAGTAAACAAAGGCTCTAATCTCACCTTGTGTAAAACAGTTCCAGTGAAATCACGCGTCTCTCACTGCTGTGCAAGTACTTTAGCTGCACTCAATCTGGACTTGACTGCCCCCCTTCCCATGCTCAAAACAGCAACAGACACGCATCTAAATTTGGCGTTCACCTGCTCTGGTCTTTGCCATGCACACCATTAAAGTCAAATGACCATATATTCACTTGATCTTTGTTTTATGAAATGTTCATAGGTTTTTAGTAACACGTTAACACACCAATTACTGCAATTCCACCAATTTCTGATATTTGTGTAGTCACACAGTATACATTTTTATAGCCTCATATACTGTATACAGTGCAGGCATAACTTTGCAGCTGAGGAAATCCCTGAGTCACTGCTTTACAGCCACCGTGTGTTTAATGAATAATTGGAGGCGAAGTCTTCGAAGGTCTCACAGTGGCTTAAAAGAACCTTGAGAAAATGCTTTAACTGTCTTAATGTTTAATCTTTTACAGTTCTTGGATAATGTGTTGGATTTCAGTCTATATGATTAAGAGGAGCAAATAAAGGAATAAAGATTTTATGAGGATTATGAAAGAATAACTACAAATATCAGTGAAAATATAAATCTGAGTTTACAAATTAACAGCATAGAGATGTTTATCAACAGTATCATGGAGTTACGTGATTATGACTGTATGGCTTATAAAATGTAAAAAAGGAGGGAAAAAATAGAAAGAGGGATAATAGACAATGACTTGGATGAACAACAACAGAGTTTTGTTCTAACTCCAAAGCATCTAAAGGAGTTTAGAATCTGAAACAAAGAATAAATGACAGTGCAGCAGAAGAAAACTTGGTTATAGCACAATGGCACTGTCAAACTGACATATGAATATCCCAGGCTGTTACAGAATCATTTTTGTAAGTATAGAATTCACCATGTTGCATGAATATGATTAACATGCTACTAAAACTTAATCTATACAGTACAAATTGTGTTATATATCACATACAGTACATAATACTATATGTAACATTCAATGAAAGAACATTTCTGACAAGAAAAGATTCATTGTTATACTTGCATCAAGTCCGATCGTATTCCTTGTACAGCAGGTAATTTTTAATCAGAGGTGGAAAAGAATCCATTATAGTGGTATTACAAAGTCTTTTAACGGTCATGTGTTTTCTGATTTCCAGACGACAGAGGTGCTTCAGGGATCGTGGGTTGCCTGGAAGAAATTCAAAAGCTATTAGTCTGCGTTCCCTGAGACTAGAGAACCATCTATCTGTTGCTAGAAAACAGGTACTGTCTTCTCACATGCATTTGGACTGTGAGCTGTAATTTTGAGAAGTTTCTTCATCTGACCCAGAATAAGACTCTCATATGTCATAGAAAGACAGATACGTAATTAAATGTCAACCCAGTGAACTTACTCAAGATGGTGTATATCTCTTCCCACTCCTTTTGTTTCTCCAGGATGGATCTCAGTCGTGAGCAGAGGGGGACATGGCTGACATAGTCCAGTAGGATCAGTACCACTCGTCCCGACAGGCCAACCAGGCAGCACAAACTCATGAAGTCACAAAACTGTGATGTAATGGTGACATAAACATAGCAATTTAAATGTTGTATTATTAATCTAGTCATCTGTAATAAATGGTAATATTTACAAATATAGCTGCAAGCAGCAATTAAGGGGCCAAGCACAAAAGAGGCTAGGTGAAGAGATAGGAAGCTAATTACTCACTAAAGACCAGGGTTCTCAAGTAGCCCTGAACACCTTGATTAGCTTGTTCAGGTGTGTTTGATTAAGGTTGAAGCTAAACTCTGCAGTATGGTAGCTTTCCAGGAGTAGGGTTGCAGACCCTTGTTAAAGACATTTGTATCACAAGTTAGGCTACTTTGTTGATGCTTGTTATAACACATGCCAAGTTTGGTCAGAATCCGCTATAGCATTGTGGACATATAGCCTCATGTCCGTTTTGCACAAACTTTGTCAAATTCGTTAACGCGCTTTATGAAAATGTGTTGATGTATCAAAAAGTTTTGATAACTTTTTGACAGAATGCTCTGAACATGATCTGAGCCAATTCTGAGTAAAACGGTACAAACCGTTTTGGACGAGTTAAAAAAAAGTCGATTTTTCATAAAATTCTAAACTTTAAAAATCTTGACACATGGAAATGTACATTGAGCCAAGGAATCAGAGGAAAAAAGAATTTTGCTTTTAGACCTTACAGTTTAAAAGTTATTAGCAGAAACATGAGTGTAGATTTGGCCTGTTGGTGACACTAGAGAGTTTGAGACAGAGACTCCAAATTTGCTGTGGTTAATGATGAGACTGTCCTCCATCTGTGTGCCAAATTTCATAACTTTTCCACAGGTGGTTCTAAAAGATTCATAACAATACACTTCAGTATGCCACTCTGAATCTAACAAGATCAATCTTATGATTTTTGGTCAAACTGTTCAGAAATTATTAACAAAAATTACAATTTCATATCTTTTGACCAGTAGGTGACACTGTGCCGAAACTACTCATGTGCCCTCAGGTCATGTTTGGTATTACACATACCAAGCGTGGTCAAAATTCACTGAAGCATTGCGAACATATAGCTTAATGTCAATTTTTGTATGAATTTAATCAAATTTGTAACACGCTTTACAAGAACGGTTTGGTTTATCGGAAATCTTTTGATAATTTTTGCCAGATTTATCTAAAGATGATCTGAGCCAGTTTTGGTGAAATTCAGACAAACCGTCTAGAATGAGTTCGAAAAAGCAGTTTTTTTCACAAAATTGTCTTGACCTGTAGAATTTAATTTTTTTTGTTTCTTTTATTGTCTTTTGTTTCTTTAGTTTCGACTCTGCATGAGCCAAGGAATCAGAGGAAAAAAGAATTGTGCTTCTAGACCTCACGGTTCAAAGTTAGAAGCAAAAACATGAGTGTACATTTGATCTGTTGGTGGTGCTAGAGAGTTTGAGATAGAGACTCAAAATTTGCTGGGGTTAATGATGAGACTGTCCATTATCTGTGTGCCAAATTTCATAACTTTCCCACAGGTGGTTCCATAAGGTTCATAACAATGGTCAAACTGTTCAGAAATGAACAAAAATGTCAATTTTTACACCTTTTGACCAGTAGATGGCGCTGTGCCAAAAGTACTCATGTGCCCTCAGGTCATGCTTGGTATAAAATGCACAAGTTTGGTCAAAATCCGCAAAAACGTTGCAAAAATGTAGCTTCATGTCAATTTTTATGTGAATTTCGTCAAAATTCGTTAACATGCTTTATGAAAACGGTTTGGTCTATCGGAAATCTTTTGATAAATTTTTCCCTGCTTTCTCTGAAGATGATCAGTTTTGGTGAAAATCTGGCAAACTGTCTAGGATGTGTTCGAAAAAGTAGATTTTCACAAAATTCATAACAGTACACTAAAACGTTTGTAAAATACAGCATTTTACTACAAAATTTGAATGATGCACACTCAAAATATCTGACATGGTAAAACTGAGTATCATTTAATTCAGTATAGTCCGAATCTACCAAGATCAGTCTTATGATTTTTGGTCAAACTGTTCAGAAATTATTAATAAAAATGTCAATTTTTATATCGTTTGTCCTGTAGGTGGCACCGTGCCGAAACTACTAATGGTCATGCTTGGTATAACATGTTCCAAGTTTGGTCAAAATCCACTAAAGCGTTGCGAAAATACAGCCTCATGTCAATTTTTGTGTGAGTTTAGTCAAAATAATTAAAACGCTTTAAGAAAACGGTTTGGCCTATTAGAAATCTTTTGATACATTTTTGCCTGCTTTCTCTGAAGATAATCTGAGCCAGTTTTGGTGAAAATCGAACAAATAGTCTAGGATGAGTTGATTTTTCATAAAATTGTGAAAAATCTTGACCTGTAGAATTTTACGTTTTGGTATGCATACAACTCGGCATGAGCCAAGGAATCAAAGGAAAAAATAATTGTGCCTTAGTCCTTACATTTCAAGTTATTAACAGAAATATAAGAGCAAATTTGGCCTTTTGGTGATGCTACAAAGTTTGTAATAGAGACTTCAAATTTGCTGTGGTTAATGATGAGACTGCCCTCCATCTGTGAGCCAAATTTCATAACTTTCCCATAGGTGGTTCTATAAGATTCATAAGATTCATAACAATACACTAAAGCTTTTGTAAAATGCATTATTTCACTACAAAATTCCAAATGGTCCACGCTCAAAACTTCTGACATAGTAAAATTAAATCATTTTATTAAGTATGCCAATTCAAATCGAACAAGATCAGTCTTATGATTTTTGGCCAACCTGTACAGAAATTAGCAAAAAAGTCCATTTCTATATCTTTTTGACCAGTAGGTTGCGCTGTGGCAAAAGTACTCATGTGCCCTCAGGTCATGCTTGGTATAAAATGAACCAAGTTTGGTCAAAATCCGCTAAAGCGTTGTAAAAATATAGCCTTATGTCAATTTTTGTGTGAATTTTGTCAAATTCATTAACATGCTTTACGAGAACTGTTTGGTCCATCGGAAACCTTTTGATGACTTTTTGTCAGCTTTCTCTGAAGATGATCTGAGCAAATTTTGGTGACAATTGGACATTGACTTCTAGAGCGGAAGAAGATCACTCATCTCGCTAAAATAGGCTAATACATCACTTACTACACATAGGGCAACAACCTTACTGTCTTACCAACTACCTTACATAACCAGGCAGTAAAATGTGATTTTGTAATATAATGTATAAACAGCAACCCTGCATAGACAGGGTAGGAAGGTAGTAAGGATGTCGGTAAAATAGTTAATGTGACATCAGTGTTTATTACCTTTCTGGGCCTTGAGTGTGTCAGTAGCGTTGCTGTCGTTGCAGGGTCAGAAAGCTCTTGGATTTCATTAAAAATATTTTAATTTGTGTTCTGAAGATGAATGAAGGTCTTACGGGTTTGGAATGACATGTGGGTCGACATGAGAGAACTATCCCTTTAATACCAGTTGTAAACAAGGCTTTTCTGTACATTTCACAGTACTGAATTAAAAAAAATAAATAAATAAAATGTATATGTATATGTGTATATATATATATATATATATATATATATATACTGACCAAAATTATAAGCTCAACACTTTTGTTTTTGCCCCCATTTTCATGAGCTGAACTCAAATTTTCATGAGCTGAAAAGATCTAAGACTTTTTCTGTGTATCCAAAAGGCCTATTTCTCTCAAATATTGTTCACAAATCTGTCTAAATCTGTGTTAGTGAGCACTTCTCCTTTGCCGAGATAATCCATCCACCTCACAAGTGTGGCATATCAAAATGCTGATTAGACAGCATGATTATTGCACAGGTGTGCCTTAGGCTGGCCACAATAAAAGGCCACTCTAAAATGTGCAGTTTTATCACACAGCACAATGCCACAGATGTCGCAAGTTTTGAGGGAGTGTGCAGTTGGGATGCTGACTGCAGGAATGTCCACCAGAGCTGTTGCCCGTGAACTGAATGATAATTTCTCTACCATAAGCCGTCTCCAAAGGAGTTTCAGAGAATTTGGCAGTATATCCAACCGGCCTCACAACCACAGACCACGTGTAACCACCCCAGCCCAGGACCTCCATATCCAGCATCTTTACTTCCAAGATCATCTTGAGACCAGCCACCCAGACAGCTGCTGCAACAGTCGGTTTGCATAACCAAATAATTTCTGCACAAACTGTCAGAAACCATCTCAGGGAAGCTCATCTGCGTGCTGGTCATCCTCATCAGGGTCTCGACCTGACTGTAGTTTGTCGTCGTAATTGACTTGAGTGGGCAAATGCTCACATTTGATGGCATCTGGCACTTTGGAGAGGTGTTCTCTTTACTGATGAATCCCGGTTTTCACTGTACAGGGCAGATGGCAGACAACGTGTATGGGGTCGTGTGGGTGAGCGGTTTGCTGATGTCAACGTTGTGGATCGAGTGGCCCATGGTGGCGGTGGGGTTTTGGTATGGGCAGGCATATGTTATGGACAACGAACACGGGTGCATTTTATTGATGGCATTTTGAATGCACAGAGATACCGTGATGAGATCCTGAGGCCCATTGTTGTGCCATTCATCCACAACCATCACCTCATGTTGCAGCATTATAATGCACGGCCCCATGTTGCAAGGATCTGTACACAATTCCTGGAAGCTGAAAACATTCCAGTTCCTGCCAATATCCAGCAACTTCGCACAGTCATTGAAGAGGAGTGGACCAACATTCCACAGGCCACAATCAACAACCTTATCAACTCTATGCAAAGATGTGTTGCACTGTGTGAGGCAAATGGTGGTCACACCAGATACTACACACCAGATACTACCCCACCCCCACAAAAGTGCTCACTAACACAGATTTAGACAAATTTGTGAACAATATTTGAGAGAAATAGGCCTTTTGTGTACATAGAAAAAGTCTTAGATCTTTGAGTTCAGCTCATGAAAAAACAAAAGTGTTGAGTTTATAATTTTGATCAGTGTAGTCCATGTGACATCAGTGCTTACTACCTTTCTAGCTTACTACCTTTCTACCTTACTACCTTTCTGGGCCTTGAGTGTGTCAGTTGCGTTGCTGTGTGCAGGGTAAGAAAGCTCTTAGATTTCATTAAAAATATCTTAATTTGTGTTCTGAAGATGAATGAAGGTCTTATGGGTTTGGAATGACATGAGGGTCGACATGAGAGAACTATCCCATTAATACCTGTTGTAAACAAGGCTTTTCTTACATTTCACAGTACTGAATTTAAGTATTTACAATCAGTATAATCTAGTGTATTTTACTAGAACCTGCGACCTTCAGTCACATTTTTTAACTTGGCATAGTGCATTCTGGGATTTCCTTCATAATGCTTCCTTTTTCCTTTGACCCTAGCCAAAGCAAGCCCTGCGTCCAAATATGCTTTCTTGCAAACTAGATAGTAGGCGGAAAACAGTACATGAGCCAAATAGTCTCTGAATTCATTATGTAATCATAAAACAGCTAGTAAAAAGTACACAGATATCCTATACTTCCACCTATGCACACTTTACTATCCCATGAGGCCATGGGAGAGGAGTTGTGAGTGGCAGTGAAGTGACGCAACTGGTGCCATAGGCCACATGAAAGTGACAGCATGGTGAATGTACAATAATACTATATCAAACATACTTTCATTTTCAAACCAAATGCAGTACTTGCTATACTATGCTGCTCTTTGAAAAAGCGAGGTAAAAGTGTGCTTAAAATGTTATCTATGTAGGCTTTGGAACAGAACTCCCCAAAATGTGGTTACTATAATCAGGCCCAAAACTCACAGGTATATTGTCTTCTCCATCACAGATGACACAACGTGGTTTATGTAGAAATATGTCCTTCCAAATAGACCCCAGGGTGAAATGGAAGTCGTGGTGACAGTGGAAGCATTTGTCTACATCATATCCATTATTAAGAAGTAATCGCATCATCTCCTCATCCTTCAGGCAGTATTGTAAGGCAGTGGGAAACACTGTGTCATTGACCTCTGTGAAGTAACAGTTGACATCTGCTTGGCTGGCCAGAAGAATCCTGACAATCTCGTACCTTCCAGCTCTCACCGCCACTAGGAGGCACTGCAGGGGATCCAGGTCTGGTTTGGCTCCAGCATTCAGCAGCATCTCAGCGCAAGTCACATCTCCATTTGAGACAGCAAAGTAAAGGGCGCTCCTACGCATGTCGCTGTAGTTGTCGGAGATGGTTTCATCAAGTAGAGCGTTCACATCAAAACCGCTGTCAATCAGGAGCTGCAGGCATTGTGCATGACCTCCATCGGCAGCAGAGTGTACTGGACTCTGGCCAGACTTGATGAGAGCTGTCTTGCTTGTGACTGATAGCAGTATTTTTAGTACACTGTGAATGGAATTGGTATGACACAGGTAAGTATGTGTGTAAGGTTCTTTTGATCACTTACACTTTTCACTTTGACTGTTCATAGGGGTTTCTTATGGAAGCCCATTTCCACCACTGAACAAAAAAATATCGGACTTTTTTTATTAACTATCTTAACTTAAAATATCTTAACTTTTTTTTCTTCTTGCACTTGCAAGTTTACATCTCGGAATTAGATATAAACTCACATCTGAGAGTTTTAAAGTCAGAATTGTGAGATATAAACTCGCAATTCTGAGAAATGAAGTCAGAATTACGTCACATTAACTCATAATTCTGACTTTCTTCTCAGAACTGCGAGCTTATATCTTGCAATTCTGACTTTATAACATGCAATTGCGATATAAACTCGCAGTTCTGATAACATATCAGTCAGAATTGGACTTTATAACTCAAGTTTATATCTCAAAATTGTGAGGAAAAAATTCAGAATTGCGAAATACAAACTCGCAATTGCGAGAAATAGTCAGAATTGCAAGATAAAAATTTCTCAAAATTGAGTTTATATCCTGCTATTGTGAGAAAAAAAAGTCAGAATTGTGATTATATCAAGCAATTGCGAGTTTATATCTCGCAATTCTAACTTTATAACTAAATTTTGAGAAAAAAGTCAGAATTGTGAGTTTATATCTTTCAATTGCGAGTTTATATTTCAAAATTCTGACTTAACTTGCAGTTGAGTTTATATTGCACCATTTTGAGAAAAATGTCACAATTGTGAGTTTATACTTCGCAATTGCAAGTTTATATTTTGAAATTCTGACTTTTAACTCACAATTGTGAGTTCATATCAGGCAATTCTGAAATCAGAACATCTGACTTTATATCGCAATTCTGAGAAAAAAAAGTTGCAATAAGCTTTTTTATTCAGTGGTAGAAATTACCTTCCATTGTTTCTTCAACTTTTGTCCATGGGTTTAATTTTTATTAAAACTAACACACTTTTATTAAATAAATGTCACATTCGATTGACTTGGAAACTTTATTCTATGTCAGCATTTATTTTGCTTATTTGCCATTTTTTGTAGATTTCCATCAAACCCGTCATAAAAACTGGATCATTATGTATAATTTTCATTCATTATGTAAAAGGAAAATTATATGTAAATGTAATTTTGTTCCGTAGCAAAGTTTCCCCAATAATTTTTGCGTTCGGTCACAAAACTTTTGCCTTCCCACAAGAAAATAGTGTTTGCTCACAAAAAATGGAAATAAAATGGAAATAATGATGGAAATAATGATGGAAATAAAATGAGGTGTGAGGAAAACCTATATTTTAGTGCTTTTGTGGATAAATGCATCTCTTCTCAGGGGAATTCCAAAACAGCTATAATTTTTCCTCTAATTAATTAGCTACTTTTATTAGCTACTTTTACCAGGCTTGTTTACCAGAACTGCAAGTCAAATTTGGAAACTTATTTGCAGAACAATAAGAAAATCAAGCTAAACATCACAAAATTGGTAATTGTGACTTTTTTTCTCAGAATTGCAAGTTTCTGTGTCACAATTCTGAGAAAAAAAGTGTAAATTATTAAGTCAGAATTGTGAGATATAAACTCACAATTGATAACAGTGCCACTTTTGCCCTAAAAATGGACTTTATAACTCAATAACTCAACGCAATTCTGAGAAAAAAGTCAGAATTGTGAGTATATCTCCTTACTTTTACTTATGGGAGAGTGGGAGAGAAAGAAGGGGGCAGGATCAGGAAAGGTCCTCAACCTGCGATTTGAACTCTACTATAATGTGTCGGCACACTGCCAACTAGGCTGCTGGCACTGATAGAAGTGCCAATAGTTAAAAAAGACCCAACACTCTCATGTTAATGGTATTTTAGTGTTTACCTAATTCAAATTATTTTGCACTTACAGGTAGTGTCCCTCGAAGGCCGCACGATGAATGGGAAGATGCCCTGTCAAGCTGGCCAGGTTTGGTGAGGCTCCATGATCAAGCAGAAGCTCCACGCAGTCTGGGTTTCCAGAACCGGCTGCATCCATCAGCACACTTTCACCTTTATAGGACTGTGCATTCACATCGGCTCCTTGTCAAGACAGATGGATTAAAATCGATTTAAAACAAATCTTTAATTTGTGAGATGAACATCTCTCACCACTTTCAATGAGAACTTGGAGGATTTCTAAATTGGCGCATTCTGCTGCTACACTTAACGGTGTCACTCCATGACAGTCCCTCACTGATATTTGGCCACCACGTCTCAACAGCAGCATTAAGATGTCAACGCAACCCACTTGGGCTGCTTCATGGAGTGCCGTCCACCTCTTCGAACATACCTGATCCACCACAGCTCCATGTGAAATGAGAGCGTACACCATTTGATAAGATCGGACTCTTACCGCTTGGACGAAGTGAAGAAGAGAGTTACAGTCATTATGGAAAGTACAAGCAGGTACTATCATCTGATCAACATGTAAGTTGTGCTTCACCCAGAAGAAGTGGAGACTCCTTTCTACTGTTGGGGTTGTGTGGTAGTGCTCCATGTTCCAGAAGGATCCTGACATTCTCCTCCAGTCCAGCTTGAACTGCTAAAGTCAAGGCAGTCTCTCCATTCTTACCTTTCTCCTCCAAGTCTGGCTGACTAGAGACTGTGGATTATATGATTATCAGATATCTGAAAACCAAATGTAATGTATATATGTCTGAGACTCAGTAACTTAACCAAACCTTCAATTTCTATTAGAATTTTGTCCATCCATGTTCAGGACTCACCCAGAATTGCCTCTAGTACTTTTCCTGATGGTTGCAAGGCGGCTCGGTGGACTGGTAGAAGTCCTCTACTGTCAACTTCCTTGAAGGCTGAAGGAAATTGCCTGAGCTCACGGATTACTGCAATATCACCTTATGATCAGAGTACATGAATAGATTATAGATGTAGTTATGGAAGCCCACTTCTGCCACTGAATTAAAAAAAAAAAAAAAGTAATTGCAACACTTTATCTCACATTTCTGACTTTTTTTATATAAGCTCTCAATTCTGACTTTTATAACACGCAATTGCGAGTTAAGAAAATTCTGAATTGCAAGTTTATATCCCGCTATTCTGAGAAACAAAGTCATAATTGTTTGTTATCATGCAATTCTGACTTTATAACTTGCAATTGCAAGTTTATATCATGCAATTCTGAGAAAAAAATCAGTTGCAAGATACAAACTCGCATTTGCGAGAAAATTCTGAATTGCAAGTTTTATATCCCACTATTCTGAGATAAAAAATCACAATTACAAGTTATCTCGCAATTCTGACTTTATAACTCACAATTGCGAGTTTATTTCACGCAACTCTGAGAAAAAAGTCAGAATTGCGAGATATAAACTCTCAATTGCGACAAAAAAGTTAGAAATACAAGATACAAACTTGCATTTGTGAGAAAATTCTGAATTGTGAGTTTTTATATCCCGCTATGCTAAGAAAAAAGTCAGAACTGTGAGATACAAACTCGCAAATGCAAGAAAAAAGTTAAAATTGTGAGATACAAACTTGCATTTGTGAGAAAATTCTCAATTGTGAGTTTTTATATCCCGCTATTCTGAGAAAAAAGTAACAATTACGAGTTATCTCGCAATTCTGACTTTATAACTCACAATTGCGAGTTTATATCATGCAATTCTGAGAAAAAAAGAAGTATAAGAGATATAAATTGTGAGAAAAGCGTCAGCTATACGAACATGATATGTGATTTTTTTTCACATACCAATGTGAAAAAAATCTCATTATAAAAACTAAAAATGCATTTGCAGCACAATTAGGAGTTCCTAAGAAGAACCTGTTCAATAAGATGGAACCCACAAGAACAGAGAGAAAGTTCAAGTTTCTTGAATACAGTATAGCGCAGGATGTCCAATCCTGCTCCTGCAGGGTCACTGTCCTGCAGAACGTTTAGCTCCAACTCCAATTAAATACACCAAAGGTCTTCATGATTACAGGCAGGTAAGTTGGGAAAAGTTGGAGCTAAACTCTGCAGGATGTTGGCCCTCCAGGACCAAGTTTAGAAACCCAAAAGAATATTTGAAGGACCTTCAGAAGGGTCCTGAGGTTCTTCAGGGGGGTTCAGCAAGTGTGATCTGAGAAACCTTAAGTATTTTTTAATGTTTGTAGTGATATAGAAATAGAAATAAAATATTTGAATCCAACAAGTGACATTGATTCATTACCTGTTTCGATAGCTGCCAGCAGTTTCAAATTCTCATCACTGGCGGAGCTTCAAAAATATAACAATGTTCTGAGAGAAAGTATTGCTTTTTGCTATTTTAATTATTCAGTTTCCATTAAAACATGCACATATAATAAAAAACTTTAGTAGTAATAATAATAATAATAATAAAAATCCATCAATCAGTCATACCAAAGTGTTAGTTTGAAAGATATGTGAATATACAGTACATACCTGTTTTTCCATATTGCAAATACTTCATGACAAGACTCTTCAATGCTCAGCTGAATAAGATAATCTGTAAATTCATCTTCATTCATCTTGTCCAACATAGTATGCCCAAAATATATCCCATGAATCAGAAACCCTGAAATAAGACCCTCAATTACGTATTGAAGCTGATCAGAGCAAAGTTCAACAAAATAAGTTATATTTACAAATAACCTTGAACCTTTCAGTCTTTGCTGCCTCACCTGACTAGACTCATCAAGGTCAATTTTTTTTTTAGCCCCAAGTGACATCAGCTTTTATATTCCAGCATGACCTGCTTTCATTGCCAATGGCATGCCATGCAATAAATGCCATTCCATTAGATATAGTCTGTTTCTATTGTAGTCACTTTTAGACAACACACAACTGAAAAAAAATATGTTGTCATTCTCTGGGAAGTGCTTTCACATGTGATAATTCACTTTTCTATTACTTATTCTATTAAATGCCCTAAAATACCCCAATCCTAATCTAAGTTGCACGCAGCAGCTTTGTTATCTGCTTTTCATTATTACAGAGGCACAGCAGGGGCAGGACGTTTTTTAAATTGGTAAGACATGATTCATTTAAATGTAACGATACACTCGAACGGTACGATTCAATTAACTGTTTCGAAAACGAGTGCTAATTATTTTGTTCCCTCAGGCATTTTGTATTTTTGTTTGTTTGTAATAAAGTTGGTTCTTTAACACTATTATTTACGGTTAAAAGTGTTATTGTTAACATGGACTAACAAAAATACACCATGATATTTTTGAACATGTTAGGACCATGTGGTTTGAACGATGGTACCATAATGACATTTTTTAAATAGGCTACCCAGAAATATGCATTAAGCTCCGTTGTTTAAGGGTAATTCACCATATACTTCCAAATATTTTAAACGTTAATTAATAATGCTATTTATAAACAACAATATTAGAGTTTTACTCCTAAACTAGTCAAATGATTTGCGAATCGGTTCAAACGAATCTTTAAAAAGAATTGGTTCAAAAGAACGACTCATTTGCTAATTGGACGTGGCGCCATGGTTACCATAGCAGCTGTTAAACACAGTCGAGTCAGTCAGTAAGCCTAAAGGAGACTCATGTGTTTTAAACGATTTCGCCTTCAAAATTCTTTTAGAAAGGAAATAGTGTTTGAAGCTTGTGTTTTATGCGTTTAGGTGTGACAAAATAGCCATGTCTGAGCCGGAGAGTGAGACTGTGAGTCATGAAGCCAGTTTCGCCGCGATGTTACAGGTCACTCAGACAGAGACTGAAGTTCGAGAAGACGATGATGATGATGGTGATGGTGATGCTGAATCTACTCACGAGTTCAAAGTGGACGGCTGTACAGCCACTGACATGCTTTTAAAAGAAGAAAACATAAAGGAATTACACAAAGACCAGAGAGACGATATAAACCAACAAGGAAGTGAATCCAACCAGACACTGTCATCCAGTGATGTCGGAAGCTCAACAGCAACTGGTGAAACATAATTAACCCCAGTAATATAAACTTACAAAAAATACTCTGGTATTACCATGATTGTTTTGGGCATGGTATTTTGGTAATACCATATTTTGTTATTTGTTCTTTTTTATATAGTACCATGGTAATTACATGTTGTTATGGAAGCACGTATCCGCCTCTGAATAGAAAATAAAAAAAAATGACTTTTTATATCACAATTCTGTTTTTTCCCCTTGTAATTCTGACTTTTTCCCTAAAAATTGTGAGATATAAACTCGCAATTCTGAGAAATGAAGTCAGAACTGCCTGATTGGGAGTTATAAAGTTAGAATTGCGAGATATAAACTCACAATTATGACTTTATAACATGTAATTGCCATTTATTTAGTCAGACATGTATTTATAAGTTTACATCTCACAGACAGTTCTAAGGAAAACAAAAAAGTCAGAATTGTGAGTTTATATCTTGCTATTATGACTTTAGAACTCAAAGTTGCGAGTTTATATCTCACAGTTTTGAGGAAAAAAGTCAGGATTGCAAGATATATATTTGCAATTGCAAGAAAAAGTCAGAATTGCAAGTTTTTAATCTCTAAATTCTGACTTTTTTTTTTCCCAATTACGAGTTTTTATCTTACAATTCTGACTTTTTTCCCAATTGCGAGTTTATATCTCACAATTCTGAGAAAAATTTCAGAATTGTGAGATACAAACTTCCAATTGAGAAAAAAGTCAGAATTGCAAGTTTTTGTCTCTCAGTTCTGACTTTCTATCTCACAATTCTGTATTTGTTTTCCCACTTGCAAGTATTTCTCACAATTTTAACTTTTTACACAATTGCGAGTTTTTAGTCTCTCAATTCTGACTTTTTTTCCCACACAACTGAGTTTTTATCTTGCAATTCTGACTCTTTTTTTCCCAATTACGAGTTTCAAATCTTACAATTCTGACTTTTTTTCCCAATTGCAAATTTATATCACACAATTCTGAGACAAAAAGTCACAATTGTGAGTTTATATCTTGCAATTTTGACTTCAGAACTCACAGTTGCGAGTTTATATCTCACAATTTTGAGAAAAAAAGTCAGGATTGAAAGATATATACTTGCAATTGCAAGAAAAAGTCAGAATTATGAGATATAAAATTAAATGCTAGAAAAAAGTCAGAATTGTAAGATACAAATTTGCAGTTGTTTTTATCTTGCAATTCCGACATATTCGCAATTGCAAATTTATATCACGCAATTATGAGAAAAAAGTTGAGTTTAAGTTTATATCTTGCAATTTTGACTTTAGAACTCAGTTGCGAGTTTATATATCACAGTTCTGAGGAAAAAAGTGATAATTGCGAAATATAAACTTGCAATTGCGAGAAAAAAAGTGAGAATTGCGAGATATAAACCAGCAGTTGTGAGGAATAAAAAATTCAGAATTGTGAGATACAAACTTGCAATTGCGAGAAAAAACTCAGAATTGCACGTTTTTATCTCTCAGTTCTGACTTTTTTCACAATTGCGAGTTTTTATCTCGCAATTTTGTATTTGTTTTCCTAGTTGCAAGTATTTCTCGCAATTCTGACTTTTTACGCAATTGTGAGTTTGTACAAAATTGCAAGAAAAAAGTCAGAATTGCAAGTTTTTAATCTCTCAATTCTGACTTTTTTTTTCCACAATTGCAAATTTTTTTCTTGCAATTCTGACTCTTTTTTCCCAATTGCGAGTTTATATCTCACAATTCTGAGAAAAAAATCATAATTTGCATGAGACAAACTCAAGAAAAAGGCTTCCATATGTTGTGGTCATGGACCTACAGTAATTAAAATAATGTTTTTTAATCCATGTACCATGGTAATATCCTAGTAGTCTTGGAGCAGGGTAATTATCGTTAACTATACCTAAAACTATTAAAAGCATTTTGTTAATTAATATAAAGCAGAAATCAAATAAAATATAAATATTATATGAAAAACTAAATTGATCTATTATGAATAGGCCTACATAAGATAAATAAAAACTAATAAATTAGGCTTAAATAGAAATATAAAAATACTAAAACTGATTAAAATTGGTTAAATTGCTAAAAATAAAAATGTAATTTAAAAAATGAATGTCAAAATATTAATTAAAAACTATAATAATATATAAACAATACCAAAATTGGGGTACCAAGTAAATACCATGTTATAGGAATATGGTAGTCATTCAGTACCTTAAAATTGATAAAAATTTAAGTACCATTGCAGTGTTGGAAAAAAACAAGTAAATAAATATTAAGCACATTCTCTATTACCTTAATCAATTCATATGAATATTTGTATTTCTGATGCATTTGTGTTTCTTGTTTTTCCAGTTAAGATCTTGCTGATGCCAGAGAGGCACATGATAACAGTGGCCTTTACTATTGGCCTCACAATCCTGGATCTGAAAAAACACTTCAGCTTAGAGCTGAGGGTCCCATCAGACATCATACAAATCACTCTAGATGGTAAGATACAAAAGACACTTGAAAGTGTCCTTCGTAGGAGAAATCGTGAACAGACATTCAGACATTTCTTAGAGTAAAAGAACATAATTATGTAGAGGTCGATTCAGGTAAAAATGCCTTTGAGATGTCCCAATTATCCCAACCAATAATATTGCCAAAGGCACATTAAACTTCTCACTCATAATTTTTACTTATTTATTTCTAGATAAAAGTGTGGATGATGACCAGACGCTGATTGATATTGGTGTACAGCCTCATGGGATGATCCAATTTGAGATGAGCTCGCTAGACCCAGAAAATTACCCCATGAGACCAGTCAAACCACAGCAGGAGTACAACATGCCGGATGTCATCACTGTCAGGGTGCAAACAGGTACAAACAAAGTTACAGCTGACTAGCGCGTCATGAGGACAGACAAGCATATGTGACAAGTCTCTCGCTTCAAGACACAGACTCGTATCAGGATGTGGTGGTGGAGATCGAGAGAGCCACTCGAGGGAAGGCGTTTCTGGGAGGATACTGTCATAAAGTGACCAAAGCAGAGTTTCATCATGCTGCTGTACAGACAATGCCCAAGAAGAGGCCTGACAGGGGCGTTGAGATGTTCAGCAGGGATACACAGGTGTGTGCGCACGTAAACACTATACACACTATAAAATGGATCATTCCAGGCTTGGATGCTGATTTCTACTGGGTGAATGACTTAACATGATAATAAAACACTGTCATCATTGCCAATAAAACAGTCGTCTTATAAAACACTGCCATCATTGTCAATAAAACAATGTCATCTTACACAGTAATAAAGCAGTATTTTTTTTACATTTGTGAGGTCAATTTTTATAATTTTATAGCGTGTGCACTCATCAGCAGCTCTGGCGTTTTTAGCGCTAACTAATCTGAGTGCCTCTGATTGGCCAAAGCATTCGTAAGTTCAAAAGAAACACGTTTGATTGGTTACAAGGCATAACGCTTCACAAAACAGGGCGTAAAAGCAATCTGATGCATAACTCATTTTAATCGCAACAGCCGTAATACATTGTTTAATTGTGCAGGGGCATTTTTTGCCTCCTTGTCTTGAATTTATGGGGCATTTTTGTTAATTTTGGTGGCAATACACATACATGTTTGTTTTTGTGAATTGTGGGGACTTTCCATAGACTTCTATAGATTTTATACTGACCAAACGATATTGTCTATCCCCTAACCCAACCCTAACCGCAGGCTGGTCCCCACAATGTCAAAAATTTCAGGTTTTACTATCCTTGTGGGGACATTGTGGTCCCCACAATGTAGCAAAAACAAGTACACACACATACACATATATATATATATATATATATATATATATATATATATATATATATAATATATTGTATTGTAATATTATTATAATTGTAACAATATATAGTACTATATTTTTAAACAAATTTTGTATAAAAACCTTATTTTAATTATGTATTAGTTGTTTATTGTTTATAAAACACACACACACAAGGAGTGAATCTTTAATAAAAACTTAAAATAAATAAATAGATAAAAATTTGTTGCCCAATATATTTAATAATTTATAAAACATCAGCTCAGTTGGAAATGTCAAGACAATTGGATTTAAAAATGTATAAATTGTATTATTATTATTATTATTTTTATTATTATTATTGTTGTTGTTAATAGACTATAAAATTGGGCAAAATTACAGTATTATTGACCACAAATATAACTGTAGGGTAGAACAAGATCAGCTATGACATATTTTAGTAAATGTTTTTATTTATTTAATTATTTAGTTTGTTTGTTTATGAAAATTTGGAGGAATTTGGATTTTTCACAAAATAATTATAAGCAATAAAACACTTCTGGCCATGTTATATCATGAATATGATCATGCCTCATATTCCCTATTACCTCAGTAAGGTTAAGGGGTAAGTAAGGGGGTGATAATTAATTAATTAATTCATTCATTAATTCATTAATTTATTTATTTTTAATTATTCATTTTGTATAATTTTTTTCTTTTATTTTTTAATTAATACTTTAATTCAACAAGGACACAATAAATTATTTAAAAGTGACATTAAAGACGTTTAAAATGTTACAAAATATTTCTGTTTTAAATAAATGGGTTTCTTTTGAACTTTCTGTTATTAAAGTATCCTAAAAAAAATGCATGATAGTTAGATTTCTGAAGAACATAGATAGCAGTTATTTTAAATTGTAATACCATTTTACAATATTAATGTTTTTGGTGTATTTTTGATCAAATAAATGCACAGCTTAGCTTTAAATCTGGGTTGCTGTTTTGACTGAAGTTCATTGATTTTCTTTTCCCTTTTAACAGACTGTTGAGTTGAAGAACCAGGCTCAGCAGTGCTCCAAGAACGCCTCGACTCAGATGACCAAAATCGGCTGTTATGTGTCCAACATGGAGGACAAACTCATCACCCCCGGAACTTACATTACTGCAGAAGAGTATCACAGCAAGAGACTGAGAGCTGTACGTGTGCTTGGAGGGGCTGTGACAGAATTGTGCTCATTTTGTGCTTCACTGTTCATGACAAATGCTTGTATGTGTGTGTATGTTTTCTTCAGGTCATTACACTACAGTCATACGTCAGGCGCTGGCTAGCCAAGTGTTTCACAGACAGCTTGAGACAGGCTAAAGAGCAGCGTCTGGCATGGCTGGAAAATGAAAGGAGAAGGAAGAAAGAGGAGAAAGAGCAGCAGATCAGAGATGAATATCACCGCAGGATGAATCCGGAGTCAAAGGCAGACTTTGATCTGCTTTATAATGCCTTAAAAAGTGAGTGTTTGTGTAACTTACTACAAGTAGCAATGCTACTAACTTAAAGGTGCAGAGTACATTTTCTGCACCACAATAATCACCAAATAGATTTGCAAAAATAATGGTATCCTGAAAATTCATGAACCACAGATAGTCCTTAAATTACTTATATTTGACTTGTCCATTAACCTGTATTTTAACCTAGAAAAAAAAAAAAAAAACTTTACTTTTTAGTAGCATGTCACTAGCTTAGCTGCTTTCATTTAAGCTTTTACAAGCTACTGCTTTTTCTGTATTTTTTTCTTTTTTTTATGTAAGTGTGCAGCTTTTTAGTCTATAGATGGGTTCAGTCAGTTCATGCAAATGAACTGGTTATTATAAATTATTGACTGATTCATTTCAGTCCCTCTGGACTGTCCTCATTTTTTGAAGTAAAATATTTTTTAGATACTGTTGTCCATTACTATACTACGGAAGCCCGTTTCCACCACTGAATAAAAAAAAATGTAAAAAAGGTATTGCGACTTTTTAATCTCACAATTCTGTTTTCTTGCAATTGTGAGTTTACATATAGTTGAACTTGCAATTCTGACATTTTTTATCAGAATTGTGATCGAAAAAATGAAGAATTCTGAAATATAAACTCGTAATTGCAAGTTATAAAGTCAGAAATGTGAGATATAAACTTTCAATTGCAGGAAAAAACTCAGAACTGCAAGATATAAACTCGTAATTCTGACTTTATAACTCACAATTATGAGTTTATATATTTAGCAATTCTGAGATTTTTTTCTTGCAATTCTGACTTTATAACTTGCAGTTACTAATTTATATTTCACAATTCTGAAATTTTTTTCTCGCAATTCTGACTTTATAACTGTTACGAGTTTGTTTCGCAATTATGAGTTTTATTTCTTGCAATTGCAAGTTTATATCTCGCAATTCTGACTATATAACTCGCAGTTACTAGTTTATATTTTGCAATTATGAGTTTTATTTCTTGCAATTGCAAGTTTATATCTTGCAATTCTGACTTTATAACGTGCAATTACGAGTATATATTTCGCAATTAAGGTTTTGTTCTAGCAATTCTTGCTTAATAACTAACTCAGAATTGAATTTACTTTTTGAGTTTACTTTTTTCCTTAGAATTGTGAGTTCAAATCTCACAAGTCACAAGTTTTTGTTTTTTTTGCAATTGCGAGTTTATATCGCACAATTGACAGTAATGAGAAAAAAATCTGAATTGTGAGTTTAAATCTCATAGTTTTGAGTTTTTTTCCTCGCAATTGTGAGTTTATATTGCACAATTCTGAGAAAAAAGTAACTTGCAGTTGTGAGATTGAAATTCATTCAAATTCTGTTTACGTTTTGTTTTTTAATTTTCTATTCATCAGAAGTACAAAGATATCAAGCAGCATATTGATAAAAAAAAAAAACAGAAATGTTTCCTGAGCACCAAATCAGCATATTAGAATTAGATTTCTGAAGGATCATGTGACGCTTAAGACTGGAGTAATGATGCCAAAAATTTAGCTTTGTTTCACAGGAATAAATTACATTTTTAAATATATTAAAACAGTTATTTTCAATTGTAATAATATTTCACAATATTTAAATTATTATTAAATAAATACCACCTTGGTGAGCATAAGCGACTTCTTGGTGAGCATAAGCAAAATCTTATCGACTCCAAACTTTTAAACAGTATTGGTTGATTTTTGAATTAATTTATCTGTTAAATTCAGTGCTTTGTTTTTCTCCAGGTTAATACTTGCTGATGGCAAATGAGCTAAATAATACCATGTGATATTTATATATTTTAAAATACTTAAAAATATTTTTGCTGTAGATGACTATGTTGTAGTTGGTATGATATGTTTGTGTTGTAATGTGTTGTAATGTGTGCAGTGATTTGGATGTAAGCTAGTGTGATAGCTCTCATTCTTTATCTCTGTGTGTCAGAATGGAGGATGGAGGAAGTGGAACGCATCAATGTCACCGTATCTGGTGCCGAGAGAAAGGCAGCGCTGTGCGCTCTACTGGAGCAAGAGACCCAGTTCATCTCCTCCATAGAACGGCACAGAATGGCTGCAGGCACGAGGAACCAGGATAAGGCCATACAAGCCTTCCTCAACAAGGTTGTCAGTCTTGCTAATCGGCTATCTCTTCATGAGTATGCAGCATTGTTTTAGAGCAGGGGTGTCAAACTCAGTTCCTGGAGGGCCGCAGCCCTGCACAGTTTAGATTCAACCCTAATTAAAAACACCTGATCCAGCTAATCAAGTCATTCAGGCTTGTTTGACAACTACATGGTTTGTGTGTTAGAACAGGGTTGGAACTAAACTCTGCAGGGCTGCAGCCCTCCAGGACCGGAGTTTGACACCCCTGCTTTAGAGTAAAACCTTTGTTCATTCACAGTTCAAGAAAGAAGGAATTCTGAGATGATTGTATCTGTTTATTTGATTTTTTTTCTTTATAAAAAGTTTTGAAATGTTAGGACTTTACAAATCATAAATCTGCATGGTTTAGCATTTTGAACGTTGCTGAGTCATAACTTTTCACCATTAGGTCCTTAACCTAATGTTGCTCCAATAAAAATGTCAGTGTAATAAAAAGAGTTGAATGACACTTTGCAACAAGTGGCTAATGATAACTAACTGATAATATGTCTAAATTTTATCAGTTAGTTATCAACTGATAATATATATCACAAGTCAGAACAGACATCTTACAGTCATTTACTGTTTTATTTAAAATCCTTTTTTTTTTTTTTTTTCTTTTTGTTTTGTTTGCTGTAGATGACTGCATTGTAGTTGGTATTATATATTTACTGAGATGGAGATATATGTGTTGTATGCAGTAATTTGGATATAAGTTAGTGTGATGGATGTAAGCTAGTGTAATAAAATGAGGTGGCTAATGATAACTAACTGATAATATCCCAGATCAAAAGTCAGAACAGACACCCTACAGACCTTTACTGTTTTATTTAACATCCTTTATAGAAGTGGTTTTTGAACTGTTTTTGACCCAGACTTGCATAAATAAACAAAAGTGTCCTTGAAACATATTAATTAATTTCATAAACTTTATATTAATGTATATATTAATTTATAAATGAACTGCATAGCTCCGAAACATGTTTATACAATAATATCATTCTGTATATTGTAATCAGCAAAACAGAAAAATTGTGAAGACTATTGTGTATGACTTCTCAGTGTGCAGAACCAAAGAAATGGCGTGCATTTGATGGGAAGGTGACACAGATGGACACACAGTTCACTATCAGAGCTAAGGAGCTGCGAGACCTGTACAGTAGCATCACCCAGGCTCAGTTCACAAAAGACGAACGTCTGGATGTGCTTCTCACTCTTAAACACACGGTAAAGGTCAGTTCCAGATCTGTAATCCAAAATATGGACAAAATATAAACACTTTTCAGAAAGCAGATATTTGCTCATCTCATTTTTAAAATGTTCTTGTCAACAGGAACATAAATGCAAGCTAACACAGGACATAGTGGACTTGATTGACAGGGAGGTAGACCTGCTGATGAGGGGGGTTAAAAAGAGCAACCTGGAGGGGTTGAGGAAGAGGATAGCCACCCTCTTTCTCCAGTACATCAAAACCCCTGTGTTCAACCCTCAGGTGTCCAAATTTCTGCAGGTATGTTGCTAAAGCAGTGCTGTAGTCAAGACTAGCTCTTTTGAGTTCAAGTCAAGGCCAAGTCCACATGCTCCCATCTCAATGACATTAAAAAAAACTTGGTCTTAGTCCTCATGTTCAAGTTCAAGACTGTATTGTCATGGCCTTGGTCTGGGTCATTGAGTCTGAGTTTAAGACTATATTTCATGGTTCTGCTCCTTGAGCCTAATTCCTATATCATATTTTCATGATGTTGGTCTTGGTCCTCAAGTCTAAGACCATATTTTCATGGTGTTGGTTCTTGAGTCTGAGTCCAAGACCATATTTTCATGATGTTAGTCTTGGTCCTCAAGTCTGAGTCTAAGACCATATTTTCATGGTGTTGATATTGGTTCTCAAGTCTAAGTCTGAGACAATATTTTCATGCTGCTGGTCTTGGTCCGCGAGTCTAAGTCTAAGACCATATTTTCATGGTGTTGGTCTTGGTCCTCGAGTTTAAGTCTAAGACCATATTTTCATGTTGTTGGTCTTGGTCCTCAAGTCGAAGTCTAAGACCATATATTCATGGTGTTGGTCTTGGTTCTTGAGACTGAGACCATGTTTTCATGGTGTTGGTCTTGGTCCTCAAGTCTGAGTCTAAGACCATATTTTCATGATCTTGGTCTTAGTCTTGCTTTTGGGTCCAAGACCATATTTTCATCTTAGTCTTGCTGGGTCTAAGACTATAGTCATGTTCCTTTGGTCTAAGACCATATTTTCATGGTCTTGGTCTTGGTCCCTCGAGACTAGGCCTAAGATAATATTTTCATGGTGTTGATCCTGGTCCTTGAGTCTGAGACCATATTTTCATGGTGTTGATCTTGGTCCTCAGGTTTAAGCCTAAGACCTTATTTTCATGGTCTTGGTCATGGTCCCCAAGTCTAAGTCTAAGACCAAGACCATATTTTCATTGTGTTAGTCTTGGTCCTCGAGTCTAATTCTAAGACCATATATTCATGGTGTTGGTCTTGGTTCTTGAGACTGAGACCATGTTTTCATGGTGTTGGTCTTGGTCCTCAAGTCTGAGTCTAAGACCATATTTTCATGATCTTGGTCTTAGTCTTGCTTCTAGGCTCTAAGACCATATTTTCATGGTCTCAGATTTAGTCATGTTCCTTTGGTCTAAGACCATATTTTCATGGTGTTGTTCTTGGTCCTCGAGACTAGGCCTCAAATAATATTTTCATGGTGTTGGTCCTGGTCCTTGAGTCTGAGACCATATTTTCATGGTGTTGGTCTTGGTCCTCAGGTTTAAGCCTAAGACCATATTTTTATGGTCTTGGTCTTGGTCCCGAGTCTAAGTCTAAGACCAAGACCATATTTTCATGGTGTTGGTTCTGGTCCTCAAGTCTGAGACCATATTTTCATGGTGTTGGTCTTGGTCCTGAGTCTGAGTTTAAGACCATATTTTCATGGTGTTGGTCTTGGTCCTCAAGTCTAAGGCCATATTTTCATGGTGTTTGTCCCCAAGTTTGAATCTAAGACCATATTTTTTAGGGTCTTGGTCCATGACTCTGGTTCCATGACCATATTTTTATTGTCTTGGTCCATCCTTGAGCCGAATCCTAGACCATATTTTCATGGTCTTGGTCTTAGTTCTTGAGTCCAAGTCCAATGCGATATTTTCATGGCGTTGTTCCTCGTCCTTGAGCTTGTGTCTTCATGGTCTTGGACTCATTCTCGACTTGGACACAAATTATCTGTTTTTGACTGGGACAAACTTAACTCTGTACACCAAAGTGAGTGTGCTGTTAGCAGTAAAGTCTGTAAATAACTTCCAGTTCTAAAGACATTGCAATACAACAATTTGTTGGTCATCTCACTCTTTGAAACCAACTGCTCTCCACAGGTGCCCCAGGATCCTGCCGACCTGAAAAAGAACATCTATTTGTGCCGTGGCTGTAATGAGTATCAGTCATCCACTGACTTCGCTCTGAAGACTAACGCATCTGCAGTTGGCCTCTGTCGCCGCTGTTTGGATTTAGACAATGAGGCCCGTCGGAGAGAAGACTTCTCTCTTTACAAGAACATTCTCAGGTGCCTGCGTGAATCTGAGGCCGAGTGCAGCCCAGAAGCCAAAATCACTTACTTGCTGCAGGTAACATTTATTCATTCATGATCCATTTCAAGGCTATAGAAAGAGCCATGTCACTTTTTGCAATACCAGCCTTTTTTCCTGCACTTGTGACGCATCATCACCATTGAAACAAACAGTTTTAAAGGTGCAGTACATAATTTTACGTTTATGTTTTGCTGACTCAAATTAGTCTATATAAACAAAAAAGATCGTTCACCCAAAAATTTACATTTTGTCATTAATTACTCACCATCATGACGGTCCAAACCTGTAAGACCTAAGGGGTCAGATGTGTTATTAATTTCTTTTGGATGAGAATCGCATAGTTCATCTTTAAAAAAAATAAATAAATAAATAAAATAGAACAGCAAGTTCAAGATGTGTTCAAGGGGTCAATATCACCATAGAGTGCCTTTCAACCCTCACAATACTCAAAAATTTTCGTCTTAATTTCCCATTCGCTTTATGTCATGTCATGTGATAAATAGTAGACACTCAAGTACTATAGAAACATATTAGCTGAGCTCCCACACATTTTTTTAGATAATTATGGGCCATTATTTAAAGCATAAACCATAAGATGTGTCCATCTTGTCATGGACATATTACTGTTAAATAAGTTTTCATTGCAATATTAAGATGCAAATTATATTTTCTGAAAGGTATAATGTCCCTTTCCTAAGGGTTAATATTTGATGTCAAATTATAAATATATAAATGATTTTATGGAAACCATGGGTTTTTAAAAGAAGCTCATATAATTAGCAATATTAACTACAAATGAATGCTATGTCCACCCTGTCATGTGTATGTCCACCCTATCGAGTCTAAGTGGCTGACAGGGTGGACATTTTGGAATAACGACAGAGTGGACATTTTGAACTTCAATTAGCATATTAGTTTACAACAAACTGTGACTAGCTAAACAGTTAGTCTGGTTGTTTAAGAGAATTTGGTATATTTAAACTTACATATTTTGACAATACAGTATTCTAATCACTTCTGGCATATTTTATGCCGACAGGGTGGACATGAATTCATTTTAGTTTTTAGCAGTATTAACTACAACTGAATGCTGTGTCCACTCTGTCAATTTTAAGTGGCCAACAGGGTGGACATTTTGGAACAACAACAACAGGGTGGACATTTTGAGCTTCAATTAGCATATTAGCTTGCAACAAACCGTGACTAGCTAAATAGTTAGTCTGGTTGTTGAAGAGAGTTTGGTATATTTAAACGTACATATTTTGAAAATACTGTATTCTAATCACTTCCGGCATATTTTATGCGACAGGGTGGACATGTTAAGCTTTGGCAAAGCAAGTAAGCAAACTCATACAAAGAAAATTTGTCAATTTAAAAGTCACCAACATACTCACCTCAGCCGTTGAAATTTCTTAAAGTAGCAGATTCCTCAATATGACAGCGTGGACAACCATTCAAGGGACATGGACAAACTCTTCTTTTTTATTAAATAAAAATATTGTTTTTATTACCAAATGATCAAAAGACTCAAATCTCTTATTTAAGAAAATATTAATAGGAGTACAAAATGTTACAATTTTATGATTTTACTATATTCTACTTTCATTCAATTTTAATGAGCAGTGCATGGGACACTAAATAACACAATACAAAACTAAAAAAAAAAATCTAGAAAATGTATCTAAAGAGCCAAGTAATGCTTTTGTTACGAATATTAAAACTTAGCCTAATATAACACACCTTTTCATAGTCATTTTTATGTTATCATTGCAAATTAGTTATTTACGTACTGGACACCAAAAGGCACCCTACAGTGATACTGACCCCAAGACACTTCCTGTCCTCATTAGGAGCAGGACTTGCGGTACCTGGTGGATGTGCTGTGGGGTTCTCAGTCTGCTTTGAGTGGCTGGAAAGACCTTCATGATTTACTGCTGGTGCGTTGGGAGAAACATTTGGACTGGAGCCCATGGAACTGCATCCTCCTTACGAAGGACGAAGCGGCTGCACATCTCAAACTGGAGAACATCGAAAAGGTACTGCGACCTGCCCTTGAATGGTTTTCTTCACACTAAAAGAAATGATTAATGATGTCCAAAAGCACCACCAGATGGCAGAATGAAAACGTTTGCAGTATAGTGTAATATAATCAGGCTTTTGTCAAAAAAAATAAAGGATTACATCTGGCAGAACTTTAAAATCTTGAATAACAACTGTACACCTGGCAAAGCTCAGTTCTGGAGATGCTGTTTACATGTATTGTATTTACAGAACTCGTTTGTCTCTGCCACCCCTTGAGAGCAATGCCATTCGTTCCACCCTACAAATGGCTGCTGTTTTTACTTGCAGGCATACGATGTGGTAGTTATCCGTAACGTCAAACAGAAACACGCATTGGCCAGGAAGTACTTCTCCCAGATCCCTGCAATGGCCGAATGTCTGCACGACGCTGAGATTCAGCCTGCTGCCCTCAGCAACCTTCTGGTCTCCAAACCCATCACCAAGGAGACCAAGTAGAATGGCTACCCACAACCCTGCAGGGCGCTACATGCGAACTTCAGACAGTAAAGTATAGAGATCAAAGATCTTAAGAGTTCTTCTTCAAGAACATTTACCGCATTTGTATATCTAAAACTTTTTTTAATGTCCCTAAAATACTAATTGGCAAAAAGAGCAGCAACACTACAATCCTGTGAAAAATGCAGCATTAGCATGTTGTGAGTCTTGAGTACAAAATAAGCTGCATAAAAAAAAAAATTGAGATTAGACTGACAAAAAAGTAGATTATCCCTCCATGATTACTCCACACAAGAATGTATTGAAAAGTTATAACACTTCAGGAGCCTTAAAAGCACAAGTTTAAGAGGTTTTAATTAGACCAAATGATATATTGCAAATTATATATAGCCTTGGTCTAATCAGGAGGTGAGCAATCTAAGATTTGTAATTACAGGAAAAGGTCAAGAACCTCCACAGCACCACAGGACTAGAAAGAATGAAAGAACGACTGTAGACTGCTGATAAAGTGATGAAAGGTTTGAGTTTTCTCTTCCTCTGTTTTATCGAGTTTTTTGGCACAGACCCTATCGCTGTCATTACGTGATCCTGTAAGAAACATTAGTGGCGCTTCAAAAACGATAACGAAAAGAAAAGCTAACAGGGTGGAGGACATGTGAAAAACAAGTTATGCAATAAAGGTCAACATGATCAATTTATTTTGTGTTAATTGTTGTAATGATGCTGGTGCTTTTTATTGAATCTAAGAGGAACTTCAGCATTTTTATAAGAATAGAGAAAGAAAGAAAAATGAAAACCTTTGTGGGTTCCTGCATATTTTAATGGCTACTGCTGTAATCCTTCAAGTCTGTAACAAAGAAAACATTTTTGTTTGGTGAAATGAAGGTGTTATGAAAAACTTGTTGGGCCCTGAAAGCAACAGGAGATTGTTAGGTTACTGTTCGATCTTTTCATCTGAGCATGGATAAAGTAAGTCAAAGGTAAGTTAGATTTTCTCTATTATTTTTCCCAACAGTATTGTGCAATTGTTTGTAATCTTTGGACACTGGAAAAGGCTTTGATCTTTATAATGCTCATATTGATAACTAATTTGTGGGGTTTTATGTAATCTCTGATAGAGCTTTTCTCTCTGTTCCTTGAGAAAGCTTGAGGATTGCGATTAATGTGTAATGTGTAAAGTGCAGACGGGATGAAGTGAGTGTTCTGTAAAAGCACTGACTCCAAGTTATCCAATGATGTTTCAAGGAAACACCATTCTGCATTTTAATTCCTTGGTAATCCTGCCTGTGAAATGACAATCTTAAAAGGAGGTCATGAAGACACAACTTCAACTAACCTCGAACGCCTTCAGACAGATTTGACATTACAGCCGGTCATAGGGCAACTCCTTGTGAGTTTTTCCACTGGATTCATAAGTTTTCCATTGGCACATTTTACATTATATGATTCACAAAGTTATGGAAGCCTTTTCTGTCTCAGGAAAAAATAGTCACTAGTGAGAAAAAATTTTAAAAAACAACAGAAATTAGAAAAGAAAGAAAAAGTTGGAGTTGTGGGATAAAGTCACAATTTTGAGAATTAGCAATTTTGTGACAAGTATGGTCTAACAAATAAAGTCGAATTTGTTTCAAATTAAATAACAATCATGTGACGTGAAGTTGCAATTACAAAAGAGACACAAATTCGCAATTGCATTTGTGGGGTAAAGTCAATTTTGAGATGTAAAGTAGAAATTACTAGAAATAAATTAGCAATTTTGTGACAAATAAGGTCGAAGAAATAAAGTCGGAATTGTTTCGAATTATATAACAGTTGTGTGATGTGAAGTTGCAATTAAAGTGGAGTTGCAATTATGACATACAAAATCGCAATTGAACTTATGGCATCAACCCAAATTTTGAAAGTAAAGTAGAAATTACAATAAATAAATTAGCAGTTTTGTGACAAATAAGGTCTAAAGAATGAAGTTGGAATTGTTTCAAATTAAATGATGTGAAGTTGCAATTATAATAGAGTTGCAGTTCTAAAGTCAATTTTGAGATGTAAAGTAGAAAATTACAAGAAATAAATGAGCAATTTTGTAACGAATAAAGTCTAAGAAATAAAATTGGAATTGTTTCAAATTAAATAACAATTGTGTAATGCGAAGTTGCAATTACAACAGAGTTGCAGTTATGAGATATAAATTTGCAATTGCATTTGTGGGATAAAGTCACAATTTTGGGATGTAAAGTAGAAATTACAAGAAATAAATTTTACATTTTGAGACAAATATGATCTAAGAAATAAAGTCAGAATTTTTTGGAATTAAATAATTGTGTGATGTAAAGTTACAATTACAATAGAGTTGCAGTTATGAGATACAAATTCGCAATTGCGTTTGTGGGATAAGATCACAATTTTAAGATGTAAAGTAGAAATTACAAGAAATTAAAATTTTTGTGAAAAATAAGGTCTAAAGAATGAAGTTGGAATTGTTTCAAATTAAACAATTGTCTGATGTAAAGTTACAATTATAATAGAGTTGCAGTTATAAAGTCACAATTTTGAGATGCAAAGTAGAAATTACAAGAAATAAATTAGCAATTTTGTGACAAATAAAGTCTAAGAAATAAAGTCGGAATTGTTTCAAATTAAATAACAATTGTGTAATGTGAAGTTGCAATTACAATAGCGTTGCAATTATGAGATATAAATCTGCAATTGCATTTGTGGGATAAAGTCACAATTTTGGGATGTAAAGTAGAAATTACAAGAAATAAATTTTAAATTGAGACAAATATGATCTAAGAAATAAAGTCAGAATTTTTTGGAATTAAATAACAATTGTGTGACGTAAAGTTGCAATTACGATAGAGTTGCAGTTATGAGATACAAATTCGCAATTGCGTTTGTGGGATAAGATCACAATTTTGAGATGTAAAGTAGAAATTACAAGAAATTAAAAATTTTGTGAAAAATAAGGTCTAAAGAATGAAGTTGGAATTGTTTCAAATTAAACAACAATTGTCTGATGTAAAGTTACAATTATAATAGAGTTGCAGTTATAAAGTCACAATTTTGAGATGCAAAGTAGAAATTATAAGAAATAAATTAGCAATTTCGTGACAAATAAAGTCTAAGAAATAAAGTCGGAATTGTTTCAAATTAAATAACAATTGTGCAATGTGAAGTTGCAATTACAATAGAGTTGCAATTATGATATATAAATCTGCAATTGCATTTGTGGGGTAAAGTCTCAATTTTGAGATGTAAAGTAGAAATTACAAGAAATAATTTAGCAATTTTGTGACAAGATTTAAGAAAGTTGAAATTGTTTCGAATTAAATAATGATTGTGTGATGTGAAGTTGCAATTACATTAGAATTGCAATTATGATATATAAATTTGCAGTTGCATTTGTGGGATGAAGTCAAAAAGTAGAAATTACAAGAAATAAATTAGAAATGTTGTGACAAATGAGGTCTAAGAAATAAAGTCAGAACTGTTTTGGATTAAATAACAATTGTGGAACATAAAGATGTAATTACAATAGAGTTGCAATTATTATGATATATAAATCCACAATTGCATTTGTGGTATAAAGTCACAATTTTGAAACGTAAAGTAGAAAATACAAGAAATAAATTAGAAATTTTGTGAAAAATAAGGTCTAAAGAATAGAGTTGGAATTGTTTTAAATTAAATAACGTAATGTGAAGTTGCAATTACAGTAGAGTTGCAATTATAAAGTCACAATTTTGAGATGCAAAGTAGAAATTACAAGAAATAAATTAGCAATTTTGTGACAAAGTCTAAGAAGTAAAGCCAGAATTGTTTCAAATTAAATAACAGTTGTGTGATGTGAAGTTGCGATTACACTAGAGTTGCAATTATGAGATATAAATTTGCAATTGCATTCGTGCAATAAAGTCAATTGTAAGTTGTAAAATAGAAACTACAAGAAAAATAGTGCAATTTTGTGACAAATAAGGTCTAAAAAATTAAGTTGGAATTGTTTCGAATTAAAAAACAGTTGTGTGATGTGAAGTTACAATTACAGTAAAGTTGCAATTATGAGATGAATTCGCAGTTGAATTTGTGGGATAAAGTCATAAATTTGAGATGCAAAGTAGAAATTATGAGAAATTAATTAGCAATTTTATGACACATAAGCTCAAAATCTCAAAAAATGAAGTCCTCAATTGTGGGATGGGAAGTTGCAATTGTAAAATACGAAGTCACGATTATAAAAAGTAATCAATGTTAAGCAATCAAGCCAGAATTGGTTGGAATTAAATTAAAATTGTGAGATGTGAAGTTGTGACAAAATAGTTGCAAGAAATTAATTTCATAATTACAAAAAAAATTGCAGTTGTGAGATAAAGTCAAATTTTTAAAATGTAAAGTAATAAATACAAGAACTAAATTTGCAATTATGAGAAAGTCACAAATATAAAAAATGTTTGTAATTATGTAACGTTTGCGATGTGATGTGATTACAATAGAGTTGCAATATATATATATATATATATATATATAGTTTTTCTGTCGTAAATGAACTTTCATATAAACCCATGAGCATTACAGTGAAAGCTTGAAATAATAGTTTACGTATTTCTTTTAATTTCAGTGTTTTTCTTTTTTTTTTTTCTTTTATGCTTCCATAAATATTCCTCCCACACATCTAAATCTTTGGAAACGAGCCTCATTACGGATTATCACCTGCTGTGTGATTTCTAAGAGTTTGTGTTTATGAAGTCTCCCAGGTTGTTGTTTAACAGACCCCTGTGCAGTGCTAGATTAAGGCCCAATAAGAGAAAGGCGATGACGTATGCTGTTAGAAGAAAAAACTGAATTCCAGGTCACTGTCTGTGGCAATGTCTCGTGTCAGTGGGTTTATGTTTATAATGCGCTTGCTTTTATAACCTCATATGCAAATTTGTTGCTAACTTTGGTCATAAATTGTAAATATAAGTGGATCAGGTTAGAAATGACCTGCATGAGGCATGACTGGTGGGAGTCTCTAATCTTAAAGCTTAATCTCCATGGCCATAAGGCTTTATGACATGCCTGGAATGGACCAGTAACCGTGGATGCGGATGGCACCAGGGCAAAGATTAATCAGCGGTGCATTATTTAAAGGCCATCATAAGACAAAGTCCCTGAGTTGACTCCGTTTCGGCCACAGGATGAGGCGGCTTAGATGTTCTTGGAGCTCCTTGAAACCTATAATCATCATCAGCACGCCACTGGCTTTGCTACCCCTGCCACTGGTCATCAGAACAAAGGTTAGACATGCTTACAAACACATCTGGAGAGATTTTCTATCAGGCGAGTTCTGAATGAAAATAACGTGTAAACGAATTGTTGTTTAGAGTAAAGCTAATGTAATGAAGTAAGAGCAAGTACATTTTATGACATACTTTGAATTGTTTTTAATTATTTTATGTCTTTTTCAAACTTTAACTTCCAAACAAAAGCCATTTTTGTAAAAAACACATTTTGATAGACATCTGATTTGAATTTCATATCATGTCCACTAGGAAGCAGAATGTGCGTACATCTTAATATTAATGGCTGTATACTGGATGACAGAGGTCTTGCCTCTGTCTGTGACGGCACTTATCCCAGCGCTGCTTTTCCCTCTTTTTGGGATCATGAAGTCTTCACAGGTACACTTTCCTAAACCAGTCGTTTTTACTCTTGGAAAACAATCCTATGGAAATCTAATGTGGATACCTATTGACCGACCATCGTTCTTTAGGTTGCAGGGGTATATTTCAAAGACTTCCACTTGTTGCTTCTTGGTGTCATCTGCCTAGCAACATCCATTGAGAAATGGGGTCTTCACCGGAGAATCGCCCTCAGATTGGTGACTGGGCTTGGAGTCAATCCTGGCATGTAAGATTTTATTTGTTTAAATTATGCGGTGTTATGATGAATCATAGTAGGAAGGTCTGACGCAAACCTGCTTGTTTGTGAAATGCGTTTCACAGGTTGATGCTCGGGTTCATGGTTGGCTGTGCTTTCCTCTCCATGTGGCTGAGCAACACTTCAACTGTGGCGATGGTAATGCCAATTGTGGAGGCAGTGATCCAGCAGGTTTTGAATGCAAATGAAGAAGCCAGCAAAGACCACAAGGGGGCGTTAAATGGCATCTCCAACCCTGCTCTTCAGCTTGAAGGTAAGCTGATGTGAGCAATGCCAGATCATTTTAACCTTTAACCTTGTAGAACTGTGGAGAATTTAATTATTAAACATCTGTTTTCAGATATTGAGGCGCAGCATGACCAATCGGAGTCTGAGAAGATAAAAAGGTGAACATATATAAAATAACACGAGAAAGTGCAGGAAACAATTGATTCTTAAGACTGATGAGATTTTTGTGTACATCTTACAGTATCGAAGCAGGCGTTACAGAACCAGTTCAAACAGCTCCTGAGGAACCAGAAACTGTTAAAGTAAGTAAAACATGCACAATCTGACATTAAAATGCAGAAAATGCTTCTCCTTGCCTAAAATAAAATGTTTTTTTAATACTTATTAGCCGCCTCCACCGTATAATGGAAGGTACAGGACCCGTGAAGATCACATGATGTGCAAAGGCTTGTCGCTTTGCATTGCCTACTCCTCATCCATTGGTGGGCTTACCACATTATCGGGAACATCCACAAACCTCATCTTTGCTGAATATATCTATCAGTGAGTTGACATCTTGGAACTATTTAAGTTGATTGAATTAATACTGTTTCCCATTCTTTCTACGGCTGTTTATTATATGGTTTCATGCCATTTTTTGGTGACATTTCCTCAGGTACTACCCAGATTGCACAGTCGTTAATTTTGGGAACTGGTTCGTGCTTTGTCTTCCCATCTGCATAATTATGCTGATTTTGTCATGGATATTCCTGCACTGGATGTACCTCGGATCCAAGTGAGTGATCATGATGTCTCCTCTTCAATAAGTCGTTCCCTGACCCCTCTCTGTTCCTCATTTTTACTCCTCATCTTTGGCTTTCATTTAAATTCATCATTTCAAATCACACTGCCATTTGCATTTTCCCACCTCACCACTTCAGCTTCCTCTACATGTCCTCAATCTTCTTCATCCTGCTCTGCGTCTCGCTCGCTCACAGCCTCCCATTCTCATCGCACTGGTATAATCCTGTTTTATCGAGCAGCCTTCTTCATCTCACCCCTGTCGAGATTTTCTTCTTTCCCTGATGAGGAATCACTCACAGAACATGGACGCATGACGTCGTGACAGAGATGTGATTGTTCTCATGCGTAGTTTAAATAGATTCTTGTCATATGCGGATGTTTCGGTCAATTCGTCCGCTTGTCAAAATTAACTACATGTGTGCACTGAAATGACAGTGAATGAAGTGAACAATAAAAAAAAAAAAGCATATCTGCTTTTCCATCCATCTCTAGCTTCCGTGCCAGTCTGTGCTCCAGACAGCGAACCGAAAAGGAAAAAACCACTGCCAAAGTACTCCGGGATCAGTACAATTCACTGGGGCCCATAAGGTTGGAACTCTTTTTTTAATTTCAAGGATCTTAAAGCTCTTGAAAGTGTGAACTGTACTTATTTTTCCTTGTTGGTCTTCATACATTGCTCAACCAATAGCATGATTTGGGTGTAGGGCTTCCAAACAGCAGGAGACCCTATTATAGGAGATCCATTATACTTAGGATAGTTCACCAAAAAATAAAAATTCTGTCATTAATTACTCACCCTCATGTCGTTCCAAACCCATAAGACCTTTGTTTATCTTCAGAACACAAATTAAGATATTTTTGAGGAAATTCGAGAGCTTTCTGACCCTGCAGAGAGCACGCAACTGACACGTTCAAGGCACAGAAAGGTAGTAAGGACATCGTTGCAATAGTCCATGTGACATCAGTGGTTCAACCTTCAACTTGAAAACAAGAAAACAAAAATAATGACTTTACAATTTCTTCTGTCAGTCAGTCTTCATTGTGTGTTCTGACAAAGAACCCGGATGCTCTGCATCTTGTTTTCAATCAAAAGAAGATGGGCACTGTACGAAAAAACATTGTTCTTTGCAAACATGACTGAAGATTTCGACAGAGAGGATGGCTTGCAAATTTTTTTTGCCCAGAAAGCTCTTGGATTTCATCAAAAATATCTTAATTTGTGACATCAGATTGAACCACTGATGTCATATGGACTATTGCAACGATGTCCTTACTACCTTTCTGTGCCTTGAACGTGTCAGTTGCGTGCTCTCTGCAGGGTCAGAAAGCTCTCGAATTTCCTAAAAAATATCTTAATTTGTGTTCCGAACATAAACAAAGTTCTTATGGGTTTGGAACAACATGAGGGTGAATAATTAATGACACAATTTTTAATGTTTTGGTGAACTCCGATTAGCACACCTCGCTGCCATTTTTTTACTCACAGCAAACTAACATAATAAGCGAAGAAATGCCATTTCAAAGCAGAACCAAATTTTCAGATTTTGATTAAAGATTACCAAGACAAATAGTTTTTTTTTCAGTGTGTTAATTTGCACAAATTAATTGCTCGCTTCAAGACTAGCAATTTGTGCTAACAAAGTAAATAGTGTAAATTTTGATTTCTTGCAAGCTTTTATGTGCATTATATCTTAATGTGTCAAAGCGTGCCATTTTGGGTGCATTCACACTTGTCATGTTTGGTTCAGTTAAAATGAGTTAGTGTGGTTCATTTGAGTAAGTGTGAACGCTGCCATCTGAACCCTGTTGCGCACCAAACAAGCAGACTGAGAATGCTAAAAAGGTGGGTCTAGGTCCACTTCCAAAGAACTCTGGTGTGGTTCGAATGTAGTATGAAAGCAACACAAATAGTGTAAATTCTGATTTCATGCAGGCTTTAATGTACATTATATCCTAACATGTCAAAGCGTGCCATTTTGGGTGCGTTCACACTTGGCATGTTTGGTTCGATTCAAATTAGTTAGTGCGGTTCATTTGAGTAAGTGTGAACGCTGCCATCTGAACCCTGGTGCGCACCAAACAAGCAGACCCAAGACGCAAACAAACGAAGCAACACGTCATGAAATATATGTCATTCCAGCCGACTAATCAGGTTGTGAACGTATCACTATGCCTTTAGGTTCAGTATCTTTAGGTTCGGTGTCAAAAATACCAGTGTGAACACTAAAGCCACCTTTCCGCTATCTCCGATAAATGACAAGCGACAGACTGGAAGTCATTCATTTCCAATCGAGAGTAGTGTGCAGAAAATTCAGATCCAATTTAAGCTTCAGATGCGTTAAAATATTTGAACTTCTGCAGCTAGACCGTATGCGACCACCTGACCGGATGCGATGTACTCTAATCAGAACTATGAGCGCAAGGTCAGCATAACCAATATTTTTTTCATTTTAACATTATTTTGTAAAAGCTATATTTGTAAAATGGTATGTAGAATAATTATTATTAAATTATCATCATGTAGGTTGATTAGCCCCATAAAACTTTAAACTTTGAACTAAAAATTAAAACTTTGTTTTTATTCCGGGGGTAATTTGTTTTGTGTCGATATAGTCATACATTCATTATATTCATTTAAAATCTTTCTTTTAACCATGGTTGCTTCTAGGGGTGGGAGAAAAAAATCGATTGTCCGATGCAAAAAGATTCTCTCTTCAACGATTCTGAATATTTCAAAATTGATTCTGAGCTTGTTTTTTTCCCCAGTGAGCGCTAGAGACGTGACGGGCTTTATTTCACAGAATTTGCGCTGTGAGAAGCGGCTTGGCTGCCAGTGGTGCGCTCCGAGGCACGTGCGCTTTGGTTGACACAGAAACAAGCCGTCCTCATGCGGCGCAAGCAATTGAAGGGAATGGGTTTCATAGCGCAGCGCTTTCCGCGTTCGGTGTGTAAGCCGCAAGACACGTGCAGATTGTTCTTGACAGTGCTTCCACTAGCAGTGTTTTATTTCAGATATTCATATATTCAGCTTTCATTAATGCCGTCTGAATATCGATTGCCGCTGCAGTTAAATGCACTTCCATTTTTGAATACTTTTATACGAAATTGATGTTCACACAGTCAGTTATGTTTTCAGAACAGGACAAAACATCTGATATATCGAAATAGATCTGTGCATTAGTGTGAATACAGTCAGTTAAAGCCACCACTGTCTATGATCTCATCAGTAATAATCAAACGGCAATAATGCTGAGGAAAAAGAAAAGCCCATAACCATTGTCTGAAAACTTTTGGATACTTACAGAACACTTATTTTAAATAAGTGATTGTTTTAAAAAGTAGCCTGTTTATATAATAAAAAATAAAGTTTGCACAAAATAAATTTGATATGAAATTTACGTGAAAATGTAGCCATGTGCAGTAATATTGAAAACTGAGAATGTGATGCATAGTGATACTGACTTGATAATGAAAATTGTAATTGAATTGAATCATGAAACCAGTGAAGATTCACACCCCTACTTTTAAGATGGCAGTACTGACATACAGAGATTCCAACTATAAACAAAAAAGCAAAGAAAATTCAATTTTGGTTAAAATGTAAGGTTGTAAAAATGTATTTGCACAGCAGAAGAATTGGGGAAAAATGTAGATCAAGAATCGTTTTAGAATCGGATCGTGACTCCCAGAATCGGAATCGGATCATGAAGTGCCTGAAGATTACCCCTAGTTGCTTCACAACCACTTTAAAAGTTTTGTGCGACTGCCGCTAGGGGGAGAAATGAGAAATGGGGAAGACAGTGGAAGGGTGGCTTAAGCGGACCAGGAATGTATTTTTGGTCTGGACCAAACAAAACAAAAGAACCGAACTACAAGTGTGAACGCACCCTTAGTCAAAGTTAGAAGTATTTCAAGACCTGATTGTGTCCTTATTACTTTGATTATTATTAACAAAGCAAATCAGGGGAAAAGTTGTGCAAATTGGGGCAAAAGTTGTGCAGTGTATTCCAGTATTTAGGGCAATCGGATGCATGAATTTCTAATCATTTTTCTGTATTAATGTTTCTCTTCTATTCCAGCTGGCAGGAGATTATCACCATGATCATCTTCACTCTGATGGCAGTTTTGTGGTTTACAAGAAACCCAGGTTTCATGCCTGGCTGGTCATCCCTGTTTCCCAAGTAAGTGTATTCACAATTATCAATTTCTTATGATGTAGATATACCACTGCTTCACAGAGGAAGTCATCATTCCACTCAGTAATTGCCTTTAGATTTCTATTTATCCTTCATTTGTTGTTATTTCTTCAGTTACCCAGGTTACGCTACGGATGCCACTGTAGCGCTGTTGCTGGGTTTCACGTTCTTCATCATCCCCGGGCACAAACCAAGTGCAGAGCGCTATGGTACGGCTCACTCATTTCCTTTGTGCATTTGTGAAACCCTTCCAAATGATTAGAGGCTCGCTATCAGCAGTTTTGTCGTTGATTAACGTTGTCAATTCCTGCGACAGAGGCCTTGATAACGTGGAAGGACTTCCAGGCCTGCATGCCATGGGAGATCAGTCTACTTGTGGGTGGCGGTTTCGCTTTGGCTGAAGGCACAAAGGTAGGATTATGATTTAATGGAAACCCAAGTATATCTGTGAGAGAAAAAAGAAAGATGGAGAAATGAATAGAAAAGTACAAGGCTGCATTAATAGATGAATCAATTAATGGTTCATTTTAACATGCCTGGATTCAATTAAACAGGCCAGTCTAATTCACTAGTGGCTTTGGACAGGCCTGGACAGCTCAATTGCACCCTTTACTCGTAATCTTAAACATTAATTTCCTTCTAAAAGAAATAAATGAAAAGACGGATCACACCAAAGCCTCGTAACAGCGTGCAACCCATTAACGTTGCGCAGAGAACAACAATTCCACTGTGTCACTCTCTGTCTGCTTTGACGTCCCATTCAAGCTAATTACATGCCTCCATTATAAGACTGGCACTGAAGCACATCATTTCAGCATAACAAACGGCTCCTTCCTCATGTCAGTTGCAAAGGCTGGAAACAAGAGCGTCTACTTCTTAATATTCTCCCGGTGTAGGTAGGCTGGGGTGGGGTCTTATCATCAAGGCTCCAGCCCTGTTTTGATCCAGACACCCAAATGTCATGGCAAGTCCAGTCTTTAAAATCTTCAAAGCAGAAAGGGTGACTACTGTGCTGCGTTCTCCATATGCAACATCAGACGCCGTATCTTGACAAACAGCTAAATTACGACTCCAGTCTCTGTTGACAAGCATACAAAGAGATGTTGGTACATTTATGAAAGCGGGTTCGTTTGAGTTCATGAATATCTTGTCTGGACAGTTTCACTTACCTTCTGTCTTTTAAAGACGATCTGACGATTTTTTTTGGTTGTTATTTTTCACCTGACAGATTTCTGGTTTGTCGACTTGGGTTGCTGAATTGCTGACTCCCTTGGGAAATCTGCCTCCTTTAGCCACTGTCACCATCGCCTGCCTTATTGTCACCTCTATCACAGAAGTGGCCAGCAATGCTGCCACAATGACAATCTTTTTGCCTATACTGGCTCCCTTGGTATGTGTAATTTCAATATATGTAGAATATTACTTTTACGTCACTTTTTTGGGCTTGTCCTCATTACAAATGATCTTTATTAGTCCGAGGCAATTGGAGTCAACCCCTTGTACATGCTGATTCCCACGGCCCTATGTGTGTCCTTTTCATTCCTGCTTCCGGTTTCTAATCCACCCAATGCCATTGTCTTCACATATGGTCATCTGACAAGCATGGACATGGTGAGTCCTTATGATTTGGAAGCCATTTTGCATGTACATTTCATAAAATTTTAAAGGTGCAGTTGAGGTCAAATGTTTACATACACCTTACAGAATCTGCAAAATGGTAAGTATTTTACCAAAGTAAGAGGGATCATAGAAAATCCATGTTGTAAAGACATATAGTTCACAACAGAAAGTAGTTTAATTCAAATTAATGACCCTGTTCAAACGTTTACATATGCTTGATTCAGGTCCTTTAGGTCCCCCAAATTCTTTGGATTTTCAGCATTTTTGTGTATTTGAACCCTTTCCAACAATGACTGTATGATTTTGAGATCCATCTTTTTACACTAAGGACAACTGAGGGACTCATATGCAACTCTTACAGAAGGTTCACATGCTCACTGATGCTCCAGAAGGGAACATGATGCATTAAGAGCCAGGGATTGAAAACTTTTGAACAAAATTAAGATTTTTTTTTTCATTTTGCCTAAATATCATATTTTTCAATTTATTAAAGCCCATTCAATTTATTTAGAAGCTACAGAAGAATCTTACATGTTTTCCAGAAGACAAAATAAGTTATCCTGATCTTCAAATTCCCAAACAGTTTTCACCCCCCGGCTCTTAACGCATTGTTTCTTTCTGAAGCATCAGTGAGTGTTTGAACCTTCTGTAATAATTGCATGTGAGTCCCTCAGTTGTTCAAATACACAAAAATGCAAAAAAAACAAACAAAGAAATTGTGGGACCTTAAGGATTTTTCTGAAGAACAGCAGGCAGTTTAAATGTTCAGGACAAACAAGGGACTCATGAACAGTTATCACTAAACACAGCTGTGGATCATTCAGGTAACAACACAGTATTAGGAATCAAGTGTATGTAAACTTTTTAACAGGGTAATTTTTATAAATGTAGCTACTTTTTTTATCATGTGGACTATATGTAAATGTGTTTAATGTGAAATATCTTATTCAGGTCAGTACCAAATAAAAAAAAATAACATGCATTTTGTACGATCCCTCTTATTTTCATAAAATAATTAACATTTTGCAGATTCCACAAGGTGTATGTAAACTTTTGACATCAACTGTGCATCTTGTAAGTGCAAAATAACTGAGCTTTGTTTGGATTTCTTTGTCACTATAGGTAAAGGCAGGGCTGGGTGTAAACATTATAGGTGTTCTTACAGTCCTGTTAGCTCTTACAACATGGGGAACACCTCTGCTCAACCTGGACACCTACCCAGACTGGGCACCGGTTGTAAACAGCACTGGAGTATGACCAACACTGTGAATATTTCACAGATGTGGACATTTAGTTTTCAAATTACATGGACCCCTTGAAGTTGGCTGAATTGGTGACAGTCCAAATGTTTTTACTCATTTGGACCACAGCTTGGATAGGCAATGCAACAGACTGAAAGCTGTTTTGAACATCATTGTTTATATGTTTTTGTATTTTCAGCATTTTAACAATCATTGGCTCAAGTCTGTGATTCCTTATGCCATTTGCCTTTTTTGAGGGGTTCAAAGAGGATGCTTTAGTGCATAATTCAACAGTGCAATGTTTATACAAAATGTATTATATTAAAGATATTTCTTTAGCTTTAAGCAGAGTTTGTATGACAGGGTTAGTCCTGTCAGCTAACGTAGCACTTAATGTTTTATATAATTGTATATTTTTGTTATACAGTAGCCTGTACATATGAGTATATTGTTGAAATTACTGTACATTGTGGACAAAAGAGATTAAAACAGAGTAAGTAACAGACTAAATTTTCAAGAAAGTAGACAGTCTCACTTTCAACATTAGACACAAACTCGCACGTAACAGTGGCCAGAAAATAATAGCTATTGATTTTAGGTGAGTTACTCAGCTCAAAAGTGAGCATTTCTAGCCAGTGCTTCTATTGAGCTTCAAAGGCATCAGTCAGAATTAGATAATTTAACAGTTTTAGGTTTAAATAACAATGATACATTTTGGTTTTTGTTTGTTTCCATACTAGAATTTTGTATTTTGAATGGAAACTCAACATCTAATTTGGTTGACATCCATTTTTCACACTGTATGTGCTTTTTGTAAAATATTTCTTGTTACGACTAAAAGTGTGAGACATTACTTTCTGTCTTGAGTGTTCTTTCTTTCACTGTTTTGGCAAGAAGAAAGCATTTAAATAAACAGCCAGAACCATTAACAGTCATCATATTTTAGCAGGAACTCACACTGATTTTAATAAACAATGCTTTGCAATCTGTATCAATGTTAATTGAACTGTGCACTGAGTGGATTGTCTCATCTCTAATTACTGAATCCAAAAATTAAATGTTTTGACAAATCTAGTCTGGGTGGCAGACTTATCAAAGAGATTCCAGAAGCAGATTAGCTTTGATGAGACAAGGTTACAGAGAAAAATTGTCATCTATTTCTGCATATCTGCAGTGGAGTCTGTTTAGAGATAAGTAATGCATTTCAACAGAAAAATGGCTCTGAAAGTATATCGGTCTTAATAATTATTTCCCATTTTAATTAGACTGAATGGTCGCAAAACAAAACGGTGTAATGATTAAAATATATGAGACTTTAAAGCTGACGTAAAACAAAAGAGGAGGCTATAATGTGCCATCTGAATGGGCTTGGGCTAATATTTGTTCTCAAAGTGAGGCAGTGATGAGAACTAATTCTGTAAACCACCCACGTTATAAAAATTCATACTCGGATCCTGCAGCCATTGCGATTCAAGGTCAGCGTTCAGTTGTGTCTGAGGTAATGACGGCCTGTCTGAAAGGTCTAATCTGATTATGTATTATTTAATACGTACTTCTTATATACTTAATGTGGCCACAAGAACTGATGAGTTTACAAATCAGGAATAGCTTTTCTCCCAGCCTTATTGGGAGTCATTGCCATCCTATAATTTCTCTGTGGGTGCACAGGTCAGCAAGCTGAATATTAACAGTGGTTTGCTTTTATTGTTCAAATGTTTTTCACGTATAGAAATTTCTATTACTTGGGTAAGGGGGTTTTACACTGTTGTGACCTCTTGATATGACTGAGACAATTCACCCCCAAGTGACAGACGTCGTGAACTCTTTAAATCACTATAAAATCAAAATTTAATTTTAGTATGAATATGTTAGCCTATAAGCGAGAGTGTTCCAAAACTGACAAAATTTGCATTTACAAGATGTAAGCATTTAAAACTTAGTCTCTAACTTCCGCCAATATGGATCAGCGATTTTGATGACATCACCCTAAACTTCAGCTTATCATCAAACTTTGTGTCCAATCAAATGCTCTCTAGCATTCGTAGCATCCCGCCTCCTACATTATAAATACCTGCTAAAGCTGTGGCTGAAATCGGTCGCTTGTTCACAGAATTTGTGAGTCATTCTATAATTGTGGGTACAACTCATGTCCATGAAGTATATTTTTATCAATATAAAGCCCCGATGCTTAATTTACCAGTACACAGCTTTATTTTTCCCAGTCACATTACAATTTGTTAAAGGAGTCATCGGATGCCCATTTTCCACAAGTTGATATGATTCTTTAGGGTCTTAATGAAAAGTCTCTAATATACTTTGATTAAAAATTCTCAATGGTTTTGTAAAACAACACCCTTTTACCTTGTCAAAATGAGCTCAGCAAAAATCATCTCATTCTAAGGGGTTGTTCCTTTAAATGCAAATGAGCTCTGCTCAGCCCGCCCCTCTCTTTTCTCTGTAGAAAGACAGTCTTGTTTACATTAGCCGCGTTTAACCGCTAAACTTCATAACTACCACATTATTAGGAAAGGCGATCGCAAAGATTCATAAAAAAACGCTTATACTCACTTCTGCTGTAAGTGAAGCTGGATCATGAATGATTCGCGCGAACATAGATGGATATATGTAGATTGGGAGGTGCATTCCCTTCACAAACAAATGTAATCTATACATCTTCAGCTGCTCAGATGTCGGGAGTAAATGACGACCACTATGTTCATTATTACATCCAGCAACACAACACCGCCATCGCTCAATCGGAGATATTCTTGTCCAAGTTACATCCCTGCTCTGGCATGGAAACATGGAAAGTTACTGGACTGTGACAGCTGGTCTAAGGTAAGAGCTCATGTCAATCAACTACTGTGGGAGCGGCCTCTGTGGGTGTGACGCCACAACGACAGGCATCTGAGAACGGCTCGATTTGAAAAAGGGGATATCATTTTTACAGATTCATTAAAAACCACTGCATGGATTTTTATCATTATAGGGTAGATTTGTACATACACTGCCAACACACATTAATGTTTAAACAACATGAAAAAGTGAACTTAGCATCCGATGACCCCTCTTTTGTTCAAAAATTATGTTCATATCACATACATCCCTGGTTTTCAGCTTTCCGATTTTGTAAAGTTGCTCATTCTACTCTGCATTTAAGCATGAAAATGACCTCAAATATAAATTAATTTCATAGTTTTCTCTTCAGTTAGATTAGGTTATCAAGACATTTGGGTGTGTGCTTCAAAAATAATGTGTTTATTGTGATATAACTTGTTTTATTTTTGTCCAAAAAAACATTGTCAACTAAGTTACCCACTAGAAAACCCCTCCTCAAAAAAGAATTGGTTTTGTCCCATTCTACACATAATTTGCACAGTATGATGATATTTCCTCTAGAAGCACATGGATGAAACCATAGAAGTTATGTTCTCTCTCTTTCCCCGAATATTGGTTAAACTAGAAAACCTGTGTCAAGAGTGGATTAATTGACTGTCAACAGTGTTACGCAAGTATTATTGCTGCAAATTTTAAAAAGACAATTTAACTAAAACATGTTTTGTTTTTGAAAATATATTTCTAAACATACCACATGCTCAGTAGTTCTAGGCTTCCATGTTGAGTATAGGCCCAAAACACTAAAAATGTCAACTAAGTTACCTGTCAACTGTGTTACCCTGTAAAGGTAACATGGTGGACAGTAAACATAGATGGTATTTTATGCACATATCCCTACAGATCACCTTTATTTATATAGCGCTTTATACAATATAGCTCGTTTCAAAGCAGCTATGTAAGGTCATGTTTGGGCTTTTGGGAAAAAGGAAAACTTTTGTCTTCACATTGTCACATTCTAAATGTACCCCTAATTATAGAATGACCCTTGTATTTTCTGTATGGCGAATGGTATGTAGTGCTTTATATATAGGATATAGGGAACGATTCAGACAGTGTCTGAATCATTGTGTCGCGTGAACTACCGCAGAACGAATCATATGCGTAAATCGCTGTAGACCACGCAATGTATCAGACCCATTTGAATTCTACACAGAATGCTATATTTTCCAGCGATATGGATGAGATTGTGGCCATCATGCGCTATTAAAGGAGAACTCCACTTCCAGAACAACAATTTACAAATAATTTACTCACCCACTATTTCCCCATATAATGGACTGGTACGGTGCCCCGATTTTGAACTTCCAAAGTTTAAATCCAGCTTCAAACAATCCCAAATGCGGTTGTAAACAATCCCAGCTGAGGAAGAAGGGTCTTATCTTGTGAAACGATCGGTTATTTACATAAAAAAAATACAATTTAAATACTTTTTATTGTCAAATGCTTGTCTTGCCTTGCAGTCCTTGAACTCTGTGTATTCTGGCTCAAGACAGTTAGGGTAAGTCGAAAAACTCTGACCGTATTTTCTCAATCAACTTCAAAAATCATTTCAAAATCATCCTACATCATTGCAGAAGTTCCGACCCAATCTTTGCAAAGTGAACATGCAAAAAAAAATCAAACACCCTTAACAAAAAAGGTAAAACAGTGATATTGTGGAGAAGTTGAGGGAGAACATGAGATCGGAGTTTTTCGATATACCCTAACTGTCATGAACAGGAAGAATAACAGTCCATTTTAATTGGAGTACATGATTTTTGTTTGGTAGTTGCATACTGCATGGTCTGAAGGTTACATTTTTCAATTTAATATTTCATTATCTGTGACTGAAAACGAGCCTGTAAGAAATAGACAGCTTGTAATAGATTGTAATATTTTTCACTTTGCTTCTGATCCCTCAACTGATGGCATATTTCAAAACAGACTGTAGATTTAACCTTCGGAGACATTTGTCATTTGTAAGTGATGTATATGTCTAACCTGATTAGGGTACAGTATTTTTTACCTTTAAGCAGCCAGAACTGTTTTTTTTTTTTTTTTTTGTCCATTATACACTAACTTCACTCTCAGAAATAAAGGTACAAAAGCTGTCACTGTGGCTGTAACTTTTCAAAACGCACACTTTTGTACCTATTAGGTTCTAATATGTGACCCTGGACCACAAAACCAGTCTTAAGTAGCACGGGTATATCTGTAGCCAACAATACATTGTATGTGTCAAAATTATCGATTTTTCTTTTATGCCAAAAATTATTAGGATATTAAATAAAGATCATGTTCCATGAAGATATTTAGTAAATTCCCTACTTAAAATTCTCAAAACTTAATTGCTGACTATTAAGAACTTCATTTGGACAACTTTAAAGGCTATTTTCTCAATATTTTGATTTTGTTGCACCTCAGATTTCAGATTTTTAAATTGTTTTATCTCGGCCAAATATTGTCTTATCATAACAAACCATACATCAATGAAAAGCTTTATTCTGCTTTCAGATGTATAAATCTCAATTTTAAAAAACTGACCCTTATGGCTACTTTTGTTTTGCAGGGTCCCATATAAAGAGCACTTTAAGTACTAATATGTACATTTAAGGTACCAAAATGGACTCTTTAGGTACAAACGTACCTTTATTTTTGAGAGTGTATCTGTATTTGTGTATATAAAAATGTAAATAAAAATATTCTCTTTTTTTTTCACTATCACCACTTGTAGTTTTTATCTTTTCTATCTATACATTGCCTGCCAAAAGACTGGTTTTGTACAGTGAACCTGTTTGTCTATGTAGCATTGATTGACATTGGATTTTGATAATGAAAAATGAATAGGTGCAGTGCTGAATTTATTATCAGTGTTCTTATCAATTATTAGTGGTGTAAATTTAACATGAAAACATTAAAAGTAAAGACTGCACCTTTAAGAATGGAACCTCCCACGTGTTGCATGTTGTCCATGCCACAGGTTGCCTACCTGTCTCGCATAACTCTGCACTAACCTCCTCACGCTTGCGCTCTCTTCATAAGAGGGAAATAAAGAATGTGGCTCAATCCAACCTTATCCGAATAGCTCTCGGATTGACTCCGCCCTCAAAAGTGTCGCGACTGACACATTTGACATCCTCTCAGAAAAAAAAAACAAAAAAACAACTCCGCTTTTGTGGCGAGGTCGTCAGAAACCTCTCGGGTTTCCTCGGTTTTCCCACAGCTGTGAGGAGTTGTCGCTTCTTGAGTGTCGACAATGCTGGACCCGTCCTCCAGCGATGAATCTGAGGGCGAACTACCACCTGAGGACGAACCGCCCGTTAAAACTGGGAAACCTGTTAAAAAGAGTCCCAAACCTGAAAAGACGTCGGACGCCCCGCGAACCCAAACCAAGGAACCGGTCCCTTCTCCCGCCGATGCGGACAAAACCGAGCAGGAGAGACTTAAGAAAGAAGAAGCGGAGAGGAAAATTAAACTACAAATTTATGTGTTTGTGTTGAGATGTATCGCGTATCCGTTCAACGCCAAACAGCCCACAGATATGGCTCGCCGTCAGCAGAAGGTGAGTGACCGTTAAAGCACTGTTTGGAATATTTCGCGCTTTAAATGAATTCGCGCGTACCCAAATCCTTTTAAGCCGCCGCTGCAAAACCTGTTCACTGAGGAAAACTTTTGTCTTTTTAGACCAGCGCATCGGTCAGGGGCTCAGTGTTTGGGTTCAGTAGTTGCAAAGAGTACTTTTACAGGTTTTAAAGAAGATTTGTAAGACTGTCAACAGCTTCACACTTTTAAATTACTAGACAGGTGTTTGTTTACTGTGCTCCTACAGTACCTGTGTTATCAGTCTACTTGAAGCATCAAGCTAAATTGTTTACGCACTGATAAGATGCAAGTAAAGGTTAGTAATGGTATCATGCTTAAGATATTATGATGTTAGAAATGTATAATTGGCTTTGTTTAGCCAAAAATGAACTAATTTATAACATCAGATCGTTTTTAGGTAGGCTATGTTGCTTTAAGCTAATCTTGTTTTTATTTTTTTAGGAATTGGTAGTGAAATGTATTGAGTGACTGTAATGTTTTATTTATTTATTTATTTTTTTTACATTAAATCACCATAAATGTAAATGATAATGAAGTAAATACTTTATAAATACTTTGTAAATTTTAAATGTAAACTAAATATATATATGACAGCTGCAATATACATGTATTCTGTAGTGTGTGTATATGTGACCCTGAACCGCAAAGCCAGTCTTAAGGGTCTTTTTTTATTGAGATTTATACATCGTCTGAAAGCTGAATAAATAAGCTTTCCATTTATGTATGGTTTGTTTATATAGCATAGGACAATATTTGGCCGAGATACAACTACAGTATTTGAAAATCTGGAATCTGAGGGTGCAAAAAAACAAAATCAAAATACTGAAAAAATCGCCTTTAAAGTTGGCCAAATTAAGTTCTTAGCAATGCATATTACTAATCAAAAATTTAGTTTTGATATATTTACTTATTTTCCTAATGATTTTTGCCATAAAAGAAAAAACGATCATTTTTGGCTATTGCTACAAATATACCCATGCTACTTAAGACTGGTTTTGTGGTCCAGGGTCACATATGTGAAATATGCACAGAAAAGCTCTCTCCATTACATTGTTTCATTGTTGATTTTAGGCAATAAACAAAGGCAGTTCTTTGGAGGGAAATGTGCAACAGAAAAGGATATTAACATGACCAGCAGGATGTAGTGTGAGCAAGAAAAAAACTTATTCCCTTCATATTTAACCAGTTTGATGTCATATTATATGCATCTTGTACTCAAAACAGTGTTCAAAATGGTTTTGTTGCCTTGAGGTAAAATGGTGCAACATCACTGTAAATATACGAAAATAATTTTTTTAAAATTATTATTTCAGACCCTGTTTCAGGTTCTCACACTACCACAGTAGAGCTCTTTGGACAACCTCTAGGCATCCATTTAAAAGGGCTTAATGCAAGAACTCTAAAGATTGTCAACAATTCCCTCAGTAACCCCATCAGACGAGAAAGGCTTTGAGACACTTGAAACATGTTTTGAACTTCTATGAGTACACAATATCTGAGGCACCTTCAGAAGGGTGCCTAGAGGCTCTCAAGAGGGTTCTGCCAATGTGGCATACTGAGGAACCCCAAATGCTTCCTCGAGTCTTCTTTTCATTTTTATGGTGAATGTTGCACCATGTTGCCTCAGGATAATAAAGCACTTGTCTCACTTCACAAGTACTTGCAGATGAGATGGATAATATTAAAGAGATGACTTAGGGGAAAATGGTCTTGGTTACACTGCATCATGGTGATTATGATATAATTTTTTTGCCATGGTACATTGTGCAGAGGAAGTTCATCCAAGGATGACAATAGTCAGCTGTTGTTCCAAACCCACAAGTGCTTTTGTTGAGTTTTGGAATGCAGATGAAAATATTTGTAATATTCTCATCATTTTTGACTATTAAATGAATATCTAGATCAGGGGTGCTCAACCCTGTTCCTGGAGATTTACCTTCCTGCAGAGTTCAGCTCCAACCCTGATAAAACACACCTGAACCAAATAATTAGGATCTGAAGGAGCACTTGATAATTACAGACAGGTGTTTTTCATTAGGGTTGGAACTAAACTCTGCAGGAAGGTAGATCTTGAGGAACAGGGTTGGGCACCCCTGGTCTAGATCTAAAAATCTACATGTAAATCTACATTTCAGCCTTTTTGAAACAACCTGAGGGTGAGTAATTGGTGATCGAATTTAAATTTTTGGGTGAACTGTCCTTTTTAAGTACATAAGAAAACAAGAATGGTTCCTGTTAAAAAGCAGCTTTGTTTTGAAATTATTTCTCTTCTCTTGGTGTAAATGTAGAATCACTTATGAGAACAAGCACATTTGCTATTTTTACCAGCACACACCCACTATCTCTAACATATACAGCTTTTGGAATCGACCTATTAAGTGATTTTCGTTTCTGCTTAATGCATGTAATCGTACTTCTAAAGCTGGGAAAATCCTCAAAGCTATTGTTTAAAAAAGCATTGATAATAACCTGCTATCAACTTTGCACTCGTGGGACCTGTAAATTACATTTCAGTTCCAGGTGCTAATCTTAACTTTATTTTTGCTCTAAGAAAGCTTGAGAAATACTTCTGAGTTTTAATTTTATGCATAGACTACCTATAAACAAGAAAAGAGAAGTTTTTCCTCAAAATTATTATGTCTTTGTGGCGATGTGTTAAGGAGAAATCTACCTGAGAAAACTGTCTGTTAGCATTCTCATTAAGCCACAGAAAATTATGTCATACCTGGGCCATTCTACAGAATTGGTCCAAAGTCAGAGTTGGAAATGTACTGAAAAGAATGTTTTTTTCCAAAAAAAATTCTATGTATGCAAATTGTATAATATTCAAGGTACACATTTCTAATAATTTTGTAGTTAATCCTTATATTGTATTTTCAGAAATATTTGGAGTATTTGTACTCTCCCCAAATTTGTCACTACTGAAACAGTAATAATGATTTAATTAGAAGGGTTATATTGACATATTAAGATTTTGCTTACAACTAGATTGTAAATATATATTTTTTGCTATTTTATTAAAACTTCTTTAGAAGTAAATCCATAACAATCACAACATTCCATGTCTAATTTATAAGATTTGTTGTATTGTTGAATCCAATTTTTCTTTGTAAATAGCAAAAAGTTGATCATACCAATTCCAAAGTTAAAGATTCATTAGTTTGAATCAAGCGGCAACCTCCCGGTCTCCCTCTTGAAGCCAACACGGAAGTGACTAAAACTGCAATTCATTGAGTGGCCGCTAGAGACTGGCTGCAAAAGAAAGTCAATCCCATAGACTCCCCATGTTAAAATGGCCAACAGAAAAAAATATGTTTACAGCCTGGTACAAAAAGTGGTTTTGGTCTATATAGCTAATTTTGCCCTTCATGTCAACTGTGAGGTGGTGATTTTTTTTTTTTTATAACTCATCCGTTTAAATTATATTAAGCCTTAAAGTTCTGCATAATTTAGGGCGTGGCCACTTGAATGACAGGTAGATTGCCACTGCTGTCACCACCGTTGCGCTAGGCGGCCGTGGTTTCAGCAACCAGCTCCACCCACGTCCCGGCTCTTTGCCCATTTTCGATTTTCCGGGAGTGACGTGCAGTGACGCAATTCCAAGATGGCGAGGGCCGACTTCCGCCCACTAAGAGCTTCAAAAATGCTCTTCAGAAACCTACGGGTGATGTCGCGGCCACTACGTCCATATTTTTTTTTACAGTCTATGGTTTGAATTAGAGATGCACGATATTGGATTTTTGCCGATATCCGATATGCCGATATTTTTTCATCTCATTTTGGCCGATAGCGATACCGATACCGATATATATCATTTTATTTGGAAAGTTAGTTTTTAACAATAACTTATTCGTTAGGATTAAATAAATAGTAATGAGTGGTTTACATTCAATCCCTTCTTTTTCATCAGTAGACTAGCATTATTTATGATCTGAATTTTGTAAATTAAGTTCACTTTTGCTATGTTATAAGCCGAACTTCGGATGCTTTCACTTTCGAATTCGCAATCTGAATACAACATTTCAAAACGAAAACAGAAAAGTAGAACTAAACTGGGTGACTGTGAGGGTGCTTTGCGGGACATGAACAGGACATAATTCATTGCTACAATTTCTTAATTCGTGCCTATGATTTATTAATTTATTAATTTGTAAAATGAGGGAACGAATTAATATGTAGTATTAATGAATTGTTAATTTATTCCCACGAAATATTTTATTTCCCACCCGCAATTTATCACAGTAAGAGATACGAAAACATGGATTAAAAGTGAATGACAAGAAAATAAACCTAAGAAATTAAAGGGTGAGACGGTGAGGATTTGGGAAAATAAAAATATTAAGTTATGTGGCAATTCGTGACCAACTGGCAAAACAGTACACTTTTTTTGCACAAGAATACCAACATGTTTACCTTCTCTGGTTTAACAAGCGGTCTTTTACCCTACTCGAAAACCAAATCCTCCGTCCGCCATCGTTTCCAGAATAGTCGCGTCCTTTTTGCCGTCACCACCTGGCTCGTGCTGACACTACAAATACAAACCAGGCTCTACACCCGAAGCGCTCACAACGAAAACTACTCTTTGCGTGATCAGTGAAATCCTGAATATGCCACAGCTTTGTAACTCTGTAACCCGCGCTGTATGGAGCAGTGCGACCACGTCAAATTTTAACTTGCACATTTAAAAAAAAAAAAAAAAGTGACAGTTTTGATCATTCTAGAGCCCTGCAATACAAAGGCATTCAACATGGAAAGAAAGTAATAGAAATGTAGTCACTAAGTCATGTTTAATTATAATTTCTAATTATTTTATACGGTGCACTGCGCTCTGACAGGGCTGCGGGACACGAACATAATTATTTCCTACAACTTGTTAATTCGTTCCTACGTTTTATTAATTTATTAATTTGTAAAATAAGGGAACGAATTAAAAAGTCGTATTAACGAATTCTTAATTTATTGCCACGAAATCTTTTATTTCCCACACGCAGTTTACCCGCATAAATGATCCGACAACATGGATTAAAAGTAAATGACAAGAAAACAAACCTGCGAAATTAAAGGGTGAGACGGTGATGATTTGTGAAAAGAAACTATAAATTTTATTAAGTTTGTGGCAATTCGTGACCAACCGGGAAAACAGGACACACAGCCGCTTATGGCTTTAAATGTATTGGCTCGAACTGCATGAATCCAAAAGTATGGTCGCTACTAACATTTGCCTGCTAACCAATTATTTAACTTATAAAGAATGCTTTGTACCTCACTTGTGTCATATTCACGAAAAATGTTTCATATGAGCAACAGTGTGTTTTGCCGTTGCGCCGCCGAAGAAAGAGAATTCACTGACCGCGCGCCGTAATTACTTTTTATTTTAAATGCAGATCATGTCATGTGCAAACACAGCCATTGGGTTTCAAAATACAACAAAGAGCACCATAAAACCATTTAAAATGTGCATTTAGCGATCTAGTGACTGGATATGAAACAGGCAACAGTAAATTATCCCAAATGGAACAACGGCGCGCTTTCTCCTATAGCCGCTGCTGCCACTGCACGTGCTATTGCTATGCATCATTCTGTATGTGTATTCTCAGTTTAAATGCAGCGATACAAAACAGTGAATCTACTCCTCATTCAGTCAAAACTTTGCTTCAAGAATGAGCCACACTGCTGACGTGATCTAATCCCTAGCACACCCTTAGCACATGTGAGTTAACATATTCATCTTATCGGCAAAACATATCGGCATAATTTTTCATATCGGGCCGATGCCGATATTTACATTTGAAGTCATTATCGGCCGATTCCGATATCAGTCCGATAATATCGTGCATCCCTAGTTTGAATATACATTGAACCAAAAAACATCTTTAACATCACAAGGCTTTGGTAGCAACCACATCACATCAATTTTAACTCACATACTAAAACACTACTAAAATACAAAAAAATTGCATAACTGTACTAAAATTTTGTTTATTTCCTCCAGATATGAGGATTACGTGTTCCCTTTTGTCACTACCGAAACAATGACGACGTACTGAAACTCCACCAAATGTTTCGGTAGTGACTGGTTCAGAGTTACAATTTTAGATACATTTGAACCTAGCTCAAAGATGTTAATCAGCACATGGTTAGCTAGCACAGTTCTGAACAGTGGTATACATATAAAAACTAAATGTTATGGAGTAACTCCAAAAAAAGTGTGCTTAATTGCAGAAAAAAGGTGTTCGGTAGTGACGTTCCTTAAAGTTATAGATTTTTCAGACTTTTTAACACATTTACCTCAAAATGATGAGACCTATCTACTCGTACCTTGTAGCTATGAGAGAGGGGGTTTATGGGTTTAGTAAAAATCAGTTTTGGCCAATAAACTAAAACATACACTGTTTCGGTAGTGACATGAAAAATGTGGAACACATTTTTTTACATAAAGTTTCAAAATATACAAAAAATATATATATATATATATATATATAAATACATTTTTATTTTGAACTTCACTTTTTAAAAGATCAAAAAGATACTTTTAAAATGAACAATGGAAAAAAAATACCAAAATTATTTCAATATCATTTTCTACGTATATATATATACATTAAGCTTACTAATATTTTAAATATTATTGTGGGTTTCAATGGATAATAGAAGGATCTTAATAAACATCTAAGATTTGAATACTTAAGGGAGAAGTTCACTTCCAGAACAAAAATGTACAGATAATGTACTCACCCCCTTGTCATCCAAGATGTTCATGTCTTTTCATTCTTCAGTCATGGGATCATTTACAACCACGTTTGGGATCGCTTGAAGCTGCATTTAAACTACATTTTGAAAGTTTAAACTCGGGGCACCATAGAAGTCCACTATATGGACAAAAATGGTGAAATGTTTTCCTCAAAAAACATAATTTCTTCACGACTGAAGAAAGAAAGACATGAACATCTTGGATGACAAGGGGGTGAGAGCATTATCTGTAAATCTTTGTTCTGGAAGTGGACTTCTCCTTTAAATGCTTTTTAAATGTGTATTTTGGTTGTGGGACAGCAGTTTGCACCAATTCTGTAGAATGGCCCAACTATGCTGATTGGCTGATAGAAGGGTAAAAGGTGTATTTCGCAAATGCTATTAGGTGGCCTACGAAAAAAATTGGCACTGAAAAGACAACTACAATATAACGAAATTGTGCATCCAAAGTCCAGAATCCAAAAACAGACACAAATTTTGTGTGGCAGTCAATCGACAAATTTGGTTTTTGCAGCCAGACATGTAGTTTTGGTGTTTTACCAGCAGGGGACTCAGATGTAACGCCCACAAAGTCGTCATCAGATTGGTTGAAATCCACAGAATTTCCGGTAGACGTGTGTGCCGTGTTCTTGTCCCTTTTGGAAACAAAGATGTTGTGACGCCAACCCCCCTCAGAGAAGAAGAAAGCTGTCGTGTTTACAACTGTCACAATGAGATGATCAACTAAACGCTTGATTTTCAAAAGTATGTGAAATATGAAAAGTTCCCTCCTGGCAGCATAGACTCTTTAAAATGTGTCTAAGAGTTTTACACTTGAAATGTGATTGGTTGCTTAACCTGTCAGTCATATGGCCTCTTGGGTGCTCCTTGGGTTCCCAGACCTTCTGCTATCAGTCTGAAGGTTTGACTATGCAAGACTAGGGTCATGCTAACCAGTCAGACCTTGACCCCTTAGTGGCTTTATTTATAAAAACACTTTAGTCTACACTATTATATATATATATTTTTTTTTTTACTACACTTGTGGATTTCAAGTATAAGATACATCTTATACCATCTTGTCTGTTTAGTTTACTTAAATTCTCTTCAGACTAAACAAATGTACACTGTAGATAAGAATAGTAGAAGACGAATTCCTTGCTCTGCTGATTTGTACATGTTTTTATGTTAGGTTATTTTTTTACATGAAGTGTCAGAAGCTTTACAGATTTCACAAATATGAGTCTATATGATTCTCCAAGTCATACAGTGAAGACTTTTATATGTGTCCAATAAGACCCCATGACCTCCATTTAACTTAGAATTATGGCCTGCCGTTCAATCGAAATGCTTAAGGGCACAACCATGGCCTCCCCATAAAAGTGAGATGACACAAGTATCACCTTTATTTACACTTAAAATTGAGAAGAAATAAATCTACCTTTAGTCTTTGTTGAATAAATATTCTCAGTTGGAGGTGATCTTGAGAGTGGCTATGGGCAGATTATTGATTTTCTGTCATGGCTCATAGAAATATCTCTGCTGGCTAAATGAGAAGGTAACCTTCCCGGCTTCGTAGATCTGATCAGGTGATAGTCAAGTATTCCTTGAGGCACTATTTTCCTCCTGGATATGATGTAGGTAGTGAGAGGACTCCTTTACTGCCCTGCATGTGATCAGCCATCCTTCACTTTTGATATGCCACTCCAAATGATGGAAGTCAGTCTGTGTAAGTATGCTGCCGGTTACCCTTTTACAGTCACTAGGGACACATACACACACATCTTCTGTCTTTTGAGCTGTCCAGAGTGTCTGGATGACTTTGTACAAGATCTTACGTGAACTTGAAGGCATTGTTATGCATAATCTTACTGTGCTTCTTTAGTTGCAGATGCACTGTCAAAGTAACACAATGCCTTTTAGAGTCTGTGCTATCAAAAGGTGTCTGATCATGAGCCAGTGTTGTGGTTTTGCCCTCTTTGAATTTAACCTTCTCTTTTGTTATGATTTTTCTTACTGTGTTTTTTCTTTCTTATTTACACTCTTTGTAATAAGTAGCTTTGGGCACATTTATGTGTTTTTCCCAAAGCCACCATGCTGTCAACCCACTTTTGTATTATTCAAGTGCATTGCAGAGCTTTTATTTGGAGCACATGCTGTTAGACTGAAATTCAGTGCAAACGAACAATGGATTTGAATGTGGGCATCTTGAAAGTGTTGTGAAGCCTCATTTGGATTAAAACATGCAAAATTGTACCACACATAGTTTAAATGAATGCTTTGATTCTGGGTTGGCTAATGTACTACAGTAGCTAGTGTTGGAGCTTTGTTGTTTTTACATTTTGGGACAAAGTGAGTAGTTATTTAGTCATATAGCTTATTCCAGGATTATTTTTAGTGAGCTAAAACATATGGGAGTGGGGAAAAAACATTTCTTACTGCATTTTAGTATAAAAAACAAACATTTTTGACCTTTTGGGGAAAAGCCATTTTTTTGTACAGACATGTGGCTGGGTGGAAATTTCAGTTCAACTGAATAAAGAGTATAATACCTTTTTAAAGAAATTAAATAATATAGATTTTTCACTGAAAAATTACACTCTGAGCTGTTTCACAACAACAGAAAGTTTCCAGATTGACTGTCTCATCTTCCAAATTATAGCAAATTCACTGCTTACTGACATTGTTGCTAAAACTTTTGGGGTAGAGTCAGTAATTTGTTGTAGCCAGTATTTTATCTGCAATTAGGGGCCAAGCACATTTTGTGGTTGCTTGGGGGAAAGTTATGAATTTGGCACACAGATAAAGGACAGTCGAATCTGACGAAATTCGTGCAAAAATGGACATGAGGCTACGTCTTTGCAACTATTCTGACCAAACTTAGTATGTCTTTACTAAGCATGACCTGAGGGCACATGAGTAGTTTAGGCCCAGGGCCTCCTACTGGTCAAAACATATAAAAAATTGACATTTCTGCCTATAACTTCTAACTAGTTCAGCCAAAAATTATAAGATTGATTTTGTTAGATTTGGAGCGGCATACTGAATCAAACAATATTCTATTAACTTCTGAACTGTAAGGTCTTAAAGCAAAATTATTTTTCCTCTGATTCCTTAGCTCATACTGAGACAAATGCATAACGAAATTTACATTTCTACGGGTCAAGTTTTTTTTGCAATTCTGAGTTTTATGAAAAATCTACTTTTTCGAACTCCTCCTAGACGATTTGTCCAATTTTCACCAAAATTGGCTAAGATCATATTCAGAGCATTCTGGCAAAAGGATATCAAAAACTTTTTAATATGGCAAACCGTTTTCGTAAAGCACATTAACGAATTTGACAAAGTATGTTTAAACATGAGGCTATATCTCTGCATTGTTTTAGCAAATTCTTACCAAACTTACTATGTGTTATGACAAACATGATCTAAAGGCACATGAGTAGTTTCGGCACAGTGCCACCTACTCATCAAAGTATATAAAAATGTGACATTTCTACTTAAAACTTCTAACCAGCTTGGACAAAAATCATAAGATTGATCTTGTTAGATTTGGACTGGCATACTGAATCAAATAATAATTTCAGTCAAATGCTTACCAAAATGTACATTTCTGCATGTCAAGATTTTTTGCAATTTTAAATTTTACTAAAAAGTCTACTTTTTCAACCTCATCATAGACTGTTTGTCAAATTTTCTTCAAAATTGTCTCAGTTCATCTTTAGAGCATTTTGACAAAAAGAAATCAAAAATGTTTTGACATAGCAAACTGTTCCCGTAAAGCACATTAACGAATTTGATGCGAAGTGTTAAACTCAAATAAACACGACGTTTACGTTGCATGGTTAGTACACTTTATTTTCTAAAATATTCCGTCTCCCTTATCAGAAACACACTTCAACTCCGTTCCAACACAACTCTGCCCTCTTTTCCCCGCGTGCTCACCTTTGAACCGATGCATGCACTAATCTCAAATAACAAGGGAGGAAATAACATGTTAACACAAAGTATGAAGTGCAAAAATGGGCATGAGGCTATTTCTCTGCAACGTTTTAGCAGATTCTGACCAAGCTTAGTATGTGTTATAACAAACATGATTTGAGGGCAAATGAGTTTCGGACATCGCCACTTACTGGTCAAAATATATAAAAATTTTACATTTCTGCTTATAACTTCTAACCAGTTTGGCTAGAAGTTGTTAGATTTGGAACGGCATAGCGAATCAAATGCTACCTAATTGTACAATGTCAGCCTTTTTGGATGTTAGCTATTTTGAGTTTTGTAGTAAAATGCATCAAAAAGGTTTGGGGAACCCTGGTCTTTACTGAGTAATTAAAGACTTCTCCTTAGCTCCTAATGAAAAGTCTCTAATATACTTTGCTTAAAAATTCTCAATGGTTTTGTAAAACAACACCCTTTTTACCTTGCCAAAATCAGCTCTGCAAAAATCATCTCATTCTAAGGGGTTGTTCCTTTAAATGCAAATGAGCTCTGCTCACCCCGCCCCTCTCTTCTCTCTGTGGAAAGACGGTCTTGTTTACATTAGCCGTGTTTAGCCACTAAACTTCTTAACTACCATGTTGTAAGGAAAGGCGATCGCAAAGATTCATAAAAAAAATGCTTATACTCACTTCATAGACGGATATATGTAGATCGGGAGGTGCATTCCATTCACAAACAAATGTAATCTACGGCATCTTCAGCGGCTCAGATGTCGGGTGTAAATGACGACCACTATGTTCATTATTACATCCAGCGACACAACACCTCATACGCTCAATCGGAGATATTCTTGTCTAACTTACATCCCTGCTCTGGCATTAAAACATGGAAAGTTACTGGACTGTGACAGCTGCCGTGTGACGGCACACCAACAGGCATCTGAGAACGGCTCAATTTGAAAAAGGGGATGATATTTTTACAGATTAATTAAAAACCACTGCATGGATTTTTATCATTATAGGGTAGATTTGTACATACACTGCCGACACACATTAATGTTCAAACAACATGAAAAAGTGAGCTTAGCATCCGATGACCCCTTTAAATTAATTCCCAGCCTGTTTAGTGACAATTACGTGCTCCAAATATCAGGCTCAGCCTACATAAATCTGAGACAAGTGTGGCAAAAATGCTTCAGTATTATTCTATATTACATATGATTTTTTTTTTTTTTTTGCTCAGAAATCTAAAGGGACACAAGTGAGCACATAAAGCTTCTAGTCTGTTTAATGCATGTGATGCACATTTCATTGCATGACTGTGAAATGCTGTCACCTTTTTTGTCCATGATTGACGTGAGGCATTTTATTCACTGGACCTTGCCGTCAGTGAATACTCTTTAAAAATAGCTTCAGTCTATTCTCTTTATCTGTATGTAATCCAGATGGCACTCATTATTTGAATGTCATGGCCTTATATGTTGTTATTGCCACTGGCTAGTTCTGTAACCTGAAATGTGGAAAGTGTAATAAAGGTGCCAAGATGTGCTTCACCTGTAAATAAAACAGACATTCCCGTGGGCATTATCGCACATTACTGTCTCATGGCAAAAATACGCCGTCATTAAATTTCTATTTCAAAGGTAATTAAAATTCAAATTTAATGGAGAGGTGAAGGTAATCTGTTGCTAATCAGATTTTGTGTACTCATTCTTAATGGATTACTCACGACTGAGAGTCAGAGAACCAGAAAGCCCCTCATGCACCTGTTCATATCATCATTAGTACATTTCAAGGACCTTCCAGTGATATGCTTATGTGGGCAATGCTTCATATAGAACTATTGTGTAGTAGATGATAAACTGAGTTATATAGTCCAAATTGTAATGATACAAGGTGTTCGATTGTAACACCTCGTTTTCATGAAGCAAAACAAACATCCTTTTCTTTGGTTACAGTTTTGTATTGACAAAATGTCCAGATAAATGCTTTCATTGTCAATAAATACTTGCAGTTTGAGGCGACTTGAGCAATGTCGTGACTACTAATGTGATGGAATCACTTGTACAGTTACGAACTGCATTCAGCTGTGTGGTATTTGGTAGTTTTTGTGCCCATACCACTCAGTTTAAGCTGCAAGCATTTCAGTAAAGTAAAGATCTGGGATTTGACATTCCCATTTCTAACTCTCCAATTGATTCTTTGATCCATTCCTTCATGGATTTGATTGAGTGTTTTGAGCCATTGTATTGCTGCAGTCCATACGGTTCAGCTTCAGCCCTTTGAAAGATGCCCTTACATTCTCCTTCGATAATGTGAAATTCATGGTTGAATTTTCGATGACGTGTTGGCCAGATTCTGAACCAGACTTACTGAGCCAGTATTTTTTTTCTTTTGATTTTGGGATAAAAAATCACTCGTGTTCTTGACCGGTTTCGTGAGATTCACCTGTGGAGTCTTATTCATTCATCTATCTGCCAGTATATGATTGAACACTGCATAGCTAGAAGCAAGATGCACACGCAGTGAGTAGAAAGATTGTACTGAATCATATTGGTTATATCAAAATGTAATAAGAATGCTGTTTAAATTCCAATTCAGTTGTTAAATTTTAATTCAAGTGGTAAACCGGATGCAGAGTTGCAATGTAAGGAAGTAGAATCAAAATGAATTGAAGATCATGTAACAGCTTATGAAGACAAACATTGAATGCTGGCTTGACCAACACATTAAAGGATTAGTTCACTCCTGAATTAAAATTTCCTTATTTGCTCACTCCCATGTCATCCAAGATGTTCATGTCTTTCTTTCTTCAGTCAAAAAGAAATGAGGGTTTTCGAGATTGACGTTCCAGTTTTTTTTCCATATAGCGGACTTCAATAGAGATCAGTGGGTTGAAGGTCCAAATTGCAGTTTCATTGCAGCTTCAAAGGGCTCTACACAATCCCAGCCGAGGAATAAGGGTCTTGTCTAGCGAAACAAATAAATCATTTAAAAAAAATAAAATAAAATGTATATACATTTTAACCACAAATGCTCATCTTGCACTAGCTCTGTGATGCACGGTCTGTGACTTTGCGCAATTAAGTAATCAGATTGGAAAGGTCACGTGTGGTTAGTTGTTCGTCTGTGTACTTCGGTCCAAAAAGGTAGGGTAGGGCGAAAAACTTCATTATATTTTCCGACATCAATGTTTTACACGTTCGCTTTGTAAACACTGGGTCGGTACTTCCGCTTACGTCATGTGTGACTTTTCCAATGTGATTATATGATGTGTGAAGTCGAGCTAGTGCAAGACGAGCATTTGTGGTTAAAAGGGTTACTCCACCCCAAAATGAAAATGGACATTAATCACTTACCCCCATGTCGTTCCAAACCCGTAAAAGTTTCGTTCATCTTCAGAACACAATTTAAAGGGGTCATCGGATGCCCATTTTCCACAAGTTGATATGATTCTTTAGGATCTTAATGAAAAGTCTATAATATACTTTGGTTAAAAACCCTTTTTACCTTGTCAAAATCAGCTCTGCAAAAATCATCTCATTCTGGTCGAGGCTGCTTTAAATGCAAATGAGCTCTGCTCGCCCCGCCCCTCTCTTCTCTCTGTGGATAGACGCGCATGTTTACATTAGCTGCATTTAGCCGTGTTTAGCCGCTAAACTTGCTAACTAGAACCTTATTAGAAAAAGGCGATCGCAAAGATTCATAAAAAACTTTTATACTCACTTCTGCAGTAAGTGAAGCTGGATCATGAATGATTCGCACAAACATAGACGGATATATGTAGATCGGGAGGCGCATTCCCTTCACAAACAAACGTAATCCACTGCATCTTCAGCGGCTCAGATGTCGGGAGTAAATGACGACCACTATGTTCATTATTACATCCAGCAACACAACACCTCAATCGCTCAATCGGAGATATTCTTGTCTAACTTACATCCCTGCTCCGGCATCGAAACAAAGAGGGCGGACTGTTACAGCTGATCTGAGGTAAAACGCTCATGTCAATCAACTATTGTGGGAGCGGCCTCTGTCAGTGTGACGCAACAACGACAGGCATCTGAGAATGGCTCGATTTGAAAAAGGGAATATTATTTTTACAGATTAATTAAAAACCACTGCATGGATTTTTATCATTATAGGGTAGATTTGTACATACACTGCCAACACACATTAATGTTCAAACAGCATGTAAAAGTGAACTTCGCATCCGATGACCCCTTTAAGATATTTTGGGTGAAACCCAGTAGGTCTGAGACTGTCCCATTGACTGCCAAGTAAATCCCACCGTCAAGGACCAGGAAAGTATGAAAGACGTCGTAAAAATTGTCCATCTGCCATCAGTGGTTCAACCATAATTTTACAAAGCTATGAGAATACTTTTTTGTACGGAAAGAAAACAAAAATAATGACTCTATTCAACAATTTGTCTCCTCCGCGTCACCGTAGTGCCGCTGAATCAAAGGATAAAAGCATAAATAAACATAGAAAACTTATCCGTGTGGTGTGGCTGGGACAGAACAGCGTACGCTGTTTGTGTACTCTCCAAAATGGACCTACGGTGACGCAGAGGAGATGAATTGTTGAATAGAGTCGTTATTTTAGTTTTCTTTGCGTAAAAAGTATTCTCATAGCTTCGTAAAATTATGGTTGAACCACCGATGGCAGATGGACTATTTTGACAATGTCTTTCATACTATTCTGGGCACTTAACAGTGGTATTTACTTGGCAGTCAGTGGGACAGTCTCAAACCTCCCGGTTTTCATCCAAAATATCTTAAATTGTTTTCCCGAAGACTAACAAAGCTTTTAGGGGTTTGGAACGACATGGGGGTGAGTAAGTTATCAAACCTAAAAGGTTGAGATTTTATCGACCTTATGGAAAGACCTTATGGAAAGTTAAATAGGTAGATAGAAAGACAGAATTCAGTAAGTTCCTCTTCCTGCCATTCCAGTTCATATTCCACTTCAGTTTTTATGGGGCATGGCCAATTCAATTCAAACTGAGCTAATGAACTGAAAGGGAGCCAATTCTTCATTTCTAAAATTTGTTCAACCCTGCCACTCAAGACGGATTTCTGGGGTAATGCTTTTCATTAGAGTCTGAACAGACATGGATTAGTTATATGTTGTGTATCCCAGCTCATAAATTACAATTTGTTTTAATGTTTTTTGTGATCCAGAGCAGTTTGTACATATGTATGTACAAGTATAAATACAGGAATGGCTACTCATATGTTTGGATACTGCTAATATGAGTAGGAGTGTCTGCTGAATAACTAAATCTAAATGTGAATATCTGCCCACTGGGAGACTAATCTCTGTTTATGAGCCAGATTCCCTGCAGATGAGAGCTAGCTTCTGTCCTCGCAAATTGTTTGCTTTCCTTTGCTTTACACTCTGACTGTCAAGTGGGCTGAGGCTTTTCTCTCTAGCTGTCTCGCTGCATTTCTTTCCTACCTTTTTCTCTCTCTCTTCGCTTTTGTTTTTTCAACTGTTCATTGTTTCTCAGTTTTCTGGAGCGAAGCCCCATATGTTTGCGCTCATGTGCTCGCTATTATGATAGCTTATCCGTTTCTTGATGGCGAAGAGCAGCCTGATGGATGTCCCACTCATTCCTCCACATATGTCTAATCCCTTGGCACAGTCTTGTGCATAGTTTTTCCTCTTCTGAATAGCTGTATGATTTAGTTTATGTAAGCAGACTTGCCTCTGTTTCTCCACAGGAGATGAGTCCTTGACTCTGGCGGGGGAGATTGGCAGGCGGATGCCTCGCTGGAGGCAGAGTCCCATCTTCTTTGTCATATTTCCCTTCCCTTGTCAGTTTTGCTCTCCATGAGATGCATATCTCCACACAGTGTTACGTAAGGCCATCTCCTTGCAGTGCAACGATAGGAAGTCACAGCGAGGTTCAGAGGGTGCTTACCTCACTTGGCACACTGCTCTACGAGGCATGTTTAGGGCAAGCGTGCTATATAAAGTAAGCATTCAAACACTGAGTTTGCAGGTAGGTTATGACCTTGCAGCTTTGTGAGAATCTTTAGAGAACAGCAGGTGCATAACGAGGCGGTGTGGAGCGGCAGCAACTTTATACAACTGTTACGCTAGCCGACATCTCCCGCGTTGGGTAATTCCATTACCCACCTACCCACGTAATCTGCCTCCTCCTGAAAAAGGTTTAAGCTCTACCAGATGCCAAGCAGGAACATTGCAGCGTGGCGAAAGTGCAATAGAGTCATGCAGAGCAAAGACAATCTATCATATTTACTCCTTATCTCTTTTAGTGGCATTGTCGTCATTACTGATTTGTTTGTCCGGTATACAATGCTATCCGGATATCCGTGCTTCATCCTCCATCCTTATTAAACTGAATGGTTTCAGTCAGTCAAATTCTCTCTCTAATGATGCCCATAGGGTTTTTAACATGCTCTCCAACTGCAAGGGTGTTGCTTCTTTTTTAGTCACAGCCAATGGCAGATTTGTATTTGTGACCCTGGACCACAAAACCAGTCATAAGGGTCAATTTTTTGGAATCTGAATCTGGAATCTGAAATCTGAGGCTGCAAAAAATCGAAATATTGGGACAATCGCCTTTAAAGTTGTCCAAATGCATAATACTAATTAAAAATTAAGTTTTGATATATTTACGGTAGGAACTTTACAAAATATCTTTATGGAAAAAGATCTTTACTTAATACCCTAATGATTTTTGGCATAAAAGAAAAATCGATCATTTTGACCCATACAATGTATTGTTGGCTAATTGCTACATATATACCCATGCTACCTATGAGGTTTTGTGGTCTAGGGTCACATTTGACAAGCTTTGTACTTTGACTCAGTGTTAGGTTTCGCAAGAATTTGGTTGATGGGTTCCAAGTATCTGTTTAACCATCTTGCTGAAATACTACAAGTCGACTACAACTCGGTCTGAGTTATTTCATAGTTCATATATTGAATAAATCATGGATAAACCAGCTGCACTGAAGAAGCAAATGCGCATTTAATTGGGCAAACTGCTCTCAGAACACCTGTTGTCTCAAAACTGAGTCTTTCCTACTGGCTACATGTATCCCACATGTCTTGTTTTGTGCCTTGAAAAGGACTTGGTATAAATGCTGATCTGGAAGTTAGTAAGTCTTTATATATCTAGGGCAATATGGGAATATTGGATTAAATGTTAGGACCTAACAGTATCAAAACATTATTAGCCAGCTTCCCAAGGATGTACTTTGTGTGTGTGTGTGCACGCGTTTCCACTACTGATTGAATAAACCGTGCTTGGTTCGGTAGATCCTTTTGTGTGAAATTGGGAATGACACTTTATATAAGCGATCATTCTGACTTTCATGCCTTATCCATCAGCTTGCTCTATACTCTGATTCAGTTTTGTGTGTGTTACAGTACAGTACATTTAAACATTTCCTTTGTGAATGGCTGTGCCCATTGGCAGATGCTTATTCACTTGTATGTGAGCATGACTTCCATTTTAAAAATTTGGATCATCTAACAAAGAAAGTATTCATACCCCTTCATTTTTCCGTGTTTTATGTTGCAGCCTTATGTTAAACTGCTTTAAATTACTTTTTTTCCCACATCAATCTACACTCCTTACACCATAATGACAAAGCACAAAACAGGTTTGTAACAACTTTGCAAATTTATAAAAAAAAAAAATAAATAAAAAACTGAAATAATTCCATTGCATAAGTATTCATATCCTTTTCTGGGACACTTGTAATTTATCTCAGGTGTACTCTTATCGCTTGTAGATGTTACTGCACTTTGAGTGGATTTTAACTGTGGTAAATTCATTTGAATGAGTATGATTTGGAAAGGCACACACCTCTCAGAAAAGGTCTAACAGCTGTAAATGCATATCAGAGCAAAAACCAAGCCATGAGGTCAGAAAAACTGCCTGTAGAGCTCAGAAACAGGCTTCCGTCAAGGCACAGACCTGGGGAAGAGTTCCGAAAAACATTCTGCTGCATTGAAAATTCAAAGAAACATGTAGCTGCCATTATCCATAATGGAAGATGCTTGGAACACCTAGGATTCTTCCTAGAGCTGGCCTCCTGGCCAAACTGAGCAATTGATGGAGAAGGGTCTTGGTAATCCAGTGACCAAGAATCTGATGGTCACTCTAGTTGAGCTCCATGATCATATATGCAGATGGAAGAAACTTACAGATGGACAAACATCACTGCAACACTCCACCAGTCCGGTCTTTATCTCAGTAAATCCTCAGTAAAGACATATAAACCCATGTTGAATTTGCAAAAAAGCACCTAAAGGACCCTCAGCTTGTGAGAAAGAAGATTCTCTGGTCTGAATAACCTCTTTTCCAACCATCATGTTTGAAGGAAAACAAGTACTGCTCATCACTTGTAAAGTGACGGTTGTGTTCATCACAACCGTAAAGTGTGGTGGTAGCAGCCTCATGCTGTGGGACTGTTTTTCAGCAGCAGGGACTGAAGGACTTGTCAGCGTAGGATAGCTCAGTACACCAAAATATTGAGATAACCTTAATGAAAACCCAGTCTAGAGTATTCAGTACCTCAGACTGTCTAGAAGGTTCACCTTCCAAAAGGACAATGACCCTAAGCACACAGCAAAAGTGGCTTATAGACAACTCTGGGAATGTCCTTGAGTGGCCCAGCCAGAGCCTTGGCTTGAATGCAGTCAAATATTTCTGGAGAAACCTGAAAATGTCTGCCAGACCCCATCCAAGCTGTCAGAACCTGAGAGGTGAAGAGGTGAGGCAAAGAATGGCAGATAATTGCCAAATTTGGATGTGCAAACCTTGTCTTATACTCAAAAAGACTTGAGGCTGTAAAGGTGCTTCAACTGAGTACAGAGTTACAGAGTTGAATACTTATGAAATGTACTTATTTCAGTGTTGTATTTTTACAGTTTTTTTGCTTTGTCATTATGATGTATGGAGTGTAAATTCATGTGGGAAAAATGTCATTTAAAGCAGTTTAACATAAGGCTGCAACATAAAATGTGAAGAAAAGGGGTATGAATACTTTTGCAAGGCACTGTATATCAATTCAGGTATTGAAAACCTTTCTTTTTCCTTCTTCACACCAAATAGAGATTTCTTTAGTCGTTGTAGTGATATGAAGTGGAGAGCCTTGAGTCTCTTAAGCTCAGATTAAATAAAGAGCTACAAAATCAAGGCATCAGAGAGGGCTTGAGATATGAGAGACGAGTGCAGATCAGGAGATTGAGGGGTTGACTCGGCCACTTTGAAGAGTGACAGAAGGTCGAGAGCATGAGGAGGAAGAAGGGCTTGTCAAGGGACTTGGGTCAAAAGCATAATTGCAAGCTTCTTATCTGGGTAACTGTTCTCGCACTTGCCAGCATTTTGATCGAGGACGCCCCCGGAAGCTCCCTCTTCCCTCCTGCATCACGTTTTGCGTGACTCAGAATAGTACCAGAATGGGGGCTGAAAAAGAAAAGCGAGGAGGAGTGAAGAGATTGAGGAAACGGATGCTGTTGAATGAGAGGAGGTGAAAGTGAGCAATCGGCCATAAAGGACATCTGTATGCAGATAAATGCGCCTCAGTCACCACCTACGTACCCTTGAGAGACAGCATGCCAATTTATCACTTCAACGATGGGCGTTCTCTGGTACCGAATAGCGGGAGATCAATAAGCAGAGATTTGAATACCGTCCACACCAAAAAGAAATAGTGTATCCAGCTACAATAATAATGTGAGTCCTGCTGGATTACCTAGGCATAAACACCTCAGTTAGAGTAGATGTGTTATGTAATTTGATTGCAACAAAAACAAGGCGGGACAGAAGTCTGCTTTATTGTTTTAAGGTCCCATCCCATGTTTTGTTGTCTACTGGAACTGTTGTACACAATAGTACAACATATTGAACAGGCTGTACCTCTGTTTCTTGCTACTTTTTTCAGGGGTAGTTCACCCAAAAATGCTAAATACTGTCATTTATTACGTTAAATTTGGAATATCAAGGGCTTTGACAAAACTTCCTTTAAATACTTTTAAATTGTTTGATCGGCAAATTGGTTTTGAAAATTACCAATATTAATTACTACAGATCAAGTAGCCCGATAATCAATATTTTTAACCGATGTATATTTTGGGTGTAAAAAAGAAAAGTAATGTCAAAAATTAAAATAACAAGGGCTTTGACAAAAACTTGTAAATACTTTTAAATTGTTTGATCTGCAAATCTGTTTTGAAAATGACTGCTGCTGATTATTACAGATCAAGTAGACAGATAATTGATATGTATTTCTGGTTTCAAAATGAAAATTTATGTCAAAATTAAGAATAACAAGGGCTTTGAGAAACAAGTTTTAAATACTTTTAAATTGTTGGATCGGCAAATCAGTTTTGAAAATGACCGATACAGATTATTACATACCAAGAAGACTGATAACTGATATTTTTAGCTGATATATAATTCTGGTGAAAAACTGAATATTAATGTCAAAATTAAGAATAACAAGGGCTTTGAGAAACACGTTTTAAATACTTTTAAATTGTTTGATCGGCAAATCAGTTTTAAAAATGACCGATACAGATTATTACAGATCAAGTAGACCGATAACCGATATGTATTTCTGATGTAAAAATTCAAATTAATGTCAAAATGAAAAATAACAAGGGCTTTGACAAACACGTTTTAAATACTTTTAAATTGTTTGATCGGCAAATCAGTTTTGAAAATGACCTGTAGTGATTATTACATATCAAGTAGACCGATAACCGATATTTTTAACCGATGTGTATTTCTGGTGTAAAAATGAAAATGTCAAAATTAAGAATAACAATGGCTTTGACAAAAATACTTTTAAATTGTTTGATCAGCAAATCTGTTTTGAAAATGAAGATCTTACATTAATAACAGAATTGTAATTTTCGGGTGAACTTCCCTTTAAGTCAAATTCCACCTTCAGAATCAATAACCAAAGAGGAAAAGCCACAGCTAGTATCACATTTTGTGTCAAAAGGTGTGGGGTTGTATCTGCGACTCGTAGTGTTATTCAAGGTGACTCCATCACATCTGTCCAACAGACAAGCTCCAAACCTTCAGAACACCTTGTTCGCTTCCCTCAACAAGTTATGACACATTCTCCAAGCAATGTGAGGGTTCGGAAATAAGCAGGAACAGCTGAAAACATGGTGTGGGCATGTAAACGTACACTCACACACAGCATGCAGCTCTTTATCACTGGTGAGCAGAGAGGAGCTTCAGGGCAACGTGAGTCGTGACAGACCTGTAGGACAGCAAGCTGCACCATGGTACCTCTCCCCTGCTGTTACCCACAGCGCCTTCGCTGCGAGTTCCCGTGGGAAAGGACCAGCGAGATCCAAACATGACACAAGGAATTAATGTTTTCGCCTTAGCAGATGGTGGAACACAATAGGAAGGGACAAACATTTCGCGAGAAGACTAGACCTTACCTTTAAAAAGTCGACTTTGGTTCCAGATAGATAAAATTGGTTTGACTTAATGCCAGACGTATTGACAGTGTTTGGATTTCCGGGGGAGTTTTCGAGGAAGCTAGTCTGCCAGTCTGTCAGCACATCATCTCCTGTCCACATCCATGTATCAGACAACTGACAGTACTGTCAGACTGTCAGGATAAATTGATATGACATGACAATTTGTGAGTTCTGACAGGTAGTACATACAGTATATACCTACTTAATAATTACTCATGGTGCTGCTTGTTAAAAGATTTTGGTGCTGTCTTTCGTGGTTATCCACCCACTGCATTTTACCAGTTGAGCTATTTTGAGTCAGGCATTTGTGTGGGCTCCTATCATTTGAGTCTGGTTCTTATTGCTGGCCTGGAGAGCTATTCTGTTTCATGTAGTGTCTCCATCAACTGCAACCTAATTGTGCCACTGCTTAGAAACCCTCTCATCTTTGAAAGAATAGCCATGGGGAAATGTTTTCCTTTTTTCTTTTATTTTCCATCTTCAATATCATTCAGTCTCGTCTGAACGTCTGATCTTTGTCTTTGTTCCCTGCTGTCTCCTTTTCTCTGTAAATGTCTTTAACTTTCTCTTTACAAGTCACTCCCACCTATTCTTCTGAGTTCTGTCCTACTTGATTTTTGTAAAGTCAATATGAAATCAGATTTGACACTGTTTACTTTTCCTAAGCATATTGTGCTCATCTGAGCGGCAAGTTGTTTCAAAGGAAAACGTCTTTGTAATGTTTTATCACAGTACCTCACTTTTGACAAGACTTTACTTCTGGCACATTGGCTACAAAGGCTGTTGGATAATGTTAAATAATGTAGTTAGAAATCTTGCTAATGGTTTATAGTTAGCATGGTGGCGTTTTAGGAAGAGAGTAGTCTTCTACAATCAGCTATGAACTTTGTAGAATCTGGAACCTATTTTTCATTGCTCAATCATTTCCCATGAGATAAAATGTTTCAAAATATTGTTTCTCTTCAAAATACAACACATTACAGAAGTTAAATGGGTTTAGAAGGCTGTTTCAAGTTGGCTTTTATCACTGACAGGTACCAAATGAATACCTCCATTAGACAATTTCAGGAAATGGCTGAATAAACAGCAAGTCTGAGAATTTCCTTCCTGACCTTAGGTCTCTGACTGAAAATGGTGCTGGTAACTTTCACTTAGAGAGCAATCTTGCAAACCTTTCAGAAAGTTTGCTTGCTGCCCTCAAAAATTGAGGTTTACAACCCTCCAAACCTGAATGTAGGCACACTTTGGTTTGAGTGGTTATTTGGTGCCATTTGGCAATGCGTTTCCACTAATGGGATTGAACAAAAGCTTGTGGCAGAGACAGGAGCAGCCATCAGGGTTGTTAGCTCTGCATGTTGTTCTGTGATAAATGTCTGCAGCGTTTCTTCTCCATTAGCTCCCAATGGTGCCAAGGGAGAATCACTGTCGTATACACATACACACATTCTCTCTTCACTCTTTATTGCTCTCTTTGTTTCTCTCTCTCTCTTTGTTTTTGCCTGTTGATCCTTATAGAAATTGCTAGGGGTGGATGTTTGTTTAGGAAAAACTCAATCACAGGTGGACATGAGTGTATTCGGTGACATTAGAGAGTGGAGGAATTGGTAGCTTCTGTTTGAACTAAATTGTTTTTCCTCTAACAAGGTCAGATTTAACCCTCTTGGGAGTTTGTAGTAAACTCACAGATGGCAGGGTTGTAATTTTTGAATCCTGTATAATCTCTATATAGTTTAGTCTATAGAACTAAAGGTCTGAAAATCTGTGTGTAACTTCATTTCAAAGGAATGTCACTACCAAACACCATTTTATTCAGCAATTAAGCACACTTTTTGGGTGTTATTCCATGACATTTAGTTTTTATATGTGTACAACTGTTCAGAACTGTGCTAGCTAACCATGTGCTAGGTAGGTATTTAAGTATTTAAAATTGTCACTACCGAAACAGTCATGACCAAAACATTTGGTAAGGTTTCGGTAGTGACATCATGTGGTTTTTTTGGGTGTTATTCTATAAAATTTAGTTTTTATTTGTGTATATTTGTTCACCCTGGTGAAAAAACCAGCATATGCTGGTAGGCATGTTTTGATGCTGGGATGCTGGTTAGGTATGTTTTTGTGCTGCTTTAAGCTGGTTCTTTGCTGGTTTATGCTGGTCCTTAGCTGGTTTATGCTGGTCCTTGACCAGCAACATGACCAACATAAACCAGCTAAGGACCAGCTTAAACCAGAATCAAAACATACCTACCAGCATATGCTGTTTTTTTCACCAGGGCAGAACTGTGCTAGCTAACCATGTGCCAATTAGCATCTTTGAGCTAGGTTCAAAAGCATCTAAATTGTCACTACCAAAACAGTCATGACCAAAACATTTGGTAAGGTTTCGGTAGTGACATCATGGGGTTTTTTGGGTGTTATTCTATAAAATTTAGTTTTTATTTGTGTATATTTGTTCAGAACTGTGCTAGCTAACCATGTGCCAATTAACATCTTTGAGCTACACTGTAAAAAATAAAAAACACAGTTTGTTGAGTCAGCTTAAAATAATTTGTTACCCTGCTGCCTTAAAATTTTAAGTTCAGTCAACTAAAATAAGTTTAGTCAACTTGAAATGTTAAGTTGTACTAAGTAACAACTTAGATACTTGTGTTTGCTAAACTTAACAGATGGGTAAGTAACCCAGCTGCCTTACAAGTTTAAGTTGATTCAAGTCAAATATCTAAGTTGTCACTTAGTAAAATTGCACATTTCAAGTTGAATAAACTTTTTTTTGAGTTGACTGAACTTAAAATTTTAAGGCAGCCAGGTTACAAATTATTTTAAGTTGACTCAACAAATTGTTCTTTACAGTGTAGGTTCAAAAGCATCTAAATTGTCACTACCAAAACAGTCATGACCAAAACATTTGGTAAGGTTTCGGTAGTGACATCATGTTTTTTTGGGGGGTGTTATTCTATTAAATTTTGTATTTGTATGTACAGCTGTTCATAACTGTGCTAGCTAACCATGTACTGATTAGCATCTTTGAGCTAGGTTCAAAAATATCTAAAATTGTCGAAAACGAAACAGTCACAACTAACACATGTGGTGAAGTTTTGGACATTCATGTTTTTTTTTATGTGTTATTCCGTAATTTTTTGTTTTTATGCACGTGCCCCTGTTCAGAACTGTGTTAGCTAACCATGTGCTGATTAGCATCTTTGAGCTAGGTTCAAAAGCATCTAAATTGTCACTACCGAAACAGTTATGACCGAAACATTTGGTGAAGTTTCTGTAGTGACATGATGTTTTTTGTGCTAGCTAACCATGTACTAATTAGCATCTTTGGGCTAGGTTCAAAAGTATCTACAGTTGTCACTACTGAAACAGTCACAACCGAGCTCTGGAGCGGTTTGATTTTTGAAGAAAACGTTCCAGGATTTTTCTGCATATAGTGGACTTAAGAGGGGATCAGCAGGTTGAAGGTCCACCTACGTCACGTGTAACCTGTCCAACATGATTACGTAATGTGTGAGGTCAAGCTAGTGCAAGACGTTTGTGGTTAAAAAGCATGTACATTTTTATTTATTTATTTATTTTAACAAATGACTTATTGTTTCGCTAGATAAGACCCTTTTTCTTTGGCTGGGATCGTGTAGAGCCCGTTGAAGCTGCACTGAAACTGCAATTTGGACCTTCAACCCATTGATCCCCTTTAAAGTCCACTATATGGAGAAACATCCTAGAATGTTTTCCTCAAAAACCTCCATTTCTTTTTGACTGAAGAAAAAAAGACAAGAACATCTTGGATAACATGGGGTGAGCAAATTATCAGGAAATTTTAATTCTGGAGTGAGCTAATCCTTTAAACATGTATTTTAAGTCATATGAAGTCGTGTGACAACAATGTTGCATTGTGTTTAAATCGTTTGTCATTGCATAATGCATACTAATACTCAAATAGTTGGCAGGACATAAGTGTAGAGTGGCTATGGAGTATAATTTATTATTATAATTTAGCAAAAGTGCTAATATTACACACTGGTGTTTCAGTAAAGAGATGAGGCATGTTTGTTGAAGGAGAGGTAAGTGTGTGTGTGTTTGATTAGTAGGAGGAGTGTATGTTTTGTCAAGGCTTGGGAGGAGAGTGCCAGGTGACACCTGTTCTCTGACGTCCTTGTGGACTTGAGCCTTGTGACACTTGATATGTAGGAATGTAGAAAAAGTGACCCTTTTTATTAGGATTCACTATAAGCCATCCAAGTATTTTAGTTTCTTGATGGTGTTAAATGAAAAAAGCATCCACAATTGTCATTTACTCACTTTTGTTTATTCAAACTTGTAAGAAAGTCTTATGGCTTTTAACAACATAATTTTTCTTTAATACCTTTGTTTAATTGTATCTATTATAACATTTTAGAATTACTTCAGGCATATTTTTAATCTAAAAGATGATTTGAATGTCTGTACTCATTAAGGAAGGGTGGCAGCTGGTATTCGTTTCACGACTGGTGTTTTTACCCTTTGCCGGTGATATGAAAAACAGAAGCGACTTGCTGCAGCTGAATTGCTGCAGCAGCCAGGCTGGTCCTTGGAAGCCGACTCTTGCCACGCAGCGGATGATGTTGCCATGACGATGTGAAAGGGTTGTCATGCTCAGGGAGTGGCAAAAGCAAAACGCCAATGGAAGAATGTGAGAAAGGAGAACAAAAGAAAAAGAAATTTTAAGAATGAGAAAATGGAGAGCGTCTGAATAGCAGGCTTGTGATATAACAGCAAAAGAAAGAAACTCTACTAAGTGAGCAGCTGAGTACATAGATGGTGGTCTCCACCTCGGAACCATTTGGGAGCATTAAAGAAGTCCACTTCCAGAACAACAATTTACAAATAATTTACTCACACAATTGTCATCCAAGATGTTCATGTCTTTCTGTCTTCAGTTGTGAAGAAATTATGGTTTTTGAGGAAAACATTTCAGGACTTTTCTCCATATAATGGACTTCATTGGTGCCACAATTATGAACTTCCAGAATGTAGTTTAAATGCAGCTTCGAAGGGCTCTAAATGATCCCAGCCGAGGAAGAAGGGTCTTATCTAGCGAAACGATCTGTCATTTTTTTTTTGGAAAATAAAAATTTTATTACTTTTTAATAGGGCTGTCAAATGGTACTGGGTTTGGTACTGAAATTTTAAAAACGTCCATTTCCCACTCACATTTGAGCGCTGTTGAGCTGATTGTTAAACATCACTGATTGGCCAGAGTGTTCACATGCTCAACAGACATGACTGTGATTGGCTACGATGATAAGCACTTCACGCTCCTCACCGAGCGGAAAATGGACGTTTTTAAAATTTCAATACCGAAAGTACCAAACCCGGTACCGTTTGACAGCCCTACTTTTTAAGCACAAAAGCTCTTGTAGCACTAGCTCTGGGATGCGCGTCCACAACGCTGCGTACTATTGAATAACGTCGAAAGGTCACGCTGAATGTAGGCAGAACTACAGACCCAGTGTTTACAAAGCGAACGTGCAAAGACTAAGGAAGTGCAAGTAAGTCAAATGCTGTTTACAAACAAGCTTTTGTGCTTAAAAAGTATACAAGTTTTAATATTTTATTAGAAAAAAATGACAGATCGTTTCGCTGGATAAGACCCTTCTTCCTCGGCTGGGTTTAGTGCCCTTTGAAGCTGCATTTAAACTACATTTTGGAAGTTCAAAATCGGGGCACCAGATGAAGTCCATTATACGGAGAAAAATCCTGAAATGTTTTCTTCAAAGAACACAATTTCTTCATGACCGAAGACATGAACATCTTGGATGACAAGGGGGTGAGTAAATTATTTGTAAATTGTTGTTCTGGAAGTGAACTTCTCCTTTAATGATGTTTATTAAGTCATTTTGTTGTGTTTTTGGTTGGGAGTGTGAACTAGAGTAAACCTGGACTCTAAGTCTAAAATGCTTTTGCCCACTACAGTCACCATTTGAGCTGGTATTTCACTATTATTATTAAACTTTTGATTTCTGTCCTTCTCATGTGAATTAACTCTCCAGCAGCAAGGTTGTCCTAGGGTAATCTTACACTTTCTTTTGAAAAAGTTAAATTTCATAAATGGCCAAATATACCACAGTATCTTGTTGATACTCCAACACAGTACTTTTGGCCATGATTATCGTGTTGTGAAAATCTGATATCTTGGGAGTCTCTTATCATTATATGAAGAGTTCAGATGCAAAACCAGCTAAATCCATCTGACGTTTTTCTTTAAGAGCGTTTCTTTCTGGCTACTTTGTATAGGTTTCTATGTAAGCACTGGCACTTCTGATTGGGCTGAGGCTGAAATTTAGCGAATTTAAAGTAAAAGTATTTGATGGACGCATAATATGTGTCAGGAGCATTCACTCAGTATCATTATCTCATTTTTGACCGAAATGGCTTTTAGTTGGTTTTGCATCTGAACTCTTCATATTCATTAAATCATTTGGCTTAGAATCAAGGTATATGTGCCCACTCATTTTCCATGTATGGTTTTTATTTTGCCTTTGCGTGAACCCTACTGGAGACCCTGGAAAAACCACTTTCACAACCAGACAATATTAGTTCTGACATCAACCAGACTCAGGTCCAGCACATAAAGTTTTGTGAAAAATACTGTCATGGCCTTTTCACACTGTCATCATATTGCAATTACTAGAAGTCATGCTATTTAATGCTATTCAATGCTATTTAAGCTTCTTCTTTTGAGACAAAATTTAGACTGTATCTCCTCCTTGAGTTTTCGAGCTAGAACCACCAAACTCAGGTCAGACCTTGCCAGATTAGTTTGATCTTTTTGAACTGATCCAACTTATGATTTTCGCTTAACAGACACTCAAAACTATAAACAATCCCATAGACTTTCATTAAACCGTCTATCACTAGCAAAGCTTAATGACTATCCTAGAACAACATGGTAAATCATGTTAGCAACATACCAAAACATGCTAATCATGCTAACAACATGTTAACAATATTCTAATCATGTTAGACACATACTAGCAACAGGCTAAGCATGCTAAAATATGTAACTCATGCTTAAAACATGTTAACAGTAGATCTATTCATGTTGTGCCCAAATAGCACATGTACGTCTGCAAGATGTCTGATAAAGATCTCTTGATCTGGAAAGCATCTGCTGTGTACAAACGTCTGGTAGCAACATGTTAATCATGTAAAAAAATGCTAGCAAATTTCCTTAGCGTGATTGAAAATGTGCTAGCAACATGTTAAATCATGTCAGCAACATATTAAACATGTTAATCGTGGTAACTGTGTTAACAATATTCTAATCATGTTAATCATTGTAACATGCTAGCAACATGCTAGCAACATCCTAATCATAATAAAAACATGCTAGCAACATGTTAAATCATGTTAACATACTAAAACATGCTAATCATGCTAACAACCTGTTAACAAAATTCTAATCATGTTAGAAACATACTAGCAACATGCTAATTATGATAGTAACATGTAAATCTTGCTAAAAACATGTTAACAAAACCCTGCTGAAAAAAACAGCCTAGGCTAGTTGGCTGGTTTTAGCTGGTTTAAGTTGGAAGTAGCTGGTTTTAGCTGGTCTCCCAGGCTGGTCAGGCTGGTTTTAGCTGGTCGTTCCAGCTGGTCTCCCAGTCTGACCAGCTATGACCAGCTAAGATCAGCCTGGATGTCCAGCTGGTTTTAGCTGTTTTTTCAGCAGGGTAATCATGTTAGAAACATACTAGCAACATTTAATCATGTTAAAAAACAAGTTGATCATGCTAACAACATGTTAACAATATTCTAATCATGTTAGACACACACTATCAATAATCATGTTAGAAACATGCTGGCAACATGCTAATCATGATAAAAACATGCTAGCAACACGTTAATCTTGCTAAAAACAGGTACATCATATTTAAAACATAATAGTACCATGCTACTCATGTTAACAACATGGTAATCATGCTACAAACATGTACATCATGCTTAAACATTTAATTGTGCTAGCAACTTAGCAACCATGGTAGCAAAATGTTAATCATGTAAAAACATGCTAGCAAATTTCCTTAGCGTGATTGAAAATGTGCTAGCAACATGTTAAATCATGTTAAAAAACATTCTAGCAACGTCCTAATCATGAAAAAAACATGATAGCAAAATGTTAAAGGGGTCATCGGATGCTAAGTTCACTTTTTCATGTTGTTTGAACATTAATGTACAAATCTACCCTATAATGATAAAAATCCATGCAGCGGTTTTTAATTAATCTGTAAAAATAATATCCCCTTTTTCAAATCGAGCCATTCTCAGATGCCTGTCGTTGTGGCGTCACACCCACAGAGGCCGCTCCCACGATAGTTGATTGACATTTTACCTAGGGCTGTGACGGTGGCAGATTTTTTCCACCGCGGTGGTAATGGACAAACTACCGTCGGTGGCGCGGTGTTCAGATATATATATATATATATATAATTTTGAAACATTAAAAACTGAGGCTCAGATATTATTAACAAACGTGCGTGTTTATTTTAGCCTAAAAAACACTAAAGTAAATATCAAAGAAGTTACACAGTTAAATAAGAACGTAGCCAAAATAAGAACGGTAAATATTAAACAAACATTTGTTGCATAAATTCGTAACAACCTCGCCCAACCCTTGTCCGACGGCTCATCAAAATTACCGGCCGAGTCTTCTATTTCTTTCCCATTACACTGTTGCATCCATTAAAATAGCTCAGTTTTGTTTTAATAGGAATGTGATTATATTTCTTTTCGTTTCTTTATAAAGTTAATTTAGAAATATGTTTGGAACATTTTTTGTTTGTTAAATTAAGGTTTTTGCTTTTTAAAGTAACGACCAAGCGGCCAAAGGCAGGCAGTGAGTTGATCACAGTATATGTTTGATCAGTTTTGCCTTCTCAAATCATCACGACTTGCCTAAAATAAAATCTTCAAGCATTTCACAATGTTATTTTAAACGTTTAACTTAGAGAAATGCACGCTATTATGCGCATACAATAGTTTGTTGGAGAGGGGAAGCTAAATGCGCTTTGCAGGACATGGAGGCGCCAGCGCAATCACTTGAAAAAAAATTAAAATACGTCGTAATCTTTGCTCATAAAGGTAAGCGTAATATATAATCCGGAACTATATAGGGTCTAATTTTATTTGCGTGCACTCACAATATCAACAAAATTGATGTGCCTTTGTAAAAATAACGAAAACAAACAAGTTGCGCTTTCTGATGTCTCTGTGTTGAACAGGACCGCTTCACAAAAATGAAACGAAACTCAATGAAGACTTGCTTTACAGTCAGGATAAATATATCTATAGAAAGCTTTAAATTATTACTATACTACTTTAAAACTAAAAAAATCAAATCGAAAACAAAAACAATTTAATTATAAAATCCGTAGAGATGCATTTCTCTCTAAAGGCGCGTCCAATGAGCAGATGGCGGGTCAGAATCGTCATCTTTGCGACACTGGCTCAGAAAACACTTGTTCATTAATAATTCATTGAAGTATCTCCTTATTTCTCCCCGACACAATCATGGTAAATACTTTTCTCGGAGCTTTGCAAGCTTTAGCCTGTTGTGTGCGTATGAACGTGGATCTCTTCCAGCAGCTGCGAAGGCACTTGCGCTCGCTGCTGCTGCCGGCGGGGACACTAAACACGGACACGGCAGAGTAACTGTTGCAAAAACACTGTATTTTATTCTTGTTATAGATTGTGTGACGTCACTTGCAGTACCGCCGGTGGCAACTGACCACCGCGGTAGCAATCGACGACCGTCACAGCCCTAATTTTACCTCAGATCAGCTGTCACAGTCCAGTAACTTTCCATGTTTTGATGCCGGAGCAGGGATGTAAATTAGACAAGAATATCTCAGATTGAGCGATTGAGGTGTTGTGTTGCTGGATGTAATAATGAACACAGTGATCGTCATTTACTCCCGACATCTGAGCCGCTGAACATGCAGTAGATTACGTCTGTTTGTGAAGGGAATGCGCCTCCCGATCTACATATATCCGTATATGTTCGCGCGAATCGTTCATGATCCAGCTTCACTTACAGCATAAGTGTGTATAAGCGTTTTTTATGAATCTTTGTGATCGCGTTTCCTTATAATGTGGTAGTTTGGAAGTTTAGCGGCTAAATGCGGCTAATGTAAACAAGACCGTCTTTCAGCAGAGAGAAGAGAGGGGTTGGGGTGAGCAGAGCTCATTTGCATTTAAAGGAACAACCCCTTAGAATGGGATGATTTTTGCAGAGCTCATTTTGACAAGGTAAAAAGAGTGTTGTTTTACAAAATCATTAAGAATTTTTAATCAAAGTATATTAGCGACTTTTCATTAAGACCCTCATATCAACTCGTGGAAAATGGGCATCCGATGACCCCTTTAAATCATGTTAACATACTAAAACATACTAATCATGCTAACAGTATGTTAACAATATTCTAATCATGTTAGAAACATACTAGCAACTAGCTGCTAATTATGATGGTAACATGTAAATCTTGTTAAAAACGTGTTAACAAAACTCTGAAAAAAACAGCCTAGGCTAGTTGGCTGGTTTTAGCTGGTTTAAGCTGGTCTCCCAGCCACGGAAGTGGCCAGAAACCTTTTAAAACCAGCCTGCTGACCAGCTATGACCAGCTAAGACCAGCCTAGATGACCAGCTGGTTTTAGCTGTTTTTTCAGCAGGGTAATCATGTTAGGAACATACTAGCAACATTTAATCATGTTAAAAACATGTTGATCGTGCTAACAACATGTTAACAATATTCTAATCATGTTAGAAACATGCTGGCAACATGCTAATCATGATTAAAACATGCTAGCTACATGTTAAATCATGTAAGCAATATACTAAAACATGCTAACAACATTCTAATCATGTTAGAAACATACTAGCAAAATATTAAATCATTTTAGCAACATACTAAAACATGCTAATCATGCTTAAAACATGATAATCATGCTAACAGCATGGTAGGTACATGCTAGCAATATGCTAATCTTGATAAAACATACTAGCAACATGGTAAATCATGTTAGCAATGCGGTAAATAATGCCAGCAACATGCTATCAACATCTGCTTAATCTAAACTTTCAAACTTCAAGCTTTTACAACTGTTTCAGACTTTCAGGCTAGGCTTTCTCAAGCCAACTTTAAAGTTTGTTCACCATCTTTATTACGTTTACAATGTTATTTTTTTACATTTTATGACACATGGCCACCCGCATTAAAGTGCAGTGCTGCCACCTTCTGTGTTGGAGTGTCAAAAAAAAAAAAAAATGACCTTGGCATTGCCAGCACCTTTCTCTTCTTTTTATATTGTTTTTAAAAGTTACTGACGATGAATTACTTGCAATATTATCAACACAATATCAACTTTTTTTTTCCAAGTATCACCAATATATTGCGGCAGTTTTATTCATATTTTCATCACTTTTTTTCTCCTTTCCACTCACTCCATGTAGGTATGTGGGATCTATAGAGCAACTTTTTCAGCATGCTTGAAATGGTTGCATTGCCTTACGAATGAGAGAGAGAGTGAATTGCTGGTTCACAAAGAGACAAGGCCGAATCGATCACAACTGAAAGTGAATAAGCCATTGAAAGCGAGACAATAGCGAGTGCTGCATGGAGGCGATGCAAGAGCTGTACTGTTGCTTGGCGCTGATGCCAAAAACAAGTGCTCTGTTGCACTTATTAATGACCATCTCTGGCTAAAGCACTAATAGCATCCAGAACCAGAAACATATTCACAACTTTGTAACTTCAGCTACAGTATGTGTTTGGGATCTGTTTGTGTTTAGAAATGGATGTGTGCTAGAATGCTAATTCAAAGACTTCATGAGGCATAACTTCAGATGTTCGACAGATTCATGCCATCAAATTAAGGATATCCCGTAGGTTGCTACAGCTCTGTGGGAATGTTAGAATTTACAGTGGTTATGAAACCGTTGACTGTCGTAACACATTTAATGTCTGTTACATTTGCCTGAGGGCTGACTATGCATTCGACAGGGAGGGAAATAAACAGAGCTTTTTGCTACACAACTTCAGTGCCTTTCAGGATCATGTTTAGGGTCTATACATCTTGAATTTGTAAAAAAAAAAATATATATATATATATATATATATATATATATATAATAGTTTAACTTCTGAAATGACTGTTTATATCCTAAGAACCTAACTGTGTCCTTTAAGAGTGATTTGTGACATAAGTATGCACTTGATATCTTGCATATTTTCATGGTTTAAGTGCAAACTAATCTGACTTTTCTTCATCATTTATGCTTTGTACAATATATCAGTCTGACAAATATAATTCTAAACATAAAAGCACATTCAAAAGTTTGGCAACGGTGTGAGATGTTTTTTAAAATTTAAATCAGTTGTTTTCTTTTTATTTTGTTATTAATTTTTTTCGGGGCAATTTTGTGCCTTTAATGGATAGGACAGTAGAGAGATGACAGAAAAGTGCTGGGCAGAGAGAGGGGAACGGGATCGGCAGAGGACCTCGAGACGGGATTCGAACTCGGGTCGCCACGAGCACAGCTGTGCTATATGTCAGTGCACCAACCACAAGGCTGTTAGCACCGACTAAATCAATTGTTTTCTATTTGAATATATTTTAAAATTTAGTTATTCCTGTGATGCAAAGCTGAATTTTCAGCATCATTACTCCAGTCTTTGGTGTCACATGACCCTTCAGAAATCATTCTAATATGCTGATTTGATGCTAAAGAAACATTTCAAATTATCAATGTTAAAAACAGTCATGCTACTTAAAGGAGAAGTCCACTTCCAGAACAAAAATTTACAGAAAATTTACTCACCCCCTTGTCATCCAAGATGTTAATGTCTTACTTTCTTCAGTCATAAAGAAATTATGTTTTTTGAGGAAAACAATTCAACATTTTTCTCCATATAATGGACTGCTATGGTGCCCCGATTTTGAACAGAGGCAGAGCAAGACAAGATGAGCATTTGAGAATAAAAAGGATTTAAATTGTATTATAATTGTATTATTTTTATGAAAATAACGGGTCGATCCCTCTTCCTCAGTTGGGATTGTTTACAACTGCATGTGGGATCGTTTGAAACTGCATTTAAACTGCATTTTAGAAGTTCAAACTCGGGGCACCATAGCAGTCCATTATATGGAGAAAAATCCTGAAAATGTTTCCTCAAAAAAAAATAAAAATAAATCTTTACGAATGAAGAAAGAAAGACATGAACATCTTGAATGTCAAGGGGGTGAGTACGTTATCTGTAAATCTTTGTTCTGGAAGTGGACTTCTCCTTTAATATTTTTCTGGTGAAACCATAAAATCTCTATATGCATTTTTGTTTTTTTTGCACAGTTACCCAATGGTTCTTTCTATTTCCACCTCAAGACAAAGTCTCTGGCAAAATGGCCATCTTGGATGTCAATTTATGATGAGTCATAACTATGATTATGACTAAGAAAAGTAGCTAATAGTCCTGATTTTTTTTAAAGCAGCCTGCTTTCGTGCTCCCTGTGGGTAAATTTGATTGGAAATAACCCCCTCCAAACAACTTCAAAGGCTATGACTAATATATATATATATATATATATATATTTTTCAACCAGACATTTTTTTTTTAAGAAACAATAATGCTGTTTTGAAAAAAGAGGTTTTCCTCTAAAACATTACCGCACATTGCATTTGTTCTGTAGTTCCTGCTGATTTTACATCAGCTTTGGAAACACATTAAAGGATGGGAAAATAATTGTGTTTTTCCACTCATTATTCATTACCAAAACATCAATAACACTGAAAAAAAAAAACATTTATGAATACAAACGAGTAAAAATGAGGATATTTGTACTTACGGAAAGCCATTTTCATGTGCTTCATAAGTGAATTGCAGTTAAAGGACAACATAATTTAGCAGAAAATGGCATTTTTGCAATGGTGTTGACACATGCTCAACAGCACTGCATTGCATACTGTTGCTAAAAGAGGTGCTACAGTGAGCATTATCATGTTATGGTTGTTTATTCATGCTAAAGAAAATGAAACACCACTGACAGATCTTCAGTTAACACTTGTTTTTTCTCTTTTCTGTTCTCAGCTGAACAAGCAGCAGTTGCAGGTGGTGAAGGAGCGTTTCCAGGCCTTTCTGAAAGGAGAGACACAGATCGTCGCAGATGAGGCTTTCTGCAATGCCGTGCGCAGTTACTATGAGGCAAGACTGTGATTTTCATTTCTATATCAACTTTCAGAGGGTTTGGCTGTTCAGCTGAAGTGACCCTATTGGAATTGCTTAGATTCTTCTTCTTCTCCAAGGTGAATCGCTCTTTTGAGGTCCTAAATATGCTTGAAAACTCATGAAACTTTGCACACACAGCCTAAGTGGTGAAAATTTACATCTGATATGGGTTTCAGAAGTGGGTTTGGTAAAATGACTTGATAGCGCCACCTCTAAAATTTCAACAAAGTGCCCCTTGAGCTATGTTTCGTGTACATGTACGAAATTTGGTAGAGACATGTAACACACCAATATCTACAAAAAATTCCTAAAACCCAACAGTCTGTTATTTTGAATTTTCCCAGCAAGTTTTGTGCTGTTTTTTGAACTTTTATTCAGATCAACACCAAATTTGGTCAGTGCAATCTAAAGTCCTTTGTAATGTTAAATTGCAAAGATCTTAAGTTTTCGTAGAAGAGCATGTCTGAAACTAATTTTGATGTTTTGCCTTTAAAAAAGGAGTTGTTATAATTCAGGCATGCACTGTCCGATCTGCCTCAAACTTTGCATGTTTGGTAAGAGTCCTGTCCTGAACACATGCCCATGACCATATTCAGTTATAGCCATAGCGCCACCTGTTGGCAACAGGAAGTGGCATGTTTTAGAGTTTTAGAGATTTAAGGATTGGTTCACAAAAATGTACAGATAATTTACTCACCCCTTTGTCGTCCAAGATGTTCATGTCTTTCTTTCTTCAGTCGTAAAGAAATCATGTTTCTTAAGGAAAACATTTCAGGAATTTTTCTCCATATAGTGGACTTGGTGCCCCCAAGTTTGAACTTCCAAAATGCAGTTTAAATGCAGCTTCAAATGGCTCTAAACGATAGAAAGAAGAACGAGAGAAAGGTTCTTACCTAGTGAAATGATCTGTCATTTTTGAAACAAATTGACAATTTATATTCTTTTTAACCTCAAATGCTTCTCCTGTCTAGCTCTGTGATGCGCATGTGTAGTCTGTGTATTCCGTTTCAGTGCATTTTCTTCTTCAATTTGAAAATCGTCCTACATTGCTGTTTCCCCTTTTTTGTTTTTTTTGTTTTTGGTAAAGGGCGTTTGATCTTCTCTGCATATTCACTTTGTAAACACTGGGTCAGTTCTGCAGCGATTTCGAAGTTGGGGAAGAAAATGAGATAGGAGTTTTTCGACATACCCTAACTGTATTGAACCTGATAAAAAACAGTTCACGCAGACCTAGACAAGATGAGCACTTGAGGTTAAAAAGTATATAAATTGTACATTTTTTTTTTTTTTTTCAAAAATGACCAATCGTTTTGGCCACTCCCACCATAGTTGATTGACATGAGCGTCTTACCTCAGATCAACAGTCCGACCTCCAATGTTTGATTGAGCGATTGAGGTATGTTGTTGGATGTAGTAATGAATATAGTGGTCGTGATTTACTTCCGACGTCTGAGCCGCTGAAGATGCAGTGGATTACGTTTGTTTATGAAGGGAATGCGCCTCCCGATCTACATATATCCGTCTATGTTCGCGCAAATCATTCGTTATCCAGCTTCACCTTCAGCAGAAGTGAGTATAAGGTTTTTTTTATGAATCTCTGCAATCACCTTTCCTAATAACGTGCTTGTTAGCAAGTTTAGCGGCTAAATGTGGCTAAAATAAACAGGCTCGTCACTCCACAGAGAGAAGAGAGGGGCGGGGCGATCAGAGCTCATTAACAATTACAGCAGCCATGACCAGAACAGGATGATTTTTGCAGAGCTGATTTTGACAAGGTAAAAAGGGTGTTGTTTTACACAACCATTGAGATTTTTTAACTAAAGTATATTATAGACTTCATTAAGACTCTAAAGAGTCATATCAACTTGTGGAAAATGGTCATCTGATGACCCCTTTACAGCATATTGGTCACCGTTTGCTGTTTTCCTAAGGTCACCGGGTGGTGGTGAGCCCGGGTGCAAGGGCCCTTTGAATGCTGCTTGTAGCTTTAATTGTTATTTGAAACTTTTAGAGTTTTGATGAATAACAAACTTTATGACCATTAAAAAACAGTAAATAAAAATAATTACTATTTACATCATTTTACTTTACATTTAATTCAGTATGTTGCCATTTCTTTGTCAAATGCTCACTTCAGGAAATTTTTTCGTAAGTAGTTCTTCAGGTACTTTTCACCAACTATTGAATGCCATGATTTCTGACAGACTATTCTTTTCACATACTGTTTGTGCCTGCTATAGAGGAGTAGGTATATAAGTTAGAAAATGTGTGCAAAATGTGTGGGAAATAAACAGCTACCAGATGCATCTGTATTTACCGCATAGCTGCCTGGCTGTCCTCTTGACAGCTTGAATTTTCAACCCAACCCAAAGATATATCTCTGCCAAAACTCTTGGTCAAATCCAGTGAAGGAAATGCACTTTTAAAGTGCCATTTTTGGATATATCTGAAGTTTTCGTCTGAAAGCAAGTGTGACTAAAGGCAAGAATACACAACATAAATTTTGTTTCCAGAACAGATTTTAAACACTAGGCATTAGGGGTGGGTGACATGACGATCTTACATCATGATATGAGCATTTTTTTTTTTAGTTCACGGTAATAATGTATTTCACAATAGTTATTTTTGTGTTAAATATGATATCAGCTCAAAATATCAAACATGATCATATTCAGGCTGAATGGAATCAAAATCTGAAGTGCAAGTCAATGTAAAGTCTGTCAATTTCAGCTGCATTTTAAATGGTGAGATTGTAAATGGTGCCTGAAGAGTAAAACTCTTTAGTGTCTCTTTTCTCTTTACTGTTGAACCGACATACAAAAATCCCAGATCTAAGAAGAGAATTTTTTTTTACCTGCAGGAGAAACCCCTAGAGCTTTGTGCTTTGGTCAGCTGATAAATTATTGAAAATTGATTGGCTGAATTCTTTGTGTGGAGTGGGCTTTTCTATCGATTGCTTTACCCTACCTCCATGCTGTTATTTTCCTTTCACACACTCACTTTTTTGTCTTTATTAATGTCTTTCATGTTCATTTAATGGTATGAAGAGGCATGTAGTGTTTTTAGAGAATAACGAACAGGCACGACAGATGGTCTGCTGAATCAGACCGCATCAATGTACTGTACAGTATAGTCATCAAACAAGCCTTTCGAATCAGTGCTTTTACCTTGTCACATCTTACGTTGTCAGTCACCCCCTTTCTTGCTTTCATCAGTTTCTGGAACAGGACATGCCTATCACGTCCTAATAGGATCATCATATCATATCAGTTGACTCCGCTCCTATTAATTGCACTGGATGGGAAGCAGCTCTTTGAAGTTGGGTCTCATAGTCGCTCATGCACATGTAGAGGACTGTAGGATGGCTGATCAAAGTTCCATATTGTCATTCACTGGCCATCGTGCACATATCAAAGCATCTCTTCTGCTTCTGTGGGTTTTTTTTTGTGGCATACGCCAAAGTGTGCCACCAGGGAATTGCGGACACTGTAGGAGTTTTGATTGTGGGTCTACAGTGTTGTCTTTCAATGTTTAGAAGATGAAGAGCAGCAAGAAATGACTGATAGGGGTTGCACTAGTAGTCAACTGCTTGGTTAGTTTATCATTAGTTTCATTGCATTCTAGTTTTGTCACATTGCGTCATTTTCAGTGCAGAGAGTAAAAATGGGTACTCATGCAACCTGTATTGAGTGCATAAGTGTCCGACCACATTTTCAGCAGTCTTGATTCCAGGAAATTTTTTTCCATAGGAGTTAAAAAAAAAAAAAAAGTCATTATTAACGAGTTACAAGCTATGAACCAAACCAACCAGCTACGACAACATTGCAAACTTTGATATGAAGCAAAAAAATATTTAAAAATTAGAGTCAAAAGTAGAGACTTTGGACTATTGTCTATCGCGGTTACATGCTCACTTGATGTTGCTGTGCTTTGTGGTCATGAAAACAAAAGAATTGATACAAACTAGCAATTCTGACTTTTTTCGCATTTGCGAGTTTGTATCTTGCATTTCTGACTTTTTTCTCACAATTGTTTACATCTCGCAATTCTGTCTTTTTTCCTCAGAATTAATTGCGAGAAATAATGAGTTTATATCTCACAATTCTTATTTTTTTCTCGCAACTCTGACTTTCTCACTATTGTGAGTTTACATCTCATAAATTCTGACTTTTTTTTCTTGCAGTTGCGAGTGTATATTTCAGAGTTCTTACTTTTTTCTTGCATTTCTTAGTTTGATAATCTTTGAGAGTTTGTATCTCGTAATTCTTTTTTCTCGCAATTCAGAGTTTGTCTCACAATTCTTACTTTTTTCTCGCAATTCTTACTTTTGATAATTTTTTTTATCAAAAGTAAGATAGTTTATATCTCGTAATTATTTTTTTCTCGCAATTGCGAGTTTATATCTCGCAATTCATACTTTTTCTTACAATTGAAAGTCTATATCTCCCAATTCTTACTTTTGTCTTAATTCTGACTTTCTCGCAATTGCGAGTTTATATCTCAGAATTCTTACTTTTTTCTCGCAATTATTACTTTTGATAATTTTTGGAGAGTATATCTCATAATTCTTTTTTCTCGCAATTCACAGTTTGTATCTCACTATTTTTACTTTTTTTCTTGCAATTCTGACTTTCTCGGAAGTGCTAGTTTCGGAATTCGTACTTTTCTCGCAATTCTTACTTTTGATAATTTTTTGGAGAGTTTATATCTCGTAATTCTTTTTTCTTGCAATTCAGAGTTTGTATCTCACAATTCGTACTTTTGTCTTGCAGTTCTGAGTTTCTCACAATTGCGAGTTTATATCTCAAAATTTTTAACTTTTTTTCGCAATTCTTACTTTTGATAATTTTTTGAGTTTATATCTCATAATTCTTTTATTCTCACATTTCACAGTTTGTATCTTACAATTCGTACTTTTTTCTTGCAATTGCGAGTTTATATCTTGCATTTCATACTTTTTTCTCAGAATTTTGACTTTTCTTACAATTGCGAGTTTAAATTTTGCATTTCTTATATTTTTTTTGTGTGAGATATAAACTCACAATTCTAAAAAAAAAAAAAAAGTCAGAATTGTGAATAAAAACTTGCAATTCTGAGAAAAAAGTCAGAATTGTAAGATTAAAAAGTCATTTTTTATTCAGTGGCGGAAACGGGCATCCATAAGTTTGTGATATTGACACTGGTGACAAGAATTATGAAATTGAATGTATATATGAAAATAACTATATCATGATATACATCATTAGCATAAAATCACATTACTGATAAAATCATGATATAAAAGAATCATGGGTAATATAGTTTGTCACCAGGAATTCTGCTGTTAAACATGAATTTAAAAAAAAATAAGATGAAATAAATCAGGCTGATTGCTTCAGCAAATGTATATACCATCGATTAACAACCTCGTAACTCACAGTAGGTTTTTTGTTTAAGGTTAATAAGTTATTGTTAAAAATCAATTGCCTATTGAGAATTTCCTCCCATAGAACCTGACTTTTAAAGTCTATTGTATGAGGAACTCATTACATCTAACTTCCTGAAAACGGTTTTATACTTTCAAGCAGTACACTTGTAGATACAGAAACTTTAGAAAAAAGTATTGAATCTAAATTATTTGTGCTTCTTATGATGCAGAAACCCAAAGCCATTTATTACTCCATGTGTGTCATTTGATTCATATTCTCGTTCCTTATTTACAATTGTGACATCCAGGATGTAGGCGGCTACATAAATTAAAGATTAATCTTGAATTAATTAACATTTTACCAATGCTTGTCACATACATTTCACACCTAGAGAGAAATGGTTTTTATGGTTCTGAAACACAGTCATGCAGAATAACTTGTAAGAGTGCTTTATCATCTGCAGTATGAAGCCAAACCATTAAATATAGACCATCTAAACACCTTTTTCCACTTCTCGCCTTTTAGGTCAAACAGTGTTTTGCTTTTTCCATCTTTCACTTGAACTTTTGGAAACGTTCGCCCATTCTGTTCAATCTCTGAGGTTCAGCTCAGCTTCATTAGGCTCCAGAGATCTTCATTATTAGTCTGTCAGAGTCGAACATTTCAGATCGCTTAAGTGCTGTTCTCACTGATTGGGTATAAATGTATTTCTCCTGTAGTGTGAGAAATGGGAACGAGGCATGTTTTAAAGCTGTCTGGGAGGGAAAGGGTTCAATTTACCTGTCTAATTTTTTCATTGTGTATCCATCATCTTGGCAGTTATTTTTCTCTGCTCTATCTGCTTTCATAATATTTAATAACAGGCCATGTAAATAATAGGGTTAAGGAGACCAAGCTATACCATGACTCTGTGAAAAAGAGATATTAAGTATTAACACATTAGATGCACTTTATTGGACTTTAAAATCTCAACAGCTGCCATTATAAACGAGCCAGGACATTTTTTTTTTTTTTAATAACTCGAATGTGTTAATCTGAAATAAGAAAGTCAAATACACCTAGGGTGGCTTTATTTACATTTTCATTCTCGGTATTAGCTATTTTGGTTCAGGTGTAAACAATAGCAAATTAACATTTTCAGTTTAGCAGATTGTCAATATTTAATTAGCATGTAATAACCGTATAAGCAAATGCATAACGTTATCATGTGTTTAGCTACTATAAGATTATGTCTTCCTGCTTTCTTCACATTTTGTTCTGTGTTTAATATTTTAATAGTCAATATTTCACTATGAGTGGACCGGGCTCAAATTAAAGCATTTAGTTATTCTTTAACTCTGAAACGCTTTTGTGAACTTCTGTGAAGCAGCAGAATACAGCACTCATTCACAGTCAATTAGCGTAACCCCTAACTATTGCCAAGCAGGACTGAGGTCAACTCTGAAGATCTCATACATCACACACACATTACAGCGTTTTATGAGGACAGGCCAGGTTACCAAGCAACCTGTTCTATTTTAGAACTCTCACATGTGTTTAAATATGAGAGTGATTCCCTTTAATAATCGTTATGTGTGTGAATGGAAAACTGGAGTCACTTTGGTTTTATTGGTGCGAAGTGAGATTTTCGTCGATCGTGAAGGGTCACGTGCTTTGTGAGGTGACCAGTAATATAACATGCTCAAAAGAGGATGTGCGCTCTTTCTTAAGAGCGATAATAACGCTGCTTCTGACAAAAAATAGCTCTTATCTTCACGGTGTAGTCATAACTCTCATTAGCGCGTCAGTCAAGCAGGAGCCTCCTGCCACCGCTTTCATTGATTATGACAGAATGTGCTGTGAATTAAAGATGTAGGATTAGTCCCTGCAGATCCCCTCCCCTCCTCTTCGCTGAGATATTTTTAGTGGGTTTGCAGGACGTGGAAGCATTCCACCGATGCTGAAAGTGCCAAAACCAAAAGCAACAGCAAATGTTGAAACAAATAAATTTGGCAATATTTATATACGGATATACAATGTGGAAATAAATAAATGTAAAAATAAATGAAAACACACAAATTAAGTATTTTTTTTTTTAAAGAAAAGAGACAAAAAATAAAGGTAAAATGAATAAAAATAATGAATAAAAAATTATTTAATTTAAAATTAATTGTTGTTTTCCTAATAATTTATTCTTTTATTTTTTTTTCCTATTATTACATAATATAATAATAAATACAGTATATTAATAATTAAATTATAAATCAATTATATTAATTAATTAATTAATTAATTAATTTATTTAAAACCGATGAAGCAATTGTAAGCGAGACCAGTGTACCTAATTATCATATAAGAGACATAAATGTAAAAAAAATAAATACAAAAATGAATAAAAAACAAATGAAAAAAATAAATGGGGCAGCATTTACATACGGATATGCAATGTGGGAATTGATAAATATATATAATATACATAAATTAATTATTAAAAATGAAATGATACAAAAATAAAGGTAAGATATATAAAAATAATGTGAAAAAACAAATAAAAGAAATAAATTATTACAAAAATAAATTTAGCACAAAATTTAATTCAAAATTCATTGTTTTTGTTTTATTTTGTTTAGTTTTACCCAATCATTTATTTCTGTATTAATTTCCTGTTATTACATGAAATTATGTATTTATTTACCTGTATACTAAGATCAAAAATTGGAATGATAACTAAAATGTTTTGCACACATGTATTTATTTATTTAAAACTGATAAACCAATGGTGAGCAAGAACAGTTTACCAAATTATCATACAAAAGATGATAATGTAAGAATGAATGCATAAATTAAAAAATAAATTACTTAATTTTAAAAAAACACATTAAAATAAGTGTGGCAATATTTACATAGCAATATACAATGTGGGAATAAATAAATAAATATAAAAGTAAATGAATGCACAAATGATTAAAAAATGAGAGGATACAAAAATAAAGGTAAGATAAATAAATGAAAATGTTAAAAAAAAGTAAAAGAAAAAGAAAAAAGTAATATAAATTTAGGACTTAATTTAAAATTCATTGTTTTTGTTTAGATTTTTCCAATCATTTATTTCTTTATTTTTGTTCTTTATTAAATTAATTTATGTATTTATTCACTTACATAATATGATCGAAAATTAGACTGATAACTAAAATGTTTTGCACACATTTGTTTTTTCTGTTTGTTTATTTATTTATTATTTATTTATTTTAAACCAATAAACCAATGGTAAGCAAGATCAGTCTACCCAATTATCATATGAGAAACAGAAATATAATTAATTAATTAATTTTTGCATAAGGATATACAATGTGAGAATAAATAAATATAAAAATAAATTAACACACATTATAAAAACAAATGAAAGAATAAAAATAAACGTAAACTCAAAATTAATGTTAAATAATAAAGCAAAAAAGTACCACAAAACTGAATTTGGGGCTAAGTTTGTTGTTGTTTTACATATTATTAAACAAATGTATGTATTTATTTACTTAAATACTACTTAAAAAAAAATTGGACTGATATCTAAAATGCTTTGTACATGTTTCTTTTTCTTGTTTCTTTTGTATATTTATTAATTAATTTTTCAGTGTTGTCTTGGAATTCAAGTCTGAAAATACATGGAATATTATGCTGTTTCATATTTATTTAGTTTATTTTTTATTTATACATTCTTTTTTATTTTCCAGCTGTCCAACATATTTCCTCCAGCCTGTTTATTATTTCCCCCAAATCTTCCATCTCCCTTAACAACCTGCATTTGCAGATGCTGCCTGTTGTTTGTGTTTGATAAGAAACTGATAAGAAGCTGTTTAGTGCTTGCTTTTTCCAAGTTAAGCTGCTCTGTACAGGCACTAAGCTCAGAAACGCAGTGGTTCAGAACGCACTTCCTTTTATTACACTCTGAGGACCTGTCAAATCATCTTCAATTATAATAATAGAGCTATTGTGTGTGAACAGAAGAGCTGCCATTTTCCTCCTCTGTCCTCAGCCTTTGCCATTTATTGACTGTGGCAGCTTTTCATTGTGCACGACATCAATATGTCACCATAGACTTATTTTGATCAATAATGACATCAACCTTCCCATTACTGCCTAATACAATTTTAAAATCATGATTCGGGTGGTAGGAAGCCAGGTTGTTAAAGTTCAGGGCCGGTCATATAGTAAGGTATTACTATTACTATTAATTAAATTTGTTTTGAAGATTCAAACAAACAAATAAACCTAATCTAAGCTTGTATTTTAGTCTGACGTATATGATGCATCAAATCATACGGCTTGTTGAAGAAATGTGTGCTATTACTTTCCACCTTTGAGGAAAGGTGTCCTATTACTTTTCTTTTGATTAACATACAACTCTATTTTTACTGTCTGACTGATGAATAACAAGTAGCCAAGTTTTATTGACTTGGATGCTTGTTGGAAATAACATTCGCTGGGGGAAATCTGTCAAAAGAGAGTTTTTGTGTCATTCGTGTCAGTGATTTCGATAACGTGCTCTTCTCAAAAATTATTTGGGCGATAAGAGCCCTTGTGACTTGATGGAATCAGTTTCAAATAACGAAAAATAATGTTGAAGTAATCCTTAATTCGCAAACACAGTTCAGACCAAATGGATTTAGAGATTCAAACAGCTCTCTCGGCTCTATGAAGAGCCTCTAAACCATGATTAATCTGGATATATCTAGTCTGAACCGCTCGCACCAGCTGACTAACAGGCTAATATTCAGACCTTTGACTAAACTAGATTTTATTCTGGCACACTTAGACAGGAAGAGCCATCTGACTGATGTGGTCAGTCGTGGCTTGTTTTGATTTGACTTATTTAATAGGATAGTTCATCCAAAAATAAAAATTCTGTAATTAATTACTCACACTTGTGTTGTTTCAAACCCGTAAGACCGTCGTTCATCTTTAGAACACAAATTAAGATATTTTTGATGAAATCTGAGAGGTGTCTTGACCCTGCATAGACGGCAATGCAACTAGGCCCAGAAAGGTAGTAAGGATATTGTTAAAATAATGACTTTATTCAACCATGTCTTTGTCGTGGTACTCTCATGAATGCATGTTGAAGATTGACATGGAAAAGAAGAAATTGTTGAATAAAATTGTTTTTTTTTTTCATAGAAAGTATCCTCATAACATTAGAGTTGAACCACTGATGTCACATGGACTTTTTTAATAATGTGTTTACTACCTTTCTGGGCCTTGAACGTGTCAGTTGCATTGCTGTCTATGCAGGGTCAAAAAGCTATCGGATTTCATAAAAAATATCTTAATTTGTGTTCTTAAGATGAACTAAGGTCTTACGTGTTTGCATGCAGGTGCATAATTAATGACTTTCATTCAGAATTTTCAACTAAACCTTTAAAGGTAGTTTACTATTGAAACCTTGCCGCTATGAAATTTAAAAAAAAAAAAACTGTATTTCACAATTCACAGTTTTCCTCACAATTCTAAACTCAAAATTGCAAAATGCTGTTTGAACTTGCAGTTCTGAGGAAATATGTCAGAACTGTGAGAATTGTGAAAAAGTTTTTGTTATTGTTACTTTATATCTGACTTTTCTTCTCAGAATTGAGGTTTTATGCAAGTTAATGACCAATTCTAACTTTTTTCAAGAAGTAAACCCAGAATTCTGACTGACTTTCTGGCAATTTAGAATTGCTAGAAAAAAAAAACATAATTGTGGAAAAAAATTGTCTTAGTTAAGAGGTTGGAATTGCAGGAGAAAAATAGAATTGTTGGGGGACTTGCAAGTTTATATCTTGCAATTTGTTTTATATTTTGAGGGAGTAAAATATATATATATATATATATATATATTATTTTTGTTAAATATAGTAATTGTTGCATTAAGTAAGTTCTTTGGGATATAAAAATGTTAATTCCTAATTCTTGTCACAAGTTTAAATATCACAAAAATACTAGCCTAAGTAAAGAACAAGCTCACTGAAAACAAGTAGGCAGTCAGCAGTTAAATAAGAATAAGAAACTAATTACAAGCAATAGGACAAAAAAAATACAGTTGAAAAATAAATAATTATAAGGATTCTAGCAAAAACAGGCATTTTGATGCATACAAGTATTTTAGTGTTTAATAGGGTTGCCAGGTTTTCACAATAAAACCTGCCCATAATTCACTTTGCAGGGGCTAAATATCATGTTATTCTGGTCGCTTCAACCCGTGGATATTAAAAACAACCTGCGGCAACAGTTAGGGTTGCCAGGTTTTCACAACAAAACCCACCCAATTACTACTTAAAACTAGCCCAAAACTAGCCCAATGACATTTCAAGGGGTCCCCCAGCAAAAAAATCTGCATTCCGGGGGGTAAAATACACATTTTTTGGCGGGATTTCTCTGGTGCAGTTTGCATTCTGAGGGCTAAATTTAACGTTATTGGGGTCGCTTCAACCCGTGGACATGAAAAACAACCTGCGGCAACAGTCAGGGTTGCCAGATTTTCACAACAAAACCTGCCCAATTGCTAATGGCGTTTTGAGAGGGTCCTCCAGTAAAAATCACATTCCGATGTGTAAAATACACGTTTTTTTGCTTGGATTTCTCTGTTCCAGTTCGTATTCCGGGGGCTAAATATAACGTTATTGGGGTCGCTTCGACCCATGGACATGAAAACAACCTGCAGAAACAGTCAGGGTTGCCAGGTTTTCACAATAGAAGCCACCAAATGCTACTTAAAACTAACCCAGTTGCATTTCGAGGGGGTCCCCCAGTAAGAATCACATTCCGGGGGTAAAATACACTATTTTTGCCTGGATTTCTCTGTTCCAATTCGCATTCCGGGGGCTAAATATAACGTTATTGGGGTCGCTTCAACCCCTTGACATGAAAACCAACCTGCGGCAACAGTTAGGCTTGCCAGGTTTTCACAACAAAACCCACCCAAATGCTACTCAAAACTAAACCAGTGGCGTTTCGAGGGCGTCCCCCAGTAAAAAGTGCATTCCGGGGGGAATAAATTCTTTTTCGCTGCTGATTGCATTTCAACAGCTTAAAATCACTTGTTTCTAATCCAAAATGTTTAAAAATGAATGCAAACTATACGTTTTCATGACCATTTAACACAGCAACATTACATGACCGTGATAGAGACGATAGTCCAAAATCTCTACCTTGTGAGCAACCAATCAGATTTTAACTTCCCAGGTCGTAAAAGTACTTTCCAGTTCAGTTTTGTATATAGCAGGTCAGCAGACAGACTGTGAGACTGTGAGACAGGTGGAGGTAAAGAAGGCACACACACCTAACGCATTTCACCGCATCCTCTGCATGATTGCGCGTTGAGAAAGCCTTTGTGGAATTAGAAGGATATTCGAAAGGTCAGAAGAAACTGGGGGCTAGATATGGATAAAGGGGTGAGAATCAAATCGATTCTGGGGTGCATTACTCACCATATGACCTTTCACTTTAATTTTACCAAGAGTTGTGCAGTTTTGCATAAGTTAAGATGCATGTATTCTTCAGGCGCCACAGCGGTGTTTAATTGGCATTCCTAAATAGTTTGCTTAATTGCGTTTTCTCTAATTTCACTCCTAAAGCAGTGATTTAAATTTAAATTGGACATGGTAATCACGTCAATTAAAAAACAAACCTAAAATCACCATGGCCTTGAAAAATAAATTGTATCAAATAAATTTAAACTTCTTTAAAGAACAAAGGTTCCTTCATTTCACTGTGCACTTAATTTTTAATGCTTTTGGGTCCATTCAGGCTAACACGTCTACTTCAGAGCCCACCACCAACAGTAATAAAAGGCCTCCACAAGTTCAACCTTCAGCCTCCCTCTATTGTTATGGAAAAAACAGCCAATCATGCCGAGCAAAAGCTGTATTCGGGTCCCTGCAGGTTAGATCACTTATTTTCTCAGTGCTGTTTATGAAAATGATTTCAGCTGTGCTCGACGAGGGCAGACGGGGCAGGAAATTAGTGTTGAGAGGCTGTAGGATTTGCTGTATTGTCGTGATTAGGTAATGAAGTCAGCCCTCTTGCCGTATAGACGGGCTGTCTGAGTCGCCTAAAGGCCATAACCGGTAGTTATGAGTTGTTATGATAAAATAAGACCCATTATATGGATGGCTGATTGCGTAATGCGGCACAGTGGTCTGTAATTTTGGTGCTTGTGTTGTGCAGAAATCCTGCGCCCCTTGGCCTGAATGTATAATCCACCTCATAAATGCAATCATAATTTAACAGCACTTTAATAAGGATAATGTTGTATAATATTAGTCTGGTTTTAAATTGAATTATGGGTTACACTTTACACTAAGGTTCAATTTGTTAACATTAGATTTAGAACGAAAACTACTTATGAACATTTTGTACTTTATTTTTTTAATTCATCTAGATTAATTTAAAAATGATTACTTAAGGATTAGTGATTGTTAGTTTATGTTAACTACTACGTTAAAGAGATAGTTCACCCAAAAATGAAAATTACCGCATGATTTACTCACCCTCAAGCCATCCTAGGTGTATATGGCTTTCTTTTTTCAGACGAATACAATCGGAGTTATATATAAAAATGTCCTGGCTCACACACAGAATTATAGAGGCAACAATAATACTCAAAAGATGAACATTTATTTTTAAGCAAGAACACCCATGGACAAAAATATACAACAAATTGATAATATTTGGTGAATATACAGCATAGTTTACAAAATTGCATACCATTAAACTTGTTTAAAAATAAAAAATGTAACATTTAAAAGTAGCATTGTAATTTAAGTGTATTCAACCGTTCTCTGTAATCACTTTTCTCCGGAACAGGGCTAATTCTTGTGCTGGTGATCTAAGAGATCGAAATCTAAGAAAACATATTCTAACATCAACTTAAATTAAATTCAGTAATATAACGAATAAAATCAGTTTATGTTTTGCAAGGCAAAAGGCGTTTCCATCATTTGAAACTAATGACCGCTGCTGACACATTTAGCTGACTGACATCTCCACCTTGTGTGTTGTGTAATATAATTTACAGCACAGTAAACTCTTTATAAATTAAATAAACTGTATAAAAATGATTTCACTGAAGAAGTGCATGGCAGCGATGAGAACTGCTCTGTAGAGGATTAAAAAAGCTTGCACTCTGACTGTAACTCAGCAGCTGGGTTGTTTTATCGGAGACAGGCTCAACCCAGTGGTTGGGTAGAAAAAAATGACCCAGCATCTTAGTTACAGAAAAACTACCCAGCACCTGTGTAAAAAATATTCAAAATAACCCAATACAGTGACCCAACAAGTTGAACCCAGCGTTTGGGTAAAAAAAAAACATTAAAAAAGACCCAGCATCTTAGTTACAGAAAACCTACCCAGCAAATGGGTAAAAATTATTACAAACAACCCAATAAAATGACCCAACAAGCTGAACCCAGAATTTGGGTTAAAAAATAACCCAGCAACTTAGTTACAGAAAAACTACCCAGCACCTGGGTAAAATTCAAAATAACCCAATACAGTGACCCAACAAGTTGAACCCAGCATTTATGTAAAAAGACATTAAAAATGACCCAGCATCTTAGTTACAGAAAACTACCCAGCAAATGGGTAAAAAAACTATTCAAAATAACCCAATACATTGACCCAACAAGTTAAACCCAGCATTTGGGTAAAAATAACCCAGCATCTTAGTTACAGAAAACTACCCAGGACCTGGGTAAAATATTAAAATAACCCAATACAATGATCCAACAGGCTGAACCCAGCATTTGGGTAAAAGCACATTAAAATGACCCAGCATCTTAGTTACAGAAAACCTACCCAGCAAATGGGTAAAACAAATATTACAAACAACCCAATAAAATGACTCCAACAAGTTGAACCCAGAATTTATTAAAAATAACCCAGCAACTTAGTTACAGAAAACTACCTAGCACCTGGGTAAAAACAATATTAAAAATAACCCAATACAATGATCCAACAGGCTGAACCCAGCATTTGGGTTAAAACAACAACATTAAAATGACCCAACAAGCTGAATGAAAAAATTGTTAAAAATTACCTAGCATCTTAGTTACAGAAAAACTACCCAGCACCTGGGTAAAAAAAAAAAACATTCAAAATAACCCAATAAAATGGCCCAACAAGCTGAACCCTAAATTTGGGTTAAAAAATAACCCAGCATTAAAAATGACCCAGCATTATTTAGAGTGCAGGAAAAACTACTCAGCACCTGGGTAAAAAATATTACAAATAACCTAATAAAATGATCCAACAGGCTGAACACAGCATTTGGGTTAAAAAAAAAATAACCCAGCATTTTTAGAGTGTACAATACCCCCAAAAAGTTCCATAGGCCAATAAAATCATTATGAATGCAGGAAAGAAAAGTGCACAACCGCACCAAAATAAAGCACATCTGTGGATAATTTATCATTGTGTTCAAGTCTTACACCTCACATTTTGACCAGTCCCTCTGCTTCTGACTTTTTCATAGTTGTCTCACAGGGTGTCATGAGGAATCTTTGCTTTTAAACACATTCCTAACACAAACACACAAGACAATAGACAAGAGTCCCAATATGTTTGTTTTGCTGCAAGTCGTTTGCCCTTTAGCCAGGACAGAATCATTTCTCCACACATTCAGCCTGAGGTTGTCGTGATCCGCTATTTTTTTTTTTGTTCTTTCCCCACCCCTTCCACATTCTCTCTCTCTCCCTCTCTCAGTCTCACGTTTGTTTCTTACTCTTTTCCCATGTGTTTACCACCCTGTGGTTCTCAATTGGATTACTGTTTGACAGCATTGCAAACAGAATAGCTGCAGGCGCCGACTTTGAAGGCTGTCAGAGCCATAAGCATAGGTTCTTGGCCCTCTTTCTTTTTCTCAATCCCATTCCACATTTTCTTCTGACGCTCATTTGCACCAGGGCTATGCTTTTTCCTTTTAAAACTAATGAACAGCTCCCTAGTTTTTCTGTCTTTCTCTTTTTGGCTCTAGTTTCATACATTACCTCATCAGTTTCTTTGCATTAAGTGTCACAGAAAAGATGCACCAAACAAACTCAATATACTGTAGGTCTGATTAGTTTTATGGGGTTTGACTAGAGAATATCCAATTATAGTTGGTTGTATGGCTAGACATGATCCTGTACTGCTCATTACCTCAGTCCCTCATATTTGGTCTCTGCTTTCTCTCCTTGAAACTTTCCAGAGAGGTTTTGTCTGGCCAAACTGACTGTCATTAGTTCCTTTCCACTGCCAGTGTAAACTTGCACCATACGTCTTCGAAAACGGCGTCAACGGTACACAAAATATGTCTTCCTCAGGTTTGAGGTGATTCCCCATCAGATATTTTTTTTCTCAGAGGCTGGAAAAGAAACACAGATTCTATTCAGATGCGAGTAATCGTGCTGCCAGGAGCAAGTCCGAGGGCAGAGCTCGAGTTCACGGGAAACCCGATAAGAGGAAACGCTTAAGCGAATTTGAACACAATAGAGATATAAATGGAACAGGTTTTTCGCCAGTTGGAGATGTGATTCAACATTCATATTCATATAAATACAGATTTTGCTTGTTGTTCAAGAGATCAAACAAAAGAGCTCGAATGACCGGCTCGTGATAAGCAGTTTCCCAGTCATTTTCTCAGGCTCTTGAGCAATGAGCCGTCCTATAGTTGTTGATTGAGTCACTCCATCTAGATTTCGACAAAGAGAGTGAGAAAGCAGGGAAGAAAGAAGATTTAACTGTTTTTAATGTTTCACGCCGCCCAGTGCAAATAACAGCTATATTTTATTCATGAGGAAGCGTATAATATGGTCTGCCGCACTGTGTCTTTCCCAGACCTTGTGAGACAGCTTTATAAGCAATCTTTAACTTTTGACCATTAGAGGCTCTGGTATATGAGTAGTGAATCGCAGCCCCCGGGCTTAGTTTGGATTTAAAGGGTATTTGTTTAAATTCGATACCAAACAAACAGTTTCACCTTGCCGTGCACTTTATACATTTGTATTTTGGGATGGGAGAGTGTTGCATTAGTCATCCATATGCTGTGGTAAAAATCAAGATGGTTTCATAAGCTCATTTTTAAAGTCTAGTGGGCTGCCTTGCTGTCTACTGCATCCATAGATGAAGGAACTCATAAATGGTTGATTTGGAGCATTCTATGTAAGCAGCAAATATTGTGATAAACACAAATAGCACATAATAGTTTGATTGTTGATCATTTTTATCCAGCAAGGGTCCATCTTTTCACACTGAGGACAACTGAGGGACTCATATGCAACTATTACAGAAGGTTCAATGTATTTAAGAGCCAGATGCATTAAGAGCCAGAGGGTGAAAACTTTTGAACATAATGAAGATGTGTACATTTTTCTTATTTTGCCTAAATATCTTTTTTTTATTTATTTATTTTTTTTTATTTAGTACTGCCCTTCAGAAGCTACAGAAGATACTTACATGTTTCCCAGAAGACTAAATAAGTTACATTTACCCTGATCTTCAAATTCTAAAAGTTTTCACCCCCAGCTCTTAATGCCTTCTGGAGCATGAGTGAGTGTTTGAACCTTCTGTAATAGTTGCATATGAGTCCCTCAGTTGTCCTCAGTGTGAAAAGATGGATCTAAGAATCATACAGTCATTGTTGGAAAGGGTTCAAATACACAAACATGCTGAAAAACCAAAGAATTTGTGGGACCTGAAGGATTTTTCAGAAATATAGCAGGCAGTTTAACGAGTTAGGACAAACAGGGGACTCATGAACAACTTTGACTAAACAAAAAAACATGTAAAATTTAGACCTCAACTGTAAATAAATAAATGCAAAAATTATTATAAAAGTGATTATAAAAATCTGTTTTTAAAAATGTATTTTCTATTCCTAGTCAAATATTGTTTGTTACTTAATATACTATTGTTAAAAATGTTTAAAAGATGGATTAAATGATTAAACAATTTTAAATTTGGTTATGTATTCGAAAAGCGATTATCTTTTATTTTCATTCCTTCATAGACATGCTGTTTTGCTTAAGACAATGTTTTAATCACTTTTTAAATTGTAATTTTAATATATTAATATTTTAATATAATTTTATATATATATATATATATATATATATATAATTTTGAAAATTTAGTATCTTTATATTACATATATGTACCTGTACTATAGAGGACCAAACCTGCAGAAATTAAAAATAAATAAATATATAGATAAATAAATAAATGTAATAACAGAAAAATAACGAAATAAATAAATGGCCTTATTTGTAATGAAATTTACGATATTCAATGTTGCACACGAAAAAAAACTAAACAAATCTAGAAAGAAATACATGTGAGAATAAATAAATACTAAAAAATATAAATAAGTGCATGAATAAATACACTTAAAAATATATGAATAATTAAATTATTATAAAAAAAATGAAAGAATAATTTTTTTTTTTAAATCTTACTCATTTAATTTATTTATTTTTTATTTCTGCAGGTTTAGTCCTCCATACTAAATGACTTTCAAATCCCCTTGCTTCGTTATAACAGTGAGAATGAAATCCATTAAATTCAGTCATTTAAAAAATCAGCCCTAGGAATGCCCACGATTCTTTCTAGGTAGACAACACACTAGTTTTTGAAACAGAGCAATAATGTAAAAATAAACATGGTATTCGAAACAGCTTAAAATAAATGTTAATGCAACGCCTGTGAAATCACCACTCAAAACTGAAAATGTTTGTCATGGCTAAACCTTTCCTGTTAATTAATCATCACCCTCCAGACTTGCGTCTCTCACACGCTCATAATCTCTCGTGGCCCCCTACGGAGTCAGATACACCAATATAATCTCCCAGTCTTCCTTCATAACCTGCTCCTACTGCTAGCATGGCAGCTCGGCCATTATTCCTGAGCTAATCTACGATCTTTCTCAGGACGTTCTCCCTCATTCTTCTGCCAGGATTAATTCCTCATATTAGCTTTAATTACACAAATGGCTCTGTATCTTATTAATCTTCTCACTGCAGACGGAGCACAGCTCTGCACACTGTTGGTTATAAATAATTGAATGAGATTTTAAACCGCCAATTAAGTCAAGCAGCAGGGAGAGAGGAAATCCCTTGGTGGCCGATTCATTAGTAATAATGTTTGACATTTTCACCATCTCAAAATGGAGGCATTGGACACCATTGTGTAGTTGCAACAGTCTGTAAAGGCGTATATTATATAAGCGCTCACAATCTACTGTACACAACATACAGGTGGTACAGGTTGGACAGCTGCGTATGAGGGAAATAAAACTGTCCGAAACGCTGTGTATGCCGTCTGGATTTCCTGCATTTAAAGTGCTCAAGGTCCTTTTTGGGTTTCGCCTGTCAGACTACGTCTACATTAATCCAGATACATTTGAAAATAGCATTTTTGTTTCAAAACACTCTCCATCCACGTTAGCTTTTTCCAAAAGTTTCTCATCCACACTAAAACGTCGGAAAGCGTTATTTCGCCTTATACTGGACGCATCTAGGTCGCACTCACTCACCATTATATGTTTGATCTAAAATGCATCTGCCACAAAACAGCAATAGTGAGTAAATTCTCTGTCCATTTGCAGGACTGTAATATGAAAAGTGTATAAAGTAAGATATATATTTAGCAACTGTGTGAAAGTGAAGAGCACATAACAGACACAATACTGGTATAAACATTGATATCTATTGGTACAATATGTGTCACATGACTAAACATGCGTTATTGTTTTCAAAAGCCTCCGTTTTCAATTTCACGGCATTATCAAATTTATCCACTTTGGAAAGTGTTTTCACAAAGCTCTGTGTTCCTTGACAAAAACGGCATCTCATTGTTGACGGAAGGCCAAAATGGAAAAAAAAAAATCTGTTTTTAAACAAAAAACGTATTAGTGTGGACAAGGCCTCAGTCAACATGAATTAAGCATTTATTTTCCCTGCAAAACAGTGAATAGGGAGTTTATTGGGTGTCACTGCAATTTATACTGAATCTGGGGGACTCGAACGGCCTTGAGTTCCTTATTGCTTTAATAAAATAGTTACGTTTTAATATTATTAACATGTATTTATTATAAAATTATTATTCAAGTAAAATATCCAAAAATAATAACAGCTTTTTACACTAAGTGAAAATGGCCTGCTTTGTTGGCAGAGGCTATTTATTCTATTTATACTAACTAGTCAACATTACAAAAGATGCCTGCTAAACAACAGGTGTTAAATCTGCCATGCAAAGTCAAAGGACCGTATCTTCGATTTTGGTCAAAAATTTGTTGTTGATATTTTTGGGACATTCAAGACATCCTTTATCATGTGCAAAAGTATCTTGAAGGAGAAGTCCACTTCCAGAACAACAATTTACAGATAATGTACTCGCTCCCTTGTCATCCAAGATGTTCATGTCTTTCTTTCTTCAGTCATAAAGAAATTGTGTTTTTTGAGGAAAACATTTCAGGATTTTTCTCCATATAATGGACTGCTATAGTGCCCCGAACTTCCAAAATGCAGTTTAAATGCAGCTTCAAACAATCCCAGATGTGGTTGTAAACAATCCCAGCTGAGGAAGAAGGGTTTTATCTAGCGAAACGATATGTTATTTTCATTTTAAAAAAATCAAATTTAAATACTTTTTAATGTCAAACGCTCGTCTCTCCCTGAACTCTGTGTATTCTAGTTTAAGACGGTTAGGGTATGTCAAAAAACTCTGATCGTATTTTCTCCCTCAACTTCAAAAATCATTTCAAAATCATCCTACATTGCTGCAGAAGTACCGACCCAGCCTTTGCAAAATAAAGATGCAAAGAAGATCAAACACCCTTAATAAAAAAGGTAAAACAGCAATATAGGACAATTTTGAAACTGAGGGAGAACATGAGATGGGAGTTTTTCAACATACCCTAACTGTCATGAACCAGAAAAAAATGGAGGTCGGGAACAGCAAGACAAGACAAGCGTTTGACATTAAAAAGTATAAAAAATTGTATTATTTTTAAGAAAATAACCGATCGTTTCGCTAGATAAGACCCTTCTTCCTCAGCTGGCATCATTTACAACCGCATTTGGGATCATTTGAAGCTGCATTTAAACTGCATTTTGGAAGTTCAAACTCAGGGCACCATAGAAGTCTACTATATGGAGAAAAATCCTGAAATGTTTTCCTCATAAAATGTAATTTCTTTACGACTGAAGAAAGAAAGACATGAACATCTTGGATGACAAGGGGGTGAGTACATTATCTGTAAATTGTTTTTCTGGAAGTGGACTTCTCCTTTCAGTTTAGTAGTTTTTTTGAGAAAATAATGGATTGTCTTAACCGAAACTTTAAAAACCCCTGGAGAAACCAAGGCAGATCACTGTATAACACTAGTTACCGCTCTTTCACTTTGTTTTGAATGCCCAAAGTGAGTTACGGCATTCTGCCTTTGTTTAGCCGCGTGTCCATATGAAGTTACGGTGCCGGCTTGGAGTTATACGGTGTTCTGCCTTTGTTTTTCTGTCCATTAAAGTCTGCCGCATTTTAATTACAGTGTAACTTGTTTACTTTCATACATCTGATCTGTCATTGAAGCATTAGACAAACGAATTAGATAGACTGCGATCTGCCAAACAGCATATAACAAACAAAGCACTGTAAAGAGATACCTTGGCAACAATACAAAAAGATTTTTTTTCCTATTTATAATGCAGTTATCAATTCTAGTTGGACGCGTGTGGACTTGAATGCCGTAGCATGATCAATTATAAAATCAGTAGGCTACTAACAGTTTGCAATTAAATCCAAAGCCTCCCTTTTCTTGTAACCCGATAAAATCAATCCATGGCGATGAACGTCATCAGAAATGTTTAATCCATAAGCATTCTGAGCATTCCTGATTGCTGGCATTCACATCAATCCACATGTCGTTCTTTTAGGTTAGGCTATTCATGCAAGTCAGTATAGAAGCAATTATGCTGTCTAGCATTCTCTTACATAACTGAGCATAGCAAATAAATTTGTTGCAAAATGGTATCCACTCACACGTTTAGCTTTTAAGGTCATTGCACACTGAAGTCTGAAATTTTCTTATGCGTTTTTTCGAATTGTTCTAAAAATTCGTCACGCACAGAAACCTTGCACACTAAGTCCTATGCGTATTAATTCATCCACTGCGAAAAAATTCGCAAAACAATGCACAATGGAATCTTCAAGCAGTGAGGATGATTTTGTTGTCCACTCTCTTCTTGAAAGTGAGAAAAAAGGACATATTGGGTCCATCCAATTATAAGATATAGAGAGGAAGGAGAGAATATTTTTGTGCGCACCTCCTTAAGGAGCTGCGGGATTATCCCGGGTGATTCAAAGTTTACTTTAGGGTGTCAGTAAACTTTAATGCTGTGCTAGTGTGGCGCCACATGTTATAAAGAAGACCACTAATTTCGGTGAACTCAGTGTTTAAGGACAGTGCTTAGTGCTGTGAGACGAAGCGGATGAACGCGTCAGACGCAATTCTGGATTTTGGCGTTCGCTTGTACGGTGGCTCTGATCTGTCAAAACACCTCTGAAAATGTTTGCTACAGATGCGAAAACCGATCCGAATTTTTTTTTGTATGACGGACAGAAGTTTCAGAGGCAGTGTGTAAATGTGATTGACATAACGTGCGGTATTTATTTTTTAACGTGCCAAATTTTTGGCCGAACATTACCTATAGTCTGCTTGTTATGGTCAAAAAAATGTATACAGCCACATTACTGTAGGCTATGCAATAGCCCAGTGGTACGAGAACCAGTAGTGGTATTCAGACCCCCTCTAGTGGTACACAGATGAATCACAAAATTAATTCTAAATTAATGTTAAAACACAATACATTTTTTACATTTAAAGGAGAAGTCCACTTACAGAACAAAGATTTACAGGTAATGTACTCACCCCCTTGTCATCCAAGATATTCATGTCTTTCTTTCTTCAGTCGTAAAGAAATTGTTTTTTTAAAGAAAACATTTCAGCATTTTTCTCCATATAGTGGACTTCTATGGTGCCCCGAGTTTAAATGCAGCTTCAAACGATCCCAAATGCGGTTGTAAACAATCCCAGCCGAGGAAGAGGGCCTTATCTAACAAAACGATCGGTTATCTTCATAAAAATAATACAATTTATATACTTTTTAATGTCAAACGCTCGTCTTGTCTTACTCTGCCTGAACTCTGTTTTTTCCGGTTCATGACAGTTAGGGTATGTCAATAAAACTCATGTTCATGTTCTCCTCAACTTCAAAATCATCTTATATCGTTGTTTTACCTTTTTTGTTAAGGCTGTTTGATCTTCTTTGCATGTTCACTTTGCAAAGACTGGGTCGGTACTTCTGCAGCGTTGTAGGATGATTTTGAAATGATTTTTGAAGTTGAGGGAGAAAATACGATCAGAGTTTTTCGACATACCCTAACTGTCTTGAGCCAGAATACACAGAGTTCAGGGAGAGCAAGACAAGACGAGCATTTGAGATTTAAAAAGTCTTCAAATTGTATTTTTTAAATGAAAATAACCGATCATTTTACTAGATTAAGACCCTTCTTCCTCAGCTGGGATTGTTTACAACCGCATTTGGGATCGTTTGAAGTCGTAATTAAAACTGCATTTTGAAAGTTCAAACTCTGGGCACCATATCAGTCCATTATATGGAGAAAATTGCAGAAATGTTTTCCTAAAAAATCATAATTTCTTTACGACTGAATGACAAGGATGACAAGGGGGTGAGTACAACATCTTGGATGACAAGGGGGTGAGTAAATTATCAGGAAATTATAATTCAGAGGTGAACTAATCCTGTAACACATAACTGGATTCTTATCACAATGGTTTTATAACATACTGTATGGCTCAGAGAGTTTAGCGTAAAGAAACTGAAGTACATCTGTATCTAGCTGCATCAGAACAATTATCCTGAATTCAGTTTTTGACCGCTTCAGAGCAAATGAGCAGGCCCGTGTCCTCTCAGCATGACCGCCTGTCTGTCACTTCACCTTTCCTTTTTGAGGCAGGAGAAAACTATTCATTTTCTCTACGGGAAAGTAAGCCACTTGCCCACTGACTCATTCAAGTACAGAGAAACACTGCAAGATATCCAATATCATTGTTTTTGCCACCTTTTGAATAGGCTTTTAATGGAACCAGTGAACTGTTCATGGACAAACAAGTAGGTGCGTTTTATATTTCCAAGAAGGAAATGTAAGGCTTTTCTCTGTATTGCATTTAAGTTGTGTTGTACATCTTTGTACACTTACGTTGAACCTTTTATTTTTAAAATCGTGTTTTAAAATGAACACATTCTTCATATCTGGGGAAAAAAATTTTAATCTCTTCAGGTGTCCAAGTAAACGCAATTTGAGTGGAGTTTCCCTCTATCCTCTATGAGAAGTGCCTCCTGTTGCGCTCCGATCTTACTTGATCGCGGCGGTTTCGACACAGATATATTCCCCCGCCTCCTTGAGACGAGGCAGCTGAAGTGTCTTTGTTCTGCTCCATTACTCGCGGTTAGGAGCTGCGATTCGTCTCCATCTGCTGCTTCTGTTGTGCCTCACCAACTTCGGTTTCCCCCCAGACACGGTGACCGAATATAAAAAAATGAAATTACTGAAAAGTGGTGAAGTGTTTTCATGGTTTTCAGTGCAGATTTGCCACTCTCTCAGTGGGGCATTTCCTCTCTCTTATGAATCATTGTGTTTTCTTAAATTGCGCTGCTCCAGCGCTTTGAGGATTTAATTGAATTTTGGTTTGTTACTTCGATTCGTTCCTCGTGTATCTTTGGTCTGTAATGATGAATTGATGGAACCACTTGTTGAGAGAGACAGGCTGCCTTTGCAGAACGCTACTGTCATTATAAATATTCTACATTTGTGCAAAACAAACTTGGACATGACCCATTTTTACAAAACCCATCGTACAAAGATGAGACTATGTTGAGACTATGATGATAAGAGTGTCTACGATAAATAAAGAGAAAAAAAATGTGGTGTAGAATGCGGCAAGTACTTGTGTTGATATTGGTTTCATGTGGTGCTGAAAAATCATATACCATTTTAGAATTTAAATTTGAAAGGTTAATAAAATGTCATGTGGTAACCATCCATTTAAAAAAAATGCAAAATACAGTGCTACTCCCCTTAATATTTTTTAAAAAATATTTAAAAAGTCTTTTATGAAATTAAAATGATTTTATGATTTTATTTTATTTTCTAATTTATTTATTTAGTTATTTATTTATACCTTTATTCCTTTATTCATTAATTCATTTAAATATCCAGAACTAATATCATACATTTTAAGAGACATATTGACCTTGACATATTGACCAGCCATTAAGAAATAATATATATATATTATATATTATATATTATATATTATATAAGTTTTTTAGGATATTTTTCTTTTTTATGATAACAGGACAGTTGTATCACTTCACAATTTCATTTTTTTACGTTATGCCTCAAAGATTTTAAAAATATCAGGAACCTTATCCATCCATCCACCAGTTAAATAAATAATAAAATAATAATAATAATAATAATAATAATAATAATAATAAAGTCAAACTACTCATTTAAGGTTTTCTTAAAAACAATAACAACAAAAAACAGTTTTTAAAAAAAATCAGTCTTTTTCATTATTATGGTAACAGGGCAGTTGTATCACCTTGATGTTTTTTTCCCTTAATGCCTCAAAGATATTAAAAATATCAGGAACTTTATCCATCCATCCATCCATCCATCCATCCATCCAGGTAATAATAAACAATAAACTAATAATAAAAATAATAAAGTCAAACTGCTCAAATTTAAGTTCTGTTTTATTATTATTATTATTATTTTCAAACTTGTGATAACAGGATGGTTTTATCACCCTTACATTATTATTATTATTATTATTATTATTATTATTATTATTATTATTATTGTTGTTGTTATTTTAAGAGACTTATTGGCCTTGGCCTGTTGCCATTCATGCCATTTATTACTTAGAAATAATAATCTGTCTTTAATCAGTTTTTTTTTAAAGCTGTCTTTTTCTTTATTAGGATAACAAGACAGTTGCATTACCCTGACATTTTTATTTTATTATTATTATTATTATTTTAAGAGACTTGACATATTGCCATTCATGCCATTCAGATAAAAAATAATATATTTTATATATTATATATGTTATGTACTGTATAATATAAAAAGAAAAACATTGTTTTTGATCTGTGTTTTTTAAGATGTCTTTTTCTTTATTAAGTTAACAGGACAGTTGCGTCTCCCTGACATTTTTTTTTTAATTACTTTATGCCTCAAAAAATATAAAAAATATCAGGAACCATTGCTAACCAGTCATTGCTAATACATCATAACAAAAATAAAATAAATAAAAATCTGTCCTTTTCTTTATTATGATAACAAGGCAGTTGTATCACTTGTATTGTTGTATTTATTGCTCAAGTTAAAAAAAATAAAAATCAGGTGCCAAAAAACACTGCAAATTATCCAGTGTCATTTATTTATTTAGTTTTTGGCCACCACTTGAATAGGAATTTTAATGGGACCTTTTCCCCTGATGTCCTTCTTGTATTTATCAAGTATCCAACTATCAATTCAGAATTCATTCAGAAATTAAAAACACTTTATTCGTATAAGAGATGTATTCAAGTGCATTCATTTGGTGTATAAACTGAATTTCTGAAGTAATGATGAGTAAAAAAAATAACTGACCCAAATCATCGCAGTATCTCAGAGTATCTCTTAGCAATGCTTGATATGAAAAACTTTCCATCTGTTCATCATAATGTACCGATGGTTGACACTGTCACTGTTTCTTCTTCCATCAGGGCTTCTTGAAGAGCGAGCGAGTGGCACGCATGGTACAGAGCGGAGGCTGTTCTGCCAGTGACTTCCGTGAGGTCTTCAAGAAGAACATTGAGCGTCGCGTGCGCAGCCTGCCCGAGATCGATGGCCTAAGCAAAGAGACTGTCCTGAGCTCCTGGATCACTAAGTACGACGCCATCTACAAAGGAGAAGAGGACCAGCGGCGGCCGCAGGGACGCATGCCCTTCAGCGCTGTATCTGAGCTCATCCTCAGCAAAGAACAGCTGTATGAGATGTTCCAGCAGATCCTGGGAATCAAGAAGTTTGAACACCAGCTGCTCTACAATGCCCTGCAGGTCAGTGCTAGCTAAGTTGTAAAAGAAACCCCAGGTATTAAGAATTTTATGGCTCAATATAGCGTAAATGAAGTCTCTTATTGAAATACAGTTGAGGTCAAAAGTTTACATACACTTTACTATGAACTATTTGTGGGACCTGAAAGATTTTCGGAAGAACAGCAGGCAGTTTTACTGTTTAGGACAAACAAGGGACTCATGAACAACTATCTCTAAACAAACAAACAAACAAAAACAAAACAAAACAAAAAAACGTGGATCATTCAGGTAACAACACGGTATTGAGAATCAAGTGTATGTAAACTGTAAACAGTGTTATTTTTTATAAATTGAACTTATGTTGTCTTGTGGGCTGTATGTAAATTTCTTTTCTTTAAATATTTTATTCAGGTCAGCACTAAATAAAAAATAACATGCATTTTGTATGATCCCTGTTATTTTGGTAAAATAATTAACATTTTGGTGTACAGTCATGGCCAAAAATATCAGCACCCTTGCAATTCTGTCAGAAAATGCAACACTTCTCTCAGAAAACTGTTCCAATTGCAAATGTTTTGGTACTCATGTGCTTATTGTTTTTGTTTGCACTGCAACAACACTGCACTGCAAAAAAAAAAAAAACTGAGAAAAGTCGAACTTGATAAAATTTCACAGAGAACTCAAAAAATGGACTGGACATTGGACAATTATTGGCACTTTGTCAAAATTTAGACACACCTGTAGCAAGTAACAGGTGTGGGCAATATAGTAATCACACTTGCAACCAGTTAAAATGGAGAAAAGTTGACTCAACCTTTGTGTTGCATGTCACACTGTGCATGGAGAAAAGATAGAAGTGTAAAGAGTTGTCTGTGGATTTGAGAGAAAAATTGTGGAAAAACATGGACAATCTCAAGGCTATAAGTCCATCTCCAGAGATCTTAATGTTCCTGTGTCCACTGTGCGCAATATCATCAAGAGGTTTACAGCCCATGGCACTGTAGCTAACCTCCCTGCATGTGGACGGACGAGCAAAATTAATGAAAAATCACAACGAAGGATTGTTCGAATGGTGGATAAAGAACCACGATTAACTACCAAACAAATTCAAGCTGATCTGCAGACACAGGGTACAACAGTGTCAGCTCGCACTATCCGTCACCATCTGAAAGAAAAGGGACGCTATGGTAGGAGACCCAGGAGGACACCACTGCTGACACAAAAGCATAAAAAAGCAGGTCTGGAGTTTGTCAAAACTTATGTGACAAAACCACAATACTTCTGGGAGAAGGTACTGTGGACAGATGAGACAAAAGTAGCGCTTTTTGGTAAAGGACATCATGGCACTGTTTACAAAAAGAGAAATGAGGCCTTCGAAGTCCCTACAGTCAAACATGGAGGCGGTTCAAAAATGTTTTGGGGTTGCTTTCCTGCTTCTGGCACTGGATGCCTTGACTGTGTGAACGGTATCATGAAGTCTAATGATTACCAAAGAATTTTTTGGGGGGCACAATGTAATGGCCAGTGTCAGAAAGCTGTGTCTCCACCAGAGGTCATTGGTCTTCCAGCAGGACAATGACCCGAAACACAAAGCACTCAGAAATGGTTACAAACAAAACACTGGAGAGATCTGAAATGGCCAGCAATGAGTCCAGATCTGAATCCCATAGAACACCTGTGGAGAGATCTCAAAACAGCAGATGGGAAAAGGTATCCTTCAAATCTGAATGACATGGAGCAGTTTGCAAAAGAAGAGTGGTCCAAAATTCCAGTAGAGAGGTGTAAGAAACTCATTCATGGTTACAGGAAGCGATTGATTTCAGTGAATATTTTTTTTTTTTTCCCCCCTAAGAGGGTGCTACCAAATATTACGTTAAGGGTGCCAATAATTTTGTCCAGTGCATTTTTGGGTTCTGTGAGGAATTGTATCAGATTTGACTTTTCTTCTCTTTTTTTGTGTTCCAATGCAAGTGAGTACCAAAACATTTGCAACTGCAACAATTTTCTGAAAGAAAGGTTGCATTTTCTGACAGAATTGCAAGGGTGCCGATATTTTTGGCCATGACTGTATGTACACTCTTGACCTCAACTGTATTTCAGTAAGAGACATCAATTACGTTATATTAAGAAATACACGTCTTAATACCTAGAGTTCCCTTTAAGGTTTTGTTTTTTTCTCAAAGTAACTAAATATATAATATAATGTAGGTGCTGCATGAGTAATGGAAATTAAACCGAAGGCTACATTCGAAATCGTGCAAATACAGTGTTTGACAAAAGAAGTATGTCTGAATTCACAGTACTCATAAAAGAGTAGGCAAAAAGTACCCGGATGACTTACTACTTCCAGCATGCGATACACACTTTATTATCTAGGATTTACAAATGGCAGTAACGTGACAACTGATGCTGGTGGATCACAAGACAATAACAATGGGATAACAATGCAGTATGTCCAGATTACATACTATATATAATGGACTCTTTGCAGTATTCCGAAAAAGTACATACTCAACAGAGTATGCGATTATGAATTCAGCCGAAATTACAATATGGCACAGTATCCACTGTGTGTTTCAGAGTGAAGTGTGGCACTGTGTTTTTACACGTGAGCAGCTCATTATCCCCTGTTTTCAGCATCTCAGAGCAGCTCGGTTCACAACAAGTGTGGCTGTACAAACTTCATCTCTGTGTCTTTGTTCTCTGTTTGAGTCACTTTAACACATTTGAGAACACAAAATGCACTAACCATTGTATTGAGAAGTGCTTATTAACAAAAGAGAAGCTTTACAGGGATAGTTCACCCAAAAATGAAATTTCAGTCATTAATTTCTCATCCTCATGTCGTTCCAAAGCTGTGAGACCTTATTTTTTATATTTTTGATGAGATCCAAAAGCTTTCTGACCCTGCATAGACAGCAATGCAACTGACACGATCAAGGTCCAGAAAGGTAGTAAGGACATCATTAAAATAGTTCGTGTGACATCAGTGGTTTAACTGTACTGTTATGAAGCTACGAGAATACTTTTGTGCACAAAGAAAACAAAAATAATGACTTTATTCAACAATTTCTTCTCTTCCGTGTCAATCTTTAACACGTCTTCACAAGAGTACCATGAATGTGGTGCTGCTGATGCAGGAGCTGGCTGGAGTTTTATCTCTGGTTTTCAGAAATACCAAATGTCTAGGGGTTTGGCCGTGACAGCTTCATCTCTGTGGTTTTTAACAATGGCTGTTCCCAGAATTCAAAACGCCTTTGATTATTAAAATTGTTCCATTCAGTTGTGTCTGATTTTCACAATCCTTGTCTTAGGAAAGATTTTAAAGCAGTGTTTTAAGTTTCTTTTATGAAAAGCATATTGATTTTTCAGTGTTTTTTGACATTTTGGCATGCGTAGTCTCAGAACAATTGCTCAAAAAACCCCTAATGTCCTTAGAGGGACATTTACGGAACACAGAAATGAATTGCAAGGCCCAAGATTCCTTCAGCAGATGATTTTGGATTAAAAAAATCTTTTGGTCCCAAAACGTTTTGGTCCCAGCAGACCTTCTTCAGTCTTGCATGTGGAAAAAGGTCCGCTGGGACGGAAACATTTGTGTTTTTGTGTGGTACTGTAATTTGCACATATTTGCATCTATAAACTAGAGAGACATTTCTCAGCGTATAATCTACTTTTCTATAAATGGTGAGATTGAGTTTCAATTTTTCTCTTTTTGATTAAATTAACTTTTGCAAGCACATTATACATTATTGATTTAAAATTTAAGGTGCAAGATCTCCTTAATGTTAAATAAAAGAACATTTTTGAAGAAAATCTGTAAAATTCTGCAGAATTTACTACCTTAATTCACCCAACAAATACGTTGCACGTAACTATAAGTCCCGCATTGACTAAATTGCATTGTTAGAGGGGGAAAAAAAGTAGCATCAGTGTAAAAGTAAAAAAAATACTTAAATTTTTGTAAAGCCTTTAATTTATTTAAAGTGATTTAGCATAAATCTAAATGTCACAATGGAATATGTCAACACATTTCAGATGATAAAATTGTGACTTGCATTAAAAAAAAATAAGATACTTTTTATAAATTTGTCATAATTTGCTCAAAACTAAATACTAACTGCCCTTGCATTTTGTATGCCATAAGTCACTTATGATATTTCTTAACTTAATGGCTTTCAAATGACAAACAACCCAGGGCTTTTCTTTTGGAATTTAATGAGCCTTTTTACAATTACACGTTCGCCTTGATTGTTTTCCCTAATCGCGGTAAGCAGTTTAGTGCCTTTAATCCTTTGCCCTTTACCTTAATCACCTGAACACAGGTGGCTTTAGCCTATCATCAGCCGCTTTGAAGACATCCCAGAAAGGTCAGGAGGTTGATGGGAAATTGGCCAACTGCCTTGCCCCCGTGTTATCTGTCACTAGCCTTTCCCCAGGGGACAGGGGGAGTAAAAGGGATGTGGTGGGTGGTCTTCACGGACGGCCTTTTTATCGCTAGTGCTGTTAGCAGATTAGTGCAATTAGGCGGCTTGAGCCCAACATTAATTGGCACGTTTGGCATCTAACTGAGATCTTATGGTGGAGTAAAAGCAGGGGACTAAGCATTAGGCTTAAAGGGATAGTTCACCCAAAAATTAAAATTACCCCATGATTTACTCCCCCCTCAAGCCATTTTAGGTGTATATGACTTTCTTCTATCAGATGAATGCAAATGGAGTTATATTTAAAAAGTGTCCTGGCTCTTCCAAGCTTTATAATGGCAGTGAATGGCTGTTGAGATTTTGGAGTCCAATAAAGTGCATAAATCTGTTATAAAATGTACTCCACGGCTCCGGGCAGTTAATAAAGGCCTTCCAAAACAAATATGTGTGTTTGTGTGAGAAAAATATCCATATTTAAAACTTTATATATAAACCGTAATCTCTAGCTTCCGCTAACTGCTGTACACGTGTTCACGAGAGAGCAGCGTTTCAACAGATTGGTGTAGGACGTAGCATAAACTCCGGTGAGAATACGCTAGTCTCGTGAGAACCAAGTTTTGTTCACAGCAAAGGTAAACCAGTCTCCTCTTGGCTGATATTGAAATCCTCCAACATTTTTCTTTACAAATCCTTGTTTTGTATTTCTATGATTTTGTTTTGCTCTCTCCCCTGCACTTCTGCATTGAGATTTTGGTTTATAAAGATTTAAATATGGATATTTGTCTTACACAAATGCATCGATTCACTTTGAAAGGCCTTTATTAACACCCTGGAGCCGTGTGGAGCACTTTGCATGGTGGATGGATGCACTTTATTGGACTTAAAAATCTCAACACATATTCACTGCCATTATGAAGCTTGGAAGAGCCCGTTTTTTTTTGTTTTTTTTTTAAAACTCAGATTGCATCCATCTGAAAGAAGAAAGTCATATACATCCAGGATGAGTAAATCATGTGTGTTTTATTTTTAGGTGAACTATCTCTTTGCTATTGTAATATTATCTTCATGTCCTCATACAAATTATCTACAAATGATCTTCATGTCTCTGTAAAATTTCTTTCTTCGTAAAAGAAAATTTGTTTAAAAATTTAGTTTTTACATAAATAGGTTCAAATTTAATAGTTTAATTGTCTTTAGTAGTTTAATAGCCTTTACTAGATTATTTTAAATGGTCCTGCAATGTAAAAAATGACTATAATATACCATTTTTTATTTATTTATTTGTTTTTTTTATTTGGATTTATTTGCTGGTAACATATTTTACATATGTTGCTGTTAACATGCTATTCTCCTAAATCAGACAATACTGTTCTTGGTTTAATACAACTGAGAATGCAAATAATTTCATCCCTCTATTTGTAAAAAGGAGCAAAAATCACATGTAGAGTAGCAAACTTACAATAGAAATCCAAGGAGCAAGTGTCCTGAAACGTCATTTTCTTAACGATAGATGCTATTTACTCTAAGTGCAAATAGCTATAGATTCTATTTACACTGTTAAAATAGCAGGATTTTCTGCTATTTATACTACTTATTGCAAATAGTGGCAATTATCTTCACCTAGTATTGTAGTACATTATAAAACAGTATGTAATAATAACTTATTGAGTGTAAATTATAATTTTCATTTAAAGTATTAAATGGATGTCACCTTATTGAGACAATAAAGCCCTCCCTACACCTACCCTAACTCTACCCAATTCTTTATTTTCAACTTTTTCTTTGTTTCCTTCATTTTTATTGAAAAATAATTCCTTTGCGATGTGACAAGAGTTTTGAAAAAGGAAGAAAAAAGTTTGACAAAAGGTGGAATCGAACTCGGGTCGATTGCATCGAAAAGACCATAGCATGCGTTTTACCATCTGTGCCACTGGAGCTGACATTTGGCAATTGTCTTTTGTATTGTCGACTACTGCAATCACACGTTATTGGGCGGAGTTAGTGTAAATAGCCTCTGCCAACAAGTCAGGCTATTTGCGCTTAGTGTAAATAGACACTCTGTTTAATATTTAATTTATGAGCTTATATTAATTGTTACCTACAAAAATAGTTCATCTGAGCTGTAAAACTGTCTTGGTTGTGCTTTTAAAGGGGTCATGAACTGAGAAACCGAAATTGCATTGACCTTTTGACATATGAGAGGTCATTGTACTGTAAAAGCATCCTGTACGTTTCAAAACTCAAAACTTTGCCGTTAGTCTAAAAACAGCTTACATTGAAGGCAGTCTGAAAAGCGCTGCCTGTTTAGCCCCGCCCACCGATTCATGCATTGTGTTTACCAGAAAGGTGAATACACAGGTCTATGCAGAAAGCAAACAATAAAGATGGCTCCGAAAACAACCTTTGCATTGCCTTCTTTCTAATCTCAACGGAAAGAGTGGATGAACTTTATTTTTAATGAAGTTCCAGAATGCATCATTAGGAACTCTGTTGTTTGATTACCTCATTTTACAACGGATTTGTTTACAATTATCCATAGCATCAGCAACGCAGTGCTCATTCCCTTATCTCAGGAAACCGAGGTTACGTCGGTAATCGGAGCAGCACAATTCGATTTTCGAAAAGACGTTGCTGTGCCGCCTATATTGGATCCAACAGTGATGTTGCAACAATGGTCACTATTGCTTTGTCTCTTCATACAGATCGTTTGATATATACTGAGTCATTTATGCATTTTAAACCTAAATCACAGTGGCGTCCATCTATGAGGAATGAATGTATGCTGTTAGCCAATCATAGCAGAGGGCGTTTACTTTCGAGCCTATTCAAATCCACCACGCCTGTTCAAACAAACCGTTTTTGCTGAGGGCTAATAAAAGCAGGACAGAAAATAGCCTATTACTTCTAAATTATGTTTTTTGATGTAATATCTTGATAAGATAAGTGGACCTCAGAGAACAGTACAAAAAAAACAAATGCAAGTAATGACTGGTTTAATGGTAGGACTTCTGTTGTAGGTTGACGAGCCTATGAAATTATAATTGGACAAACAAGATTAGAAAGCAATTTCGTCACATTAGTCTCATGTTAACACATGTAATGTTGAAGTATTGTGGCGGTAGTGTTAAAGCTGTGTATATTTCGATGTGGTTCAATTAGACCTCCATTGAATATGCACTGTTGTAAACAATTTAGCTCAGTTTTACCAACTGAGGGATGAACTAAACTTATTTTCTGTAGTAATCAACAGCAGCAACAGTAACGTTTCCTCAAATAAAGAAAAGTGAGGTTTCTTTCAGTTTAATGGCAAGTTCATTTGTTTTGTTCAGGGTTCATTTCATCTGAATATGTCAGATCTGTTGCCATTAAGCACAGCATTGCTTTTTAACTGCACGTCTACGGCCCAGAAGGCGGCGTGTTGTTTTCTGCAGGCTTGACTCTTTTGTATTACAGATTTCAGATGCGCACAGATCACGTACGTTTCCTTTTGTAGCTGTTCGTTGTTGTAGACTAATGAGGTGAAGTTGCACCACGGTTCCAATCAAGTCAGGCTTGAACTACTGGTGCTAATCTCTCTCGGCGCTTATTAAGAATTTACGCACCTGTGTGCATTTTATGGATCCGTGTCAGCTGACATTTAAAAGTTTGTTTGCTTTGCATGTTAGATTCGGCATTAGCTGGTGGCTCAGCGTTCGATAAATCACTCACGCGCACGTGTTTAAAGGGCATAGAAGTGTAAATTTATGAGTGGTGGTGTTAAAAACACAAGGAATACTGTAGAGCAAAGCAAACAGACTGAGAGATAAAGACCGGGACCAAATGGGAGGGGTATTTTTAGATTTCGGTAGTTTAAAAATGCTCAAATATTCATTCAAAATGTTCAAAAACAATCATTAATAAGGGTGTTAAAATCTATTTTTGGATTTGGTAACTATTCAATTTTTAATGCACTGCTGCATAAAAATGAAATAAAAAACTAGTAGTCTATCTCAGTAATCGCCTATCCTGACCCATTATGATTTTTTTTTAGACTCGAGCGTCATGAAATGTAATGAGACAGAGGAAGGGATGCTGATGACTGTTAAATATAAAATGGAGAAATGAGAGGATATGGGAAAAAAGGGGAGGGGGTCAGAGAGCTATTCTGGGGTTTTTCCATTCTCGGTCATTTCCTTCATTGATTATTATCTTCCACTCCTGCACACTGACTCACCAGCTTGCTGTTCATTTTCTACCTTCAGACTTTCTCGCGTGTGCGAGTGTGTGTGTCACTGTGTCCCTGTTTAGAGAGCATGGAGCCCTGCACATGACATGTAGGAAAAAAATAAAATAAAAATGACTCATTCCCTCATTTTAGCAAATCGTGGCCTCGTTTTGACTGAATCAATTAGTACTTCGTGGACATGATGTACTAAAATGAGGTAATGGATTTCTGAATTGACCATTCGCAAACAGCTTGATTGACAGGTGATCTGACCAATCATAACGCCGAATCCGTCATTTTGTCCGACCAACAAATCTGACAGGAGAGTAGATTAATTTCGGTGGACTTAAACTTGAAAATACGTGTGTATTGACGTCTTTCTGTGGTTTAAATAAAATTGGTTCTGATGTTCATTCATGTTTATTACGCATTTTAAGTAAATATGAAAAGACTATCACGACACATTAAAGAGCCATAAAACGTATTAATTGTTTGCATTTCTTTAAAAAATGACCAAATTTGAAAGCTGAGACCTTGTTTCATACCCAAGTAGCCTGCTCTGTCTTGTCTGTCAGCGTATTGTCAGTTTTCTCTTTGCTCCGTGATGTATTTTTCACAGTGTGAGAACATTTGTAGTATGAGAGCAGCATTGTTTTTTGGACGTAACAACAGTAACTAATGGGGGGGCGGATCCTAACCCTTCGCGAAAACCTGCCCTCCTTAGTTAACTGACAACACGCCAACAGACATGGTGTGAAACAAAGTCTCAGCTTTAAAATGTTGTCTTTTTTTTAAGAAATTCAGACAATAAATACTATTTTGTGGCTCTTTAATGTGTCAACAGATCACTGCATTGCCTTATTAGATCAGTCGACACATGAACCAATTGTCTTTTCCACGAAAAGAAAAAAACATGAATGAACATCAGAACATATTTTATTTAAACCGCAGAAAAATGTTAGTACACACAATTTTTCTAATTGCACCAGAGTTAAACTACTCTCCTGTCTGATTTGTTTGTTGGACAGAATGGCGGATTCTGCATTATGATTGGTCAGATCATCTGTCAGTCAAGCTGTTTGTGAAGGGTCAATTGTGGCCAGAATATAACTAAAACCAGGAATGAATTGTAAATCATAGCTACGTTGTAACTAAAACGAGGGAACACATTAATAAAATGAGGAAATTGTTAAATCACGGCCATGATAAACATTTTTGTGCACATGTTGTGCAGGATTCTGTAAAAGAGGAACCGTTTTAACATTTATAAGGCTGAATACGAGTAACTGATGGATAAACTTTTTTTTGTTTACTTGTAATTTTTTAAGGGAAAGTGTATACATGTTTTGTCTTTATTTTGGTTATTTTTGTTTTTATTCTTTCTTCACCTGTTCAGTTTAAATATTTGTGACATGAGTTTGAAAATGCTTTTTTAAATAAAAATATTTTAGAATGTATTTTTTGTATTTGCCATATATATATATATATATATATATATAAATATAAATATAAATGGCAATTACAAAAAATAAATTCTAACAATATTATAAATATATTATATTTTACAATATTTTTAATAAGTACAAATAATAATTACAAAAATGACAAAAATATATATATATATATATATATATATATATATACACGTATATATGTGCTTGTGTGTATATATATATATATATATATATAAATGGCAATTACATATACATATATACGTATATATATATATATATTCTTTTACAGAATCCTGCACAACATGTGCACAAAAATATGTTTATCGTGGCCATGAATTCATTTTCTTGTTTTATTACTTTGTTTCTTTATTTTAGTTACATCGTAGCAATTCATTCCTGGTTTTAGTTTATTGTTTATGTTCTGACCATTTATATATTTCTAAAAATAATTATAAATATTATATTTAACAATATTTTTTTAAAAGTATAAATAATATTTACAAAAATGACAAGAAATATATTGTATTTTTATAAGTACAAACAATATTTTATTTTTTATTTTTGTATAAATATTCCATGTGGTCTCTCAGTCACTTTGTAATTTAATATGATTTTTTTGTTCTTATTTTAAAAATATATCAAACATATATACACTGCTGTTCAAAAGTTTGGGATCAGTAAGATTTTTAATGTTTTTTTAAAGAAGTCTCTTATGCTCATAATTGTCCATCCATTTATTTTATCAAAAATACAGAAACATTATTAAATATTATTGCAATTGAAAATAACTACTTTAATGTACTTATTTATTTATTGCTGTGATCAAAGCTGAATTTTCAGCATCATTACTCCAGTCTTCAGTGTCGCATGATCCTTCAGAAATCATTCTGATATTCTGATTTATTATGTTGGAAACAGTTGTGCTGCTTAATATTTAGTTGGAACCTGTAATACTTTTTTCAGAATTCTTTAATGTATAAAAAATGAAGAAGAACAGCATTTATTAACAATAGAAATCTCTTATAACAATATAAGTCTTTGCTATCACTGTTTATCAATTTAACACATCCTTGCTGAATAAAAGTATTGATTTCTTTAAAAGAAAGAAACAAACAAACAATTTACTGACCCGAACTTTGAACGGTAGTTTACTGTATATTGTTACAAAAGATTTCTATTTTAAATAAATGCTGTTCTTTTTAATATTTTATTCATCAAAGAATCCTAAAAAAAAAAGAATCACAGGTTCCAAAAAATGTTTCCAACATTGATAATAAATCAGTATATTAGAACGATTTTTGAAGGATCATGTGACACTGAAGACTGGAGTAATGGTGCTGAAAATTCAGCTTTGATCACAGGAATAAATTACATTTTTATGTATATATTCAAATAGAAAACCACAATTTTAAATTACTATAACTGTTTTTCTGTATTTTTATTCAAATAAGCACAACCTTGATGAACAGAAAAGACTTCTTTAAAAATAATATATATATAAAACACCGAATGATGTCAGCTTTTCAAAAGTATTTCCTTTACAGCTACGCATATATCAGCGTTTTATGTTGTCGCTCAGGATGACATACCTGTATTTAAAGCTACATTCACTGGAGAAATAACACGTTATTTTCCCTCCCAAATACTTATTTAACATATAGTCCATAGTTCATTTTGCTTTTCCTGTCTCGATCTGTCTCGCTTTAAACGGGAAGTGTTTTTCTCTGATAGCTGCTCCACCCGGTGTCATATTCTTTTACGGAGTGAAAGCCGAGGGAAGAGAATGAAAGAAACCGAAAGAGACGGTAAGCATAACAATTGAAATGTCAGTAAGTGGAGGGTGTCACACAAAGGAAGGGGAAGATCTATAACAGGACTAGGAGGCAGCGACAGATGAGTGCAGAGAAGTGACAGACATACTGAGAGGGGAAGACTGATGTGTTTGAGTAGAGTAGAGGTAAAAGAAGATGAAGACAGACGAGATCCAAAACAACAAAGAACAATAACTCAAAGAAAGCAAACGGATAAAGTGAGATTGACTGGATACACACAGAGATAAACTGAAAGAAATGAGAAGGAAATCATGAAAGACACACAATAGTAGTTTAGAATGTGTTTTTTAGATGCGAGAATGTATTTATTCATGTTAATTATTCAACAGAAAGAAACTGTGAGAAATTGTGAGAAACTAATCTTGTAAATCACATAATCCCATGGTCAACATAGATGACCCCATTAAATCAGTCAGTTGAATAAGCGTCCTGTGAGGTGTGGGACATCTGGTCGGGCGGACAGGCAGGCGGGTCGCGTCTCAGGTGGACACACTGAGAAATCCAGCTGTGCCCTTCTGATCAGAGAGGCCAGTCGCTGCGACTCAGCCTCCCTGTTCTCCTCTCAGCACCTGTCATCCTCTTCCTAATGAACACATTCAGCCTCGCCTCGCGCTCTCGCCACCCTGTCATCTCTCGTTAGCGCGCCGCGCTGGGGCCGGAGGATGCGCCGCGCAGGTGAGCCACCGAGAAGCAGTAATAAATTACCACCTCTGATGGCGCAGCGATACTCATATCTGTCTGACAGGGTCAGGGAGGACCATAGAAAACAGAGGTGCGACGTCACAGTAACGCTTTTTGAATTAAAGGAGAAATTCACTTCCAGAGCAAAAATTTACAGATAATGTACTCACCCCTTTGTCATCCAAGATATTTGTGTCTTTCTTTCTTCAGTCAATAAGAAATTATGTTTCTTGAGGAAAACATTGCAGGAATTTTCTCCATGTAGTGGACTTCAATGGTGCCCCCAAGTTTAAACTTCCAAAATGCAGTTTAAAACCAGCTTCAAATGGCTCTAAACGATCCCAGCCGAGGAAGAAGGGTCTTATCTAGCGAAACGATCAGTTATTTTCATAAAAAAATACAATTTAAATACTTTTTAATCTCAAATGCTCGTCTTGCCTTTCTCTCCCTGAACTCTGTGTATTCTGGCTCAAGACAGTTAGGGTATGTAGAAAAACTCAGATCGTATTTTCTCCCTCAACTTCAAAAATCATTTCAAAATCATCCTACATCGCTGCAGAAGTACCGACCCAGTCTTTGCAAAGTGAACATGCAAAGAAGATCAAACACCCTTAACAAAAAAGGTAAAACAGCGATATAGGACGATTTTGAAGTTGAGGGAGAACATGAGATGGGAGTTTTTCGACATACCCTAACTGTCATAAACCGGAAAAAAAACAGAGGTCGGCAAGAGTAAGACAAGACGAGCATTTGACATTAAAAGAATATAAATTGTATTTTTTTTAATGACAATAACTGATCATTTCGCTAGATAAGACCCTTCTTCCTCAGCTGGGATCATTTGAAGCCGCATTTTGGAAGTTCAAAATGCGGGCACCATATCAGTCCATTATATGGAGAAAAATCCTGAAATGTTTTTCTCAAAAAAAAGAAAGACATGAACATCTTGGATGACAAGGGGGTGAGTACATTATCTGTAAATTGTTGTTCTGGAAGTGAACTTCTCCTTTAAGGCTAAAATGTTATATTTATAAATGGTTCTATGTCCTTAATTTAATTTTTAATCATTTTAAATTTAATTTCTTTACTCTTATTTTTATTTCATGGAAAACCAAGGCATTTTTGATATTTAAATTATAATTATTTGAATTAATATGTATCACTATACTGTCAATACAAAGTATTAAAAAAGAAAAGTCTTTATATATAATGCATTATAAAATTATTTTAATTAATTGTGTTAATTATACCTTTAAATGATTGTATGATCTCTGTAATTGTAACCACAGTTGTAATGCATTACAATACTTAACTATTAATTGTTATACAAAAAAATGCGTTAAAATATGACAAACAACCAATTTCAGATGTAAAAAAAATGCATTTTAAAATTGGTTAGTTATTTATGAAAATATATAATGCCTTACAATATACATTATGAAAACATTTATTTGTGCACCACTTCTAACCACCCAATTAGAAATAAAGGCTTCAAGTGTTACAGAATATTTTTACTGAAACATTTTAATATGTAAATTTCCACATGGTGATTCATTTTTCTTAAATCTGAATGATGACGAATCTTTAAAACAGTTTTGACACACATCATTACAGTTTAAACTGATTCATGAACAGTTCTCAGAAATGAATCACAATGCGATGTGGTGATTCATTTTTCTCAGTTTTGAGTGATGAAAAATGAATCTTTAACATGATTTTGAAAGGAATCATTACAGATTAAACTGATTAATGAACAGTTCACAGAAATTAGTCAGAATGCCACATGGCAACTCATTTTTCTCAATTTTGAATGATGACAAATGAGTCTTTAACATAGTTTTGAAAACAAACCATTACAGATTAAATTGATTCATGAACAGTTCACAGAATTGAATCAAAATGCCACATGTCGACTTATTTTTCCTCTGTTGAATGATGACAAATGAATCTCTAGCAGTTTTGAAATGAATCATTACAGATTAAACTGATTCATGAACAGTTCACAGAATTGAATCAAAATACCACATGGTGACTCATTTTAAATGTATGAAGAAGTGTTTTGAATTGATTCATTACAATGTTAACTGATTCACAAATGAATCAAATTCGCCAACTGTGTCTATTTAACAATAAACAAGGCATTGTTTTCCATATCAGTTTTACAAAAGAAAGAAAAAGAACATTTTACATTTTATTTTTAAACATTTTATTGAAACATTTATTATCCTTCTTTATTGTCATTCTTATGCATCAATCTGACTGAATGAATCATTGAATATAGCTGTATTGAAACAGAGTAGGCTTGTCATGATATCAGCTTTTTCTTAGGTAATTATCGTGGCCAAAACAATTCATAATAACAGTAATATCATCTGTAGAACTGTTTTGGTAATTTATTATCATATGTGTAGTATTAACATGATATCAGTATTACATTTTCTAATTTATTACAGTATGGTTTATTACAGAGTTTTGAGTCGGTTCACTGAAATGAACTGATTCACAAAACTTCAGTCATTTTTGCTCATGAAGCTTACATAAGAGATGCAATTAAAACAAGGAATGATCACAAAACTAGTATTAATGGCCAAATAAAAAGCCTATTAAAATCAAAGCTCTTTGATCTTGTATGGCCAGCGAAATCATTATTAATTTACTGTGAATACTCATTGAAGCAGCTGAGCCTATAGAAAGACAAGCATACTTTTTTTCAGCTCCTTGTGAGAATAAAGCTGGTGACTGGAGGCGGTTGCCTTTTAATTGGTTTGCTAATTTGGATGAGGGGGGTAAAGAAAGCCAAGGGTAGATTAGAGCGTGACAGCGGCGTGCTTTTCTCCAGGCCCGTGACGTCTTTCATTAGGGCGCTCCTAAGGCTTGTTGTCATAGAAATTGTTGCCAAACTAACCAAAATAGAGCAGCTAAAGAAAAGCGAACAAGTTGGTAACACGGCAACAGAAAAGAATCTGGTGTGCATATGTGTGTGTGGCTCTGGGGAGGTTGAGGACGTTCTCCACAAAGAAAGCCACAATCAAGCCATTTTACTGCATTATGAACACAAACCCGCTGTGCTATGGCACTGACATATTTCAGTGGGATGTCCACACTGCTGTCCGTGTTTTGGCAGTTTTATTATTCGTTATTTAGCCATTGTTTGCGTCATCGTGCTGGGAAATGGCTGACGTGGTCATTCTGACTGTCAAAAGCAGCAATTCATGACAGAGTTATCTGGCCGGCTGGGGACATCTCAAACTTTCAAACTGCCAATCATAATAGATTTCCAAAGCTTGCTGTAGAAAAACAAGAAAACTGTCAGCACTTGGACAGCATTTGGATCCTCAACCTTCATGTCCCTGAGCAGTGCATGACAATATTATATTACAAAATTAAATTACAACAAGAAAAAATATAGTTATATATTATAATGTAATATGTTATATAGAGATTAAAATATAATAATATAATATAATATAATACAATATACAATTGAAAATAATGTCACTAATCCTATCTTGGCATTGGTTTTAAATTAAATTGTGTAAAAATATATTTAAAAAAATTAATTAAAAATGAAACGTTAAAATTATTATTATTATTATTATTATTATTATTATTATTGATCATAATATCATATTTATAATTAAATTAATTACAGTGTACTTTTATATAATTAATGTAATACATGTAAAAGTATAATTAATTAGTTTAATAATAATAATAATAATAATAATAGTAATTGTTGATATAATGTATTAGTATAAAATAGTCATCATTATATTATATTATATTATATTATATTATGTTAATAGAATGTTACGTTATATTTTTAATTGATTTAAAATATTTACAAATTGAATTACAACCATTTAAAATGATAAAATAACTTGTTTAATTATTATTATTATTATTATTATTCATATTTTATTAATTTATTTACATTGTACTTTTATATGAATATTTAATGTCATTTAAATGTATCATTTGATAATTTTTTACAGATGTATAATAATAATAATAATGTTGCTGTTATAATGTATAATTCTTATTTTATTGTTGTTGTTATTGTAATTGATCGTAATCATAATTATAAAATTATCTACATTGTACTTTAATATTATTTTTTAATGTCATACATTTTAAATGTGTATATATATATATATATATATATATATTTTTTTTTTTACAAATGGTAATAACAATAATAATAACAACAATAATAGTAATAATAATAATAATGGTACTGTTGTTATAATGTATTATAAATATTCATAATTATTAAAGTAATTGTTATATTATAAAAATTGATTGCAATTGTTTATCCAATCCATATTATTATTATTATTATTATTATTATTAATAATAATAATAATAATAATAATAATAATAATAATACAACTTTTATAAAGTAAATATTATATTATATTATATTATATTATAGAAATTACAATTGTTTATCCAATCCAAATGTATTATATTTAATAATAATTTAATATATTTAATAAAAAAATAATAAATGTTTCAATTACACTATATTTTATCATTATTTTTTTTTTTTACTTTTTTTTTTCTTTTTGGAATAAGAAATTATTTTTGATACTTTTGATAATTATAGTAGCTCAAATGTGAATATTCCTTTGCATCCATTAAGAGCAAATCAGTAAGAAACTTAATAACATTAGCAAACCTTGCAACTGGTTAGAATATTAAAAGCATCTTGTGGTGTTCTGTGAGAGCAACAGATGGGTCATTTCAGCAGAACTTTTAGTAATTCATGTGTTTAACAAGTGACGCTGAAGCACAATTTGATTGGCCCTGATCCTGACCACAGGTGCAACCTTATCTTAATTAAATGTCAGCGTTTCTGCAGCATGCATTCAGTATATGTTATCTCACAGTCTAAATAGCACACAGTCTAAATAGACAGCAAACACAAGAGTTATTAGACGCTAATTATTTATAAATAAGCTATGAATGTTGATGATTATCTGCTTTTGTACAGACCTTAATTACCTGTCAGAAACTGAAATAGATGGCACCAATAATTCTTAATTAGTGGCCGGTGTCGTAATGCCTGTTTCATTCGCTTCCTTTAGAATGTTCTTTTAATTTTCCATTTCTGCATTGATCGTTAAATGAAAAATATTCTTCAACCGAACAAATTCAAAGAGCAGTGCGGTGTAAGATCTTTGCGTGTAATTTTATTCACAATTTCCAGCTTGATCACTTGATCCTATCCCACCCTGACCTTGATCTCCTGTTGTTGCTGGCGTCATTAGGTGTATTATTAGTGGATTTTTCCAGTGGTTTTCATCCCTGATGCTCTCATTACTTCCTGTGTTTCAGAGGTGCACTTCCTTTAACAGCGATCAGCCTCTTTCCATCTGCCTAGACGTGGCTAACTGCATCATTAAGGCCTCCCACATATGACCAGACCAGCGGCAGCCTGACAAGAGGCCTTCATCTGCTCTGCTTTCTCCCACACGCTCCTTCTGTGAGATTTTGTGGCGTTAGTGGATTTGCATATGTTAATAGAATGAGTCGATAATGAAGGGTGATGTGATGGGAGCAGTAGATCTGCTCAGTAAAGCATGGCAGACATTAGCCGGCCTCATTACTGACACCGGAACACTGCTGCACTCAAACACTCTTTACATGCTCTTTTTCTGTTTAGAGCAGGGCTTCTGATGTAATAAATGACATCAGAACAGTTCAGATATAATACTGCCTTACACCATGAAGTGATTGTTGAATCATCACTAAACAGAAGCAGATATTTATGCTCATCTATAGGATTATTTCTGAAGAAAATGTACGTGCCATTTTAACCACTATAAACCCCCCTAACAACCACCCAGAACACTACAGCAACCACCTACTAACCAGTTGGTTACAATGCAATAATAATACAACCACCTAGGAACCAGATGGTTGTTAAGGTTTTTGGGTGGTTGCTAGGTTGCTGTGGGTGGTTGCTAGGGTGTTCTGGGTGGTGTAAGTGCCATTTTAACCACTGAAAACCCTTGGTTCCCGAGGAATTCTAATGCACTTGTTAAGATGTTCTGTGTGGTTACTAGGTCAGTCACCTAAAACCCCTAACAACCACCCAGAACACTACTGCAACCACCTACTAATCAAGTGGTTATAATGCAATAATAATACAACCACAGAGTAACCAGGTGGTTGCTAGGGTGTTCTGGGTAGTTTACAGAGTGTTGGTGCTTACTGTGGTTGCTATGCACCTGCAGAAGTGTTCTGAGTGGTTACTAGGCGGTTGCTCGGGTGTTCTGGGTAGTTACTTAGTAGTTCTTAGGGTGTTTCTGGTATTTTCTAATGTGTTCTAGTGGTTGCCATGTGGTTTCGGTGGTGTTTTGGGTGGTTACTAGGTTGCTGTGGGTGGTTGCTAGGGTGTTCTGGGTGGTTTACAGAGTGTTGGCGCTTAGTGATTTTGTTGGTTACCATGTGGTTTCAGTGGTGTTCTGGGTGGTTGTTGGAGTTTTTGGGGGGTTACTAAGTGGTTGTAGGTGGTTGCTAGGGTGTTCTGGGTGGTGTAAGTGCCATTTTAACCACTAAAAAACCCTTGGTTGCCGAGGAGTTCCAGTGCACTTGTTAAGATGTTCTGTGTGGTTACTAGGTCAGTCACCTAAAGCCCCCTATAAACCACCCACAACACCCTAACAACCACCTAGAACACTACTGCAATCACCTACTAACCAGGAGGTTATGTATGGGTGGTTACTAGGTGGTTGCTGGGGTGTTCTGTGTAGTCGCTTAGTAGTTGTTAGGGTGTTTCTGGTGGTTTCTAATGTGTTATGGTGGTTGCCATGTAGTTTCTGTGGTGTTTTGGGTGGTTGTTAGGGTTTTTGGGTGGTTACTAGGTGATTGTGTGTGGTTGCTAGGGTGTTCTGGGTGGTATACAGAGTGTTGGTGCTTACAGTGGTTGCTATTCATCTGCTGAAATGTTCTGAGTGGTTGCTAGGTGGTTTGCTGGGGTGTTCTGAGTAGGTGCTTGGTGGTTTCTAATGTGTTCTGGTGGTTACCATGTGATTTCTGTGGTGTTTTGGGTGGTTACTAGGTGGTTGTGGGTGGTTGCTAGGGTATTCTGGGTGGTTTGCAGGCGGTTGGTGCTTACTGTGGTTGCTATGCACCTAGTGAAGTGTTCTGGGTGGTTACCAGTTGTTTGGGAAGGTTACTTGGTAGTTGCTAGGATGTAGGTGGTTGCTAAGGCATTCTTAGTGAGATCTATTTGGTTACTAGGTGCTTGCTGTTGTGTTCTCTGTCATTGCATGGTTGTTAGCATGTTGTGGATAGTTTATAGGGTGTTATGTGGTTACTAAGGTGTTCTGAAAAGTTACTTTTTGGTTGCTAGGCTGTTCTAGCTGGTTACTAGGTAGTGGCTAAGGTACCCTGGTTGGTTACCAAGTGGTTACTAGAGTGTTGTGGGTGGTTACTAGGTCAATCACCTAAACGCCCTGTAAACCACCCACAACACCCTACCATCCAACTAGTAACCACCCAGAACACTATAGAAACCACCTGGTAACCAGGTGGTTATAATACAATAATAGCACAACCACTTAGTAACCAGCTGGTTGCTAGGGTGTTCTGGATGGTTACTAGGTAGTTGTTAGGGTGTTGTGAGTAGTTGCTAGGGTGTTCTGGATGGTTACTAGGTAGTTGTTAGGGTGTTGTGAGTGGTTGCTAGGATGTTCTGGGTGGTTACTTGATAGTTGTTATGGTGTTCTTAGCGATTTCTGCCAGTGCCATTTTAACCACTGAAAATCCTTGGTTGCCAGGGAGTTCCAATGCACTTAAGATGTTCTGGGTGGTTACTAGGTCAGTCACCTAAAGCCCCCTATAAACCACACACAACACCTTAACATCCACCCAGAACACTACTGCAACCACCTACTAATCAGGTGGTTATAATGCAATAATAATACAACCACAATACAACCAGGTGGCTGCTAGCATATTCTGGGTGGTTACTAGGTGGTGGTTAGGGTGTTGTGTGTGGTTACTAGGTGGTTGCTAGGGTGTTCTGGGTGGTTACTTAGTGGTTGCTGGGGTGTTCTAAATGGATAGATGCTTGTTAGGGTGTTAATAGTGTAATCTGGTTGGTAACTAGGTGCTTCGTGTGGTGTTCTCTATAGTTGCAAGGTTGTTAGTGTGTTGTGGATGGTTTATGGTGTTCTGGGTGGTTGTTAGGGTGTTCTAGGTGGTTAGGGTGTTGTTGGTTTGTTAGATTTTCTGGGTGGTGGCTAGGGTGTTCTAGGTGGTTAGGTGGTTGCTAGGGTGTTCTTAGTGTAATCTGAGTGGTTACTAGGCGCTGTTGTGTTCTTAATAATTGCAAGGTTTTTATAGTGTTGTTGGATGGTTTATAGAGGATTCTATGTGGTTGTTTGGGTGTTGTGGATGGTTACTAGGGTTTATATTATTGTGTTCTGGGTCGTTGCTTAGGTGTTCTAGGTTACAGAATGTGGATACAGTACTTTTTGTAGTTACTATGCACATGCTAAAGTGTTCTGGGTGGTTACTAAGTGGTTGTTAAGGCGTTCTTGTTGGTTTCTGTGGTGTTCTGGGTGGTTGTTAGGGTTTTTGGGTGGTTGCTAGGGCGGTCTGGGTGGTTGATGCTTACTGTGGTTGCTGTTCACATACTGAAGTGTTCTTGGTTGTTACAAGGTGGCTGTTAGGGTATTGTTTGTGGTTTCTATCGTGTTCTGGTGGTTACTGTGTGGTTTCTGTGGTGCTCTGGGTAGTTGTTAAGGTTTTTGGGTGGTTACTAGATTGTTGTTAGGGTGTTAATGGTTTAGTGGATTTTTTGGGTGGTTCCTAGGGTGTTCTGGGAGGTTACCTGGTAGTTGCTAGGATGTTCTAAGTGGTCAGGTGGTTGCTAGGGTGTTCTTAGTGTGATCTGGTTGATTACTAGGTGCTTGTTGTGGTGTTCTCGATTGTTGCAAGGTTGTTAGAGTGTTGTGGATGGTTTATAGGGTGTTCTGTGTGCATAAAAGTTAGTGGTTGCAAGGGTGTTCTAGGTGGTTACTAGGTAGTGGCTAGCATACCCTTGTTGGTTACCAGGTGGTTACTACAGTGTTGTGGGTGGTTACTATATGCTTGTTAGGGAGTTGTGGCCGGAAATGAATTTCAAGATCAGGGTAAATGTAACTTATTTTGTCTTCTGGGAAATATATAAACATCTTGTGTAGCTTCTGAAGGGCAGAACTAAATGAAAAAGATATGATATTTAGGCAAAATAAGAAAAATTGACACTTCTTCATTCTGTTCAAAAGTTTTCACCCCCAGCATATTTAAACTTTTGAACGGTTTCAATTTTATAAATTCAGCTATTACTTTCTCTTGTGGACTACATGTAAATGTCTTCTATGAATTTTGTATGTTTTGGTAAAATAATTAACATTTTGCAGATTCTGCAAGGCGTATGTAAACTTTTGACCTCAACTGTAAATGATGGAAAAATTCCATCAATTGTGAAGAAAGAGTTGTTAAAAAGCCACACAATACAATGAGATACAATTCATACTGTATCTGTTGCACAAAAGATGCAGGGCTTGTTACCTAATTCTGAGGATCAGTAGTTTGATCAAATCACAAAGTATGAGTACCACTTAATGTATGAAAAAAAAAAAAACTTTCTGAGTGAGCTTGTATGGTGCAGCAGTACGCAATAGTGCAGCGTGAAATGGGAGCGGAGTCCATCCTACTGCTGCCGAAGGGAGAAGAGCTTATCAAGTGGAAACACTGCTCTGGTGGGGGTGGTGTGTGTGTGTGTGTGATACAGAGAGATTTCCCACTCACAGAGAGGAAACCCTGTGTTGACAACATGCCAGCAGTGCTGTGTGGGTGTGTTTGTGTGTCACTTTTGTATGTGTGTGTGTGTGTTTCACACTCTAAAAATGCTTCATTTGAGGGCATGCCAGAGCTGCTCAGTGAACAGATAAAGACATTAAACGTTTTTATGATCTCATATCTCCTCGGTATGGCCCGTCCAAGTACGACCGCTGTTTCACGAGGCTCAAAAGAGATTACATGACTAAGCATGGTAGTTATTAAGCTCGTCTTCCCTGTCTTTTCACCGCGGTCAGCTTTGATCTATCTAGATCTATACCTGTGGGTAATAGGTTTAGCAAGCCGTGTCAAACAGATAAGCTTTGTCTTCTGTTCTCCCGCAGCTGGACAATGTGGACGAGCAGGCAGCGCAGATACGCAGAGAGCTGGATGGGCGACTGCAGCTGGCCGAGAAAATAGCCAGAGTAAGAAACCTTCACCTGTTTCTGCCTTTATGTTAAAATAAATAAAAAAATAAATAAAAATTTGTTAAAAATGGGATTAAATATTAGAAGTTTTTTTTTTTTTTACTTACTTAAAAGTGGACTAAGTGTGTTACTTTTGTTTGTCTGTGTCCATATGGGTGCACATCAGGGTTTCCTTCACATATAAATTACAGACAAATGACTCATATGAATCAGTTCATTTTGATGAGTTAATCAAAAAGATTCACAAAAGTCTCAAACTCATTGTTGACTCACTAAATCATTCAGAGACATTACATAGAACGTAAATAAGAAAATAGAAATATATATTTTTTTAATTTTGCAGATAAAAAAATTAAGTAGTTATGCTATATCATTCCAGTAAAAGTACAGAGTAAATCATATAAAAATAACAAAATAAATAAATATGGACAAAAAGTAAAAAAAAAAACACACACACACCTATGCGGTTACGCTATTTTTAATAAATAAATATGGAAAAAAAGTAAAAAAAACAAAAACAAAACACACACACCTATTACGGTTACGCTATTTTTAATAAATAAATATGGAAAAAAGTAAAAACAAAAAAAAAAAACACACACACCTATTATGGTTATGCTATTTTTACATATTGTCAGTCATATTGTGGACTCATTTTAATTTTGCACAAAAACAGTAAATAATAATAACAATAATAATAATAATAGTTACTTTTAGCATATTTTGGACTATGTCTGCAAATCATTCCAACCAGTTGCAGAGTAAATAATGTAAAAATAAATAAAAATAAAATATATACATTACTTTTGCACCAAAAAAACAAACAAACAAACAAACAAAAAAAAAAAAAATATATATATATATATATATATATATAATAGTTATGCTATTTTTTTTTGTTACAGTTACTGAGTAAATACTATAAAAATAAACAAAATAAATAACTACGAATAAAATATAAGTGCCTACTTATTTTGTATACTTACATTGTATACTAAGTCAAAGTCAGTCAAATTGTGTACTCATTCAAAGCCGTTAAGTAAACTCGAAAAAAAAGAAAAACAAACAATAAATAAGAATAAAAGAAATGTTATGAAAAATTGCATCTCCCCCCCAAATATTATTAGTTATGCCATTTTTTTAGCACATTGTGGAGTAAGTGAATTATTCAGTTATTGTATATCCGTTATTGCCTTAATAATACATTATATTAAATATAAAACATTTAAATAGAACAAAATGAAATAAATAAATAAATACATTTGCAAAATAGACTATTTTTCAGTGTATTGTTGATTAATCAGTCATGTTTTGAGAGTAACTAATAAATCATGTAAAATATCATATAAGCAACAAAAAAAATATTATTTGTTAGTCTGATAACATACAATAAGATTCATTAGTTAGCATTAGTTAAAGGAGAAGTCCACTTCCAGAAATTTACAGATAATGTACTCACCCTCTTGTCATCCAAGATGTTCGTGTCTTTGTTTCTTCAGCAGTGAAGTAATTATGTTTTTTGAGGAAACCATTTCAGGATTTTTCTCCATATAATGGACTGATATGGTGCCCCGATTTTGAACTTCCAAAATGCAGTTTAAATGCGGCTTCAAATTATCCCAAATGTGGTTGTAAACGATCCCAGTTGAGGAAGAAGGGTCTTATCTAGAGAAGCGATTGGTTATTTTCATTAAAAAAATAAAAAATTTAAATACCTTTTTTAAAAAAACTCCAATCGTATTTTGTCCCTCAACTTCAAAAATCATTTAAAAATCATCCTACATCGCTGCAGAAGTACCGACCCAGTCTTTGCAAAGTGAACATGCAAAGAAGATCAAACACCCTTAACAAAAAAGATAATACAGTGATATAGGATGATTTTGAAGTTGAGGGAGAACATGAGATGGGAGTTTTTTGACATACACTAACTGTCATGAACCGGAACATAAACAGTCCAGGCAGAGTGAGACAAGACGAGCATTTGAGATTAAAAAGTATATCAATTGTATTATTTTTATGAAAGTAACCAATCATTTCGCTAGATAAGACTCTTTTTCCTCGGCTGGGATCGTTTACAAACGCATTTGGGATCGTTTGAAGCTGCATTTAAACTGCATTTTGAAAGTTCAAACTCAGGGCACCACAGCAGTCCATTATATGGAGAAAAATTCTGAAATGTTTTCTTCAAAAAACAAAATTTCTTCTGCGACTGAAGAAAGACATGAACACCTTGGATGACAAGGGGTGAGTACATTATCTGTCAATTTTTGTTCTGGAAGTGGACTTCTCCTTTAACTACTTTAGTTAACATGAACTAAGAATGAACAATACTTCTACAGCATGTATTAATCTTAGTTAATTTTACAGTACTTTCAGCATTCACTAATTCGTTATTAAAATCAAGTTGTGTTTGTTAACATTAGTTAATGCACTGTGAATTAACATGAACTAACAATAAGCGACTGTATTTTTATTAACTAACATTAACAAAGATTAATAAATGGTGTAATAAATGTATTGTTCATTGTTTGTTCATGTTAATATTTTAACGAGCAATAACTAATGGAACCTTATTGTAAAGTGTTACCGTTTTATGCGATACATTGTTGACTAATTGTAAGGTTGATTCAACTGTACGGGTGCCGGAAAGTCATAGTGTTTATCTTGTTTCCTCCTGCGTCCGATAGGAGAGGAAGTTTCCAAAGTTTATTTCCAAAGACATGGAGATGATGTACGTGGAGGAGCTCAGGTCATCTGTTAACCTGCTGATGGCGAACCTGGAGAGCCAGCCTGTGGCCAAAGACTTCAAGCCTAAAATCAAGCCCAAACTCACACCCATGAACAGCTTCCTGGACATTGGCGATGAGAACGACTTGCCTCTCTCCAAATCAGATGTGGTGCTGTCGTTTTCTCTGGAGGTGGATATTTCTGAAGATGCAATCTTTGCTTTACACGTCACCATTACCTTGGTGGTTGTGATGGTTTAATTTTGTGAAAGCATAATGGCTACAAAGCATTTGAATGCATAAATAAAAAAAAAACATTAATTTCACATGTAAAAAACTGTCTGACCTAGGAATTTTCTAAATTTCTATCATTTTTTTTGTATAGTTAGTGGGTTGTCTAAACAGCTAGTTGTCAAAAGCACCACAAAAAGAATAAAATCTAAATTGTCACTCTTTGGATGCTTTTCAAATGTCATGTGGAGTCTAATCATGTCATCTTGTTTCTTTTGCTCAGATTGTGATCATTGAGGTGCAGGGGCTGAAATCCGTTGCTCCTAACCGGATTGTGTACTGCACCATGGAGGTGGAGGGAGGAGAGAAGCTCCAGACAGATCAAGCCGAGGCCTCCAGACCACAGTAAGTATGGTGATATCACCGATAAACATAAGAGCCCTGAACATGATATATACACTGGTGTTATATACACAAACACACTACCGTTCAAAAAGGTTGGGGACAGTAAGATTTTATTTAAAGAAATTAATAATTTCAGAAAGGACGCACTCAAAAGTGACAGTAAAAACATTTATAATGTTGCAATTCAATTCTATTTCAAATATTTCTTGTAAACTTTCCATTCAAAATTAAAAAGTAGCCTATCACTTTTTCGGCAAAAGTACTAAGCCACACAACTGTTTTCGACAATAGTAAATCAGCATATTGGAATGATTTCTGAAGGATCATGTGACACTGAAGACTGGAGTAATCATGCTGAAAATTCAGCTTTGCATCACAGGAACAAATAACATTTTAAAATATGTTAACATAGAAAGCTATGGAAAACCCGTTTCCACCACTGAATTAAAAAAAAAAAAAGAAAGAATTGCAAGATAAAAAGCAGCAATTACCTGACTTTTTCTCAAGATTGCGTGATAAACTCGGAATTATGACTTTTTCTCTCAGGATTGCATGAAATTAAATCGCTTTTCTCAGAACATAGCAGTTTCTTTCCCCTCAAAATTCTCACAGTTCTGAGAAAAAAAGTCAGTATAAACTCACAATTGCGAGAAAAAAAGTCGTAATTGCGAGTTCTGATTTTATTTCTCACTATTGTGAGTTTATATCATGCAATTCTGAGAATAAAATGTCAGAATTCTGAGTTTATATCTCAATTCTGGGAACAAAAAAGTTGGAATTTTGAGTTTATATCTTGCAGCTCTGCCTTTATTTCTCACAATTGTAAGATGATATCATGAAATGCTGAAAAGAAAAATGTTTATTAAAGAGGTTATATCTCACAAGTCTGAGAAAAAAATGACGTAATTCTGAGTTTATATCGCATTTCTGAGAAAAAAAGTTGGAATTCTGAGTTTATATCCCGCAATTCTGCCTGTATTTCTCGTAATTGTAAGTTCATATCCTGAAATTCTGAAAAAACTTCTGAGAAAAGACTGGAATTCTGAAAATATCCCACAATTCTAAAAAAAAAAAAATAACAAAAAAAAATTGGAATTCTGAGGAAAAAATCTGAATTCTGAGTTTGTATCACACAATTCTGAAAAAAAAAAGTTGGAATTCTAATTTATATCCCACAGTTCTGAGGAAAAAAGTCAGAATTCTGATTTTATATCATGCAATTCTGAGGAAAAAAAAGTCGGAATTCTGAGTTTGTCTCACAAGTCTGAGAGAAAAGTCTTAATTCTGAGTTTATATCTTGCAATTCTGAGAAAAAAGTTGAATTCTGAGTTTATATCACGCAATTCTGAGAAAAAAGTCGGAATTCTGAGTTTGTCACGCAATTCTGACTTTATTTCTCGCAATTGTGAGTTCATGTCATGCAGTTCTGTGGAGAAAAAAAGGTCGGAATTCTGAGTTTATGTCACGCAGTTCTGAGAAAAAAGTTGGAATTCTGAGTTCATATCACGCAGTTCAGAGAAAAAAAAGGTCGGAATTCTGAGATAATATGTTGCAATTCTGGGAAAAAAGTCAGAATTCTCATCTTATATCACGCAATTCTGACTTTATTTCTCGCAGTTGTGAGTTCATATCATGCAATTCTGTGAAATAAAAAAAGTTGGAATTCTAAGTTTATATCACGTAGTTCTGAGAAAAAAAAGTTGGAAGTCTGAGTTTTTATCTAGCAATTCTTTAAATCTCACAATTCTGAGAAAAAAAGTAATAATTGTAAGTTTGTATCACACAATTCTGAGAAAAAAAGACAATTGTTAGATAAAAAGTTGCAATTACCTTTTTTAAATTTTTTATTCAGTGGTGGAAATGAGCTTCCACAGAAAAAAAGCAATTTGAAATTGTCATAATATTTCACAATAATTGTACTATTAAGTACTGTTAATGTTGGATTAAGTAAATATCCTGGTGAGACTTTCAGAAACAAAACAAAACAAAAAAATCTTCTCAACTCAAAACTTTTGAACATAAGGTAAACTGGAAGGTAAGGTTAGCAAATCCAAAGGTCAGTCCTCAATAAGGGTCATGCAAGGTCAAAAAAGAGTCCCAAAATTTAATATCATATCCAGTATTATGCCATAAATGAAAAATAAAGGTCAAAAACAAGACTACATGAAGATAGACAGCTTTCTGTCTCACAGTGGCATAGTTGTGGCTTTATTTCTGATAATTGCATTTATGAATCTTGTAAATGTCACATTATATCTCACAGTGTGAGATGTATTTCTTTATTTCTTATTTTATTTATTAACTTTAGCTCACCATTAACTGTTTTATTTTTAACTCCAAAGTGGAAAAAGGGTGAAACCACATCTAAAGCCTGGTAAAGGCTCCCCCTGGTGGTTAGGAGTTTTGTCCCCTTCTTTTTTTTTTTCAATAAACAGATGTAAATCCAGGCGCCAATGAACTTGTCTAATAGACTACACCTTTAAATAGAATTTTTTTCTACAAAATGTCCCTACATGTCTTAAAAATAGCATATATATGAATGTCACTGTAGGTTAACAGCATGTTCAGTTATGTTAATTAAAAGTGCTTTCTACACAGTCATTTTTTTATTCAGACATGTACACAATGTGCCAATCTCTCTAACCTTTTTAAGGTCACTGCTCTATTTTCATTCTATAGTACGCTGACTTACAAATCTGTTGGGAGCATCTCACGCTTGCTTTTTATCTTCAAACCTTGAGCATGAAATCGCTCTTATCTCATCAGCTCCCCATTAGCGTAGTGACTTGTTTTGACACCGCGGACACATTGAAAATATGCCAGCTCCGCAGCTCTGAAGTGCAAATGCGGCTCTGTCACACTGCTGCACCCAGAACGACACTCTTTATGTACGAGACCGAGAAATGTGAAGCGGTCATCATTGGCTCCAGTGTTTTGTGTGATGCTAAATAAATCGCTGGGTCCCATTGAGTCCATAGTGTATCTGCACTAATGATGCATCTGACCTGAACTGACTAGCATGTCAAAGCTGTAATATTTATTAAGCAGACCGTGAGCTGGGATACTCAATAATTGGAATCGCAGTCGTCTAGAAATGCTTTTGTGGAGGTTTTCTGCTTGTGTTGATTAGGGATGTGTCTGACTGTGCTTCCTACTTGCCTATAGATGCAGTTACATTAGAAAAATTTTGGAGATGTTTTGTTCGAAGAGCTTCGTAGTTTCAAAAGAGACAGTTTTCTGTTGGTCAATGCAGCGAATTAGCAAAATCAACTGGAATCATTTGCAAAATCTGCAAAATTTGTCATCTCATGGATTCCTATTGAAACAACGAGATTTTGACAGCAAATATTCATGGAAAAATGCAAAAATCATGCACCTTATGCCATGATTTTAGGCACTAGCACAGGCTTTTATCCACTCGTATAATTGCAACATTTAGCGGTTAAAAATTTCTGTGCCATTACAAAATAAACACTTGTCTTGCAAAGTTTGCAACATTTTTTCCCTTAAAGGGAACCCTGGGTATTAAGTCTTGATTTACATTATTTAAAAAATCCACATCGTTTTATACATATTTTGGACTATGGGGGGGCGCCATTATTTTTGATGATGTGAAATGGTTGCTCTTGGTGAGCTACTGCCATCACCTGTTGTTATTTTTACCACAACACAACTCAGAATACACAGCGCTGAGAAACTCCTTCAGTGGCTGTGGCGTCATGACAAGTATCGGCATGTTTACATCCTGCCAGGATGGTATCTAGCATTTCTTGTCTCTGCCATTTAGCTATATTTAGTTTATTTAGTTAGCTCTTTCAGTAGCTGTGGTCTACTAGAAGTCTCAAAGGCATCAGGGCTAAAGTGGAGAGAACAAAGACGCAGGTCTTTAGGAAGTAATATTCGTCCACAGGCATCTTCCCATTGTTTTCTCCTCTTCTTTTCACTAGGAAAGCAGCTTAGACTTACATTGCTTCTCTTGTTGCCCTTCAACTGAAAATTACAACCAAAAGCCACACAATGTGGCTTTGTATCAGTATTTTATTTTCCGAGTTGTGTTGCGGTAAAAATAGCAACAGGTAGCGCCAGTAGCTCACTGAGTGCAACCATTTGACATCATCGAAAATAATGGCACTCCCCCATAGTCCAAAATATGTATAAAATGTGGATTTTAAAATAACATAAGTCTTTCATGGTTTTTCTACTACATATTTCAGTAAGGGACGTCGTTTACATTAGATCCTTTACATTCTAAAGAGTTTTCTACCAGTCAGACAGTTTATGTTCACTTTTTAAGGTGCATTTTGGGAATTTCTAGGAAGCAAACAAAGAATTTTGACTGTTTGACAGCCCTACAAATTAGGGAAATTAGTAGACTCCCTCACCAGTGTACTGACTAACTAGGAGCTAATTGAGACACAACCTAGAAGAAATTGAATTTATATGTGATTTATATAACATACTTAACTCTTTCCCTGCCACAGACAGAATTTTCCGGCTTTCCATGTTTTCACTGTTGGAGGCGCTATTATGCATCTTCTGAAAGAGTATAGAATGTCTGGATCAAAACGCTGTGAAAAAGAAGTAACTTATAACTAGTAATGCATTACTTTTTAATTTACAAGAAAATATCTGAGTTATTTTTTAAAAAGGTAACTCTAGTAGTGATGTTACATTCGTGAACAAATCTTTTAGGTGAACGAATCATTCTTGTTCACATAATCCATTGACTCATATTTCTTGTTCACTGAAACTCATTGCTCCAAGAGCAGCATGGCGCTGATACAGTAGCTCTGTGGACTGTTTCATCCTGTCAAAGATTGACTAAACCTCGAGCCAATAGCATTCAAGTTTGAGATGTGACGGAGCATGTGATTTGTTGAATGTAGTGTTGAATGAACAAATACGCCCTTCACTGATTAAGTCTGAACGAGAGAGAGAGAGATTTCGTTCGTGAACGAGTTGAATAAACTGGTACATGTCGTTCGTGAATGTAAAGAACCAGTTGTTAAATATATGACGCCGCACAGGTAGAGCTCGGCTGGTGTAGTTTGGCATATTTGCAGCAAAGAAATAAATTTACATTTTACCATTGTAATGGAAACTGGCCCACTACTGTGTTTTAGACTTAGTTTTGTTTTTTACAATTTACTACTTTAAAGAGTACTGAATAAGTCTGAATAAGAGAGATCTTGAGAGAATTGCTTAAAGTGTAAAAGATACCACAAAACTAAGTCTAAAACATCCTAGTGGGTAAGTTTTCATTACAGTGGTAAAGTGTAAATTTATTTATTTGTTGCAAATATGCCAAACTACACGAACTGAGACCTGTTCGTCATTATAATCGTTCAACAACTGGTTCTTTTAATTCATGAATGGTTACTGAACGAATACGCCCATCACTGACTGAGTTTATGACTGAGTTTGAGTCCGAACGAGAGCTCTCATTCGTGAATGAATTGAATGAACTGGTAAATGTCGTTTGTGAACAAAAGTGTACTGTGTAGGTCAGTCATTTGAGTCAGTCTCATTCAGCAATCAGCAGAAAGTGAATGCAAGACACAGTTATACGCTTGTTTATATATTCATATTTAACATACAGAACATAACTCCATGACACACTTAAGGTAATCCTAGATTTATTAGTGTGTCTGTCCAAACAATTGAAAATGTTAATTATGCAAGAAAACCTTATGTTTTGGTCATCTGAACCACTTATTTGTGTAGTGAGTAGATCAGGCACACATTTTAATAAAGCCAAATACAAATAGTTTTTTGTAACAAGTAAATACAGTACACTATAAAAAACAATTTGTTGAGTCAACTTAAAATAATTTGTTACCTGGCTGCCTTACAATTTTAAGTTCAGTCAGCTCAATTGTACTATGTGACAATTTAGATATTTGAGTTGTTTCAACTTAAAATTTTAAGGCAGCTGGGTAACTTACCTAGCTCTTAAGTTTAACAAACCAAATTTTTTGTTAAGTCAACTCAGATATCTAAGTTGTCACTTAGTACAACTTAACATTTCAAGTTGACTAAACTTATTTTAATTGACTGAACTTAAAATTAAGGCAGCAGGGTAACAAATTATTTTAAGTTGACTTAACAAATTGTTTTTTTTGTTTGTTTTTTACAGTGTACCTTAGTTGACTTAAGACATAAGACACTCTTTTTCGCCATCTGTTTGCATATTTATGTAATATGAAGAAATAGTCACTAAACGAATCAGTGAACAAATCTGAATGAATCATTTCGGTGAACAAACTGAAAATACACAATGTCTTGAAAGAATAAAATCAAAATTTACTTTGTTTTCCTATTTACTGACAGCTCTCCTGTCTCCATGTTGAGAGAAATCGGGAGTAAGTACAGAGGTGTTGTTTGCGTTGAGTAAATATGAAGCATACTGTAGTTCTAGACTAAATGTGAACATGCATTTGCTCATCTCACTTGCATAAAAACAGATTCAGTATTCCTCAAAATGAATAAACACAGTGAAATGCAAATTCAGAAAATGACACAAACATAAACAAGCTCAGACCAGATGACAAAAAGTAACGTAACACATTACTTTCCATAATAAGCAACTAAGTAACACAATTAGTTACTTTTTTTGAAGGGAGTAACACAATATCATAATGCATTACTTTTAAAAGTAACTTTCCCCTACATACATCCAAACTGCCTAATGTTACCGAATGAAATTATGATCTGGTTTAGGACTCTATGATCTATGCTTTGATCATCGATCTGAATCTGATCTGGACGTAATCTTTTACAAAAATGCTATTTTTGCAACTTTTTGTTTTTGTTTCACAGCTTACCCATGTTCAAGTGTTGATAAAAACAGAATGCATGAAGCTCTTTTCTTTCTTATGACATATTGCATATTTAGATATTGATGAAAATTTTGTAAAAATGATCAAAAATGCTGGTGGTGGTGGCAACTAAAAAAACAAAAATGCTGTTTTTGAGCATGGATTGGTTATTCCAATCAATACATTGACAATCAATGCATCTCCCTCACATTTTAGCATTTCAGCGTATTGGTTTTAGTTGGTTAGGTCCTCATTTGTTGAGTAGATGTTAAGTGATTGTGTATTTATAGCAGCAGTTACTTTCAGTAGCTTTCATTCTATTTTAATGCACTTTGATTGCGGACTTGATCTGATTGCTACTTTGACCAGGTAAATGCAGTTTCCGACTCTTTTTTTTTAAATTTTTTTCCTCAGAGATCTCCTGAATCAGTCTTACATCTAAGCCTTCCAGTATAGGCATGAAATGACAAGAAGAAGGAATTCATCAAGACTAGATGAGCTTTCTTGCTCTCTGTGAAAGGCGGGTGGCCTTTAAGAGTGTTGTGTAGCATTGAATAGAAAGATGAGTCAGATCACTGTCATTTGCCCAGCCATTTAGCAATATATGCTAAATGGATGTAAACAATGATAAGTATACACACATGCATCGTGGTGCTCTCGAACGTACATAGGCTGACATGGAAGAAAAGAAATGTCTATGCAGGGTCAGAAAGCTCTCTGATTTCGTAAAAAATATCTTAATTTGTGTTCCAAAGATGAACACATCTTACAGGTTTGGAATGACATGAGGGTGAGTAATTAATGACAGAATTTGGGGTGAACTATCCCTTTAAATAGATCTAATGGATGGTCTTTTTGGAATGGATTGTTTTTGTGAAAGTTAAAGTATGATTTAATTTTACACAAACAGATGACAGTACTTAAAGATCATGGCAAATTTCCTCCTTTTATGACCTCTGTAAAACATTTCTTGCATAGCATTGGCAACTTTATACTGTGCGTTTATATTGAGGATGCCAATTGTTGTGGGTTTTTTCCTTCTTATATTACATTTCTAAGACAGCTATTATTCCCATTTTTCTCCAGCAGACACTCGAAATTGAAATGTCACTTGTAATCTCATCAAGGTGAATCAGTGGTGTGTGAGATGATTTCAGTGTGTTTATTGTGCCGTCACCTGTTGGAGTCACGTGGTTCAATCCGATACTGCTCACATTTGACCTCACAGTATGATGTTAATTAGCACAGAGGAAGCAGATCTTGCGGATCCCAAGATTTGTGCATGTAACCGTTTTTTGTTAAAGGAGAAGTCCACTTCCAAAACAAAAATATACAGAAAATGTACTCACAGAAATTATGTTTTTTTTTTTTAGGGAAACATTTCAGGATTTTTTTGCATATAATGGACTGATATGGTGCCCTGATTTTGAACTTCCAGAATGCAGATTAAATGCAAACAATCCCAAATGCGGTTGTAGACGATTCCATCTGAGGAAGAAGGGTCTTATCTAGTGTAACAATCGGTTATTTTCATGAAAAAAAAATACAATTTAAATACTTTTTAATCTCAAACACTCGTCTTGTCTTACTCTGCATGAACTCTGTGTATTCTGGTTCAAGACAGTTAGGGTGTTGAAAAACTCCCTCAACTTCAAAAATCATTTCAAAATCATCCTACATCACCGCAGAAGTACTGACCCAGTCTTTGCAAAGTGAACATGCAAAGAAGATCAAACAGCCTTAACAAAAAAAAGGTAAAACAGCCATATAGGACGATTTTGAAGTTGAGGAAGAACATGAGATGGGAGTTTTTTGATGTACCCTAACTGTCATGAACCAGAAAAAAACAGTTCAGGCAGAGAAAGACAAGATGAGCATTTGACATTAAAAAGTATATAAATTGTATTATTTTTATGAAAATAACTGATCGTTTCACTAGATAAGACCCTTCTTCCTTGGCTGGGATCATTTACAACCGGATTTGGGATCATTTGAAGCTGCATTTAAAGGAACACTCCACTTTTTTTGAAAATGGGCTCTTTGTCCAACTCTCCTAGAGTTAAACAGTTGAGTTTTACCGTTTTCGAATCCATTCAGGCGATCTCCGGGTCTGGTGGTAGCACTTTTAGCATAGCTTAGCATAGATCATTGAATGTGATTAGACCATTAGCATCTCGCTCAAAAATGACCAAAGATATTTTCGATATTTTTCCTATTTAAAACTTGACAGTTCTGTAGTTACATCAAGTACAAAGATGTACAAAAATTGGCCTATTTTCAAAAAAAGTGGAGTGTTCCTTTAAACTTGGGGCACCATAGAAGTCCACTATATGGAAACAAAAATCCTTAAATGTTGTCTTCAAAAAACATCATTTATTTTATAACTGAAGAAAGAATGACATGAACATCTTGGATGACAAGGGGGTGAGTAAATTATCTGTCATTTTTTGTTCTGGAAAATTGTGTGAAATTATTTTTGAATCATGTAAATGAATTGTTTTTGCATTGCAAGTGAAAGTTCCTACTATTGAAAATATGTCAGACATATGTGATTGCATCGTGCTGGAATTAAATCAGAATCGCATTTTAATCTGGCTAGTGATGTCATTTCCTGGAAATGTGTTTGCAGAGAAGGCATTATAGTAAGGCAATAGAGATTTATTATAAGCCTTTTATTGGCTTTGTGCACATTACCACCAAATGAAAGCATAATGAAACCCATTTTCTTCAAGGTGTTTATACTTGCATTTGTTTGAATACTTTAAGTACTCTTAGATGAAACTCTCCACTGCAAATCCCCGGAGGCCATTTAAGGATGATTATTATTCCCTAATAATGTCAGTGTCTGGTTCTGTCGACATGAGCATGTTGCAAACAAATGTGACTAAATTTAGAAAGTCATTTTTAATGTGAATAAGTTATTGCATCATTGCACAGATGCTAAAATCTGTTGTTTTGTTGCCTTGGCAACAGTTTGCTTAATAAATAGTGCTCCCTACTTGTTTTGGGGGTTCAGACTGCCTCTAGGTGGTGAGAGGTCACACTCAGACCAGTAACATCAACAGACCTCCCAAAATATCCATCTTCTGATGAAGCTCCCCAAGGCGGGTTTGAGCTGTAGACAGTGTCAGTCAGAGTGAAGACTGAAGGATCTTGTCTGCCGTGTCATTGGCAACAGCTGTACCTAAAATTTAATATTGGCTGTTCATACAGTAGACAAGCCGTTATTACTTAAAGTGGAATGTAAGGTTCATACTAGGGGCTTAGTAACAACTAACTAGTTTGTAACTAACTCTACATAATTTGGTTGCACTGTAACTTAAGTTGTAACCTCTCCATAAATACCTTCAACGATTAGAAAAATACCTTCAAGACTAGGAGTTGTTTGCCTCATGCAATTAATGGTAAAAATAAGCTTCCACTGATACATGATACTTGGACAATCATGACTTAATATAATAGGTATTTTTATTTGTAAGTGAGATTCAGAAACTCAGTTTGAAATTAATAAGAAGCAGTAAAAAAAGCTACGAACAAGAAAACATAAGAAATGGCATTTATTTATTATGACTGAATTTATTTAGCATGCACAACAAAGAGCAATGTACACAAGAAGTGTGCTATTTAGAATGTGTTTGTGTTAAAGACCCTCAAGCCATTTATTCACATAATATTCTCTCTTAAAATGTAAACAACTGTAAATGTCAGCATTATCATATGTTTAAAGGACTGAAACATGAGCTTATTGGTGCAATTTAGTCACTATTTTATTCAGTTTATTCCTGGTCTGAGGCTTCTGTAAATATTTATATGTTTTTAGTTTATATGTATACTTGTTTCCTAAATATTCCTAAATATTGCAACAAGTTGTACCAAACGGGGCTTTTACTTTTCTTTTTAGGAGCACAGTAAAAATTTCAAGAGCACCTTCTAATCAATAATCAAAAAATTTGATAAAAAATTAGCCTTCCCATTACAAGGTGATATTTGACTCCTTAAAGTGATTTACAGGGGAATTTTGTTTTACCTTTGTAATGGCATTTTTCTAACTGTCATCTTTTATGTCAAAAATTTTAAAAAAAATTATACGCCACCTTGTGGAACAACTGATTAGTGCAAAACAAATTCAATTGCCATGTACGGCCTGCACGTACAAAGTATGCATTGTTACGAAATCAGATGGTCCTCATATAGTACGCACATACTATTTTGGTGAGGAAATTTGCACCATGCGCTAGAGCTGCATGATTAATCATTAAAAGATCAAGATCAAATCTGTGTTTGCGCTGACCTGTTCTATTGTACAATCTATATCATAGACGTATAAGATTATAGTTCGGATGTTACTACTGATGCCTATAGTAGCGATCAAAATGGAGCCAGTTGTCTTTTGAAAATAGTGTTCGCTTCAAATTGGCACATCACATAACGGTTGTTGATCACAGTGTTGATTTACATTGTTTTGCCTCAAATGTCATTAAATCATTTATTTAAGAGATTCGTTCAAAAATGCTGATTCATTCAGTAATGGACGTGTTTATGAGTCATTGAATCATTCATGTAAACTTTTCTTTTAAATAATTTGTGATTTTTTTTCTAAATTCATCCAGAATTGTGCAGCTCTGTCAAGCACACTGTATGTTGATGTGTAAAGTATGCTTTGGCCTTAAGTAGGGGTGTAACGGTACACAGATGTCACGGTTCGGAACGTACCTCGGTTCGGGGGTCATGGTTTGATACGATTTCGGTACAACAGGAAAAAAAACAAAAACAAATCTGCTATGCTTGCTATATATATATATATATATATATATATATATATATATCTGCAGTACATACATACATACAAGGAATAAATACTTGAAATATATTTTACTTGAGTTTCAGTTCATTTTTTTTTTGTGACAGAAAAGAAACTCAAATGGCAGAAAGTGACATCCTTTTCTTTAATTTACAAAAGACCTTTTACAGTGATGCATTATTAAGAAGACAATAAATTACAGTGTTTTAAGTTGATTTTGCTGGTATAAAGAAACAGCTTAAGTAATCGTGCCGGCACACAAACACACAAAACATATCAGTTCCAGGCTTCCAGCATTGCTATCTTGACAGCACAGTTGGTACTTTATCATAATAAAATACAGTGAACCAAACGTCCCCGCCTCATTGTTTCAACGTTGGAACGCGACTGAAGTACAAAGCCTATAATTTACATACTAAACAATAGTTTAGAATTTTGGATACATCGCAAATATGGAAATATAATGGAATATTTGGATTTGAGAATGAGAATGAGATAGGATACAAGAGCACAAAGCTCAATTTCGCAAACAGCTGAACACGCAAGCCTTAAAAGTAACATCATGCTCCTTTGTCAGTGAGAGACGCATTCAGAATCAGCACATGATCACTGTCTAGTGGTCTTTGTTTTCAAATGCGCAACTCCTGGTTTTCGCTGTTCTTCTGCCGGTGGTTATCAAACAGAGTTGCTTTACTGCAGGTGCCCCCTTCTGGATTGAGGGTGAAGTGCCTGTATTTGTTGTAAGGCCTCACGCACCGAACCCGAGATGTCCGTACCGTGACGGTTCGGTACGAATACATGTATCGTTACACCCCTAGCCTGAAAGGAGAAGTCCACTTCCAAAACAAAGATTCACATATAATGTACTCACCCCCTCGTCATCCAAGATTTTTTTCAGTTGTAAAGAAATTATGTTTTTTGAGGAAAACATTACGGGAATTTTCTCAAATTAATGGACTGCTATGGTGCCCCGATTTTGAACTTCCAAAAAGCAGTTTAAATGTAGCTTCAAACGATTGTAAACGATCCCAGCCGAGAAATAAGGGTCTTATCTAACAAAATGATTGGCTGGGATCGTTTACAACCACATTTGGGATCATTTGAAGCCGCATTTAAACTGCATTTTGGAAGTTCAAAATCGGGGGCACCATAGCAGTCCATTATATGGAGAAAAATGCTGAAATGTTTTCCTCAAAAAACATAATTTCTTTACGGCTGAAGAACGAAAGACATGAACATTGTGGATGACAAGGGGGTGAGTACATTATCTGTAAATTGTTGTTCTGGCAGTGGACTTCACCTTTAACAGATCAAGGTTTGACTGATTAGCATCAGCCCTTTTTCAGGTATGTCCTGTAACCATGGCTGCAAAAAGCATTTTTCCCCATTGACGGTTTGTATTCTGACAAAACCCCTTTGAGATGAATGGGAATGCTACAAGATCTTCAAATATTACACACCTCCTTGGTAAAATCTTGAGGCCGATGGATACCCGGTTGGGATTCACACAGAGACTCAGACACCATAGACTGTATAACCAGACAGTGATTCAGCAGCGTGACTCAGTGTTTGTTGTAGAGAGTCTAGACTAGCTGTGAAAAGATGTGCGGGTGTGTCGGAATCATGATTGAGAAATGTATTGCTTGATTAGATTCAAGAATTTAATTAGTTCCAGCTTTTGTTCATGTACTTTCTTCTTCAGCATATACAGATCTAATATGTTATAAGCTCAACCAAGTGTAAATGCTGTACAATTTATCTGCATTGCAGGCCTCGTTTTACTGCTTATATTATAGAGGAAACATGCTTGGTTTGCTGTATGACATGCAAAACACTGTCTGGGGGCTTTATTGCTTTAGAAAGCAGAAAAACTGAATTAGATGTGGGAGTCGACTCCTACAGTCAGTTTGCCACAAGCAACTGGTGGCCCGCTTGAGAGAGATAGTTAGTTTGATTACGTTGCTGTGTGTTTACTCTGCTATAGATACACAATATGTCTGTATTTTTGTAGTGATCCTATCTCAGAAACTCACACATAGACTGACAGACTGAAACGCAAACATGCTATACATATAGATGACACTCAGTCATGCTCTGCCAACTTCCCTGACAGACTCGCTTTTAGAGTCAATATTTATTTTTAAGTCTTTCTTTTGGAGTCAAGTCATGTTTTTAGCGTCAAGCCTTGTGTTAAAGTTTTGTTTTGGAGTTCAAATTTGTCATGTTGTCAAGTCATGTTTTCCAAGTCAAAAATGGACTGTTCAGTCTAGTTTGGGAGTCAGAATTTGTTTTTAGTCTTTCTCTTTGGACTCAAGTTGTGTTTTTACATCTTTTTTTGATTAGAGGGGAGTCAAACTTGTTTTTTTAAATCTTGTTTTTGGGGTCAGAGTTGAGTTTTAAGCCATGTTTTTAGTTGCTTTTGTATTTAGTTGTTGTTGTTTGCAGTTAGAAATTGTTTTTATGTCTTTGAAGTGCTTTTGGAGTCCAGTCATGTTTTGAAGGCTTGTTTTTGAGTTGTGTTTTAGCTCATGCTTGTGGAGTGAAGTCTTGTTTTTGGAGCCAAAATTTGTTTAAGATGTCTTCTGTTTTGAAGTCAAGTCAAATTTGAAATCTTGAGTTAGGAGTAATGTTTTGTTTTCTCTTTTGAGACATGTAACTTTTGGAGTCGCATTAAAAATAAATGCATAAATAAATAAATAGGAAAACAAATAAAGGAATAAATGAATTAATAAAATGAATATAATACATTTGTAATATAAATTTAATTCTGTATTTATTTTACTTTTTCTTTCTTTATTTTTTAGATTTTTTTTTTATTTCATTATGCAGTTATTTATTGTTATATGTATTTATTTATTCCCCACATGTATTTATTTTCAGATTTATTTATTCATTTATGTCTTTTTTTTACTTTTCCATGTGCAACATGAAAATCAGGGAGGTGGCCCTTGCGTATGGAGGACCAAACCTGCAGAAATTAAAAATAAATATATAAATAAATATATAAATAAATGTAATAATAGGAAAACAAATAAAGGAATAAATAATATGATAACACAAATATAATTTATTTGTAATAAACTTTAATCCTGAATTTATTTTTTATTACTTTTTTCTGTATGTATATTTTTTATATTTAGTTTTATTTTTTTTAACTATTTACTCATTCTGTCATTTATTTTGTAATTATTTTATTTTTAATGCGTTCATTTATTTTTATATTTATTGGCCGGTGTATTTATTTTTATTTAGTGCCACATGTATTTCTTTTCAGATTAATTTATTTTACTAATTGTTTATGATGCAATTTTTTTTAAATAATAATGACCATTCAAATGACTATGCAAACATTAAACAGAAGCAAACAAACAAACTTATGATTGATAGATAGATAGATAGATAGATAGATAGATAGATAGATAGATAGATGGATGGATAGATGGATGTAATAATAAAAAGAAATAAATAATTTGATAAAACAAATAGAATTCGTTTGTAATAAAATTTAATTCTGAATTTATTACTTTTTTTCTTTTTTTTTGACATTTATTTTTTTATATTTAATTATGCAGTTATTTATTATTATATGCATTTATTCATTCCCACATGTATTTATTTTCAGATTTATTTATTTATTCATTTATGTCTTTTACTTTTTCATGTGCAACATGGAAATGAGGGAGGCGCTCCTTGCATATGGAGGACCAAACCTTCCGAAATTAAAAAAATAAATATATAAATTAATTAATAAATAAATGTAATAATAGGAAAACAAATAAGGATTTGATGAGATAAGAGAATTTAATCCTGAATTATTGTTTTATCCTTAATTATTTTTGTATGTATTTTTACATTTTTACATATTTTTTTAACTTTCATTTATTTATTCTGTCATTTATTTGTTTAATGTGTTTATTTATTTGTCTGTGAGTGTATTTATATTTAATGCCACATGTATTTATTTATTTATAATGCCAATTTTAAAAATAAAAAAAAATTATTTGTCTGTGTATTTATTTTTTATTTTTTATTTATTGCCAGATGTATTTAGTTTCAGATTTATTATTTTATTTATTTATTTATTTATTTATAATGCAAATTTAAAAAATAGGAAATAGACACATTTTTAAAAATAATAATAACCATTCAAATAAATAGCAGCATTAAATAACATTTGCAAACATTAAACAAGTAAACAAAGTTGTTATTGATAGATAAATAGAAATATATTAATTATAAAAGTGTGTTTATTTTTATTCTGTTTTGGCATGTTTAAAACCAACACAAGGTTATTTATTATTCATTTGTAATAAAGTGTAATCCTGAATTGATTTTTTTATTACATTTTTCTTTTTTTCTATATTTCTTTTTTACTTTTATTTATTTCTTTTTACTTTTATTTACTTATTCTTTTGTTTATGTTTGTTAATTATTTTATATTTATTGTTATGCATTCATTTATTTATATATTTATTTCCACATGTACTTACATACACACTGACATACACAAAGTAATTTGAGCTTTATTAATATTGACATAAAAAACAGAATAAACATAAGACAACAAAAGCAAAGTCTTACAAAAGCACACAGATACTTTACCATCCCACATACTAATTTGATCAAACAAAGACATAAAGGAAATATTCAGCAGGCGTGTCATTATGGGTCTGGAGAAGTGGTGAATACAAAATGAAGTCTCCTATTGTGACGGCTGATTTGTTTTCTCCCGCTACAGGTGGGGCACGCAAGGAGATTTCACCACCACACACCCCCTGCCCGCGGTCAAAGTCAAACTCTTCACCGAAAGCACCGGAGTCCTGGCCCTGGAGGACAAAGAGCTGGGCAGGGTGAGACGAAAGTGTCCTTCTGTCCAACGCTACCTCTGCGTTCATTCTCCACAATGTGCTCAATTAATAGCTGATGTTGCAAGAACAGATGTTCTGCACACAGTGTGTGAACCGTGATGTGCGTGCACATGTGTTTGTATGTGTGAGCTGCAGGCGAGGAAATCTTTAGTCATTAGGCCTCACGCTCCCTGAGTAACAGATGGAGACTCCCCATTAGAGACTCGCACCGAACAGACTGCACCTCCTCCATCTATTTTCTCAGTCTAACCCTCTTTTTCTCTCGTCTCATCTTCCCTTTCACACCTATCTCTCCAGCTGCCCATCCAGGTGTGTTGGTCCTAATAATGCGTTTCTCTTTTACTTTCTCTGGTTCTGTCCAGGTGGTCCTTCATCCCACTACAAACGGACCCAAAACGGCAGAGTTGCACAAGATGGTAGTGCCTAAGAACAGCCAAGATGTGGATCTGAAAATCAAACTGGCAGTTCGCATGGACAAGCCACCAAACATGAAGCACAGCGGGTACGTCTGTAATGATGGTCATATCCTGACCTCCAGAATGTGAATACATCCTCAGGTGAAGAAAAGAAAAAACACTGTGCGAATGAAAAACCACAAATAGAAACTAGATAAAAAAAATTTCGTCAAGACAAACTTTAAATTGGCTTGAGAAAGCTGGACCAGAAAGTTTGAAAAAGTTTGAAAAGTTTAAAAAGTTTTAAGTTTGGTTGGTTTTCAGTCTGAAATAGTTTACAGTTTATAGTTTTAAAAGGTTAAAGTTTGAATGCAGTCTGTCAGATAGATAGATAGATAGATAGATAGTAATGGTCAGATTATAAATAGATGATAGATAGATAGATAGATAGATTTGCTAGCATGTTTCTAGCATGACTAGCAAGTTGCTACCATGTTTCTAGCAAGATTAGCAAGTTGCTAGCATGTTTCTAGCACGATAAGCAAGTTGTTAGCATGTTGCTAGCATGTTTCTAGCATGATTAGCAAGTTGCTAGCATGTTTCTAGCATGATTAGCAAGTTGCTATCATGTTTCTAGCAAGAGTAGCAAGTTGCTAGCATGTTTCTAGCATGATTAAGAATTTGTTAGATGTTGCTATCATGTTTCTAGCATGATTAGCAAGTTGCTAGCATGTTTCTAGTATGATTAGCAAGTTGCTAACATGTTTCTAGCATGATTACCAAGTTGTTAACATGTTTTTAGCATAATTAACAAGTTGTTAGCATGTTTTTAGCATAATTAGCAAGTTGTTAGCATGTTTCTAACTTGATTAGCAAATTGTTAGCATGTTTCTAACTTGATTAGCAAATTGTTAGCATGTTTCTAACATGATTAGCAAATTGTTAGCATCTTGCTAGCATGTTTCTAGCATGATAAACAAGTTGCTAGCATGTTGTTAGCATTTTTTAACATGATTAGCAAGATGCTAGTATGTTTACCATTTTACTAGCATGTTTCTATCATAATTGGCAAGTTGTTAACATGTTTCTAGCATGATTACCAAGTTGTCAAGATGTTGCTAGATGTTTCTAGCATGACTAGAAAGTTGCTACCATGTTTCTAGCAAGATTAGCAAGTTGCTAGCATGTTTCTAGCACAATAAGTTAGATGTTGCTAGCATGTTTCTAGCAAGAGTAGAAGTTGCTAGCATGTTTCTAACATGATTAGCAAGTTTTAGCATGATTAACAAGTTGTTAGCATGTTTCTAGTATGATAGCAAGTTGCTAACATGTTTCTAGCATGATTACGAAGTTGTTAACATGTTTTTAGCATAATTAGCAAGTTGTTAACATGTTTCTAGCATAATTAGCAAGTTGTTAGCATGTTTTTAGCATAATTAGCAAGTTGTTAGCATGTTTCTAGCATGATTAGCAAGTTGTTAGCATGTTTCTAGCATGATTAACAAGTTACTAGTATGATTCTAGTTTCTAGGCTTGGCTAGATAGACAAATAGATTAGGAATATTAGATAGAACGAAAGTTTGAATTGATCAGAAATAGTACATCAAAGGGAAATCTTGATTTAGTCTCAATACATTTTGGGAGTTTAAGTTTGAATTTTGACAGTTGGAGTTTAAATAGTGTTGGCTCAATGTAAGTCTGTGGGATTTTTAATCTTTAATTTTATGAAAACTATAAGTCGGATCAGTTAGAAAAGATATAGCAACCCGAGTCAGATCAGTCTGAAGATCTGGGCTGAGTTTGGTGGTTCTAGCTTGAAAGCTCTAGGAGGGGAAACGTTCAGAAATTTGGCTAAGAAGAAGAAGAATAAAAAGCTTAAGTAGCAGATCAGTAGGTTGGCTTTCTCAAGCCAACCTAATTACACCTAAATAAGATTTATTTAATAATATGTGGGTGATTTCTCACAGGTCTGCATTATTTAATTATATATATATGAAAGTCTTGAAGTAAACTTGTAATGATGGTAATGGTATGGGCCAGTTTGTATGTAGCTATATATATAAATTTGGTAGCATTTGAATGGGGAAAAAATGAACTCCATTCAGCTGGAAGCAAGTTTACATGAATGAGGTGCATTGGAAAAAGTGTGTTATAGTGCCACCTTGTGTTCATTTATTATCCTTGTGAGTCTCCTTAAATCGCATATTAATTTTCTTTGGACTTCCAGGAGCCTCTCTGGAAACAGTATGTTGTTCCCTAAAGCCTTAAGATTATTTAGAAAGTCTCCTAAACTGGCTCTGTCTATTACATCATTCATTCATTCATTCATTCATTCATTTGTACAAATAAAAAAATATTAATAAATAGCAGCTTTAAATAACATTAAATAATTTGAATAACATAAGAGTAAATTTGTAACATTAAACAATATCAAACAAAAAGAAAGAAAATAAATAAAAATGCATTTAAAAAATCAGTGTAATTAGCTGGTCATTTATTTTTTATTTTTTTTTTAGTTTTATATAGAATTAATTTAAAATTATTTTAATTAATATAAAAATAAGTTAATATAGAATTAAAAAATATTTTTGTACAAATTAAAAATAATGACCATTTTAAATAACATTAGCATTAAATAACTTTAAATATTTGAATAATATTTAAGTACACAAAAAACTGAAATAATGTATAACTGAGGTTTTTAACTGAAATTAAAAATGTGAAACAAAAGTAATTAATCAAATGAATTCACTGGCTAAGAATTTAGGGTTGTTATTTTTTAATTTATTACAAATTTAAAATAATTTTTGTACAAATTAAAAATCATGACTGTTTTAAATAAATAGCAGTATTAAATAACACTGCATATTTGAATAACATTTAATTAAATTTACAACAAAGTAAACAAAAACAAAACTGAAATAAAAATGTATAACTGTATAACTGTTATTTATTTATTACAAATTTAAAATTCTTATTGTACAAATAAAAAAGAATGACCATTTTAAATAAATAGCAGCATTAAATAACATTATATAATTTGAATAACATTTAGATAAATTTGCAACATTAAACTGAAGTAAACAAACAAAAAGAAATACAAATTTATTAAAAGTCAATTTAATTAACTGGTCAAGAATTTAGATTTGGTATTTATTTATTTTTGTTTGTTTGTTTGTTTGTTTGTTTTAAAAATGGTTATTGTACAAGTTAAAAAAAATACCATTTTAAATAAATAGCTACATTGAATAACATTAAAATTTTTAATAATATTTAAGCAAATTTGCAACAAAGTAAACAAAAAATAAAATGCATTAAAAACCCAGTTTAATTAATCAAATGAATTAGCTGGAGTTCGTATTTGTTTGTGTCTTTCTTCATTTAAAACATACAAATTAAAAAATATATATATATATTAGTACCAAAAAATGCCATTTTAAATAAATAACGGCATTATGTTACATTTAAAAAAATTTGAATAACATTTAAGTAACTTTGCAACATTAAACATAAAAAAACTGAAATTAAAAATGCTTTAAAAACAGTTTAATTAATCATGAAATGAAATAATTGATCAAGAATTTAGAGTTGGTATTTATTTATTTATTTATGAACATTAAAAAAAATATATATACATATATATATATATATATATATATATATACACAAATAACAAATAGCATTAAATGCTAAAGTAGCATTAAATAACATTAAATAAATTGAATAACATTTAGGTAAATTTGCAACATTAAACTGAAGTAAACAAAAAAATTATTAAGTCAATTTAATTAGCTGATCAAGAATGTAGAGTTGGTATTTATGTATTTATTTATTTGTGTGTTTGTTTATTTATTTATTTAAACTATACAAATTAAATATATTTTTGTAGAAATAAAAATAAAAATATTTTAAAAAAATAATTGCCATTTTTAATAAATAACAGCATTAAATAACATTAAATCATTTGAATAACATTTTAGTAAATTTGCAACATTAAACAGAAGTAAACAAAAAATTGAAATAAAAATATATTTAAAAATCTATTTAATTAACCAGAACTTTTTAAATATATATTTTCTGGTATTTTCTAAACGAAATTACAAGAGCTTAAATATAAATATATAAATTAAAAAAAAATAAATAAAAAATATTAAAATAACTACACTGCAAAAAAAAAAGAGGCTTATCTTACTTTGTATTTATGTCTTGTATCTAGTAGAAATATCTAAGATTCATAAATTAAGATGCATTTACTAGATAAGCAAAATGATGTAAGATATTTAGTCTTGTATTAAGCAAAATGCTGAATTTTTAGATATTTTCACTAGAAACAAGACAAAAGTACTAAGATAAGCATTTTTGCAGTGTATTAAATAAACATTCAAATAAATAGCCACATCAAATAAAAAATAGCAATTTTAGACACAAGTAAACAAAAATTTAATTATAAAAGTGTGTTTATTTTTAATTTGCTGGTCAAGAATTTGGTTTTGCTATATTTAAAAGCAACAAAATTAGAAGGCAGCAAATTAAAAATTAAATAATGAACGTTCAAATAGCAACATCAAAAACTTTCAATAAGATTTGGCATTATTAAACAAGCACATTAGTTTTTGAAAATTTGGTAGTCAGGAATTCGGATTTGATATTTGTAAAAGCGACAAAATGACAAGGGAGAAAAACAGATTACAGATCCTTCTGTCTGTCTGTTTGTACTCATGTGTCAGTAAATGCCATAGTTCCCAGAAGTGAGTAGCAGCAGTGAAGATGTGCGGCAGCAGCTGCTGGGGTCCTTCCCTCAGCGGGGCAGTGTCAGGGGTCAGATCACTACCATCAGCCTGCTAATTACCCAGAGGCCCTGTGTGATTCCTCTATAGAATGGCTCCCTGAGAGGCCTTCTCTAATTGGCAGAAGCCTCTTCAACCTGGAGTTACCTTTTTAACGGACCTCACAAGACATTACAGAAGACCACTTACACGCTCAGACAGACGCAAACTATTCTCACACAGATATTGTGCTGAGACATATGGATAATCCAATTTATATTAATTGTAAGATTTTATACATTATATTTATTTGGCCTAAACTAAACATTCTACTGTTATTTACTCACCCTCTTCTGTTTTTGTTTTGCATAAGACACTTCAGACAATATTTTTAATGAAAAATACTTGAAAATAGCCTTTTGGTGCATTCGGAAAAATCGAATTTATGAGTTGAACACATGAATGACACAAGTCTTTGAACTTTCTTTAAAGGAGAAGTCCACTTCCAAAACAAAGATTCACATATAATGTACTCACCCCCTTGTCATCCAAGATGTTCATGTCTTTCTTTCTTCAGTCGTAAAGAAATTATGTTTTTTGAGGAAACGTTTTTCTCCATATAATGGACTGCTATGGTGCCCCGATTCTTAACTTCCAAAATGCAGTTTAAATGTGGCTTGAAACGATCCCAAATGCGGTTGTAAACAATCCCAGCCGGGAAAGAAGGGTCTTATCTAGCGTAACAAGCAGTTATTTTAATGAAAATAATACAATTGATATACTTTTTAATGCCAAATGCTCCTCTTGTCTTACTCTGCCTGAACTGTTTTTTTTCTCGGGTCATGACAGTTAGGGTATGTCGAAAAACTCCCATCTCCTGTTCTACCTCAACTTAAAAAAAAAAGTCTTATATCGCTGTTTTACCTTTTTTATTAAGGGTGTTTGATCTTCTTTGCATGTTCCCTTTGCAAAGACTGGGTCGCTACGTCTGGAGCAATGTAGGATGATTTTGAAATGATTTTTGAAGTTGAGGGAGAAAATACGATTGGAGTTTTTCCACATACCCTAACTGTCTTTAGTCAGAATATGCAGAGTTCAGGGAGAGTAAGGCAAGACAAGCGTTTGAGATTAAAAAGTGTTTAAATTGTATTTTTTAAATAAAAATAACCGATCGTTTCGCTAGATAAGACCCTTCTTCCTCGGCTGGGATCGTTTACAACCACATTTGGGATCGTTTGAAGCCGCATTTAAACTGCATTTTGGAAGTTCAAAATCGGGGCACCATATCAGTCCATTATAAGTAGTGCTGGGCAGTTTGATGTCAGTTAGACTGTATAATTCCTAAATTTAAAGCATAAACAGAATGGTCTGATCTTAGCTTTGTGAAATACATAAAACATCTTAAAACAAAAGCGGCAAACGGACTGAATGAGAAATTCACGCAAATTCATTTTCTGACAGTAGGTGGCGCTTAGGAACAGCCGCCATACAGCGTTTCCTTGGTTACCGCTGTAAACAAAAGCAGCGCTGCTTTTAAATACTATATTAATATGCGTTATACGGAAGTAAGATGAACAGAAAATACCATCTAAGCTTTTCTGAAGACAGTCAGTTTCTCTCAGAGATACATTCATTTTAAACTTATTTTAAACTTTCTACATACATTTTGCGCGTCGTGAAAGGTGAGTTTGCTCTTCCTCTTTGCGTTCGTCCGCAACGTATCTGGCTTTAGTTAAACTGCCGTTTACAGTTGGTTTATTTGCCCAGTTAAATAATTAGTTTTGTTATTAATGGTTTAAAAGTTTTTCAAACGTTAGTCAATTTATATGCAGTTAACAGCGACCTCCTTTCAATTAACAACGCTGTGTTCGTTGCTTAGGCACTTAAAAAAAATTAAAATCGTTTGCAATTCAAACCGGTTTACAACGTTTGTTTATTTATAATGTATACGTGAAACAAGAAGTTGGATACAGTGATTGCAAGTCTCTGTATTGATAGTAAATTTATTGAATACAAAATGTATTTAATTTACAATAAAACTTCGGTAAAAACATTGTATAAGTTGCTTGTACAAAATACACTTTGCAATAAAGTTCCATTAGTTAAAATTAGTTAGTGCATTAACTATGAGCAAGACGTTTTCCACAGTATTTATTAATCCTTGTTACTGTTAGTCTATAAATAATATTGTTCATGTTAGCTCAAGCCCATTAAATAATACAGATACAATGTTGATCTAAATCAAAAGATAAAATGATAAAATGAAGATAAATGTAGATAAAAATGTATTATTTTATTGTATGTATGTGTGTAAAATATACAAATTCATTTTTTGTGGAAAAAAAGACCATTATAAATAGCAGCAGTACATAACATTAATTAATTTAAATAACATAGAAATAAATTTGTAACATTAACCAGAAGTAAACAAAAATGTAAATAAAAATATTTAAAAAAAATAATTTACTAAATGAATTACCTGATCAAGAATGTAGAGTTGGTATTTATTTGTATATTTATTTAAAATATGCAAATTTAAAACTGTACAAATACAAATAATGACCATTTTAAATAAATAGCAGCATTAAATAATTTGAATAACATTTCAGTAAATTTGTAACATTAAACAGAAGTTAACAAAAAACTGAAATAAAAATATATTTTAAAAAATCTATTTCATTAATCAAATAAATTAGCGGTTCAAGAATGTAGTTGGTATTGATTTACTTATTTAAAATATGCAAATTAAAAAATGTACAAATTGAAATGTCTGTTTTAAATTAACAGCAGCATTATATAATTTGAATAACATTTAAGTAAATTTGTAACATTAAACAGAATTAAACCAAAAAAGTAAAAAAAAAAAATACAATTTGTATTTTACAATTGTTTATATATTATTTATATATATATATAAACATACAAATAAAAATAATGACAATTTTAAATAAATAAAAGGATTAACATTAAACAATTTGCGTTAAATTTAAGTAAATTTTATTTTCTTGTATTTAAGTAAATTTGTATTTTCTAGTATCTTCTAAACAAAATTACAAGGGATGAAAACACATTACAAATTAGCTATTTAATATTTAATATTTTGTTAGTAAATTTTTTAAATACAAAATGTATTTAATTTACAATAAAACTAAGTTACTTGTATGAAATACACTTTACAATAAGGTTCCATTATATTAGTGCATTAAAATGTAGATAAACCATTTTAGAAATATTTTCATTGAGTGAAATATATGTGAACAAATTAAACAAAAATAAAATGAAATGTTACCAAAATGCAATAGTATTGTACAATTATGATAGAATATATAATGATTAAATTTACAACAGATTAATAAACCGAATAAAAACATAAAAACCAAAAGGCATTTATCATTTTGCAGAGATAAAAATAATTAGAAAAATATTGATACATTTTAGTTGAAAAGTTATATAGCCATCTTGTGACTTAAACACAGCATGATGTCGATGTTGTAAATGTGTCAGAAAGATCATATTTACAATATAAATGCACATAAATGCCACCAAAAAGTCATAAAAACTCAAAAAAATCAAGTCATTATTAAATGAATTACAAATGAGAAAACCCGACCTTTTTAGCCTAAAGTTTCGAAGATGGAAACCTGTATTGATGGTAAATTGTTGTAAGTAATAATTTCTTTTTCCCAGTTATGATAAAATGTGTAAATTGCGTGCAAAAAATGCAAATGTATTTTGATTGTATAATTTCTATTATATTGTATATATTCATATATAAATATATACTATGACAAAACAAATCAGTTTACAACACCTGAAACCAAATGAATAAGAACATAAACCAAAGAAATCCAAAACACACCCAATTTGGATAGTTTTTTTCATCATTTTGTAAAAGTAGAGTTTAAAAACATTAAGAATTTTTTGTAGAAAAGTCACATTGCTATTTTCTCTGACCAAATCGACTTAGACAAAATTGACATTGTAATTAAATACATAAATATGAACTTCCCAGGAGGACTTGAATCCGCCATTTGACTCTCAACATATTCCAAATCTTCTAAAGCCACATTTGTGTGATGCTTTTTGGTCTTATGATACTCATTTGAAGCTTTTAAGACCAAAATCGTAGCATTTCAGTCTTAGGTTTCATGCAATTACTCATATACCCACACACGTCCACGAAAACAAACACCTGATGACTGTCCCAGTGCATGGGAAGAGAGAGGGAGAGTGATCGGTGGGGAGATTTTCAGGTTGAGTGCACCCCATTAAAAGAAGCCATCTGTTTATCAGCAGAGCGACTGAAGAATTGGGAGCCATTCAGTTTTGTGGAGTGACCCCACCGTGGCCCTGAGAGAGAGAGCTGCCAGCTCCAGTCTGATCAGTCTGTCTCTGTCTCACTTATGCTCACTGGCTCTTTCTTTTCTCTCCCATGGTCCTTTTTTACTTCTTTTTGTATCCCTTTAAAACCATCTTTGCCCTCTTTCGTTCCAGGGCCAGGGCACACATTAAAGCCCCTTTTACACGTTCACATTTTTCTCTCATAAAATCTCTTTTAACCTCGCCCTTCGGTTGTGGCCACACATTGCATTTATGACTCAGTGATTTGTGTTATTGCATGAAATATTTTACACTACCTATGTTAAAAGAGATAAAGACAGAAAAATATAGCAGTGTAATAGGAGTTTAATACAGTGTTTCAGTGATACTTCTATACCGTTATAGTATTTATTAATTTTTGAATTGTCTTCTATCTATCTATCTATCTATCTATCTATCTATCTATCTATCTATCTATGTATCTATCTACCTATTTATCTACCTATCTATCTATCTATCCTTTTTTTATTTAAATTTTAGTTTTGGTCATTTAAATTGGCATTATCATTATTGTTATTATTATATTTGTTTATTTGTTTGTAAATATTTCTTGTCCACTTTATTTTTTATTTTTGTTTTAGTAATTTTAGTACTTAAACTTATTTATTTTTGTTAGTAGCCAAAGTACCATTTCTAATTCTCATACAGGTTTTTCCAAATTTTTTGATTAATATGTATATTTTGTTTCAGCTTAATTAAATAAAATATTTTTATATTTTAATTTTTCATTGACGTTATATATATATATATATATATATGTGTGTGTGTATATATATGTATATGTATATATGTATATATGTGTGTGTGTATATATATATATATGTATATGTGTGTGTGTGTGTGTGTGTGTGTGTGAGTGTGTGTATGTATGTATATATATATATATATATATATATAGGCCACTTTATTTTCATTTTAGTTTTTGTAATTTTAGTTCTTAAACATATTTATTTCAGTTAGTTGCCAAAACATCATTTCTATTTTTCATACATGTTTTCCTAGATTATTTTTTTTTTTTACTAATATGTATATTTTATTTCAGCTTTATTTAAATAGTTTAAGTGCAAAGAGCAAAAGAACAATGTACTAATAACTAGAATAAATTTCTATGCAAAACATTCATGAATAATTTTTTAGCTTTATTTTTGTCAGTTTTATTTTTATTTTTTAGTTTAAATAAATACATAATAATAATAATAATAATATTTTTAAAGCATTTCTAATTTTTCATGTAATATTTTATTTTATTTACCAAAAAAAAAAAAAAAATTATTTCATGAAGCATTTTTAGCATATTACTTATGCTAAATGATGTACAGACAGAAAAAAAATATAACAATGTAATGGGATCTTAATACAGTGTTGTTTTAGTTATTTATGAGTATTTTAGTATTTTTCATTTTATGTTTTTCATTTTAATGTTAGTTTTTTTCCATTATTATTATTAGTAGTAGTAGTGGTAGTAGTAGTAGTAGTATTTATTTATTTTTGTAAATATTTTGTGTCCATTTTATTTTATTATTATTATTTATATTTTAGTTCTTAAACTTTTTTTTTTTTTCAGTTAATTGCCAAGACACGATTTCTCATTTTGATACAAGTTTTCCTAAAAATTTTTAACTAATATGTATATTTTGTTTCATTTTTTAATAGTCTAGGTTAAATGCAAAGAGCAAAAGAACAATGTACTGATAGCTAGAACGAATTTTTAGGCAACTAATTCACAAATCAGTTTTTAGCTTTATTTTTGTCAGTTTTAGTTGTAGAAAAAAATAAAAAGTAAATAAATAAAATAATCTAATTTTAAAAGCATTTCTAATTTTCTTGTAAGTTTTTCATTTAATATTTATATTTTACATATTTATTTTATCTGAGGTTTATTTAAATTACAAAAAAAATAAGTTTTTAAAATTAACAGATTTAGTTAATAAGTGGTTTAAGAGCAAAGGAACAATATACTGATAACTACAACACATTTCTATGCAGATGAATTCGTTTTTGAATATATTAAAAGACTAAACTAAATGCCAATGTATTTAAAAATGCTATTATTTATTAAAACCACCGAGAAATCAGTTCTGCTTGTGTTTCACAAATAAGACTCAATGAAAAATCAGTTTTCTGCAATACCGCGTTTTAACCACATGGGGGCACTGCAACCGTTATAATAACGACATACATTGAACATCAAATGCCACTTTTTCTCATAGTGATCTCTTAATATGCTTAATTTGACTTTTTACAGTCATATTGACACAAATTGTAAGGTTAACATTTGTATCACATTTAAAAGCTCAACGCAGTATCATAACTTGCATTGCACAGTTTATCCAAGTGATAAACCCATTGACTTTTCGGCTATGTTAACGAAGCAGAGAAGAACAGGTTATTGGAAAATTAAGTTTTTATGCAAACAAGTTGAGCTTTTACTTTTACTGAGCAGGTTAGAAAAAATAATAAATCATATCACCTCAGAGAATGAGTGCGACTCCATATTTCAGGGACATATAGAGGTTTTATTTAGCCAGTGTTGTGATTTAGACTATAATGATTTATAACGTCAATATCCGATTTTTTTTTTTTTTTTTCCTCCCCAAAATTAAATGTATTTCTGAATTTTCTGAATTGCGACTCTCAAGAATTAACGTTTGCTAACTGGTTTTCACCTAAACTACTTGCAAGAAACCATTAAGGCTTTCACTATCAACAAACAAATGTTGTGTATCTTCAGAAGAGTTATTGTTATTGTTATTATAAGTATTATTTCTGTTCAGATTGAGCCCAAGTTGGCTGGAAAGTGCCTGCGGCACGCCCGTTCACCCGGAGGTCGTCTCGCCCGCCGTTAGCCGGCCGTTGTTGGCGTCTAAATGGGATCATGTGTATCAGAAAGGTGTCAGAGAGTGAGCTGAAAATCACTTTCACAAGTGGATGATTACCTCTGCCACATGTTAACCCAGATTGGCCCGCTTCCATGCACTCATTGCTCCCTCAACCTTGACTGGAGGTTTTTTTTCCCCCCACAGGCACTGTGTGTCCATTTATGAAGAATTGATTTCACCTCACCCATATTTCCACACATCCTTCTTTTTTGTTACGTTTCTAAGAATGTGTGCTTAATCAATAGCCTAAGATGTGTTTTTCTCTCTGTCACTGAGTGAACATGACAGAATTCAGGTGGTTGGGAAATTAATGAATGACAGCAGCTAAATTCCATAAACTTTCTATATGAGTTTCGCACCTTGGCTTAATGGATACGGTGATATATTTTAAAATGATGATTATTTTTAATCATGTCTGTAAATTAGGATATCGAGGAATGTTTCTGCTGTCGATTTGATTAATTCATGACACTCATCAAAAATGTATTTTTATTTTCTCTGTAGGTATCTTTACGCCTTAGGCCAAAGAGTCTGGAAGCGATGGAAGAGGAGATATTTTGTACTTGTTCAGGTGGGCAGATTTTCTAATTACAGCTTAATATATGTATTTAATTCTTTTGATGAAAAAGAAAAATCCAAATGATTTTGTCAAAATCATTATAACAACACTTTACAAGGTTCATTAGTTAACTACACTAGTTAACGTGAACTAAGAATGAACAATACTTTTACAGCATTTATTAGTCTTAGTTAATTTCAGCATGTACTAATGCATTATGTTGTGTTAACATTAGTTAATGCACTGAGAACTAACATGAACAGTGTACAACTGCACTTTTATTAACTAACATTAATAATAAATGTATTGTTCATTTTTTGTTCATGTTAGTTAATGTTTACAAATGTCACCTTATTGTAAAGTGTTACCTAGCATGTAGTAACTACTGTAGCATGAACGAGTAATGAACAATACATTTATTACGCTAGTTATTCATTTTTGTTAATGTTAGTTAATAAAAATACAGTCGTTCATTCTTTGTTCATTTACTAATGTTAACAAACACAACTTGTGATTTTAAAAATGCATTAGTAAATGCTGAAATTAACATTAACTAAGATTAATAAATGGCGTAGAAGTATTGTTCATTCTTAGTTCATGTTAACTAATGTTAACTAATGAACCTCATTGTAAAATGCTACCCAAAATTAAATAAATAAAAATCGATTAAAAAAAAGAAAAATATGGCTGACCAGTCAAAGAACACTGTGACATCATAATTATTAAGTAAAAATTGTTTCATTTTGTGTGTATTTGTACTGTATTTATGACATAATTTACACAGTTTAGATATAAATTGTACATTTTTAAGCTATATGTAGAATGGAATATTTGTGATGTTAGACCACAAAACCAGTCATAAAGGTCCATTTTTTGAAATTGAGAATTATACATCATCTGAAAGTTGAATAAATAAGCTTTTTATTGATGTGTGGTTTGTTAGGATTGGATTATATTTGGTCGAGATACAACTATTTGCAATCTGAGGGTGCAAAAAAATCTGAATATTGAGAAAATCACCTTGTTTTGCAAATTAAGTTCTTAGCAATGCATATTACTAATCAAAAATGTAATTTTTTATACACTTATAGTAGGAAATTCACAAGATATCTTCATAGAAACATGATCTTGACTTCATATCCTAATGATTTTTGGCATAAAAAAAAAAAATTGATCATTTTCACCCATACAACGTATTATTGGCTATTGCTACAAATATACCCGGCCTACTTATGGCTGGTTTTTGTGATCTAGGGTACAATTTAGGACAAAAACAAAACCGTGATTGTGTTAAGATGATCTCTCTTTTTTGTCGTTCAGGTGAGTCAGTACACGTTTGCCATGTGCAGTTACCGGGAGAAGAAGTCCGAGCCGCATGAGCTGATGCAGTTGGACGGGTATACGGTAGATTACTCCGATCCGCAGCCAGGTACACTCACGCTTCAACGCTAATGCTTTATTTAGATACTCAGTCAAATGTTCATGTGGCCGTTTGAGTTTATTTTCAAAATTGGATGAATAATCATGGTTAAAATGAATTGCAGTGACCTGTCGTAAATTTGAATTTCACATTCGCTGCGTTTGAAAGAAATACACGTTATGAGCTTAAATGAAGGGGGGATGAAATGTTCTGAAAACCAGAATCTGTTTAATTACAGAGAATGAAATTAGGGGGAAATAATGTGAAGATTCAGAATATTTTGTATTAGTAATAATAAAATAATGGAGTACAATAAAATAGATTTTTATATATATACAGTATACATTGTCATTGTGTGTGTGTGTGTGTGTGTGTGTATATATATATATATATATATATGTACACACTATATGTGACCCTGGACCACAAAACCAGTCATAAGGGTCAATTTTTTTGAAATTGAGGTGTATACATCATCTGAAAGCTGAATATATGATGTATGGTTTGTTGGGATAGGACAATATTTGGCTGAGATACAACTATGTGAAAATCTGGAATCTGAGGGTGCAAAAAAATCAAAATATTGATAAAATCGCCTTTAAAGTTGTCCAAATGAAGTTCTTAGCAATGCATATTACTAATCAAAAATTAAGTTTTGATATATTTACAGTAGGAAATTTATAAAATATGTTCATGGAACATGATCTTTACTTAATATCCTAATGATTTTTGGAATAAATAAAAAAATTATAATTTTGACCCATACAATGTATTTTTGGCTATTGCTACAAATATACCCGTGCTACTTAAGACTGGTTTTATGGTCCAGGGTCACATATATACGTATTAAATATATTATTTATATTTGTAATTTGTTGTAAATTGTTTTATTTTTAATAAAATACTAAAAATAATATATTTTATAAATGTAAAATATAGATATTTACAAAAAAAGTGTACATTTTAAATATATTGTTTTCACTTATATTTATAATCTTATAAACATGAAGGTTTTGCAATTCTGTAACTGCATGAAACACTTTATTGTTGATGTGTAGATGCTTAAATAGAATAACAAAAACACACGCATGAGCGTGTTTCTTAGTGAAGTGTTCTTGTGTGAATCTATGATATGGATTAATTTGCTAAAATGACATCTCTGCAGGTCTTCAGGGAGGCCGAGCCTTCTTCAGTGCTGTCCGAGAAGGTGATCTGGTGGTGTTTGCCAGCAATGACGATCAGGATCGTGCTCTTTGGGTCCAGGCCATGTATCGTGCCACAGGCCAGTCCTATAAACCAGTAGCGCCCACCCAGAACCAGCAGAACTGCAGAGGAGGAAACGCCCAAAAAGATGCCCCTGTGTCCTTACTCAGTATGTAATCTTTATTCATCTAATAGGTACTATGATCCTAATAACTAAAGGGGTAATTAGCATTAGAGCGCAGTTCCATAAAAGCGCAGATGGTAGGGGAAAATTCTGCATGTGATTTACTAACAACCAGATCAGTTTCATAACCAGCACAGTCTACCAAGATCAGCATTTTTAGGCGTTAAATAATGCCGCAAATACCAATAATTTGACGAGCGGTTCATTTTAATACTCTCCTCATAGTTTTGCGTCTGATGGAAACTCCTACAAATGCATATTCAATAAAGTCAGGTGCAAAAATAACTGCCTCCACGCCTTTTCAGCGCTAATTCTTCACTGTGCGTCTTTAGTAAAGATTAATAAAGACAGTACTATTTTAACGACCTAAGTGTTCTTGATTTCAGACACAAGCCAACATTTTGTTTTAATGCTAAAACCTAAAACCAAACAAATCTGTAAAAACAAAGAAAAGGTGGGCTCTTTTTCTGCCACCTTCAGCTGTCCCCTCCTGAATGGACTTTGAAATTGGAGGTTGCGGTGGCCAGCCATCGATCCATTGGGCCGCAGCACAGACACAGTCTAAACAAATGTCAGCGGGGGGCTTGAATAACCCAAACACTGCTGCTGAGTGAAAGGAGGAACACTTACACCACTGAAATGCTGCAGTTTGCTCACTTTCAACAAACAGAGAGTGAGCCGAATGAGGTTTATGTCATTATGGCTTGTGAAGAAGCGCTCGGAGAGCGCCAGGGCATTCATTTAGCACACAACCTCACGTAAAGCTAAGAAACTAGCATTGCGAGTTATAAATCTGGTCTGGAATCACTATAAAGCTTTTTTCTTAAGCACCGATGGTGATTGTGTACATGAAGATGGGCTTTTATAAGTAATATTGTGCATACGCTGGCACTCGACTTGCTGTTTGACTTTCAGAGAATGTTTTTCAAGGTCTCTTTCCTCCTGTCTTACCGGACATCACATACAATCGTTTTTCAATGCATCTTCGACGCAGAGCATGGAAAGAGCATGGAAAAGTCTCTCAGTGCCGAATATAATCGCAGCCACTGATAACTGTGGCATTCAGCAAATTAAAAGGTCACGCATTCTTTCAGAAATACTTCTTTTTATTAAGAATTCACCTAAAATCCAGTCCTGTTAAACAAATCCGCCACGTTTCGGCGAGTCAATGAAGGTATTAACTCGTCCTGACATTGGACTTCCTATCATTGATTGATTCGCACTGATCTGTCTCACCGCCTTACCGCGTCCTCTCATAGCCAGATCGGCGTTTCCCGTCAAAGGCTCGGGTTTCGTATCCAACCCGAACACCGATGTCCTGTCCTGCCTCATTAGCCTTTCCGACTCCGGCTGGTTTCACTCGAAGCGACCCGCCAGGCTGTACCTGCGATATCGGCGTGTTGATACCTGTCATAAAGCTCCTGTCCACCTTGTCGAGAGATGTCAGATGGATGTGACTGCTGGCTTGACCGCCTGGACCGGGAAGCGCGCGAGGCGTGTTCCCGGCCCCTTCAGCTGGGATTAAAGACGACGCACCCCCTCTCCGTCCACTTGTCCATGGATAATAGCGGTAACTCGAAGTTGACACGGATCAATGTGGTGCTCCTGTCAAACCCGATCTGTCAGATTTGCTACGTGGATCAATACCACACCCAATCCCCTTTTGTCTCTTTTCTATCTATCACGTCTCGACATAATGAACGTAAAATGACCTACATCGAATTAAAAGAACAGACAATAGGCCGACTTGGGAGTTCGTACCCAACAAGTGATGTTTCGGGGGGAACCGACAAATGCCCACACTGCTTCCAGGCAAGAACGGGGCTTTTCACCGTCAATGCGAAGTCGTTGGCATGCCAGAAATGGCAGCGTTAATAAAAGCAATCACTAATGCTCGTCTCAAGAAGGTGCCGCTGGCCATGGAGGCGTCAGGAGGAGCCTTGGTCTTTTGTGGTCCTTGAGAAGCGAAGGCCCTCGCTCCGCATATGTGGGCTCTCAACACGCCGCCAGCGAGTGTTAGGCTTTTCACGGACCTCCCATTAGCCCATTTTGAGGATGCTCGTGAAAGGACTGGAAATGAACTTGGGCACACTTTTAGTGCTTTCTCCTGCTTTTTCTGCCTCGCGGCTTTCTCTCGGCTCCCTCTTTCTCTGACTTGCCCTGACCCCTCGGCCTCTTTGCATCGTGCCGAACGTGTCGGCGGTTTTTTTCCCTCCCGCATTCAATTTCCTCTCCGCCCAAGCCGTGTCAGGAAGTCTGAATGCGTACGAGAGAGACCGTCGGCGAATGCGCAGCCCGCGTTCGTCCTAATTACAGCGCTCTCACAAAGGTGTGCTCCTTTTACTCAAGGTCGAGACTCAATCAGAACGAGTGACATCACTTTTATACAACTCACCTGGCTTCACCAGCCAGGGAAAAATTGCTTTAAGTGCTTTGAAGTCACGCGGTATTGTTTCCACACATCGGCATTTTAAGCGTTTAATGCGCTAAAGATCAGAACGTTCAGCCCGCCGCGGTTTAGCACAGGGCGCCGGGTGTTTTTTAGCAAGACCTGGCCTTTATTTTAAAAGGCTGAATGCTGGTTTGAATGCGAGAGGTGTTCGATTGATAAATTAGAGCACTTTGGTGTCTATTTATGTGGGCATGTGGACAAAGTGCTAATATTTTACAGCAGTTTACAGCCACGCTTTCACGTTTCGGAGCGACTGCCAGCTGAAATGTGGAAAACTGAGTTTCACAGCATAGCTTTGGCCAAAAGAGGTGAAATGCAAACACTCAGGCTGTGTACGGAGATGGAGAGTGTGTAACCAAACACAGATTTCGGGCTTTTACACTGCGTTTAAGGGTGTGAACCACACTTGCGTTCTGCCACGGGTGGTTCATTTGAATAGTAGTACATATAAAATTGTTAGAGGTGATTTTGACGGTAATCATATGTGTGTTTCCTTTGCTCTATCACGGATGTCTTTATGTATAGTAGTTGCAGTGCAATAGGCATTAACTGGCCATCTCTCATGGTGGGGATGGGATTTTTAGCATAAAACAGTGCCGTATGCCAGCGCGTGCCAGATTTCTGACTCTGTGTGTGTGCGTTTCTGGCACAGGTTTGGAGAAGACTCAGAGACAGGGAGTGGAGGAGCTCATCTCTGCCATGCCATGCAACTTCGACCACGCCAGCCTGTTCATCATGCTGCAGAAACACACGCTCCTACATCGCATGAACGACTCCTTTTCCTGTCTGGTGAGAGCACTAGAGTGTGTTGTGATGGAGAAGATGTGTTGTATGACAAAAGATGATGTATGCATTTGACTTGCAAAAAATTATTTGTTTGGGAACCAGTTTAACTGCGTTGGTTGCATTGTGTGGCTCTTCTTAGTGAATCAAAACATATAGAGCAACCAAAATGATTCTTACGAGTAAGTTATTTTAAGTGGTTTATAACCAATGCAACCAATGTAGTCCAAACAGTTTCTTAACAAACAGTGATTCCCAAATGAATGATTCTTACGAGTCAGTTCTTTTTAATGAATTGAAAATAAACAATGCAATCAGTGTAGCTGAACTGATTCCTGAACAATTGACTCTTACAAATCAAAACCGTAGGGTAGCCAACGATTTTTATGAGACAGTCCTTATTAGTGAATCAAACCCATATTGTGCAACCAATATAGTTTAAATGATTCCTGAGCAAATAATTCTTATGAATCATTTATTTTAGTAAATCAGAACATACGACAGCCTATGTAGTACAAATAGTTCCTGAACAAATTATGCTTATCAGCCATCTTTTTAGAGAATTGAAAAAAAAAAATCATATAGGTTTGATTCACTAATGGCAACTGGCTCATAAAAATGACTCATTCAGGATTCTAATTAAAAATCTGTTGGACTACACTGTTGTGTTAAATGTTTTTTTTATTCACTTAAAACAACGGCTTATAAGAATCATTCATTCTGACTAACTTAAAAAAACTGATTCATGATAATTATTTATTTGGGAATCAGCTGATCTACATTGGTTGCGCTATAAGAACTGACTCATAAGAATCATTCAGTTGGGAATCGACTACAGTAGTCATGCTGAATGTTTTTATTCACTGAAAAGATGGCTCATAAGCATCATTTGTTCAGGAGCTACTATATCTGGACTACATTCTTTGCTCTATGTTTTGATTTACTATAAAGAAATTATCCATGTGGTCGGGAATCATTTGAACTACATTGGTTGGGCTACATGGGTTTGATTCAGTAATAAGAACTGGCTCGTCAAAATCATTCATCACGGTTTAGATTAAAAGAAAATAATTGATTTGTAAGAATCATTTGTTCAGGAATCAGTTTGGTTACACTGATTGTGCTGTATATTTTTTGATTCATTAAAAAGTACTGACTTACATTCGTCACTGTTTTTTTTTTAGGAATCATTTGTTCAGGAACTGGTTGGCCTACATTGGTTGCACTGTATGGTTATAAATTCCTGAACATAATTTATTCATAAGAATCATTTGCAATCATTTGGGTGGCTCTGGTTGCGCTGTATGTTTTTGAAACACTTAAAAGATCTAGATCATAGGAATCATTCGTTCTGGAATCTGGACTATACTGGTCATGTGAAAGGTTTTCATTCACTATAACGAACCACTGGATACTGTAAGAATCATTCTTTTAGGAATGGTTTAGACTGCATTGGTTGTGCTATATGTTTTTGATACACTTGATTAAAATGATTCTTCATTAGAATCATTTGTTCACGAATTGATTTGGCTACACTGCTACGGTGTTTCTGATTCATTAAAAAAACTGACTCATAAGAAATATAAATTTGGGAACCACTGTTTTTTTGGAATCATTTGGAATTGTTTGGGTGGCACTAGTTTTGCTGTATGTTTTTGATACACTAAAAAGAACCAGATCATAAGAGTCCTTTGTTTAGTAGTTGGACTACTCAGGTTGTGCTGTTTGTTTCTGATGCACTGAAAAGAACCAGATCACAAGAGTCATTCGTTCAGGAGTTGGACTAAACAGGTTGTTCTGTATGTTTTTGATTTATTAAAAAGATCTAGATCATAAGAGTCATTTGTTCAGGAGTTGGTCTACACAGGCTATGCTGTATGTTATTGATTAACTAAAAAGATCCAGATCATATGATTCATTCGTTCTGGAATTGGTTGGACTATAATGGTTATGTAAATGGTTTTGATTTATTATAACAAAGCAGCATATATTCTTATTTTTTTAAGGAATTGTTTGGACTACACTGGTTGTGCTGCTTGGTTTTGATTTACTTCATTAAAATGATTCTTCATTAAAATAATTTGTTCAGGAATCGATTTGGCTACACTGATTGCGCTGTATATTTTTGATTTATTTAAAAAGAACTGAATCATAAGAATTGCTCATTTGGGAGTTGGACTACACAGATTGTGCTGTATGTTCTTGATTCACTAAAAAGAACCAGATCATAAAAGTCATTTATTCAGGAGTTGGACTACATAGGCTCTTCTGTATGTTTTTGATTCATTAAAATGAACCAGATCATAAGAGTCATTCATATAGGAGTTGGACCACACAGGTTGTGCTGTAAGTTTTCAATTCACCATAAAGATCCAGATCATCAGAGTCATTAGTTCAGGAGTTGGACTACACAGGTTTCCTAACTAAAAAGGTCCAGATCGTAAGAGTCAGTTGCTCTGGAGTTGGACTACGCAGGTTTTGCTGTATGTTTCTGATTCACTAAAAAGATCCAGATCATAAGAGTCATTCATATAGGAGTTGGACCGCACAGGTTGTGCTGTAAGTTTTTGATTCACTAAAAAGATCCAGATCATAAGAGTCATTAGTTTGGGAGTTGAACTACGCAGGTTGTGCAGTATGTTTGTAATTCACTAAAAAGATTCAGGTCATAAGAGTCATTTGTTCAGAAGTTGGACTATAACGGTCGTGCTGTTTGTTTTTGACTCACTAAAAAGATCCAGATCATAAGAGTCATTCATATAGGAGTTGGACCGCACAGGTTGTGCTGTAAGTTTTTGATTCACTAAATAGATCCAGATCATAAGAGTCATTTGTTTGGGAGTTGAACTACGCAGGTTGTGTAGTATGTTTGTAATTCACTAAAAAGATTCAGGTCATAAGAGTCATTTGTTCAGAAGTTGGACTATACAGGTCGTGCAGTATGTTTTTGATTCCCTAAAAAGAACCAGATCATAAGAGTCTTTCGTTCGGGAGTTGGACTACACTGGCTGTGCAGTATGTTTTTGATTCACTAAAAGGAACCATATCATAAGAGTCGTTTGTTCAGGAGTTGAACTTCGCAGTTTGTGCAGTATGTTTGTAATTCACTAAAAGATTCAGCTCATAAGAGTCATTTGTTCAGAAGTTGTACTATACAGGTTGTGCTGTATGTTTTTGATTCACTAAATAGATCCAGATCATAAGAGTCATTTGTTTGGGAGTTGAACTACACAGGTTGTGTAGTATGTTTGTAATTCACTAAAAAGATTCAGGTCATAAGAGTCATTTGTTCAGAAGTTGGACTATACAGGTTGTGCTGTATGTTTTTGATTTACTAAAAAGATCCAGAACGTAAAAGTCATTTGCTCTGGAATTGGTTGGACTATACTGGTCATGTGAATGGTTTTGATTCATTATAACGAAGCAGCATATAAGAATCATTCTTTCAGGAAATGTTTAGACTGCACTAGTTATTAATTTGGAAATCACTGTTTTTAAGAATCGTTTGAAATGGTTTGGGTGGAACTGGTTGTGCTGTACAGTATATTTTCATAAGATTCATTCATTCAGGAGTTGGACTACACAGGTTGTGCACTGTTTCTGATTCACTAAAAAGATCCAGATCATGAGAGTCACTCGTTCTTTGGTTGGACTATACTGGTCATGTGAATGGTTCTGATTCACTATAATGAACCAGCATATAAGAATCATTCAAGAGTCAGTCACATCCAGGTCTTGTCATAAGTGAGTGTGTGATGTGTTTGTGAAAGTATTAGATATAGGAGGGGTTTATATGACTGGAGGGGAGGGATGTAGCCCTCCGGCCGAGTCAGGGCTCACGGTTAAGACGGGGATAAATGCTTCCAATCAATACAACCCAAATAGGAAAACCATCCGCTTGCATCCCGTCTCCTCCATTTACTGCCTTGAATAAAAGATCCCTGCTGGGGTCTGAGTTAGTATGTTTATGTCAGTGTGCGTGCGATGAAATTGGAACAGTCGTGAGGCACATACAGTGTACGGGTGAATTCTCACTGATGGACGACAAGTTGGGTGGAGGTACCAAACACAGCTAATGGTGCAAATTCAAATTTGAGTTTTTGTGTATATGACTCAGTACACAATGTATAGTAATATGTAAGTGTTCATTTTTCACCGTTCGCTGTTAACACTTACAGTTGTTTTTTTCTCTTTTCGTGGCATTGTGGTTCTGTACCTGCTCTGAGTGAGCACCTTCTGTTATCCATTCAGCTTCTGAATGACTCTGTCTGCGTTTGGCTCTTTGTGAAAGGCTCTACAGCCTTTGTTCAAACTTCTGTGTTCGGCAAAAAGAGAGCCACAAAAGCCACCTGAATGTGCTGTTTTTCCCATGCCTTCTGGGATGTGACATCTGTGGGGGAGTAGGACTGTTTTCAAGCAAACGAACGGAAGGGGAACAGGATTTTTTAGTAGACCACATATACTATATGACTGACTTTAAAAACACATACTATATGACTGACTTTAAAAAATGTGTCTTATAATGTATCTTGTAGATTATGGGCTGCTAGTGCAATTTTTGCACTAAAATGTCATAAAAATCCTCAAAACTCAGATGAACCATGCTAATGAGACAAAAGCATCAGTGACTTCTGTTAATCTGCTAGTCTTACAAAATGTACAAATATATAAAAATCATACAAATTTCATACAATATCATACAAATTTCCAAAAAAATAAATTGGTATGCTTTTACATATTTGTTTAAAAAATTGTTACATGAAATTTGATTTGACCATTGAGTCAAAAAAAGCAAAAAATCCAATTATATATACACATATGTGTGTGTGTTAGAGCATGCTGCTTATATATATATATATATATATATATATATATATATATATATATAAGATATAAATAAGAAATATGAATAGTTTTCATGTTATGTAAATTATGATACAGAAATATAGTAAAAATACATATATATATAAAAAAATACAAATATATATATTTTTTTGTTACTGTCTCTGTGTGTGTGTGTGTGTGTGTGTGTATATATATATATATATATATATATATATATATATGACAATCGTATAAGAAATATGAGTATTTTTCATTTTATGTAAATTATAATAAAATATAAATACATAAATACACTAAAAATACTAATAAACTATATATATATATGTGTGTGTGTGTGTGTGTGTGTGTGTGTGTGTATGTGTAAACGTGCTGCTTATATATAATTTAATTTCAGTTTTTCATTTATTTTTATTTATTACGTATTGCTGCTTTATACGTAATAACAACAATACATTCATAAACTGTGTGTGTGTGTGTGTGTGTGTGTGTGTGTATATATATATATATATATATTACATGTTAACAATACATCACAACAGTACATCCATAAACTGTGAAAAATAAATAAAAACATATATTTAATTATAAAAAAGGTATATTATTTCTTATGTGAGTTGCCATGGCAAGTTTATTTCTTTTTCTATATTGCATGTCATACTTTATGCTTTCTTACATATTTATGTGCTCAATGACAACAATACATTCATAAACTATATCTGTCTATCTATCTATATATATATATTAAACAATGTAAATGAAAACTAAAATATTTTTTTAATTATATTAAATTTATTATATAATACAGTAAATGCAATTTCTTAACAATGCCTTCAAATCTCAAATTTTCAAGCTCACTCCAAAAAACTCCCAATCAATACAAGTAGCCTCAAGGAAAATCAATAAGTGGTGCTGTTGTAAAGCATAACTTTTTTGCATCAGCTGTCGTTTGATACAGGGATTAGGCTCAGTGAGCTGTTGGTGATTCAAAGACCAATATTTGGCTTTTTTTCCCCTCTTGACTACAGGGAATGTGTACACTGGATTCATTGGACTGCGTGTGTTTCTTCAGATGCGACTCGCGAAAAAAATTGTGTATTTTTGCAATCAGAAAGTTCAGGCTGTGAATGTATCTTCAAATTAGGGGCAGCGATGACCAGTCATGCTCCAACCCTAATGTAATTACTCACATCCCCTTCACCCTCCATCCCATAATCACACATTCTCCCTGTGACACACTCCTCCACATTCACCCTTATTAACAACCATAATGGCCTCTAGATGGGACATAAAAAGCTTTCTATTACAGTCACTTACTGGTGGAAATAAAGTGATTCAGGACTTGACCATACAAGAGACACGTACGGAACTAGCAGGCTAACAGGAGCGACTGACGCTTTTGACTTGTTACCTTTTTTGTCAGTTATATTGAAATAAATGTTTTCGGAGCAGAAATAGCCATATCATATTTAAATTAATATATTTTCATTGTTTTCAGTACTGCTTTTAATGTAAATTGTGTGTGTATATGTGCGTGTGCAAATAATTCTATTATGATATAATAAATATATAATTGTACATTTACCATTTTTTCTATTTATTTATTTATTTTTTTTTTTACATATACACGTGTTTTTTTTTTTTTATAATTTAAATATATGTTATTTACCTATTTATTTACTTTATGACAGAAGAAGATACCTAAACTATATACAGTTGTATAATAAATATTAATAAGTAATAAATATTTTTCTTCAGGGAAATTCTTTTCAGGAAATTTCTTTCCTTTCTGATTTTTTTTTTTTTTTAGTTTTAAGTTTGTTTTTTCTCAGTAAACTTTCCTTGTGTAATATGTATTAAGCCAAAAAGCTAAATTGGTTTTGTCGTCCACAGGCAAGGTTTTGTCGTTAGTCTCTCTTTCTCTCTCTGTGTGTGTGTGTGTGTGTGTGTGTGTGTGAGATTTTTTTTCTCCCGACAAGGAGAGCCAGACTGGGCCGTGTTCGTTAGGATGATGCTGCTGCCGTCTCAGTCGGTCGTTAGCGGTTAATTGAGCGGTAGGAGCCAAGACACGAGCAGGCCATCTGTTTGCCAGAGTGGAACATCTTGTGGCACTCGGCTCGGCGCTGGGCCACCGTGCCTCAGCCCTGAATGGTGCAATATTAATAGATCTGACCAAGATGGGAAGAGACGGACTGTGACAAAGAAAAAAGTCGTAGATGAAAAAGTGGAAAAATGGGCAGTAGCCTTTGTTTTTGCTGGACCACTTAGCCAAGTAGTTTGGATTTCCACTGGCTCAAAAAATATTTTTAGCATGTGACAAAGAAATATTAATAATAAGTATTAATGCAATACATTTTAATAACTAAAAGAAGTTACAACAAATTAGATTTGTAAGCTATAATATCTTGGAAATATACATTTATGTCCTTCTATGATAAGAATAAATTCATAGAGTTTTCTTTGTTTGTAATTAACAAATCTTCATGCATCACAAGTTATTGTTAAGTCCTGTGGATGTCAATAAGTGCTAAAGATGCAAGTGCCCAAAATGAACATTTTTAGGGCTCATAAAACTTTGGTTTGCATTATTTTTATTGTGCATTTTTCGTAGGACATATGCAGGCTGTTGTTTTCACTTGCATCATCTGATATGAGATGAGTTTTTTTCTATTTAATTTTAATTATTTTTTCCCTGATTTTCAATTTACATGCTTAATATTACATGTTAAAATGTTAAAAGCTTTTTTGAAAAATTATTTGAGCATAGAACCATAGAACCAAAACTAATACATATTTTTAAGAAAAATGTACAATACATTCATACAAACTGTCGGTTTATATATGGATAGATAGATAGATACAACCACAAAATATATATGTATACACACAGTGTGTGTATATATTCATATGTACACACACACACACACACACACACACACACAGTAAATATGGCAAATCATAAAAGAAATACTTTTTTTCGTTTCAGTTTTTTCCATTTATACTTTATGCTTTTGTATATATTTTTGTATTCAATGACAATATATTTATAAACGGTGTGTGTATATATCGCAAATCGTATAAGGGATATTTTTTACCGAGTTTTTTTATTTATTTTATTTTTCTTTATTACTCTTTAAAATATAATACTTTGCACTTTCTTTTATATTTATGTACTCAATGATAACAATACATTTTGTGTTTGTGTGTGTATATGTGTATGTGTATATATATATATATATATATATAAAAAATAAATTGTAAAAAAAATGTAAAGCTAAAAACTTTAGTGAAATATACATATATATATATATATATATATACACACATATATATACATATGTATATATATATGTATATTTCACTTAAGTTTTTAGCTTTACTTTTTTTTTACAGTTTATTTTTTACGTTATACTTCCTCATATATTTATGAACTTAATGACAGCACAAAGGTTTTGTGCTTTTTTACATTTAATTTTAATTATTTTTTCCTTAAATTTCATTTTAGATGCTTAATGTTACCTAAAAGCTTTTTTATTACTTTGTGGAAAAATATAATACATCCATATATGCAAATCATATAAGATATAATATTTTTTCATTCCATTCCAGTTTTTTTCATTTATACTTATATATTTATGTACTCAGTGACAAAAATACATTCATAAACTGTGTGTGTGTGTGTGTGTGTGTGTGTGTGTGTGTGTGTGTGTGTGGCAAATGGTATAAGAAGTATTCATTTCTTTTTCATATGATTTAAGTTTTCTAATTTTATCTTTCTTTTTTACTCTATTACATATTATACTTTATACTTTCTTATATCTTTATGTACTAAATGACAACAATACATTGTGTGTGGCAAATAATTTATTTATAATATTTATTCATTTATTTATTTTACTTTTTTACATTATTCTGTCTTATACATTTATGTATACATTTTTTAAGTTTTTTTTTGTATGTCATTTTAATCATCCCCATTTTCATTTTAGATGCTTAATATTACCAAAAATATATATATTTGTTTGAAAGATTTTTAGAGTATAGAACTATTTATAGAACTATTTTTGCTACTTCAGTATAGAAGAAATTCTGAAATACATTTAAAGAAAAACATGTATTTTTAGAAAAACATTTGGAGAAAGATCATTTAATTATTTGTGAAATTTACTAGAAATTTCGGAGAGAAAATGGTTTCAACACTACACATACATGTCACCACATGAAGTTCTGGGGAGATAAAGCAACTTTTCGACAACCTAGATAAACTTCTGATGACAGATATTCCTCAGAGGTAGAACATGTTAGAAATCTCGACAGCTGTTTTCGTCGGTAGACGGTTTGTATGTCTGAAAAGGTTACCAGCCAACTAGTGAGTAACTCCTTTTATTTACTCGCCCCAGCCAATTTTTATTCAAAGTTGAGCGTTTGTTTTGAACCCTCTGTGCGAGTGTGAGAAACTTGCTTTGAGATTGTAAGGCTGGATGCTCTTTGTGTAACATATCATGTGCGTATTCATATAGTATCAGTAAATATTGAAGAGCCTGAAAAGCGTCTGACTGTAATATAAGCACTTAACTGGTATTTAGAGTAATGTAAATAGCAATAGAACAGGTTTGCGTAGGTCAGACAGACCTTTCGATGAAGGAAAGGCCGTGGATGAGGTGACGGAGAGATTGAGTTATCAAGTGCAGTATCTCAAAATACACGGCGTATCAGCTTTGTTCGAATCGTGCGGTGTTGGACTTTAATGAAGCTTTCTGTCTTTGCTCCTGCACGAAGGTCGCGGGGTCTCAGTATCTCGGCTGCTGCTCAGAGCCATGAGCGACGGTCCCTCGTGACAATCAGTCTCCTGCGAACGTCTGAGACACATCGCAGTTCTCCTGATTCGCGGCCCTCCGCACCGTCGTGGGCGAGCGGCCCCCTCAAAGTGTTAATTTGCTAGCGTTCCTTCAGAGAAGGCGTCTTAATTAAGTTTGTAAGATTCATGCCTAATTTAGTTATTATGTGAGGGATGAATGAGCTAATGAATGCAACAGGAGCCTCACGGCGATCTCCACCCGCCCGCATTATGTGTGACTTTTCTGCCTATGAATTAATTGTTTGCACTTAACCTTGCACTCGTTTGTTTAAATGTTGGAAATAGACGGGGTGTTTTTAACAATATTTTTTTGGAAGAGCTCGTCTCGCACGCTGCGGTTTTTGTTTTTTTGTGTGTCTTGGCGTGAAATGAGAGGCGTGCTGAAATTAGACACTTCGTGTTCAATTAGCGTAGCACTGTTGTTGAGGAGAAACTACAGTAGGTACGTGCGCCGAATGTCGTGACTTCGTAGAGGTCCTGCAGGGGTCAAACAGAGCCAGCGGCATTTTAGAAACTTTTTCTTCACTGTTTGCTGTGCTACTTGTTGCTTTTGGCCTTCAGATTCAGAGAATGTGTATTTTTTATGGCTTTATTAAATGGCATGTATTGAAGGCCCATGTAGACACCAAAATAAGCACCAAATGCTAGTTAAAAGACTTTCTTGAGTTTTTTTGTTGGAAGAATGATAGTCTGAAGCCTATGTAACTGACATGTTTTTACCCGAGTAAACGGATGAACATATTTGGGTATTTTGGGTAGTTTCTTTTTTCTAAAAAGAAACAACGGAAATTAAACAATGCAAATATTACAAAACACAGCATTAAAAAGTGTATAAATCGTTTGTTTTTCTAAAGAAACATTGTCTAACAGCGACACCAGCAGGTAAAGTTACAGCGGGAGTCCCATTCCTGAGCCCACTGAGTTTTAACAGATGCCCTAAAGCGTGCAGTGATTTTGGTGGGAGGTAATTGAGAATGAATGGGGGAAAGTCACGTGAGAGGAGGCAATGCCTCCATCGCGATATGATTGGGTATGACTGGTGATTGGTTCATGCAATAAATCCCTCTTCTTGTGTTCATGTGCACATTTCCGAATGAACAATATAATGGACTTAATGAGAAGAGTAATTTAAAAAAGTAAGTAAACAACTCACACACTTTGTTACGTCAAAATAAGACTTAAAATGGCATGAAAACATCTGTGGAAGTTTTTAGTGAGTAATCAGCTTTGTGAAATTTAAAGTAAATCTGTGACCAGTGTTTACCAAGCTTTGATGACTGATGATCCGAAAAATTCAAAAATAGTTCAAAGTTAACTATTAAAAGGAATATCTGAACATACGTTCACAAATAAAATATATTGTTTAAATTGTTACTGCCTTGAGTTATTATTTTGGAATAAATGCAAAATGCTTAAAGGGGTCATCGGATGCAAAGTTCACTTTTTCATGTTGTTTGAACATTAATGTGTGTTGGCAGTTTATGTACAAATCTACCCTATAATGATAAAAATCCATGCAGTGGTTTTTAATTAATCTGTAAAAATAATATCCCCTTTTTCAAATCGAGCCATTCTCAGATGCCTGTCGTTGTGGCGTCACACCCACAGAGGCCGCTCCCACGATAGTTGATTGACATGAGCATCTTACCTCAGATCACCTGTAACAGTTCAACCTCCATTGTTTCGATGCCGGAGCAGGGATGTAAGTTAGACAAGAATTGAGCGATTGAGGTGTTGTGTTGTTGGATGTAATAATGAACATAGTAGTCGTCATTTACTCCCGACATCTGAGCTGCTGAAGATGCAGTGGATTACGTTTGTTTGTGAAGGGAATGCGCCTCCTGATTTACATAAAAGCGTCTATATTCGCGCAAATCATTTGTGATCCAGCTTCACTTACAGCAGAAATGAGTATCAGGGGTTTATTATGAATCTCTGCAATCACCTTTCCTAATAAAGTGCTAGTTAGCAAGTTTAGCGGCTAAATGTGGCTAAAGTAAACAGGCTCGTCACTCCACAGAGAGAAGAGAGGGGCGGGGTGAGAAGAGCTTAGTTGCATTTAAAGAAACAATCCCTCAAAATGGGATGATTTTTGCAGAGCTGATTTTGACAAGGTAAAAAGGGTGTTGTTTTACACAACCTTTGAGAATTTTTAACCAAAGTATATTATAGACTTTTCATTAAGACCCTAAAGAATCATATTAACTTGTGGAAAATGGGCATCCGATGACCCCTTTAAAAAACACTAACCTGATGAGATTCATACTTGGCTTTAATAAATATAATATTGATTACATTGTTAATGTGAAAATATAAAATATAACTGTGTTTTTTATTTTTCTGATGTGAGTGTAAGTAATGTTTATTTAACCAGGAAATGGGATATGAATTTACATTTGCATTTACATTACATTATTCAATTTACTTTGCCGCCTCATTTCAAAGCACCCACTTATACATACACTATGCACTTACTTATTAAGTATTATTACGTATTAATTATTTTTAATATAATTATTTATAATTTTTCCTTTTTTTTTACATTATTTACAATTAAAATTTGATGAGATATCTTAAATATGCAACTTAACTAAACTGGTAACACTTTACAATATGGTTCATTAGTTAGCATTAGTTAACTACATTAGTTAACATGAATTAAGAATGAACAATACTTCTACAGCATTTATTCATCTTAGTTAATATTAATTTCAACATTTACTAATGCATTATTAAAGGAGTAGTTCACTTCCAGAACAAAAATTTACAGATGATGTACTCACCCCTTTGTCATCCAAGATGTTCATGTCTTTCTTCAGTCGTAAAGAAATTATGTTTTTTGAGGAAAACAGGATTTTTCTCCAAATAATGGACTTCTATGGTGCCCCTGAGTGTGAACTTCCAAAATGCACTTTAAAAGGAATAAGGGTCTTATCTATCAAAACGATCAGTTATTTTCTAATAAAAAAAAAAAAATACTATTATATACTTTTTAACCTCAAACGCTCGTCTTATCTAGCTCTGTGTGAACTCTGCTTTTTCCGGTTCGAGACAGTTAGGGTATGTCAAAAAACCACATCTCATTTTCTCCTCCAACTTCAAAAATCATCCTACATCGCTGTTTTACCTTTTTTTGTAAAGGGCATTTGAACTTCTTTGCACGTTCAATTTGTAAACACTGGGTCGGTACTTCTGCAGCGATGTAGGACGATTTTGCAGTTGGAGGAGAAAATGAGATTGGATTTTTTCGACATAACCTAACTGTATTGAACGCAGACCTAGACAAGACAAGCATTTGAGGTTAAAAAGTATATAAATTGTACATTTTTTAAGAAAATAACCAATTGTTTCAGTATTGAAGCTGGATTGAAACTGCATTTTGGAAGTTCAAACTCGGGGGCACCATACCAGTCCATTATATGGAGAAAAATCCTGAAATGTTTTCCTCAAAAAACATAATTTCTTTACAACTGAAGAAAGAGAGTCATGAGCGTCTTGGATGACAAGGGGTGAGTACAGTATCTGTAAATTTTTGTTCTGGAAGTGAACTACTCCTTAACAAAGATTAATAAATACTGTAATAAATGTATTGTTCATTGTTTGTTCATGTTAGTTAATACATTAATGTTAACAAATGACACCTTTTTGTAAAGTGTTATTATTAAACTTATGTTTTCGAATCAAGCACGAACACCAAATGTTGACTAATAACTAACTGCAACAAACATTTTTTGTTTGTATAGTATAATATAGTATAAATAGTCCAAAGAAGGTCAGGAATGGCTGAGGTCAGCTAATTGCATGTTTATAGTACAAGTGTTTAATTCTGATCCTGTTGTTGTGTTTCAGGGTTGGTTCAGCCCAGGCCAGGTGTTCGTTCTGGATGAGTACTGTGCTCGATATGGGGTGAGAGGCTGTCATCGTCACCTCTGCTACCTGAAAGACCTGATGGATTTCTCAGATAACAACGCCCTGGTGGACCCGACCCTCCTCCACTACAGCTATGCCTTCTGTGCCTCACATGTCCACGGAAATAGGTATTACAGTAGGTTTATGAACGCCGGGATATTTTGTGCAACCTTTCATTGACATTAAATGTGCATGTATGTATTTGGCACACGCTTTTATCCACAGTGCCTTTGACTGCATTCAAGGTACACATTTTTACCACTCCTTGCTATTCCTGGGAATAGAACCCATGACCTTGGCAACGCTAGTTTTGTGCATTACTGTTTTCTTGAAATTCTTGCACGTGAGTTTGGGCTTTTCTTCCTCAGAATTGCAAGTGTATATCTTACAGCTCAGACTTCTTTCTCTGAACTGTGAGTTTATATTTTGCAATTCTGACTCAGACAGAATAAAATTCATATGAAAGACTAAATCAGTTTTACAAATAGTGTCAGATTTTTACAAACATGTTTACTTGTAAGTGGTGGTGATATATTATTTGTGTTATATATACATGTATATACACATCATCATATATTTAATTTCAATATATCATTTCTATACATTATATGTACGCACACACACACAGTGCTATATTAAAGGTGTAATGGTACACAAATATGACGGTTCAATGCATACCTTGGTTTTAACGTCATGGTTTGGTATGATTTCGGTACAGCAGGGAGAAAAACTATTTTTTTTTTAAATAAACTGTGATTTACTGAACAAGCTGCTCTTTCTTTAAATACATCATAATTAACATCTTCTTAGTGATAATCTACTTCAGCTTATGCTTTAAACTATAGGGAGCACTTTTATATTATAAGGTAACCTTAAATTAACAGCTTAACCCAAACTTAAATTTAATTACTATTTATTTTTATATACAATAATCAACACTTAACTTTAAAGTGGATGCAAACATGTAAATTGCACATAATGTAGTTTTTAAATTAACTCATAAATCAAAAAAATTCTATTTGTTAAAATATATTCAATTACACAGTGGCTGTCATAACATGTTTCGTAACAGATTAATTTAAACATACATTAAATAATTAAGACTAAGAGGTAAAGTACAATATAATGAGTATTTAGTGTAATATTTTGTGAAATGCTCTTCTCTAGACTTCATTTCTCTAGTAAACTAACAAACTGTGGACACTGATGACTTGCCTGAGGTAACTGAAATGCTTCCTGTTGTTTTATTTCCATGCTGTTTTGTTGACGTCTTTCCGCGGTTGAAACACTGAGCGATTACATGAGGTGTGAGATGTTGATTCATTTTTATTTGCCTTAATATTAGTAGTAGATAAGAAAGAATGATCGCGTTCACTCACGCTGCCATTAAGGGATTATTAACATTCACACACCCCTTTTACACTGCAAAAGTCTGCGGCCCGTTAACAGCTCTGACACGGCCACCGGAGCTGATCGCATCCACTCTAGTCAGTGCTTGTGTTTATACCAGCACATTTCTGAACCATCCCAGAAGCAGCTCTCCGTGGCATTTATACAGTGGTCTGTCATGCCATATGAAAGACTGTCAAAACGCCATTTATTGTGCTTTCTGAATAGGGAGATCTCGTGGCATGATATCCTCGCAAAACATTTTGCAGTGTTTACATTAGAGTTGTACGATTAATCCTTAAAATATGGAGATCTCGATTCAAACACCCACTCGATCTTATTCCTGAATGACAACCATTTAGCTATGTCTGTTATGACTGTTTCATATTGTGAGTGTCAGTGGAGCATGAGAAACACGTTTTGTCGCTGCCCATGTTAATGAATCAGAGGGTCGGGGTAAATGTGAACGCAGAAAAAGCAACACAAACTGTCTTGTCAACCACATTATAATCATTATTTCTGTGTTATAGACATTTAAATAATAGAAGTACTGGGATCAAAATTGATAGTTTCGGTATAAACACTTATTGTCTACAGTAGTGATCAAAACGAAAGCATCTTAACATTTGTATGTATAGTAACGCTTATCCTTTTCCGCCAAGAGGTGGCGACAACTGCCCGTTTAAAAAAAAAAGTATGTCATTGAATCATTCATTCAGGAGATTTCAATAGTCAAACAAGTCTTAATGAAGTGAGACAAGAGCCCCTTTCACACAGCACTCCCAGAAATTTGACGGAAAATTGCCAGTACGACTTTACCGGTAAATACAGAAATATGCTGTTGACACAACCATTGAGAGTTTTTAACCAAAAGTATATTATAGACTTTTCATTAAGACCCTAAAGAATCATATCAACTTGTGGAAAATGGGCATCCGATGACCCCTTTAAGAAAAGATTAAAAATCTTGTCTCGTAGGATAAGTGGCTCGTCACACCCCTAGTACTGAACCGAATACATGTACCATTACACCCCTAATATATAGGTAGTGTTGGGGAAAACATTACAAGTAATGCAAGTTACGTAATCAGATTACTTTTTTAATGTAACTAGTAAAGTAACACATTACTTTTAAATATACAATAATATATCTAAATATATTTACAATATCTAAATATATTTACACACACACAGTGTTGGGGTTACATGAGTTACGTAATCAGATTACTTTTTTCATGTAACTAGTAAAGTAACATTACTTTTAAATTTACAATTAAATATCTGAAATAAATTGTTGGGGAGCGTTATGTAATCAAATTACTTTTTTAAAGTACCTAGTGAAGTAAAGCATTACTTTTAAATGTACAATAAAATATCTGAGTTACTTTTTCGAATAAGTAATGCCAGGTGCTTTGTTTTCCTTTTGGTATGAAAGGGCCTTTACAGTTGCAAAAAATATAACTTTGGAGGTTTTTGTTATTAAAAAACAAATAAGCAAGCCTGGCTCAGGTGACAAAAAGTAATGCAAAATTAACAAAATGTATCACTGTCAATAAAGAGTAACTACGTAATGCAATTAGTTACTTAGTAACGCAATATTGTAATAGATTACTTTTAGAAGTAACTTGTATATGTATATGAATATTTGCTAGTTGAATTTTTTATTTAGATGTAATAATTACATTTCATATGAAATAGTAGAAAATGTATGTGTGTCTGCGTGTGTGCGCATAGTGTATACATTTTATGGAGGGCAACCTTTCATATGTTCATTGTTATGAAAAGGATTTTTAAAAACGCAAGCACCTGATCGAATGCAAAAAAGATGTTCCTTTATAATTTCTGTATGAAAACAAGCACTTTAGCAACGTCCTATAGCCCTTTCAAACAGCAAGGAACATTTGCTTTCCATGGAGGTTGTGCATTTTGAATTCTCACGTATTAAGTGTTTGAAATCAAGGATTTCATTTGTGTTGTACAAATGAGAAGTCCCACATGTTTGATAGATCACAAAAAAAAAAAAAAACACTCTGAATGGCTTTTGTCCGCACATAATGGGTGTGCATACAAAAGGAACGACAAGACAGAAGAGTTTCTTTAATCACTCGGGAGGCGCTCAGCGTGGCAGCCATGTTCCCGATTCACTCAAAGAGAGCCTGTGAGCGTCTGCTTGGCAAATTAATTAATGGCTCCCCATTATCTCAAAACGCAAAGCAATTAAACCGTAATTACGGAGTCCATTTGTGTTGCTTCTACATTTTAATAATTTCTCTTTCATAAGGCCTCGGAGGATCAGATTTTCATATTACGGGCTTGTTTTCTGTAATTGATTGTGTGAATTATTGACGGTTTGACATTACTTTTAGACGGATTGAAATGCGGTGAGAGGACTGAATGCGGCTCGGGGTATGAGCAATGTCCCTTGTCCACTTGTTGGTGAAATCCTTTGTGTTTAGCGTACAGCGAAAGCTGTTCGTTTTCCACTTACCTCGAATCACCCGTCAATTGACTTATTAGATGTTAAATACACACGGATGTGCTCCCTCTCTTTGATGGCTTATTTAGTCAATTAGGAACAGTAATGATTAGCCTCTCTAGCTAATCACCAGTTACAAATGAGGAAAATTGGCATGAGTAGCTTTTTGTTGGAGGAGGTGTCATTTGAATAATGACAGTTCAGCTGTGAAGCCTACAGAGAGGGTTTATGGGAAAATATATACTGTAGGGTGAAATTTAGAAGTCAGAAAGAGAAAAAGCACAAAAAGTTGACTTTTTAACTCAATGTTCACTATTTTTAACTCTCTGTTCGTAATTCTAAGTTCATACTGCACAGTTTTGACTTTTTTCCCTCAGAACTGCAATTTTATATTTCGCCGTTTAGACTTTTTTCCTCAGAAGTAGAACTTATATTTTGGAGTTCTGCCTCATAGTGAGAAAAATAGTCTGAAATGAGATTTAAATGCATTTTTTTTTTTCTCACAATTCGGAATTGACATCTCGCAGTTAACAATTTTTATGTTTTGTTTCCTCCACGGGAAGTGATTTTTTTTCTCACAATTCTGACTTTTTTTCTTACATGTAAGTTTATAACTCATATTTTTGCCTTTTCCTCACAGAATTGCAAGTTTATATTTCGCAGTTTAGACTTTTTTATAGAATTTATATTTTGCAGTTCTGTCTCATAGTGAGAAAAATAGTCTGAAATGAGATTTATAAAAAATTGCAAATACCTTGCAAATAAATAAATAAATAAGTTGTGTTTATATTTTAAAAAATATGGATTTTTTTTCTGCCGCAGAATACAAAAAAAAAGATAATTGTGACTTTTTAACTCGGTATACACTATTTTTAACTCTCTGTTCGCAATTCTGAGTTTATATTGCATAGTTTTGACTTTTTTTTCCTCAGAATTGCATTAAAAAATGCAATTTAATTTTTTTTTCTCACAATTCGGAATTTACATCTCGCAATTAACGATTTTTACGTTTTGTTTCCTCCACGGGAAGTAACTTTTTTTCCTCACAATTCTGACTTTTTTTTCTTACATGTGAGTTTATAACTCACATTTTTGCCTTTTTTCCTCAGAATTGCAATTTTATATGTCGCCGTTTAGACGTTTTTTTTCTCAGAACTAGAACTTGTATTTTGCAGTTCTGCCTCATAGTGAGGAAAATAGTCTGAAATGAGATGTAAAACAAATTGCAAATACCTTGCAAATAGATAAATAAATAAGTTGTTTTTATATTTTAAAAAAATCTGGAATTTTTTTTCTGCCACGGAATACAAAAAAAAAAGATAATTGTGACTTTTTAACTCTGTATTCACTATTTTAAACTCTCTGTTTATATTGCACAATTTTGACTTTTTTTCCTCGGAATTGCATGAAAAATGCGAATTAATATATTTTTTTTTTCTCACAATTTGGAATTGACATCTCGCAGTTAACAATTTTTATGTTTTGTTTCCTCCACGGGAAGTGATTTTTTTCTCACAATTTTGACTTTTTTTCCTCGGAATTGCATGAAAAATGCGAATTAATATATTTTTTTTTTTCTTACAATTTGGAAATTACATCTCGCAATTAAATTTTTTTATTTTTTGTATCCTCCATGGGAAGTGACTTTTTTTCCCTCACAATTCTGACTTTTTTTCTCACACATGTGAGTTTATAACTCACATTTTTGCCTTTTCCTCTCAGAATTGCAATTTTATATTTCGCAGTTTAGATTTTTTTTCTCAGAACTACAACTTTTATTTTTTGCAATTGTCACTCATAGTGAGAAAAATAGTCTGATATGAGATTTAAAAAAATTGCAAATACCTTGCAGATAAATAAATAAGTTGTTTTTATATTTAAAAAAGTCTTTTCTGCCACAGAATACAAAAAAAGAGAGATAATTGCGACTTTTTAACTTAGTATTTACTATTTTTAACTCACTGTTCACAATTCTAAGTTTATATCCTGCTCTTCTGACTTTTTTTTTTCCTTCACAATTCTGAATTTACATCTCACAGTTCGCCGTTTTTATTTTTTGTTTCCTCCACAGGAACTGCCTTTTCAGTCTCACAATTCGGACTTTTTTTTCTTACACATGAGTTTATGACTCACAGTTTTGCCTTTTCCTTTTTGCAATTTTATTACTCACAATTCGGACTTTTTTTCAGAACTGCACGTTTCTGATTTGCAATTTTGACTTAGAATTGTGAGAAAAATAGTCTGAACTGAGATTTTCAAAAAGTGCCAATACCTTGCAAATAAATAAATTAATTAATTGTTTTTATATTTTTTGTAAATATGGAAGTTTGTACTTGTTTGTATGAGTTTATATTGCGCAGCTCAGACTTTTTTCCCTCAGAACTGCATGAAAAATGCAAATAAATTTTTTTTCTCAAAATTCTGAATTTACATCTCACAATTCGCAATTTTTATTATACAGGAAGTGCCTTTTTTTTTCCCTCACAATTCTGACTTTTTTTCTCACACATGCGAGTTTAAACTTACACTTTTGCTTTTTCCTCTCAGAATTGTAATTTTATGTTTTGCAGTTCAGACTTTTTTTTCATAACTGTGACTTTCTATTATGTAAATCAGAATTGTGAGAAAAATAGTCTGAACTGAGATTTTAAAAAATTGCAAGTATCTTGCAAATAAATAAGTAAAGAAATAAACAAAATTGTTTTTATGTTAAAAATATATATGGAAGTTTGCTTCTGCCACAGAATACACAAAGAAAATAACTGTGACTTTTTAACTCACTATTTGCTATTTTTAACCTGCTGTTCAGAATTCTGCTTCTGACTTTTTTCCCCTCAGAATTGCATGAAAAATGCAATTAATTTTTTTTTCTCACAATTCTGAGTTTACATCTCGCAATTCGCAATTTCTATTTTTTGTTTCCTCCACAGGAAGTGACTTTTTTTTCCTCACAATTCTGACTTTTTTTCTCATATATCTCACAGTTTTGCCTTTTTTACTTTAGTTTTTATAATATTATGTTGTTTTAAAAAATAGCAAAAACTACAATTAGCCAAAACTAGTAAAAATAAAGGCTGATGTCTGCAAATGAGATCATTTTAATCTGGTGTGAGGACCTTCAAGGTTTTTTAACTTGTGCGCAGCTGGAAAATAACACTGGCCTCAACGCTGGTCCAGACAACCTTGAATCTTCAGCTGAGATGAGAATGCATCCGCTCAACTGATCTAACACACAGTCAATAACTCAAAGAGTGCTAGTGACAGTGCAGCCTTGCTCACGGTACGTGTGCAGCTCCAGACATGGGAAGAAAATGTCTTAGAGTTGCCATCTTCTTTATCTTCATTTCATGACAGCTTTATTTCTGATCTTCCACCCACTGATTCTAGTAGATCACAACAGAAACCACAAACTACTCTTCAGGCTTGCTTCCAGGAATTCATTTTCTTCATAGGGATTTCAAAAAAATTGTCAGTAAAGAGTCAGTGTAAGCCATACGTAGATGGTGTGTTTGAACTACAATCACAAAAAAAACTATGAAAAATGGTATATATTTTTTAATTTACGTTATGTCGGTTAGAAAAGGTGCAGCACAGACTCTTGTAGAAATCGACCTTTATTGATTAAAATGACATTTCAGCCATTATCCAGGCCTTCATCAGACATCATATAGTTTGTTAACAATAATATTATTCATTTTTATTTTTATATTATAGTTCATATTTTTTAAACATTTTTCAGATAATCCGTAAATATTAAAAAACAACAGATTTTATAGATAGATAGGTACATAGATAGATTAACATTCAATAATATAAAATAAATATAAAAAAGTATTAAACTTAACATGAATATGGATGATTTTTAAAAATGTAAATTTAAAAACTTTACATTTTAAAATTTAAAACATACTTATCAAATAATCAGTAAATAATAAAAAACAACAGATTCGATAGATGGATAGAGAGAGAGAGAGAGAGATTTAAAATAAACATTCAATAACAAATGTAAAAAATAAAAAAATATTATGAACATGTTTATGAATATTTATGATTTTAAAAAATGTAAATTTAAAAATGTTATATATATGGAATATAAAATATTTTAAAATTGTTTTTATAACTATAATATTATTTATTTATTTATTATTTTATATTACTTATCACATAATCAGTAAATAATAATAAAAAAACAACAGTTGCATTCAATAATAAATGTAACGTTTATGAATATTTATGATTTAAAAAATAAAATGTTAAAACTTTGTGTATATATATATATATATATATATACACAATGGAATTAAATTAAAAAAACAATTCATATTATTGATATATAAAATATTTAAAAATTGTTTAGATAAGATAGATAGGTAGATAGATATTTTACAGTAAACATTCAATACTATTTTTATATTTAATTGTTTTCTAACAATAATGATATTGTTTTATTTTTATACTGTAGTTCCTATTGTGAAAAAATATTTATCAAATAATCAACAAATAATAAAAAGCAATAGATTTTAAGGCAGTATTTTTAAATGTATTTAAATATTCATATTTATATATGTTTATGTATACTATTCATGATAGATAGATAGATAGATAGATAGATAGAATAGTTTAAAAGGAAAATTAATTAATGTACAAAAAAAATTTTATGAATAATTTATGTGTATATATATATATATATATATATATATATATATATATACGCAATGGAAAAATAAAGGAATTGTCGTATTATTTATATATTAAAAATATATTTGTTTGATAGTTTTTTTAGCAATAATATTATACTATTATAACAATATGATGGGTAGTGACTAATAAACTGACATGTTCATTTTTATCATATATATATATATATATATATATATATAATTTCTTTTTTTATTTTAGTTTTACTTTTACTAAACCGTTAAACTAAACCATTGATTTTGTAAATGTGTTCCCAGCATTCAGCGTTGAAGATGGTACGGTTTCTGAACGGTGAAGGATGTGTGATCTGAGACTTGTTTTAGACATGTTTGTCAGTGCAGACATCCATCCTCGTGGCACATTTCAGTCAGCGTCGCCTGCGTTTGACAGATGCACCCTGAGCCCGACGAGGCTCGAGACCGGGAAGCAAGTACGCGAGAGGAAACGGACAGGTGCGGCTTCATGTGTGAGATGAACTGGCCAGGAAAGACTGACAGCGACGAGCCCTCGCTCAGAGTGACAGTAATCACACTCTAACCTCTTTCTCACCTGTCAGTCTTGCTCCAGCCCCGCTCTCGCCTGTCCATCATGCTTGGCTGCCCCGCGTGACAAGAGTATTTACCAGTCGGCACACTCGCTTACTCACTGTAAACATGACATGCATCCGGAGCGGCACCCTTACGATTGTCACTTCTGTCTTGTCCGTGAGGTCTTGATATGAGAGGATACACACCGACCCCATCTGTCATAGAGGATGGACCGCATCCTTTCCATTTGTAACGCACAGATTTGAACCTCACAACCATCTTGCACGGCCACGGTTTCCCGAGACTCTTGCCGCTGTTTAACCCTCATTGACTGGCCCCGGACGGGTCAACGTTTCACTTGTCTTAAACACGCTCGCTTCATCAAGCACAAACAATAAGTCGGACCCCCGACAGGCCGCCATACTGCACCCGCTCCCACCGGGCCAGCGCTGCATGAGGTGGAGGGAACCGCCTTTTAGGACGATTTTTACGATTTTTTTTTTACTAAATTATAATTATTTATATTCACAAAAGCAAATACGTTTTATTATTTGTAATTGTTTTTACATTTAAAGTTTATTTAAATATTTCTATTATTTTTCATTATATTTATTATTTAATTTACGCATTTGTATTACAAAGAATATGCATTTATTTTGCAATATAATAATAAAATTATAAAATAAAATAACTTTAAAGAAAACTTTAAAGGAAATAAAAAGAAAATCAATTTTGAATTTATATACTATATATTTTAAATTTATATATAATATTACATATAATATATTCACAAAAGGAAATACTTTTTATTATTTCTTAATTTTTTTTACATTAAAGTTTGTTTTAATATTTCCACTATTCTTCATTATACATTTTGCATCACACATAATTTAAATGTACATTTGCAATGTAATAACAATACTATAAAATTAAATTAACTGATTTATTTTTATATTTTAAATTTTATATTTTAAAATTGTATATATGTTTATATATTTGAAAATATTTTTAAGTGTTTTTTTTATTTAATACTTAATGTTTCTATTTTGTCATTATCAAATTTTCTGTTTTCTTTATTTCTTTTCAAGTATTTATTTTTTTTACTAAATTATAAATATTTATATTTAAAAAAGCAAATTTATTATTTGTAATTGTTTTTGTACATTTAAAGTTTATTTGAATATTTCTAATATTTTTAATTATACATTTAGTATCACTCATAAATTTCATAAATACATGTTACAAAGAATAGGCATTTTCTTTTGTAATATAACAATATGATAACAATATTATAAAGTAAAATAACTAATTTTACCTTTAATATTTATTTTCATATTTTACAAAAAATTTGAAATAGTTTAATATATAACAAATATATTTTAAATGTTATTTTTACGTTTATTATTTAATTTTTATTTTAATATTTCCATTTTGTCATTATATAATTTTCTATTTTTCCTTTATAATAAATTTTTATTCCTTTATCATTTATCATATATTTAGTTTTTTTTTTATTCATTGTCAAGTATTTTTAATTTTGTTAAATTTTGATTATTTATATTTACAAAATCAAATGTTTTTATTCCTTTTTTATTTTTTACAATTATTTTTTTTATTTTATTTTATTTTTACAAAAAATATGCATTTACTTTTGCAATATAATAACTGATTTTAAATGTAATATTTATTTTTCATATTTTAAATATTATATTCTAAACTATATTAAATAGTTGTAGATAATATATTTTAAAAATTATCTCTACATTTATTATTTCATGTTAATTTTAATGTTTCTAATTTATTTTATGTCATAATATAACAATTATTTATGGTAGTAGTAGTATATTATTAGTAGTAGTAGTAGTATTAGTATTATTATTGTTGTTATTATTATTATTTGATTTATAATGTCAACTTTATTGTCAACTAAGTTTATTTGACCAACTTATTCAGTTATTCAACAAGATGTCACCAAAAATCAAATGTTTGTGTTTTTAAAGGCATATGATCAACAAATGTAGCACACAGTGATGTTCAGTCAACCGGCCCCAAACTCTCTCATGCTGACCCCTTGCCGGCAGGCCGTCCTAACTGTAAATCCCTGAATAATGACAGCAAAAGTGATGCCTTCCTTAGCAAAGGCCACTAATAATGCAGTGTTACGTAAGGTAGAATTGGATGTGTTTCAAGGTTTGAAGGATTCGTTTAGCAGTAGTCAAGTCAATGGGAGGATGTGTGAATTGTGAGAGACTTAATTACTGACTGAAGTCGTAAGGCTTTGCTAGTCGCAGGTTTGCCGATGTACTGGGAGCCACAAACGAGGATGGACTCGGCGCTATAGAGCGATTCTCCCTCGTGCTAACAGTTCAATTCCCAGGCCTCTTGTTAGAAGCAGTTAAACTAAGAGGCCTTCCTTCAGAACTAATGAGCCTACACAGAACGCCAGACAAAGACACCGAGATTAAAGGGTCGATGTTGAGTTTATACACTCCTTAGCCTTTACCATAATGCAAAAAGGAGATTTTTTTCTTTTCTTTTGCAGGCGCTGATCTCTCTCTCTCTCTCTCTCTCTCTCTCTCTCTCTCTTCCCCCCCGCTCGCACATACATACACGTCTTCTGCCGCTCTTCACACCCTCTCTTTGTGTCCTCCTGGGATTAGCTGGCTCTTGTCAAAAAGAAAAGGCGGATTTCATTTAATGGAGAGAGGGATTTGAAGAACAGACAGGTTTACAAGTTGCCTTTACCTCTGCGTGTAAGGAAAGAGCTTTCTCTACAGCGCTAAGCTGCGCCATTCAGAAAGTGTGTGGGTTTGGATAGCGAGGCACAATGGCTTCTAACTAAACTACCCATTGTTCAACTTTACAATGATTACTTTAGCTCTTAAAGTGCAATTGTGCAATGCTTAGTGGCTGAACATATGCTGGCTACTTTTGATTGTTTTTGTTACGTGGTACTGAGAGAAGCTATTTAGTTTAAATCTGTGACCATTTTATTTAATAGATAAATAGATAGATAGATATAGATAGATAGATAACGAGAGAGATAAATATAGACGGAAATTATTCAAATAAATGCATGCAAAATAAAGTAAATATAACATTTAGAAAAATTCAAAGTAAAAAATCTGTTTATTCCATTTTTAAACTTTTTTTATTTTATTCAATATTATTTGATTCTATTTTAATTACTTAGTAATTTTTAAACATCTTGATAATCTTATATTTTTATTCAAACATTATTCAAACAAATATTAATGAATAAAATTTTGAAAAGAGACAGCAAATTATTCAAACAATAGTCTTATTCAAAATAAAAATAAAATGCAATTTAAAAAATTAGACATTCAAATAAAAAGTTTCTTAAAGTTTCAAAATATTTGAAATGTTATTTACTATGAAAAAAATAAGTGTGGGTGTGTGTGTGTAAAATCTGGATTTACCATTTTTAATATCATATGATGTTAAACATTATATTAAAAATGAAGTGTGTGTGTGTGTGTGTGTGTGTGTATGTGTATATATATATATATATATATATATGAGACCAAATTTTTCAAATAATTTCATTAAAAATTAAATATAATATTTAGAAGATGAAAAATAATTAAAAATATATTTAAATAAAGTATATATATTATTATTATTATTATTTTATTTTATTTTTTATTTATTTCTTTTTTTGCAAAAACGGATAACTCAGTTTTTATGAATTTTCAAAAATAATTTTTTTCTTTGTGCGTTCCAATTAATTTCAGTCAAACTGTGGTTGGGTATTTTGATTTAACTAAAAATAGCAAAAAAAAAAAACAGCTAACTAACACAATAAAACAATAAAAAAATGATACATAATAAAATTTTCACGTAAGAAAAGACATGATTTTTGAAAAACACTGTCCATATATATATATATATATGTAGCTGATTTTACTTTTTATTTTATTTACTTTTTATTTTATTCCTTTGAAAAATTTTAAATAAATATAGCATTTTACCAGATTCTAAATAAGTTGTTCATTTAAAATTGTCAATTATTCTGTTTTTCAACATTGATTTTTTTTTTTTTTTTTTTGCATTGAATAATATGCTATTTTATTTCAAATAAACATCTTGATAATCCTATATCTGTAACATTAAAAATATTGCTTTCTTCAGTGAAAATTTGTTTTGTCTGCATCAGGAGTGAAATATGCACAGATCAAGCACCATTTGCAAACTGAAACAGTCAAAAACAGAGCTAAACAAATGTGTTTGTGGGTTTTGATTTGAGCTGATAGCTTTAGATAAGTGTTAATGATTAAACAAAATTTGAAAGGAGGCCGCAAATTATTCAAACAATCGTTTCTTCAAAATAACAATGAGAGATTAGTTATAATTCAAAAATAAGTTTCTGATAGTTTGAAATTATTTTTTTTTTTTATTATTATACAACATATTATATATTTTACAGTTATATAATAGATTGTACAATTATATAATCTTCTGACGTTAAGCATTAAATTATTAAAAAATAAATTAAAATATATATTTAGACTGCAGTTATTCAAATAATTGCATTCAACAGCAAATAAATATATTTACTCTAGTAAAAAAAAAAAAAAAGATTAAAATGCATTTATTTTATACTAAGTATTGTTCAAGTCTACATATTTACTAACATATCGCTCGAGACTTTAAAAAATTGGAATTCAATTTTATTTGGAGTACTGCTTGTGCAAAATGCACACTTTTTAATATTAAGCCTAAAATATGTTTTAATGTCACTATTGATAAGGACTGTATGATCTTTAAATAAAAATTATTTTATTTAAGGGCTTTGGATTGTGAAACCCTTCAATGTGAGTCGCAGCATTGTTTGGTACTGCTGGAATATTTGTGAAACTTGACAATTATCTTTGAGAAATCTTTTGATTATGAGGCTGAAGCACGGGATTCAAGGGCAGTTGGAATTAATGAACAGGTGTTGTAAAGAATAAAACACAACACTGAATGTTTCCTTGTTTTGGCAGACCGGACGGCATGGGCACCGTGACAGAACAGGAGAAGGAGGAGTTTGAGGAGATCAGGAGCAGACTGCTGACTTTACTAGAGAAGCAGATCACACATTTCAGGTAAAACAAGCTCCAGAATCCACTTCAGTCCTGAAATAAAGAAATAACAATGGGAAACCAATACAAAACCCAAATAATAGCTCACTATATAATCAAGTCAAGTCACACTGTAGCGCTTTACACAATATAAGTTGTGTCCTCATCCAATAGTGTTCTTGCATTTGAAATGATTAAATATTATTATTAAATATTAAAGGAATAGTTCACCCAAAAATGAAGCTTTTTTGAAAGCATATTTACTTCTAGGCCATCCAAGATGTAGAAGAGTTGGTTTCTTTATAGGAATAGATTTGGAGAAGTTTAGCATTACATCACTTGCTCACCAGTGCTCTGCAGTGAATGGGTGCCGTCAGAATGAGAGTCCAAACAGCTGACGAGTAACCCACACCACTCCAGTCCATCAGTGAACATCTTGTGAAGCAAAAAGCTGCATGTTTATAATAAAGGCTAAAATACGAGTCCTCAATCAAAAATATTGCTTTCTTCAGTGAAAAATTGTTTTGTCTCCATCAGGAGTGAAATATGCACAGATCAAGCACCATTTGCAAACCGAAACAGTCAAAAACAGCTCTAAACAAATGTGTTTGTGGGTTTTGATTTGAGAAAACAACATTGAATGGACCTTTTCACTGGACAAAGCACTGTTATGGATTATGGTCATAATCAATGGTTTAAAGTTAAAAAAAACATCTTAACAATGGATTTGTTTCTAACAAACACACAGCTTTTCACTTCACATTATGTTTATTGATGGACTGGAGTGTGGAGTGTGGTGTTACTTGTGGAGTTACTTGTGGATTGTTGTGATGTTTTTATCAGCTGTTTGGACTCTCTGGCGGCACCCATTCACTGCAGAGGATCCAAATGGCAAAATTTCTCCGAATCTGTTCTGATGAACAAACTCATCTACATCTTATAAGGCCTAAGTGTGCGTACATTTTCAGCAAATGTTCATTTGTGGGTGAATTATTCCTTTAAGCATTGTTTTAAACCATTAATCTTGTAATGACAATGTAATAACAATGTAATAACTGGTTCCTTTTAAAAACCGCTGTATAACATCTTGGTTTACTCATTTACCACACCTCCTTATGGGTCCTTGTAATTTAGCATTACATCACTTGCTCAACAATGGATCATTTGCAGTGAATGGGTGCCGTCAGAATGAGAGTCTAAACATCTGATAAAAACTTCACAATAATCCACAAGTGATCCACACAACTCCAGTCCATCAGTTAGCATCTTGTGAAGCAAAAAACTAAGTTTATAATAAAGAAAAAAATCATTAAGACATTTTTACTTCAAACTGCAATCAGTAATATTACTTTCTCCAGTGAAAACATAATTTTGTCTAAATTAAATGAGAAATATGCACAGATCAAGCACCATTTACAAGCAAGAACAGCTCTAAACAAATATTTTTGTGGGTTTTAATGTGAGGAAACAACATTGGATGGACATTTTCCACTGGAGGAAGCGTTATTATGGATTATGGACTAGTATTGTGGTCAGAATTGATGATTTAAAGTTAAAAACATCTTAACAATGGATTTGTTTTTAACAAACATGCAGCTTTTCACTTCACAAAGCATTAACTAATGGACTGGAGTGGTGTGGATTACTTGTGGATTATTGTGATGTTTTTATCAGCTGTTTGGACTCTCTGGTGGCACCCATTCACTGCAGAGGATCCAAATGGCAAAATTTTTCTAAATCTGTTATGATGAATTGTACTTATCTACATCTTTAACGCCTTAAGTATGAGTAAATTTTCAGCAAATGTTTATTTGTGGGTGAATTATTCCTTAAAGCGTTGTTTTAAACAATCAGTCTTGCAATGACAATGTAATAACAATGTAATAACTGGTTCCTGAAGCCAAACAAGATAAAAAATACTGTATAACATCTTGGTGTACTCTTTTACCACACCTCCTCATTATGGGTCCTTGTAATTTAGCATTACATCACTTGCTCAACAATAGATTATCTGCAGTGAATGGGTGCCGTCAGAATGAGAGTCTAAACATCTGATAAAACCATCACAATAATCCACAAGTAATTCACACAACTCCAGTCCATCATTTAGCATCTCGTGAAGCAAAAACTGTAAGTTTATAATAAAGAAGACAATCATTAAGACATTTTTTCTTCAAACTGCAATCAATATTACTTTCTCCAGTGAAAATGTAATTTTGTCTGAGTTAGAAGAGAAATATGCACAGACCAAGCACCATTTACGAGCAAAAACAGTCAAAAACCACTTTGTGGGTTTTGATGTGAGAAAACAACATTAGATGGACTTTTTCACTGGACAAAGTGTTATTATGGATAATTGACTAGTATTTTGGTCAGAATCGGTGGTTTAAAGTTTAAAAAAACATTTTAACAATGGATTTGTTTTTTTTACAAACACAGAGCTTTTCATTTCACAAAGCTTAACTGATGGACTGGAGTGGTGTGGATTACTTGTGGATGTTTTTATCAGCTGTTTGGAAACTCTGGCGGCACCCATTCACTGCAGAGGATCCAAATGGCTAAATTTCTCCAAATCTGTTCTGATGAACAAACTGATCTACATCTTGAATGCCTTGAGTGTGAGTTCCTTTTTTAGCAAATGTTCATTTGTGGGTGAATTATTCCTTTAATCATCGTTTTAAACCATCTATCTTGTAATGACAATGTAATAACAATATAATAACTGTTTCCTGAAGCCAAACCAGATAAAAACCACTGTATAACATCTTGCTTTACTCATTTACCACAACTTCTCCTTATGGGTCCTCGTAATTTGTCATTACATCACTTGCTCAACAATGGATCATTTGCAGTGAGTGGGTGCCGTCAGAATGAGAGTCTAAACATCTGATAAAACATCACAATAATCCACAAGTGATCCACACAACTCCAGTCCATCAGTTATCATCTTGTGAAGCAAAAACCTGTACATTTATAATAAAGAAGACAATCATTAAGACATTTTTACTTCAAACTGCAACCAATAATATTACTTTCGTCATTTTGTATGAATTATAAGAGAAATATGCACAGATCAAGCACCATTTGCAAACCAAAACAGTCAAAAACAACTCTAAACAAATATGTTTGTGGGTTTTGATGTGAGAAAACAACATTGGATGGACTTTTTCACTGGACAGCGCCTTATTATGGCTTATGGACTAGTATTTTTGTCAGAATCGATGGTTGAAAGTTAAAAAAAAACATTCAACAATGGATTTGTTTCTAACAAACAAACAGCTTTTCACTTCATTATGTTACCTGATGGACTGGAGTGGTATGGATTACTTGTGGATTATTGTCATGTTTTTATCAGCTTTTTAGACTCTCTGACGGCACCCATTCACTGCAGAGCATCCAAATGGATCAGTTTCTCCAAATCTGGTCCGATGGACAAACTCATCTATGTCTTGAACTTTCAGCAAATGTTCATTTGTGGGTGAACTATTCTTATAAGCATTGTTTTAAACCATCAATCTTGTAATGACAATGTAATAACATTGTAATAAAAATGTAATCATTAGTTCCTGAAGCAAAACCAGTGTATAACATTTTGCTTTACTCATTTACCACACCTCCTCCCTTACGGGTCCTCGTTTTGAACTGACCTCCCCTGGCCCTCCTGTAGAGCACTGGAAACACTAGTAAAGAGGGTTTTAGTCTTGTGGTTGCAGCGACACCTAATAACCAGCTAAAACCACTCAAAACAAAAGCTACGAACAACATCTTGGATTATGCAAATGGACAAGGCTGGTGCGGGGCGTGCCGGGGATTATGCGTGGTTCCCAACCCAAGCTGATTAGAGCTTATTGAGTCACTTGGTAAGTGTGCCTCTTGCCCCGCACGCACGAAAAAAACATGTTGAGGGCCGTTCGGGGGGCACTTTCACACCTGTGGTGTGAGGCCTCCATGAGAAGCACTTCCCTTTGGCCTTCATTCATCCCGGCTGGCTTTGTCTGTACGCACGCTGACACCTGTCCCTCCTCGATGGGCTTTGGAAAACATCTCTATTTAAGAGATGTAATTATTGTCCCATGATAGCTGAGAAACAGCGGTTTGCGACTGACTCCTTCAGCTTGTGCTCGGTATTCGTTCTTTGTAAGCCGTCAGTTAATTACCACTCGAGTTTTACCTTTGTCTTCTTGCTCGTAGGTACTGTTTCCCCTTCGGGCGTCCGGAGGGGGCTCTTAAAGCCACGCTCTCTCTTCTGGAAAGGGTGAGTGTCTGCCAATTAACTGTGCATGCTTTGTATCTTATATATGTACCAGCTTGAGATTAAATAACTGTGATAAAGTGTAATAAAGAAGTATTTTCTTAGGTTCTGATGAAAGACATCACCACGCCGGTCCCACCTGAGGAGATGCGTAAGATAGTTCAGAAGTGCCTGGAAAAAGCTGCACTCATCAATTACTCCCAGCTGACCGAATACGCCCAGATCGAAGGTTTCTCACAGAATACTTTTCAGGGCTCAACAGTAAGGATTTTCTCCAAATATAAAAATCCAGAACACCTGGCAGTGTTTTCAGTGGCTCCAGCACAAAAAAGTACACTAATGTTCTAAAGAAATGAATACTTTTTTTTATCTATCTATATCAGGGGCATTTCCTCCGAGGAGGCAAGGGAGGCAGTGCCTCCTCAAAATATTGGACGAGAAAAAATTGTAGTACATCGCCTCCATTGCGATATGATTAGATATGACTAGTTATGATCGGCTGTGATTGGTTTATGTGATAAATCCCGCCTCTTGTGTGTCTGAATGAACAATATAATCGTGTTAATGGGAAGACTAATTAAAAATGTAAGTAAACAACTCACACGTTTAGCTATAACTACTTTGTCAAAATAAGACTTAAAGGAAAACTTCACTTCCAGAACAACAATTTACACATAATTTACTCACCCCGTTGTCATCCATGATGTTCATGTCTTTCTTTTTTCAGTCGTAAAGAAATTATGTTTTTTGAGGAAAATATTTAAGCATTTTTCTCCATATAATGGACTGATATGGTGCCCCCAATTTTGAACTTCAAAATGCAGTTTAAATGCGGCTTCAAACGATCCCAAATGCGGTTGTAAACAATCCCAGCAGAGAAAAAAGGGTCTTATCTAGCGTAACGATCGTTTTTTTATATAAAAAAAATATAATTTATATTTTTTAATGCCAAACGCTCATCTTGTCTTACTCTGCCTGGACTGTTTTTGTTCCTGTTCATGACAGTTAGGGTATGTCGAAAAACTCATCTCATATTCTCCCTCAATTTCGAAGTCGTCCTATATCGCTGTTTTACCTTTTTTGTTAAGGGTGTTAGATCTTCTTTGCATGTTCACTTTGCAAAGACTGTGGACGCACATCCCAGAGCCTGTGCTACACAAGCTTTTGTGCTTTGAAAGTATAAAAATTTTTAGGATGATTTTGAAATTATTTTTGAAGTTGAGGGAGAAAATACGATTGGAGTTTTTTGACATACCCTAACTGTCTTTCACCAGAATACACAGAGTTTAGGAAAAGCAAGATAAGACGAGCATTTGAGATTAAAAGGTATTTAAATTGTATTTTTTTAATGAAAATAACTGATCGTTTCACTAGATAAGACCCTTCTTCCTTGGCTAGGATCGTTTAGAGCCCTTTGAAGCTGCATTTGAACTGCATTTTGGAAGTTCAAAATCGGGGCACCAGTGAAGTCCATTATATGGAGAAAAATTGCAAAACAGTTTCATGGCCTGGGAAAAAATATTTATGGCCAGGAAAATTTTCTCAAGTCACCAGATGTTAGTTATAGGCCATGCTGGCAAGTGTAAAAATTAGGAAAAAAGTATAGTAATTTCCTACTGCAAAATAAAGTAAAATAATATACCTGTGAAATACTAATTTTCATTTATTTTAGTATGCAATTGTTTTACAGTATATGGCTATTACTGTCATAGGAATAATAATATAAAATTATTATTACTCTTATATTCTAATTTGTTTGGCTTCCAAATTCACCAGTGTGAATGTAATTTAGACTGAGCCACTATATCACAACTAAAAAGAGGATTGAGTCCACTTTAAACCTTAAGTACAAGTCAGTTCACCAGCTTTTCTCTTTGTTTAGTTTGCACACTGAATCTGTGTTGGAGCTCTTAATTTTGAAAACACAAAGTGCACCAGATAGATGAATTTAACTTTAAAATGTATAAAATTTTCTTACGGGGGGTGCATGCCCCCAGACCCCCCTAGAGGGACCGAGGTCCACCCACCAAAGTCTCATAAAATCCTGTGGGAAACACTGTACAGGTAGTCACAGCCGCATTTACACAAATTCTACGCAGTGTGTATGGAACTGAACTGAACAACTAGTTGTTAATGACGTATTTAAACGTGCATCAGAAATGTGTCTTTGTCTGTAAATGAGATGCAAGAAAATAACAGCGAAAGAAGTCTTAATCTTAGCACATTTTGACACAGGGCTAGTTGCACTCACAAGCCCTGCTCTGAAATCTCAGTGTTGCCAGATTTTCATAGAAAAAAAAAAAAACAACAAACAAAGACAAAAATCATATCTCATATCCGCAATCGACCACTTTATTAACTCTATAAAGAGCCTAGCTTTATGACCTAAGACCAAAAATCATGCCTAAAAGTGCTTGTGTATATAAAGACATGGCAACACTGCAAGACGGCACTCTCTTAAGCAGCCCCCCAAGCATAAACAAAGCACAGCACGTCTATGAGCGGTAGTTTAGTTAAATAAAATAAATTAGCCATCAATAAAATGCACCTGTGTTCCTTGTCCATAACATACGCCTGCCCATACCATAATCCCACTGCCACCAAGGGCCACTCGATCCACAACGTTGACATCAGCAACCGCTCACCCACACAACACCATACACGCTGTCTGCCATCTGCCCTGTACAGTGAAAATCGGGATTCATCCTTGAAGAGAACACCTCTCCAAAGTGCCAGATGCCAGATGCCAGATGTGAGCATCTGCCCACTCAAGTCGGTTACGACGACAGGTCAGGTCGAGACCCCTATGTGGACGACGAGCATGCAGATGAGCTTCCCTGAGACAGTTTCTGACAGTTTGTGCAGAAATTCTTTTAGTTATGCAAACCGATTGTTGCAGCAGCTGTCCGGGTGGCTGGTCTCAGACGATCTTGGAGGTGAAGATGCTGGATGTGGAGGTCCTGGGCTGGTGTGGTTACATGTGGTCTGCTGTTGTGGGGCCGTTTGGATGTACTGCCATGTTCTCTGAAATGTTATGCTTATTATTGTTATGCTTTATCAAATTGTTAATGTTAACAACATCAGCATTGCGTGACTGTGTATTTAGCGTGTATTAGTGTGTAGATTTCAATTTCTGTACAGTCTAATCTTTAATTGTCATACCATTCGAATTTCATCTAAAGAAGTTATGTTCCATAGAAGTGGTTATCTTTAAAATACAAATCTTGTGTAATCCCATGTAGGCTATCTGTAATCAGATGCACATTTAAAACTGGAATATAATTTAATTTCAGTCACATATGTTTCATAAACACATAATACTTTCTGGATTACAATCTGCCATCAAAATGAAAAATTTAATTATTCCAGCTGCTGTAAGAAAAGGCTATAAATGATCCAGCACCTGCAGCGTCCTCACATGCAATATAGCCTACTAGCCGGGACGCCGCCTTTATGTTTACAGACGTTACGTAATTACGCAGCATGCTCAAATTTTTTGCAAATTCCTACCAGTACCACTCAAATTAGAATGTGAATTGTGCTGAAGTAAGGAGATTTGAACACTAGCTGGTTATGTACTTGCTCAAAAATTGATTTCGAATCATTTTTAACCAAAACAGGTTGCAGACTGCACCTTTAACTAATTCAAATCGTTGAAAATATTATTTAAAATATTTTCAAAGAAAATTTGCAACAATTATTGCAAAAAACTATTATTACTGGAAGTTTGTACAGTTAAAATAATACAGGAAACAGTGACAGCAGTCAAAATGGAAAGTTGTTTTAACTGACACCTTTTATTTATTTATTTATATATTTTTTGAGTTTTCTGGGCAAGGTAAATCCTGGGAAGTTTTGAACCTGAAGTTAAAATTGTGTTAGTTTATTGTCACACTCACAATCATTTCTTTGAGTGAGGCTGACAAAATCCTTATTGTTGAACCCTTTTTATACATTTCTTTTAGATCCTAACCTATAAACATGTTTTTAGTGGTTAACATCTTGTGTGAATATTGTGATGTCTGTATTTCAGCCGACAACAGTCAGGCGTCTCCGGAGAAAAGGCTGGAGGACATGATCAGACTAGGAGAGCTGTGTATGGAGGTGCTACAACAGAACGACGAGCATCACTCTGAGGTAAAACCCATAGAACATTCCTCCTTAAAGTCTTGCTACTGCTTTTTGAAGACCAACCGGTGACATCTTGTCTCAGTTCAAACAATTTCCTGCTGAGAAAGCATTTATTATGTCTTCGTATCAGTGCTTTTTATTCCTCGTTTCTCATATTCAATATCCAACGTGATATTCCACACCAGCAACATGGTGAATTCGCCATCGATCTTGTGACGTCTCTTTACAACATATGTTCAAAGAAACCCGCAGTCACGTAGACAGAGAATCAATCTTTGTTTATCATCGGGCCTTTTGGCGTTGCGTGTTGCTCCAGAAGGTATTGCATGATCATTTCAGAGCAGACTCGTGATCATTTACCGTCTCGCTGTCCATTTACTCCGCCACGTTGCCATAACAGCTGTTAGCGAGTGACAGCTTACCCGTCCAATGCCAGCTCATAGTAGCGGCGCAGGAAAACAACGCCCACGGCCCATCTGCACAGGGCCAGCGCCCGCGAACGCTCTCACATCAACATTAAAAAAATAAAAAATCGAACGAAACTGGTCAGTCCTAGGTGTTCAGGCTTCGTTGACAGATATGTGATCATTTTACTAAATAAAAATGTAGATGTAGACATCTGCTCGCAAAGTACCAGGCTATTTTTAGGCTGTAAGCTTGCAACAGCTGTCACAGACGACAGAGACACTGATGCCAAAACGCTTGCGCCTAACAAGACAAATGTCCCACATGCTGTCACTAAGGAAACATCAAGGTGTTTGTGCGTGGTACGCGCAGATCTACATTAGTGAAATTATCTTCACACTTGCAATTTGTACAGTAAAAGCAAGGAGTAAAACATTTTTGTCTGATACAGCGTATACAGTGTTTCAGTGTTCACTATGCATATGTCGAACGAATGGAAGAAAACATTTCATATTTTTTTCTCTCTTTCTCTCTACTGCTTCTGTGTTTGTAAATGCGTTAGGGAAGAGAGGTAAGAATCTTATATTTCACTCTCATGCTGTGTTGTGTTGTGCTGTCTAGCATTAGCAAGAAATACATGGCTGCTTCTCTTTGGACAGCCTTTTATTTGATCATGCATGCTTTTACTAGCAGGTTGGATATATAGGTTTTATTATTTAAAAAAAGATCCTGAAGTCAATACTTTTTAATATGTTTATACAGCAAGGATGCATTCAACTGATTAAAAGTGACAGTAAAGACATTTACAGCATTACAAAAAAAATATTTAAAAAAACGTTCTATGCATGAAGGAATCTTGATAAAAATGTATCACGGTTTCCACAGAAATGTTAAGAATGTATCATATTTAGCAAATCAGCATATTAGAATGATTTCTGAAGGATCATGTGATTGAAGACTGCAGCAATGATGCTGAAAATGTATAGAAATTCATTAAAAAAATCACACAATTAATTCATAATTCTGAATATATATATGTTAATTGCAATATGTAGATATAAGTCTGAATGTATAAATATAAATTGTTAAAGGGTTACTTCACCCCAAAATATTTTTTTTTGTCATTAATCATTTACCCCCATGTCGTTCCAAACCCTTCGTTCATCTTCGGAACACAATTTAAGATATTTTGGATGAAAAATATCTGTCCCATTGACTGCCAGGTAAATACCACTGTAAAGACCCAAAAAGTATGAAAGGCATCGTCAAAATAGTCCATCTGCCATCAGTGGTTCAGTCTGAATTTTATGAAGTGATGAGAATACTTTTTGTATGCAAAGAAAATAAAACATTTTCATCCAAAATATCTTAAATTGTGTTCCGAAGATGAACAAAGCATTTACAGGTTTGGAATGACATGGGGGTAAGTGATTAATGACAAAATTTTCATTTTGGGGTGGAGTAACCCTTTAATATGTATAAATGTAAGTGTATATATATTTATATTTGCATTTAAGATTTAAAGATATACATTCCGATTTAGAATTATATAGTCAGTAATTATATAGACCAAAATTATAAACGCAACACATTTTTGCCCCCATTTTTCATGAGCTCAACTCAAAGATCTAAGACTTTTTCTGTGTACACAAAAGGCCTATTTCTCTCAAATTTTGTTCACAAATCTGTCTAAATCTGTGTTAGTGAGCGCTTCTCCTTTGCCGAGATAGTCCATCCACCTCACAGGTGTGGCATATCAAAATGCTGATTAGACAGCATGATTATTGCACAGGTGTGCCTTAGGCTGGCCACAATACAAGGCCACTCTAAAATGTGCAGTTTTACTGTATTGGGGGGCCCGGGGGGTCAGAAAACCCGTCAGTATCTGGTGTGACCACCATTTGCCTCACACAGGTCAACACATCTCCTTCGCATAGAGTTGATCAGGTTGTTGATTGTGGCCTGTGGAATGTTGCCCCACTCCTCTTCAATGGCTGTGCAAGTTGCTGGATATTGGCAGGAACTGTCGTATATGCAGATCCAGAGCATCCCAAACATGCTCAATGGGTGACATGTCCGGTGAGTATGCTGGCAATGCAAGAACTGGGATGTTTTCAACTTCCAGGAATTGTGTACAGATCCTTGCAACATGCTGCAACATGAGGTGATGGTTGTGGATGAATGGCACAACAATGGGCCGCAGGATCTCGTCACGGTATCTCTGTGCATTCAAAATGCCATCAATAAAATGCACCTGTGTTCGTTGTTCATAACATACGCCTGCCCATACCATAACCCCACCGCCACCATGGGCCACCCGATCCAAAACGTTGACATCAGCAAACCGCTCACCTACACGACACCATACACGCTGTCTGCCATCTGCCCTGTACAGTGAAAACTGGGATTCATCCGTGAAGAGAACACCTCTCAAAAGTGCCAGACGCCATTGAATGTGAGCATTTGCCCACTCAAGTCGGTTGCGATGACAAACTGCAGCCAGGTCGAGACCCTGATGAGGACGACGAGCATGCAGATGAGCTTCCCTGAGATGGCTTCTGACAGTTTGTGCAGAAATTTGATGCTGGATGTGGATGTCCTGGGCTGGTGTGGTTACACATGGTCTGCGGTTGTAAGGCCGGTTGGATGTACTGCCAAATTCTCTGAAACGCCTTTGGAGACGGCTTATGGTAGAGAAATGAACATTCAATTTACAGGCAACAGCTCTAGTGGACATTCCTGCAGTCAGCATGCCAATTGCACATTCCCCCAAAACTTGCGACATCTCTGGCAAACTGCACATTTTTGAGTGGCCTTTTATTGTGGCCAGCCTAAGGCACACCTGTGCAATTATCATGCTGTCTAATCAGCATTTGATATGCCACACCTGTGAGGTGGATGGATTATCTCAGCAAAGGAGAAGTGCTCACTAACACAGATTTAGACAGATTTGTGAACAATATTTGAGAGAAATTAACCTTTTGTGTACACAGAAAAAGTCTTTGAGTTCAGCTCATGGAAAATGGGGGCAAAAACAAAAGTGTTGCGTTTATAATTTTGGTCAGTGTATATATTTATAATTTACATTTCTATATTCAGTTTTGTATTCATATGTTCAGATTTATATCTATATATTGCAATTTATATGTTCAGACTTATATAATTCAGACTTTTATAATTTATAATTTATATTTATATATTCAGAATTATAACTGCATATTCACAATTTACATTTATATATTCTGATTAATAAATATATATTCTGATTTATTTCTATATATTCAGACTTACAACTATATATTCTGATTAACATTTATATATTCAGATTAATAAAAATATATTTTTATTTACTGATATATATTTTTACAATTTATGATTATATATTAGATTTTATATCATTATTTCCTGTTTGGCACTTCATACTATGCTATATATTTATACACACACAATAATAACACACACACACATCGCATTAACATATATATATATATATATATATATATATAGGTTATGCAATATTTCTTTTAAATATAAATACTAAACAATACTAAACTGCATAAAAATGTGGCAAATCACGTGCAGTCTAGACAAAGACTGTCAGGAAAACCCTTATTGAGATGTTTGAGTGTAAATTATGCTAATTGTTAATTACAGATATTAGAACGAGGATACGAATGAATGTGTGTACATGTTGTCAATCTGGTTTCAAGTTTACGTGAGAACCTTTGTGCAAACATAAATTTAAACGCTTATTTTTTACTGCATCTTCTTGAAAGGACTTTTTTCAATCTGTAATGTCAGTAACTTAATGAAACGAGACAAAAAGCTGTGAAGTATGAATGTGCAAAACATATTTTCCATTTTGACTAGTTGTTTAACAGTTTAACTCACCACTCCAATGTGTTAACAATTCAGACGCATTCATCGAAGTCCAGTCTAGTTATTAAAAACGTCTTTTTTTAACTTTAATGGTGAAAGTGTTTTTATGTAGTATGTTTTAGACTGAAACAGATACAGCAGTGAACGACTCGTTTCGCTGTATGGCAGCTGTACGCCGTTCAAAACCTGCCTCTGAAAGCCCCGAAGACAAGCTCTCTCAAGGCCAGTGACTGTAAAACATCAAGTCAGACAAGAGTGACATACACACACACACACACACGGATATCCGTACACAATAGCACCCTTCAATAAGTCAGCATTCTCCTCTCCACCGCATATTCTTCGCCGTGACTGATTGCACTTTTATCCCCATTGCTCGACGCTGAGCGCTTTGGACGGAAAGTTCTTGGCTCGCGCACCGGCGTAAAGAATACAAGACAACACGGACTGGCTTTCTTTGACGCTCTCAATTAAGTTCGCTGCAACCGTCCCCAGGAATCAGCCTGTGGAAGAATGCAGAGAGAGAAATGCATTGATAGACTTGGATCTTTTCAGAAGGGCCTTCAGTGCACATACTGGCAGACAATAAAGAGCTCAGCACAATGTAGGAGGACGCTGCTGAATTTTTCCCTTTTCTCAGGAGAATTCAGCAGGACTGATGGGCTCTGGTCTGCTGCAGTCCACCATAAAAGACACGTGGATGTCTAATTGTCCTTTTTTTGACTTTAGTCTTTTTGATAGCAGTATTCTGCTACTTTCTAGCATAGTAGCCTTCTCCGAATGTGAAACTGTTTAAAAATATTTTATTTTATTTTATTAATATGGATTCCCTTCTTTAGTGGAAAAATTAGCTTTTTTTCATGTCCATAGCACATAATACACAAGTTATGGGTTTGTTCAATTATATACATGATAATGTTTAGAAGTAACGCTTTGCAAAACCAAGCAAGCAAGTATGCAGGCGCAGAAGCAACCTTTCATTCTCTCTGTATTTATCTCCATCTTTGTGTGCTTCTTTTCAAGGTCTCCTCATTGTATTGCTTGATTTCTGCTGGCTTCAGTTTCATAATTTCCATATTTTGTTGTGCTTTGTTGTCGGTTTCCAAGTATATACCTATGTAGCATATTTCCAGCATTTTACATATTAATGGCTGATTATTTTTTCTATTAGGTCCAGTTTTATGTTCATTAGGATTATTTTAAGGAAGAATTTATTTTATTTATGTAAAAAAGGGTTTTAAAAATATTATTAGATATTTTAAATTAAAATAGAATTGTAAGTATTTTATTGTTATGTATTTAAAATTAGTTAATAGACTTTTTATTTGCTTTTTTATTTTTAAAGTCTTTTTAATTACAATGATTTTTCCTAAAATACATACAAATATAAAAATCAGGAACATTTTTACTTTACACTTAGAAATGACTTAAAAGTGAGAGTATAAAATATCTATTTTATTTATTTATTTGTGTTTGTGTATGATTTGATTAGTGAAAAAAATCCCTGTCCCCAGTGGAAAATTTTAATACAAAAACTTTTTTTTCTTTAAAATGTTTATTGACATCGGTTTCTCTTGTTTTCACAAGTGCAAGACTTACCAAGTTTTTGCAAAAAACTGAAAATTTAAAAATTATTATTGTTAACTAAAACTATAACCATACAATTTTTTTAAATCTCTGTCTCTTTAATTACAATTATTTTTCCTGATTTTTAGAGAGTGTTGAAAGGTTACATTTTTACAAACTTTCTCCACTTTTCCCTTCTATAATAAATATATTACAGTATTGAAATCAGGAAATCAGTTTGTACTTTGCACTTAAAAATATCTTAAAAGTGAGAGTTTTTAAATATATATGATGTTTGTATACAATATAAAAAACTTGTATAAAAACTTCATTAACATCTAAAAATATATGTTTGTTAACTAAAACTAAAATCATAGAATCCCAATAGAACTGTCCCCAATAGAAAAATAGAAAATGTTAATTTAATTAACATAATTTGTTTTGTTGTCTATTTACAAGTGCAAGACTCAGAAAAAAAAAAAAAAAAACTGAAATTATTATTGTTAACTAAAACTAAAACCATAAAATTGTATTAATATTTTTTTTTAATCTGTCTTTAATTACAATTATTTTTCCTGATTTTTAGTGTTGAAAAATTACATTTTTCTAAAGTTTCCTCAAACGTGCAACAAAATGACTGAAATTAAACTAAAAACAGAAAACTTTGAAAAAAAAGTCAAAAAAGACGAAAAAGTCTCAAACTAAGGAAACACCTCAATACAACCCATATACCTATTCATGAGTGTCTGTGTTTTGCAGGCCTTCTCCTGGTGGCCAGAGGCGATGGGTGAACACGCTGAGACCTTTCTGTCTCTGTACACAGTAGACATGGACGCAGCATTGGCCGTCCAGCCGCAGGACTCCTGGGACAGTTTCCCTCTCTTTCAGCTGCTCAACAACTTCCTCCGAACTGACCGTATGTAGTGTTTATCTTTCTCGTTTTTTCTTCCCCCTCGGCTCCCGTTTGTCCAAAGTTCTGCTCGCATGTTCTCACTGCTAAGCACGCTAATTAACACCAGTGTCGCTTTGGAAAACAATACTTGTTAGGCGAGCAGGTTAACATGCTGTGCTCTGTTATTGTCAACACACTAATTAGATATACAGTGTGATCAGTTTGTGGCACTGGAGGGTAAATTATCTCCATTTTGCCAGGGCGAATACCTGAATCCTACCGAGGAGGGTGTTTTTGCAAATCCCAGAGTGTCCGACATTTCCTCAGTTTTGAGTGCTTCGCAACATGAAGTTAATTGTGCGAGGAGCTTTTGGTCTATTGATAGAACAGCAACTAGAGCCAAGTTGAAGTTACAGAGATTTTTTTTTTTTTTTCCATGACTGTGACATTTGCGACGTGATGAAGAGATTTGCTTTACTGTCTCGTTTAAACAGCAGTTGATTTGGAATAGATATGGTCGGTTATCTAGGGAGCATGACAATGGAAATGGCAGCCGCTAATAACACAGACAGTTGGCAAAAAGATATAGGGAACTCCCACACTGTTTCATATATGAACTTTCTTGTAGAAGATCCAGTCGTATTGCTTTCCTCTGCCCTGTTCTCACTAAATTAATCTCAGTAAATTAATCTCTTTTAATCTCACTGGTAGAATTGTAATGAGCAAAGCCTGCTGGTGAACAATTATTTAAAAATTGGTTGAGTTAAAGTAATAATTCACTGAGAAATTAATAATTATTTACTGAACGTTATGTTGTTTCAAACTCATCCAAATAAGAGATTTCACAGAATGTTCAGGCCGCTTTTTTCCATTTTTCTTAAAATCAAACTCAGAGGCACTAGCACTCAAATATGACAGAAAAGTATTATAACACAAGCACTTCTGAAACTATATAATAGCCATACAATAAGTACAACACACTTGAGAATCCAAATTAATACTTTTATTCAGCTAGGATGAATTAAATTGATCAAAAGTGACAGTAGTGTTTGTTTCGTTAAAGAAAACTAAGACGAAAAATGTCTGTTGACAAGCATTTTTCCCATGACTAAAACAAGACAATGATGAGGCGACGATAAGGTCAATAAACAATACCTGTGACTATATAACATGCAATATTATTGACGGTAAAAGACTAAAATGTATTTTAAAAAATGAAATCTATACAAAAACCTCTTTTTATTTTTGTCGAAAAAAAAGGAGACAAAATATTATTGCGTACTGCTGTACGTGCCTCTAATACGTGAGCTTTCATATGTGCGGTTGCCAGATATCAAGAGTTCAATTCCCCAAATCAGAGCTTCTCTGTTAAAAGGATTTTCTGCCCAGTGTTTTGCTTAATTTTTGCAATCTGGCAACCACGTGTATCTATTCGCTCTTTATTGCAGAAGCGCCGACAATGATCTGAAAACACCAACAAACAAGTAAGCTGGAGTTTAGCGATCTACACGTGAGATGTCTGTTTAAAGAAATAATTCACCCAGAAATTAATATTTTGTCATCATTTACTCAACCTTATGTTGTTTCAAACTCATGACTGACTGTCTTTTGTAAAACTCCAAATGAGAGATTTTGCAGAATGTTCATGCTGCTCTTTTCCATTTTTCTTAAAATGAAAATCAGAGACACTAGCACTCAAACATGACAGAAAAGTATCATAAAAATAACACAAACACTTCTGAAACAATATAATAGCCAAACAATAATTAAAAGACACATGACAATCCGAATTAATACATTTATTCAGCAAGGATAAATTGCATTAAATTTATGAAAATTGACAGTAGTGATAATTTCGTTAATGAAAACTATGATGAAAAATGTTTGTTTGCAAGTTTTTTTTTCATGACTAAAATAAGATGATGATGATACGACAATTGTGACTATATCAACATGCACTATTGTTGACGATAAAAGACGATAAAATGTGTTTTAAAAAATAAAATCTATACAAAAACCTCTTTTTGTTTTCATCGAAAAAAAAGTAAAATATATCGGGGAATGCTGTACATGTGTACGGCTGCCAGGTATCAAGAGTTCAAATCCCCAAATCAGAGCTTATCTGTTAAAGGGATACATTTTCTTGCTTGGGATACGTTTTGCTTAATTTTTGCAATCTGGCAACCACGTGCATGCGCTCGCGTCGTCATTACAGGAGCGAATAAAACAAATAAGTAAGCTGGAGTTTAGTGATCTCCATCCTCAATCCAAATTAATACTGTTATTCAGAGATGCATTACATTAAATTGATTAAAAACAACAGCTGTGTTAATTTAGTTAACAAAAACTATGAAAAAAAAAAAAACGTTCGTTGATGAGCTTTTGTCCTATGATTAAAACAAGACGATGACGAGATGACAGTAAGGTCAATAAATGATAACTGTGAGCAGGCACACAACGTTATATTTGGTAAATTTTGATGTAAATGGTCGATTCAACATTTAATGTCAACATTAATTTGATGTCTAATACCGACATTGATATTTTGTTGTTTTTAGGTTGTGTAACCAAAATTCAACATTAAGTCAACGTCAAATTGATGTCAAATACTGATGTCAATCCGATTTTCATTCTCAACTAAAATGCAACATCTTTCCAACGTCTGGTCCAATGTCAACCTGGTCTTATATTGACGTCTAGTGCCTGCTGGGTGTCAACAAACAATATCGTTGACAATAAAAGATAAGACTGAAATGTATTTAAAAATAAAAACAAAAAAAATATTATTGCGGAATGCTGTATGTGGCTGTACTACATGAGTTTTCATATGTGCGGTTGCCAGATATCAAGAGTTCAAATCCCCAAGTCAGAGCTTCTTTTTTAGAAGGATACATTTTCCGACCGGTGTTTTGCATAGTTTTTGCAATCTGGCAACCATGTGCATGTACACGCTCTTTATTGTGGAAGCTCCAATGATGATCTGAAAACACCAGCAAACAAGCTGGAGTTTAGCGATCTCCATCCTCAATTCGAATTAATACTTTTCTTGAGCAAGGATCCATTAAATTGATCAAAAGTGACAGTAGTGTTAATTTCGTTAATGAAAACTATAACAAAAAATGTTTGTTGACGAGCTTTTTTCCCATGACTAAAACGAGACAATGTCGACATGACAATAATTTCAATAAACGATAATTGTGACAACACCCACCAGGCACACAACATCATAAGACATTGATATTTGGTCAGTTTCATTTGCGACGTCTAATGTCAACATTAATTTGCTGTCCAATAGCGATGTTGATATTTTGTTTTTTGGTTGTGTAACCAAACTCCAACTTAAGTCAACGTCAAATTGACGTCAGTCCAATTTTCATTATCAACCAAAATGCAACATCTTTCCAATGTCTGGTCCAACGTCAATCTGATGTTATATTGATGTCCAGTGCCTGCTGGGTATTAACATGCAATATAGTTGACTATAAAAGACGAAATTAAAATCTTTTTTAAAAAAAAAAAAAAACGTTACCAAATCTCTTTTTATTTTTGTTGAAAAAAAGGAGACAAACTATGATTGCGTACTGAGGTTAAATTGCGAAGATCATGAATTTTTGTTAAAGGGTTGACTTCCGTGTCCGCCTGACAAATTTCAATGTTGTAGCTCAGTCATACAATGTCCGATCTGCCCCAAACTTCACATGTTTGCAAGAGTCCTGGCCTGAAGACATCTAAAGACCAATATTCAGTTATAATCATAGCGCCACCTGTTGGCAACATGATACGTCATGCTTTACACTAACTCAAACAAACCATGTTCAGTCTGCACCAAACTTCATATGTTTGATGAAAGTGCTTGCCTGACAACATCCACATGCCAATTACAGTTATAGCGCCACCACCTGGTAGAAGGAAGTTTGACACATATAAATGACTTTGATATATTCCTTCTATATTTACCACTTTAAATACATAGTGACCTCTGTTTGCTGTTTTTTAAAGCCAATGGGTGGTGGTACGGGTACAAGGGCCCTTTCAACGCTGTTTGCAGCTTTAATTATAATTTTGTCTACGTTATAGCACCAACAAGTGGCCAAGCTCCACATTTTTTTTTTATTTGACCTTCATTGGCATCCCTTTGCGACCATGAGTTGAAAATTTCAACTTTTTTTTTTTTTTAAGATTATCAAGATTCACTCTCCAGAGAATCTTTCTGCACTGGTTTGATTCCAGTCAGGCAAAAAATCTTAGACTAGTCTGCAAAAGTAGGTCCAGAATACCCCAAAGTTCCCCCGGGGAGACGATCAAATCAGAGCAAAGGATTCCGACAATATAAGGCACTTGAGCCTGCAACTGACTGTTTAGAGTTCTAAGAGATTTTATATTTTTGATCGCTGTAGCGCCCCCATCAGACCATTTGGGGTGAGGCTTGGTGACATCGTAGATGGTGTGAGTACTACCATCCCTCTAAGTTTCAAGTTTCTACGACTTACGGTTTGGTCTGCCTGATCACTTTTATGTAGAGATTGCCCATCCTTGGCCATTCTAACGATTACAATAGTATATTAGATAATAGAATGCTATGCGCTTAAACCCTTAAATATATTCAATAAAAAAAAAATAATAATAATAAATTGTAATAATATTCACATTTTTACTGTTTTTACTGTATTTTGAACAAATAAAAACAGCCTTGGTGAGTTTTTTTTTAGTGAATAATGACAGAATAATGAATAATTTCTCTGGTTCATAATGACACAGTGTCATTATCAGGAGGATATCTAATAACTGACACAAAAAAATGTTCATTGAGAAATATAAAAAGGAATTACATTTTATCCAAACAATTAGAGACTAAAATGTGATGAATTTCTTAGCTGAATGAGACATTTTGAATTGATCAAATTCAGATCGCCTAAATAATGTGGTATTATTTGGGATAATTAAAATAGTTGTTGCGAGAGCGCAAAAATCTCAATGCTGCCTTGGCTTTTTAAAACTTTTCTTGACAATTCTGTTATTTAGAGTGTACTGTACAACGTCATTAGGCACCAAATTCATCAGATGTTATTTCAAAGCCTTAGAGCAACCAAATGAGACTCATTTTGGTTAACACTGCAGCGTATTACCAATGAAGTCTCTAATTTTTCTGATTTCAGACAGGTATTAGTTTCAGTTGTGCATGCTTTTTGCAGTTTTGAGTGTGTGCACATGACAAAAAAAATTGTTGTGACATTGACACTAAATGCTCAAATGAGTTTCATCATTGTTAAATGGTTGGGAAATGAGCTCAAACACCCATGAGAGTAAAAAGGCTAGTGTTAATGATGAAGAACAGAGAGATGGGAATTACACTTAATGATGCCTGAGGAGACATGCATCTCTCACTCTTTCTCCCTCTCTCTCTCTCTCTCTCTCTCTCTGTCAAACCCCCATTTCCGAAGTGCTTTAATTATGTTGAGTGCATTTACATGTACAGGAGGGTGGGGTAAGCTGTGCCACTTTTTACATACAGTATGTTGTCCTCTATGTGAAATGAATAGAGAGATGAGAGGTAAACTTATACAACTAATTATATTTCAGGCTGTAAGCAATGAACTGAAATGCGAAGGAAGTGTCTATAACATAGGGCCATAGAAATATGATTTCTCTAAAATGTATTTTCTATAAATATTTGATATATGTTCTATATTTCTATTTAAAGAAGCAATAATGTACAATTTATAACATTATACTTTGTGGTCGCATTGGCATTAAGTGACAGAAAACTAGTTAATTCTAAACTATTTTAATACAGTGGCTGAGGGAGTGATGGTAATTTTTTTTTGTCTTTCTTTCTCCTGACCAGCTTAATCGCTCAACATTTTTTCCTCTTTTGGAAAATCATAGAAATGATATTGTGGATTTTTTTCATTTGCTCTTGAAGCGAATAGGAACACCAAAAAATAAAAGTGTTGTAGTGTCTGTTCACTACTGTAACGGAATATATAGTAAAATATACACTACAACTTTGTGTGTTTTATTATATATTTCCGCTTATGAAAACCCCAGAAATGTGAAAAGGATCTGTTTTACAAACCTTTTTTTAAGGTATTTTTTTATTTGCATTTTTATAAACAGAAAAAGGTGACAGAAAAAGGTGTAATTGAATGTGTAATTTTCGGAATATTTGAATATATATTATACTATTATTAATTAATTATGTTTATTATTAATATATATTATTATATATTAATATATTTATATTAATTTATATTAATTATAAGTAAGTTAAAGAAATAATTGTTATTATTTCAAATTAAAAATTAGTTATTTATAATAATTTGCCTGTAAGATTCTCTTACCGAATCAAAGTATTTTGGATCCTTTTAACAACAACAACAACAACAACAACAACAATAATAATAATAATAATAATTATTATTATTATTATTATTATTATTATAACAATAATTTATTAGTAATTTTAATGAATAATAATTATTATTAAAAATATTTTATTTACAATCATTACCTAATCAAAGTATTATTATTATTATTAGTATTATTATTATTATTATTATTATTTGTAAACATTTGTTGTTATTATTTTTCTAAAAAGTCTCAAACATTAAATTTTCAGAATATTTGAATGTAATATATCTTGGATATATAATATATTATGGATCCTTTTAACAACAACAACAACAACAATAATAATAACAATAATAATAATAACTATTATTATAACAATAATTTTGATGAATAATTATTATTGTTAAAAATACATTTTATTTATAATTATTTGCCTTTAAGTTTCTCTGACAAACATTATCCACAATTTATGTTTTTTATAAACCAGCCAGAAACAGGTGTCATTTACAGAATATTTGACTATAATATATTTTATATAATATATTTCAGATCCATTTAACAACATTACTAATAATAATAATTTATAAGTAAAATAAATAAATTATTATTATTGTTAAAATATTATTATTATTGTTTTTCTGACCTAATCAAAGTGTTTTTATTGTTATTATTTTCATCATTATTATTATTATTTATAACCATTTGTTATTTTTGCTAAAAAAGTGACATACATTACACAAGTTGCTGAATTAAGAGTGCGACACATCTTACCCCACCTTCCTCCGCAATAAAACTAAATTAGTTATTTAAATTTTTACTTTATTAATTATTATTAATTAAAAATGATTAAGGTTGTCTATATTTCCACAGCTGGCATTCAAGATGTATTTCCACTGCAATATAGCATTGCTTACAATATTTTTCCTGGTAATATACAGTTGTACATTAGTCAATATTCTTGTAAAGCCTTTATTCATGGTTGATGTTCTCCAGCTCACCTGTGCAATGGAACGTTCCACAAGCATCTCCAGGACCTGTACATCCCTCTGGTGGTGCGCTACATTGACCTGATGGAGTCGTCGATAGCTCAGTCCATTCATCGCGGCTTTGAGCAGGAGACGTGGCAATCTGTGAAGTAAGAGTTCATTTCATGTCAAGCCATGTCAATAAGTTTTCTTACTGACTGATTCTGTTTGCATTTATGGGAATACTGTGCTGTGTTTGTTTAAACATGTCAGGCTGTTTCTAGCAAACCTATTAACTTGTTCATGTTTCAGAGACCAGAAAGATAATTGAAGAAATGTGAAAGAATGGAGCCTCAAAGATTGTCCTCATTGTTTTCCATTAATGCTTTGTACTTTTCTGATTCACTTCACAGTTTCCTGTTTGTTCTCATCACATTTAATCTGATGTGAATGAACACAAGGCTGTGACGTGCGGACGTGAAATGTGTATGTTTATGCTGTTGTATACATGGATCGTGATCATTCGGCTGACCAAACCATTTTCTTGTGGACGTAAAACTTCAGAAATCATTAGCTGTGGAAATTAGAGCTTACATAAGACCTTAATGCTCATGTTCTGATGAGAATGACTTTACTGTTTTAATGTTTGGTATCACAATAGTTGCTTCTTTTTCGTCATCTTCTTAATAATAATAACAACAGCAACAATAATTACATATTTATTATTATAGTTTTCACATTTCACATAATTAACTGTTATTGTTGTTGTTGTTATTATAATCATTTGTAAACAGTTACAATAATAATTGTTATTATTGTCATTCTTTATAATCATTTGCCTTAAATATCCTCTGACATAATAAACAAACCTCATATTTCCCTTAAACATTTCAAATAATTATTTGTCTTCAAGTTTCTCTGATCAAAAATGCTATAGTTATAGTAGTAATATAATAATAATAATAATAATAATAATAATAATAATAGAAACTATTATTAATATAATTATTAGTTTCTCTGACCTAATCAAAATAATAAATGTATTACTTTTATAACAATAATAATAGTAATAATAATAATAATAATTATTATTATTATTATATTTTTTTATCTCTACAAAAAATATAATCTAAATAATTACATAATAATAATAACTTTTATTATTATTATTATTATTATTATTATTATTACTTATGACAATAAATTATAATAATGACTATTATTATTATTATTAGAATTATTATTTATGAAAATAAATTATAATTAAAATAATTATTACACATTTTTTTATTTATTAATATAATTACTTCTCTTTTGTTTCTCTGACCTAATAAAGTTTATTTATTATTATTACTATTATTTTATTAATATTTATATTTTATTTATAATACTAATTTATAATCTAGATAATTAAATACGTAATAATAATAATTATTATTATTATTATTATTATTATTATCATTTATGACAATAAATTATAATTCAAATAATTATTACATATATGTTTTATTCATTATTATAATTATTTCTCTTTTGTTTCTCTCACCTGATCAAAATGTATAAACATATTATTATTATTATTATTATTATGATTATTATTATTATTATTAAAAATTATATTTTATTTATAATAACAATAGTAATAATAATTTATAATCCAGATAATTACATACGTAATAATAATAATAATAATAATAATAACAATAATAATAATTATTATCATTATTATTTATGATAGTAAATTATAACTAAAATAATTATACATATTTTTTATTTATTATAATTATTTATCTTTTGTTTCTCTTACATAATCAAAATATTTAGTAATTTATTATTATTATTACCTCTATTAATATTTATATTGTATTTATAATAATAATAATAATAATAATAGTTATTATTATTATTATTATTGATATTATTATTGTTATTCTTATATATTTATTTATCTAGATCAGATAAATAAATATATAACAATAACAATAATAATATCAATAATAATAATTATTATTATTATACATGTTTTTATTATTTATTATTATAATTATTTGTATTTGTTTCTTTGACCTAATCAAAATATTTATTTTTATTATTACTTTCATTAAAATTGTATTTTATTTATAATAATAATTATCATCATCATCATCATCATCATCATTTAAATAATTAGTAATAATAATAATAGTTATTGTTGTTGTTGAGAACTGTTATTTATTATTTTGAAAGCTTTATCTCTTTTATAACCATTTGTAAGCAATTAAAATAATACTAATACTACTACTAATAATAATAATAATTTTAAATATAACAATAAAAATAATAGCTTTAATAATAACTTTTCAGAAATGTTACTGTTATCAGTTCAAGTTCTGTTTTTACACATTGAAAGAAAATACAATAAAAGAAAAAGTGTTTTATATCTGGGGTCTCTATACCTGGTAAATCCAAACTGAACATGCCGCTTAAAACAATATGGCACTGAACAGACTGTATGTCTGTCTTCGTTAAACATGGCATCTTCTCCAACTGAGGTGCATTTCTTCCCTTCCGTAAGCTTCTGATGCCTCACAATGATCAGTCAGCCGCTGGTTATTCTGCTCTTTATCTGATGAACTGTCTTATTGTCAGCCTCCTCTCAGGTCTTTCTGCTCTTTTACTCTCTGATCTCCGGCAGGACGATCACCAACAATCTGCCAAGCGTTCCTCTGCCCAGAGTTCCCAACCTGCCTCTTAACCTCCCTCAGATGCCCAGCTTCTCAGCCCCTTCCTGGATGGGGCCGCTGTGTGACAGCACGTGTGTATGGGCCAGCTGGGCGCCATCACTGCTTACTGCTCTTGACATATGCTTATTATAGCCGCAAAACGTGTGCAAAGCGAGACCTTAAAACCATTCAAATATATTTAAATCACAGGAAAGGGATTGTGGCATATGCAGCCTAGTGGTAAATAAATGATGCTTCCAGCTGTTGGTTTGATGAAGCTCAGTTATTGCTATAATAAGCATTTGTATGTTAAATGTAATTCACAACAAAAACTGATAAGTTTTAGCACATTGAATTTGATGTCCAATTTTAGTACCCGTGAAGTGCATCTAAGATCGCATGAATTACTATGATGTGTTTCCTCTCTGTCGGCTTGGGTTGGGAATCAAGAAGCTTTTTTTTTTTTTGAACTGGTTCTGTTATATACACCAGTCAATAAATCAATTCTCTTCTGCCCACCAAGCCTGCGTTTATTTGATCTAAAATACAGCAAAAGCAGCAAATTGTGAAATATTTTACTATTTAAAATAACTGCTTTCTATTTGAAAATATAATTTATTCCTGTGATGCAAAGCTGAATTTTTACTCCAGTCTTTAGTGTCACATGATCCTTCAGAAATCATTCTAATATTCTGATTTGCTGTTTAAGAAATTATTATTATTATTATTATTATTATTATTATTATATTTAAAACAGTTGAGTAATTTTTTTAGGATTCTTTGATTAATAGATACTTAGATTAAATAATACTTTAATTTAGCAAGGATGCTTTAAATTGACCAAAAGTGATGATAGGTATTTATGAAGGTATTTATAATGTTACAAAAAGATTTCTATTTCAGATAACCACTGTTCTTTGGTAAATACTGTTCTTTTCTGAACTTTTTATTCATCAAAGAAGACTGAAAAAAAAAAAACGTAACAATAATAATAATAAAATTAAATGTTTTTTTGAGCAGCAAATCAGAATATTAGAATGATTTCTGAAGGATCATGTGACACTGAAGACTGGAGTAATGATGCTAAAAATTCAGCATTGGAAACTCAGGAATAAATTACATTTTTAAATTAACAGTTATTTTAAATAGTACATATATTTTTAAAATGTTACTGTTTTTGTTGTATTTTGAATCAAAATAAATGCAGGCTTGGTGAGCGGAAGAGACTTCTTTAAAAAAAAAAAAAACATTTGAAAACTTACTGTTCAAAAACTTTTGACTGGTAGTGTAATGAAAAAAATTACTTCTTGTCAAAAATGTCTGTTTTAGCATGGACCACAAAACCAGTCATAAGGATCCATTTTTGAAACTAATAATACATCATCTGAAAGCTGAATAAATAAGCATTTCATTGGTTTGTTAGGATAGGACAATATTCGGCCAAGATACAACCAATTGAAAATCTGAAATCTGAGGGTTTTAAAATATCACAAGGGGGTTTTACTGATGTATTTTTGTGTCATAGAATAAAACGTGAAATAATATTTTTTAACCACAGACCTTATTTTAGACATTTATACAAAAACACATTCAAGAAAACCATTGATTTTAGGATGACGGAAGCAGAAGTGCTAAAATGCTAACCTGTTGCTGGGTTTTAGCCTACAAAAATATGTGACCCTGGACCACAAAACCAGTCATAAAAGTCATTTTTTATCTGAAAGCCAAATAAATAAGCTTTCCATTGATGTATGGTTTGTTAGGACAATAATTGGCTGAGATACAGCTATTTAAAAATCTGGAATCTGAGGGTGCAAAACAAAAAACAAAATATTGAGAAAATGACCTTTAAAGTTGTCCAAATGAAGTTCTTAGCAATGCATATTACTAATTAAAAATTTTGATATATTTACGGTAGAAAATGTACTAAAGATCTTCATGGAACATGATCTTTACTTAATTTCCTAATGAGTTTTGACCCATACAATGTATTTTTGACTATTGCTACAAATATACCCATGCTACTTATGATTATTTTTGTGGTCCAGGGTCACATATGTCTTAAGTCGCTGGGTTGTATATTTGTAGCAATAGCCAAAAATACATTGTATGGGTCAAAATTATTGATTTTTCTTTTATGCCAAAAATCATTAGGAAATTAAGTAAAGATCATGTTCCATGATGATATTTCGTAAAATTCCTACTGTAAATGTATGAAAACATAATTTCTGATTAGTAATATACATTGTCAAGAACTTCATTTGGACAACTTTCTCAATATTTTGATTTTTTTGCACCCTCAGGTTCCAGATTTTTAAGTAGCTGTATATTTGCCAAATATTGTCCTATCCCAACAAACCATACATCAATGAAAAGCTTATTTAGTCAGCTGTCAGATGATATATAAATCTCAATTTTGAAAATTAACCCTTATGACTGGTTTTGTGATCCAGGGTCATATATGTCATCCCTCCAGAACTCTTTACTTTGCTAAGACACTCAAAAAAATCTGAACTAAAATACACTAATAAAACTTTTACTTGTTAGTTCTTTTTAATGAATTGGCTAAAAAGTCATGTTTAGTCTAAACCAAGGGAGTGATTTGTATGAGTCAATCTACCAACACAAATCCGACTTGACTCATTGAATCACTTGTAGTACTTGACAGAACTGTTGTTGACACAATTACTATGTTTTACCTAATTTTTACTGAAATTGCTACTTTTTTATTGAGTTAAAAGAATAGTTCAACCCAAAAATGAAAACTCATTAATTACTCACCCTCGTGTCGTTCCAAACCTGTCAAATTTATTTATCTTTGAACCACAAATTGAGATATTTTGGATGAAATCCAAGAGCTTTCTGATCCTGCATAGACAGCAGTGTAACTGACATGTTCAAGGCCCAGAAAGGTAGTAAGAACATCATTAAAATAGTCCATGTGACCTCAGTGCTTCAACCTTAATATTATGCAACTACGAGAATACTTTTTGTGCACAAAGAAAACAAAAATAACGCCTTTATTTAACAATTTCTTCTCTTCAATGAAAACAATATGATGGTTTTTGTTTTTTTATATAGCTAAGGCCATTTATAAGACAATGGGCTTCTTCAAAAGTACAAAAGAGTTGTTTGTTTAGAATCTGAATCATTAAATCGCTTACGATTCCCATCCCTGTTGCCATCAGAGTGTATTGATCCTGTTTGTGATGTGTTGTGTTGTTCATATTAGTGTGTTTTGTGCCAAAGTGGTGTGGTTACTTGTTTGGCTTTTTTTAGTGTGATTCATTGGCTTAATTTAACAGTTATGCATTTGGTTTACAGCGGACAAGGAATTAATTTGCCAGATATTTTGTAAGTACCAGATACATCATCCCATGCTTGTGTTTGGTCTGTTTGGTGTCGTGTTTTTAGTATGACAGACACCCAGTTCACACAAACCTGTTTATCAGATGATTCACATGGACAGCCGAGTCTCCATAAACTCCATTTTTCTCTCACACGCAGAGTGCCAGGTATCATCGCTTCAATCCGCGAGCGTTTAAACCCGCTGTGAGCATGCGACGATAAACACCAACACTATTTTCTCTCTACCGTCAGGGGTTATTAGGGTAACACTATAGTATGGTGACCTCACTCGCCATTTCAAACAGCTTCGCGCTACACTTCTGACAGCCTAAATAAGTCGGAAAGTTAAATTACATCCATCTCAATTAGCCTAAAGAGTGTGAACTGCAAAAGCACACCAGCTTTCAGGCCTGAAACAGTGTCTGTAGTGGGTGTAGTCCTGTGGGTGTCTGTCAGAGGGGACTCTGTGGTTATCTGGTTGTTAGATTCGGCGAGAACTTTGTGTTCTCCCGCGGGGAGTCTCTTCGTCAGGCGAGAAACTCGTCCATTTGTTCACCCTGCCTCTTTCCTCTGCTCACTCGGGCTCGAGGCGGAGGCGCGGACCCCCGAGGGGGCCCTTACGGACCGTACCGCCGCTAATTAATCGAGTGGGAGCTTGTGCTCGCCCCTTTTAATTGCACAGCGGACTTTGCCAAACGATTTATTTTCCCGGACCGCCACTTGTGAAGGTAACAGTCTTTTAACAGCGTGCGGAACGAGTGGCCTTTTTTTAGTTGCTCGAGAGCTGCTTGCGACTGCGCGTTGCTGTGTCGACTGCGGTTGACACGGCGGTGTCGCTCCATCTGTCTCGATTGGTGGAGATCTCTTGAGCCCGCGTGAACCCAGCGGAGTCGCACACAACATTGCTGTTGATCTTGACTTCCTGCAGCCGCTCTTAGACAGACAGTCCTGTCTGATGCACTTTAGTCAGATGGACACTTTAGGCAACCTGACTACGTTAAATCTGTCGCTTGATTGGTCGTTTGGCTGTGCATTTCACAGTTTGGGAATGATTTAAGTATTTATTGACAATGGACGAGCCCTCAGTTTCTGAACGCTTTAAGTGCATTTACATGAATTCATTTATTAGACACTTGAATGCAAGTGAGAAATGTGCGTAGGGGTTACAGTAATGTGAGAACTGCTATAATGACGTGAGAGATTTTTCTGTCCCTGGTTATAAAATATAATAGCATTAAATGTAATATTAAAATATTCATAGAACAACAATAATAATATAAATATATTAATTGTAATATTTATAATATATTATAATCTAATGTAGCATAATATTAGAATACAATATTAATGTTCTTATAATAATAATATGGTAATAATATATACAAAGAATATTTGATATTAATATTTAAGTTAAACGTCTAATATTAATATATTAATCAAAATAAGTATTATTATTATATAAAGAATATTAATTATAATATATTAATATTATAAAATATAATACTATGATATTAAATATAAAATTTGATATAAATATAAAATCTCTATGAATAATTATGTAATTAATGAAATATTATGTAATTAATCATTATATATTGTATATTAGAATTAGAATATAATATGGTTATAATGTAATTATAAAATATAATATAATAATAACAACAATAATAATAATAATTTATCAAATGTAATATTTATATATTGCTAATTTATAAGTTGTACTGTAATTACTTAAAAGTAATATAAAATATTCATAGAACAACAAGAACAATAATAATATAAAGAATATATTAATTGTAATATATTAATATTATGTATGTAATAGTATGATATATAATATATTTAATATATATTACAAAAATCTATATTAATATATTAATACGTAGTATATTATAAAACAATAGTAATGTTCTTATAATACAGTTATCATAATAATAATATTATGATAATATATATAAAGAATATTTTATATTAATATTTTAGTTAAGTCTAATATCAATATATTATTAATAATTATTATTATTATATAAAGAATATTAAATATAATATTATAATATAATAAAAATGAATATAATATAATTATAGAATATAATACCATAATATAGAATATGTTCAATTTAATTTTAATGTAATATAATACAATAATTATATAATCCAATTCTATATTGTATAATTAGAATGTAATATGGCTATAGTATAATAATTATAAAATATAATATTATAATAATAATAACACTAATAATAATAATAATACTAATAATTTATACGTACATTTATCAAATGTAATGTTTATATATTGATAATTTATAAGTTGTATATAATAACTGAGTTGTAAGTAAATTTTCCAGGCCAGCTATATTCAATACACCTTTTCTGTCTGTCATCATATATTATATTATAATTTCTATCATTAAATTAACATTTATTTTTAGTATTAGTATTTTGGTTATGTGCATTTTAATGTATTAAATATACAATATATTTGTAATTAATATTTTAACAATGAAATATTTTATATTTAGTGTGTATATTTATTTATATATATATATTTTATATATATATATATATATATATATTCTTATGTAGCTTAAAAAAATTACCTTTATTTTAGTTTTAGTGAGAGTAATTTTAGTATCTCAATTTTTTTATTATTATTTCGTTTAGTTGCCAAGGCAAAACTTCACATACTTAATTTTGTGATTATTTTTTACACAAGTTGCAGTCACACACCAAAACACAAACATTGTTAAATAATGGATTAAATCATTAGTTCATGAGTATTCAAATAGTTAGAAATGCCACAAAATTGTGATAATATCATATGTTCATGGACATCAAGGACTGTTTTGTTTTGCATGATAGTGTCTGTTTACTTTATTACTTTTACTCTTTTTTTTTTTTTTTCTTTATTTACTCTTTAGTGTATACTTTGTTCATTCAGACCTTAGTTTTACATGTTTCATTTCTCCTTTTTTAAATCTGTAATGTATTTGCTGTGGAAAAAAGATTACATTTCTGCCTTTAAGATCAAACATGAGCTGACACGTCACTGTTTCTTTCTTCCTCAGTAACGGCTCGGCCACATCAGAAGATCTATTCTGGAAGCTGGATGCTCTTCAGATGTTCGTGATGGACCTGCACTGGCCAGAGCCGGAGTTCGCCAAACATCTAGAGCAAAGGCTCAAACTGATGGCTAGTGATATGATGGAGGCCTGTGTCAAAAGGTCAGCTGTTTAAGAGCTAACAATGCCCTTTTAACCTCAAGGGCTTCATGTAACCAATTCCTCCATCTCTGATGTCTAGGACCAAAGCTGCCTTTGATGCTAAAATGCAGAAGTCTTGCAAGTCGACTGATTTCCGCGTCCCCTTGTCTGTGTGCACAATGTTCAATGTTCTCATGGATGCCAAGAAGCAGTGCTCCAAGCTCTGTGTTCTTGACCAAGGTCAGGAGGTACGTCACAATCCTGTCAGGGTCTCTCTGAACAGACACATTCATCTTTACCTTAGTAGATGAGATTTGCATGTTCATAAAATCATCTTGTCTCTGTTCAATTGACAGTTGGGAGGTGAAAACAAGATTAAGAACATTGAATTACGTGACTCTAATAAGCCATTTGAATAGCTGTCAAACTGGCAAAGATCCATTTATCAGTTTCTCCTTTTATACGGCAAACTTGCTTTTGAGTTGAACTAGCGCAGGTGTTATCGGTTGGTGTGAAGTGTTTTGTGCTTCCTTTCTGTGGGCGATATTATTACCTCCTCTTCTTCTGCCTAGAGATAAGTCTCGACCAGAAAGTCCTTATGCTCCAGAGGCCTTGAACAAACCACAGCCAAACTCAACACCCAGAGCTGCCATTTTAATTTCAAACAAGCCAAATCATTATACTGGCTTCTCATTTTAATGTCTAGATATCTCATTTACTGTTTTTGTGTGAATGTTTCACATAGCAATTTATTAAAGAGTAATTTCCTCCATTAAAAAAAAAATAATAATTTATCCCAGCTTAATGTTCAGAAACTGCTATAAGTTAGCCATTCAGTCATAACTGAAGTGAGCTGACTTCAGTAAAAATGTACTTCTTTCAAAACATTATTCTGTCAGCTTCTAATCAGAAAGCAAAAGATTTTCAGATTGTCCTTGAAAGCTCTCAATAGGATAATTATGATTCAGTCACCTAAGCTGTGTTCACACTAGAGACAAATCCAAATTGGTTTTTAAATCCAAATTAAATGTCACAGTTCACTGAGGAAAAAAATGAGAGCATTCAAACTCAGTTATAGATGTTGCACATTATATATGACATTACACGCACCACGTAATGAATAATGAACAAAGCCAAAGTACAGTTTGGAGTCACTTAAGCTGTGTTCAACTAGAGACAAATCCAAATAGTTTTTTTAAAAATCCAAATTAAAGGTAATAATTCACTATGAGGTAAAAATAAAAGTATTCAGGCACAGTTATGGAAACTGCATATTTTGTCATTACATGCACCACATAATCAACAATAAAGAAAACGAAAGCACAGGAGTCACTTAGGCTGTGTTCACAATAGAGACAAATCAAAATTGGTTTTTACAACCAAATTAAATGTCATAGTTCACTATCAGGTAAATATGAGAGTATTCAAACAGTTATAGATATTGCACATTTTATATGACATTACGTGCACCATGTAATGAATAATGAAGAAAACGAAAGTACGGTTAGGAATCACTTAAGTTTTCACACTAGAGACAAATCCAAACTGGTTTTTAAATCCAAATTAAATGTCATAGTTCACTATGAGTTAAATATGAGAGTATTTAAACAGTTATAGATATCGCATATTTTATATGACGTTACATGCACCACATAATGAACGAAGAAGTAAATGAAAGTACAGTTTGGAGTCACTTAAGCTGTGTTCACACTAGAGACAAATCCAAATTGGTTTTTTAAATCCAAATTAAATGTCAGAGTTCACCATGAGGTAAATATGAGAGTATTCAGACACAGTTATAGATATTTCACATTTTATATGACATTACATGCACCAAATTACAGTTTGAAGTCACTAAAGCTATGTTCACACTAAAGACAAATCTAAATTAGTTTTTAAATCCAAATTTAATGTCTCAGTTCTTTGAGGTGAAAAAAGAGTATTCAGACACAGTTATAGATGTTGCACGTTATATGACATTATATACATTACATAATGAACAATGAAGAAAACGAAAGTACAGTTTGGAGTCACTTAATCTGTGTTCACACTAGAGACAAATCCAAATTGTTTTTAAATCCAAATTAAATGTCACAGTTCACTATCAGGTAAATATGAGAGTATTTAAACACAGTTAAAGATATTGCACATTTTATATGGCATTGCATGCACCACATAATGAATAATGAAAAAAACGAAAGTACAGTTTGGAGTCGCTTAAGTTGTGTTCACACTAGAGACAAATCCAAATAGATTTTTAAATCCAAATTAATTATCACAGTTCACAGAGGTAAAAAAAATAAGAATATTCAGACACAGTTATAGATATTAGACATTTTATGTGACAGCACATGCACCATGTAATGAACAATAAAGAAAATGAAATAAAATCTGAATTGACTGTTTATACTAAGACACTAAGAAAATCTGATTTTAATCTGCTTTCAAACCACATTTTCAAATGTGTTGGTTAGATTGTGTTTAATGTGTATGTATTTATTTATTTAGCCTATAAAAACTGAAAGAGAATCTATTTTTACTCTAAATAAAGTTTACATTTGTGTATCTTATAGTTATAGTACAAGGTTTCTGTTTTTGTTTTCAGACGTTAAAGTGACAGTTTACTTTTTTTTTTTTTTGCATTGATAAATGACTGTAAATCTCATTTCATATTATTCAGAAATGAGCAAGTTTGTTAGATTTTTTGTTGTGTTTGTTTATTACTTAGTTTCATTTTAGCTAATTAATAATCAAAATGATTCTTAAGATGAGTTTTATTTATCCGTCTGTCCGTTAACCAGTTCTGAGATTACTTTTCATTCAAGTATGTTTTTTTTTTTTCTTTTTGTTCGTTGTCTTTCTTTGACTCATCCCTGCATGTCCTGCACGTTATTGCATGAATCCAAGGTTGAGCAACAGTGGGTAAGTGTCCCCTCTACCATCTCCTGTCCATGTGAGCAGAGATTGAATACAATGTGTGCAATTAAGTCTTAAAGGGATAGTTCACGTTAAAATTAAACATTTTTCATGAGTCATTTACTCATGTCGTTCCAAAAGTCAAATAACATTGACTTCCACTGTATGAATTAAAACATTTTCACAATTTGAAAAATTATTGGAATCTCATTGAATTCGAAAAGATTTGGGTTTAAAAACAGCCTAAAATTTGATCACTGCCATAATTCTTTTTCATATTTAAATGTATGAAAGCTTGTGAAATAGAGGTAAACTATTTGTTTTTGTATTGGAGATCTCTCTTTCTATCAGAATAGTGCCATGTTAGTCGATACTACTCTTTTCCAGTCCTAACAAAAAAAAATAGGTGCTAACTTTACGAAAAAAGCAGAATTTTCTCCAACAGTGCCACTTAAAGTATGTGGCCTTGTGCGGCGAGATAGTCGCACGCGGCTGCGAGAAACCGCCACTTTTATTTCCACTTACGTATCGGGTTAAAAGGTATTTCTCAACGCTCAACTGATTTTCCTTCACACGGGATTGAATTTAATGGCCATCAGTGCGTGCCGGCGCGTTTGTGAAAGACTTTATTTAAAAACAAAGAAAAGATTATTTTACCCGAGTCTGCCGCTTTATTTCGAAATACAAGGTTATGCTTTATAAGCCGCCATCTCGCTGAAGTGACTCTGAAGTGGATGGCTACCAGATAAATGTTTTCAAAAGAAATTATTGTTCTTTTGGTTTTCACACACACGGCAAAGACCTCCCTATTAATCGGCGCTAATGCAAAAAAAGAGCCCTCGCCGTTTAGCCGTATAAAAAGCAAACATGGAAGTGTTAATTGAGGTAAAAAGTCCTCAAGATTCTCCTATAATGCCATTTATGAAAAAACTGCCATTTCGCGCGCAGGGGGAAAAAAGGGTGAAAAGAAAATTAGGGCTGCTGACAGTGACCTCTTAGCACCCTCAATTTGTCACCGATCTGCACGCATTGTTGATTGAAATTTTTAATTTGGGTGTCCTTTAGATTCGCCATGAATGGCCATTGTTGGCGGAGATGAACTCCTGCTTGCAGCGCATGCAGCAAAGGCATCTATTCAGCGCGGCCAAATGGATGCGCTCTCCCTCTCTCCCTCACTCTCACACCCTCCCAAACCCTCGCTTTCTCCTTCCTCCTCTCCCTCTCGCCACAAAATAGGTGAATAAGACTTATCAGACATGAAATGGCGGATTAATTGAATGTAGTGTGAGCCTTTGGTCGCCGCAGCTGGACGGGTTCTTTAGAAAAACACAAGGCTGCCCTAATTGTGGCCCGCACAAAAAGTATCCTTCAAATTCCTTTGCCCTAAACGAGAGCTGGAATGCCATTCACGGCCATAATGGGCCTAATAGCTGCTTAACTCAGCCCTATTGCACGGGGAGGATTTTTCCCTCCGCCGAAATATGTCTTTGTGAGCGTGTTGTTCTTTTAGGATGCCTGGCGATCCGTGCGTTTCCCATCGCGCCTGTTGATGTTTCTCCTCCTCTTCTTGTCATGCAGCAGCAGTACCACTCAAAAATCGATGTGCTGATCGATGAGGCCTTTAAGGAAATGATCTCCTCCTTGGTCTCAAAGGTACTGCCGTCATCCATTGTCTCGGCCTCTTTTGAGCCGCCGCATTTCACAACACTGAGATTTGGCTTTTGCCCATTCTTTTCAGCTGGCCTTCAAAACGTTAAATCTGTTGTACCTTTTCAGCAAATGCTACTTTGTCCTAAATTGTGCATAAGGCGTATGCGCTTGTCACGCAAACGTACTTCTTTGCTTTCACAGTTTGCAGCTGTTCTGGATGGGGTGTTGTCCAAACTCTCACGGTATGACGAGGGAACATTCTTCTCCTCCATCCTGTCTTTCACAGTGAGTATTTTCACGTTCATCCCACCCACACCCCTTTCCGGGATCTCATTTCGCACTAATAAGCCAGAGATATTCAGCAGGTATTTTTTTTTTCTTTCTTAAAAGGTAAAAGCAGCAGCCAAATATGTGGACGTCCCAGTAAGTGTCATTTTGGACAAATGCGTATGATGCCTGCATGCCCCGTGTGGATATTTTTGCATGCCGCTTTGCGTTTGTGTGTGTGTGCGTGTGCGTGTGTTTTATTATTTACTTAGGGAAACAGATTCTCTATTCGGCTTTGCCAAGCGTTTCCATCTTGCTTTGTTTTTAATATTTAAAAAGGCTTAATGTGTATTATTTCATCATTACTTAACACAATTATATATTTTTTTATCATTTGCGATTCGTGGCCAAATGAAAGCAGGATTGGAGCGTCTATCAGAGCTGGCTGAGCAAGACTAATTAGCAACCCGATTGGCTTAAAATCAGTCTCACGATCTGCCACAGTGTTGACAATGGGCCGTTACAAGCAGAAAAAGATGCTAATGAATCACCAGGAACCAGGACTGTTCAGAGCGCAGACAGTGAGCAAGCAGAAAGAAAACTAACACGGGGTGAGGGAAAGACTGAGTAATCACGTGACCTCCTGAACCGAGACCGCAGTATTACAGAAGGGCCTTCTGAATAAAAACAAGAACAACAACTCATTCCAGTTAGTTCTGTGACTAATATCAGAATAGATTTTGTGTTCATACATACAGTACAATACCGTCCAAAAATTTGAAGTCAGTAAGGTTTTTAAAAGCAGTCTATCATGCTTACAGAGGCTTTTTTCTCACAAGTGCAAGTTTACATCTCACAATTCTGACTTTTTTTTCTCAGAATTTTGTGATATAAATGCTGTTGTGAGTTATAAAGTCAGAATTGCAAGATACAAACTTGAATTTCTGACTTTTTTTGATACAAACTCAGAATGACGAGTTATAAGGTCAGAATTGCAAAATATATACTCGCAAGAGAAATAAAGTTAGAATAAACTCACATTTCTGACTTTTTCCTCGCAATTGCACGTTTATATCTTGCAATTTTGACCTTTTTTTCTCAGAATTGTGTGATATGAACTCAAAATTACGAGTTATTAAGTCAGAATTGCTGGATATAAACTCTCACAATTGTGAGAAATCAAGTCGGTTTATAAACTGTTCTTTAACTGTCGGTTTAAAACAATTCTGACTTCTTTCTTGCAATTGCGAATTTATATCGCAATTGACTTTTCTCAGAATTGCGAGTTTGTATCTCACAATTTTGATGCAATTGCGAGAAATAAAGTCGGAATATAAAACTTGCAGTTCTGACCTTTTTCTCACATTTGCGAGTTTGTCTCATAATTTTGACCTTTTTTCTTGCAATTGTGTAACGTGAACTCAAAATTACGAGTTATAAAGTCAGAATTTCTGGATATAAACACAATTGCGAGAAATAAAGTTGGTATATGAACTCACAATTCTGACTTTTTTCTTGCAATTGCAAGTTTATATCGCAGTTGACTTTTCTCAGAATTGCGAGTTTGTACCTTCACAATTTTGACACAATTGCGAGAAATAAACGTGCAATTCTGACCTTTTTCTCATTTGTATCTCACAATTTTGACCTTTTTTCTCGTAATTGTGTGTTGTGAACTCAAAATTACGAATTATAAAGTCAAAATTACGGGATATAAACTTACAATTGCGAGAAATAAACTCAGAATGTAAACTCGTAATTCTGACCTTTTTCTTGCAGTTGTAAGTTTGTATCACGCAATTCTGACTTTTTTCGCAACTGCGAGTTTGTATTTCACAATCTTGACCTTTTTTCTTGCAATTGTGTGATATGAATTCAAATTATGCGTTATAAAGTCATTTGCGAGAAATAAAGTAGGCATATAAACTTGCAATTCTGACTTTTTCTCAGAATTGGGTGATAAAAAACTGTGATAAATGTTGAGTTATAAAGTCAGAATGGCTGGATATAAAATCTCAATTGCAAGAAATAAAATCAGAATCAGAACTCGCAATTCTGACTTTTTTTCTCACAATTGCAGGTTTATATCTCACAATTTTGATTTTTTTTCTCAGAATTGCTCGTTTCTATCTCACAATTTTGACCTTTTTCTCGCAATTGTGTAATGTGAACTCAAAATTACGAATTATGAAATCAGAATTTCTGGATATAAACTCACAATTGCGAGAAATAAAGTCGGTCTATAAACACAATTCTGACTTTTTTCTTACAATTGAAAGTTCATATCGCAATTGACTTTTCTCAGAATTGCGAGTTTGTATCTTCACAATTTTGACGCAATTGCGAGAAATAAAGTCGGAATATAAACGTGCAGTTCTGACCTTTTTCTCGCAATTGCGAGTTTCTATTTCACAATTTTGACCTTTTTTCTCGCAATTGTGTATTGTGAACTCAAAATTACGAATTATAAAGTCAAAATTGCGGGATATAAACTCACAGTTGCGAGAAATAAACTCAGAATATAAACTCACAATTATGACCTTTTTCTTGCAATTGTGAGTTTGTATTTCACAATTTTGATTATTGTGTTTGATTATTTAATATGAACTCAAAATTATGCGTTATAAAGTCAATTGCGGGAAATAAAGTAGGAATATAAACTTGCAATTCTGACTTTTTCTCAGAATTGTGTGATAAAAACTGATAAATGTCGAGTTATAAAGTCAGAATGGCTGGCAATTCTGACTTTTTTCTTGCAATTGCAAGTTTACATCTCGCAGTTATGACTTTTTTTCTCGCAATTGTGTGATGTGAACTCAAAATTACGAGTTATAAAGTCAGAATTGTGGGATATAAACTCACAATTGTGAGAAATAAAGTCAGAATATAAACTCGCAATTCTGAGTTTATATTTCGTAATTCTGAGAAAAAAGTCAGAATTGCGAGATAAAAAGTTGCAATTACCTTGTTTTATTGTTTATTCAGTGGCAGAAATGGGTTTCTTTAAAATAATGATATACAGTGGCTCTAAAAAGTATTTGAACACCTGAGTCACGTTTAAAAATGTCTAAATGTCATTTTGTTAGATAAAACAAAAATCTTAAAATACACATGTGTGAGACCTTTTCTCAGAAGTACCTTTTTTGTCTCTTTTAACAAGAACTAGACCCAGATTAAATTTGCTGACATTTTTCTGTGCTGATTTTAGTGGGGAATCTGTGGAATGAAATTTAAACATTGTAAAATGTTCAACAGGGCTGAGAGAACTACACTTTTTTTGGCAGATGAAAGCATTATCAAATTAGCCAAAATATTTAATATACAAACACACAAGGGCCGGGAATGTTTGGATTTCCACAGAATTGGAACACCCGTTATTAACAGTTTTTCTGTGGCATTTTGTGAATGCAGAGTCTGTGTGGGCCTAAGTTCAATCAAAAAGTGATTTTTAGTAGATGCATGTTGTCAGTTCCTCTTAAGTTCACACAGGTGTTCTGAAGAATAATCACAGGTGGAATTCATCACATTAACCATCCGTGATTCACTTACATTTCGCCACCAAAAAGTGTTCAAATAGTTTTTGACTACTACTTTGAACTACTGTTTTATCATTTAAAAACAAAAACAATTTTTCTTTAAAAATACTAAACATTTGATATTTAATCCAATGCAATAACATTCATACATACAGTATTTAAGTCTGACTTACAGTTTAACTTTTGCTCTATTATTTGCAACTTTAAAAATCTTTAAAAACTTAAACTTTTTAAACTGTGCTATAAAAAATATTACACTTGATTTTACATTTTATCTAATGCCATAATATTCATACATAATTATGTGTGACTTAACTGTCTAATTCATTTTTGGTTGATTTTGAACAGTTTATTTATTGTAATTTTATCATCTGCATCTTAATTTTATTTAACCTAAAAATTGTACTGTAAAAGTGTGCTTGTGCGCTTGATTTGATATTTTATATAATGCAATAACATTCATGCATACAGCATTTAAGTGTCAAAAAACATTTTGTTTTGTTTTTTAAAGTTTATCTTTTAATTTGTCATTTGCAACTTAAAAAAAAAACTTTAAAACTTAAATGATTTGCTTTGAAAGTGTTTGTGCTTTATTTCTTTAAAACATGCATGTATTTTATATTTTATATAATGCAGTAGCATTCATGCATAGAGTATTTAAGTGTTAAAACACATTTTGTTTTAATTTTGAACATTTATCTTTTAATTTGTCATGTACGACTTTAAAAAAAAAAAAACTAAAAACTTAAATGATTTGCTTCAGACGTGTGTTTGTGCTATATTTCTTTCTAAAATGCACTTGATTTGATAGTTTATACAATGCAATAGCATTCATGCATACAGTATTTAGGTGTCAAAACACATTTTGTTTTGATTTTGAACAGTTTTACAACTTAAAAAAAACTTTAAAAACTTAAATTACTTGCTTTAAAAGTGTTCTGTTGCTATATTTCTTTAAAAAAATCCACTTGATTTGATAGTTTATCTAATGCAATACCATTCATTCATACAATATTTAAGTGTCAAAATACATTTTGTTTTGATTTTGAAGTTTATCTTTGAATTTGCAACTTAAAAACTTAAAAACCTTAAATCATTTGCTTCGAAAGTGTGCTTGTGCTATATTTCTTTAAAACATGCACGATTTGATATTTTATAATGCAATAGCATTCATGCATACAGCATTTAAGTGTCAAAACATTTTGTTTTGATTTCGAGTAGTTTATATTTTAATTTGTCATTTGCAACTTAAAAACTTAAAAAAAAAAAAAAATTAAATGATTTGCTTCAAAAATGTGCTTTTGCTATATTTCTTTAAAAAATCTACTTGATTTGATAGTTTATCTAATGCGATAGCATTCATGCATACAGTATTTAAGTGTCAAAATACATTTTGTCTTGATTTTCAACAGTTTATCTTTTAATTTGCAACTTAAAAACTTACAAAACTTAAATTATTTGCTTCGAAAGTGTGCTTGTGCTATATTTCTTTAAAACATGCACGATTTGATATTTTATATAATGCAATAGCATCCATGCATACAGCATTTAAGTGTCAAGACATTTTTTTATTTATTTTGAAGTTTATCTTTGAATTTGCAACTTAAAAAAACTTAAATTGCTTCAAAAGTGTGCTTTTGCTATATTTCTTTAAAAAAAATCCACTTGATTTGATAGTTTATCTAATGCAATAGCATTCATGCATACAATATTTAAGTGTCAAAATACATTTTGTCTTGATTTTCAACAGTTTATCTTTTGTCATTTACAACAAAAAATCTTAAATATTCTATTTGAAATGTGTGCTTGTGCTATATTTCTTAAAAAAAATACACTTTGTTTAATGCAATAACATTTTTATACACTTTTATGTGTCTGAATATGTTTTTGATTTATAGAAAAAACTTCACTGTTTCACTTCAAAAGTGTGCTTATGCTGTTTATATCTTGCAATTCTGACTTTTTTCTCAGAATTTTGTGATATAAACACAATTGCAAGTTATAAAGTCAGAGCTGGGAGATAAACCTTTTTTTTTTTCTCAGAATTGCGTAATATGAACTTACAATTCTGAGAAATAAAGTCAGAATTGTGACTTTTTTTCTCACAACTGCAAGTTTATACCTCTTTTTTGTGACTTTTTTTCTCAGAATTTTGATATAAACCTGCAATTACAAGTTATAATGTCCAATTCTTTTTTTCGAAATTATCTATTTCATTTGAAACTTACCAAACAATGTCTTTATGTGAAATATTTTGTGTTTTGTGCACAAGTATGCTTGTGCTATCTAATCCTTCAGATAAACGATACTCGGTGTGATATTTTGTACTTATTGGTTCTTAGGCTTGACTTGAGTGTCCAAATACTTTTAGGAACTCGTTGCACAGCAAACAGAAGAGATTAAGAACAGAAAAGTCAGTAAAACCATCTGAGCTCTCAGCATTGGCTCCCTGTGTTGTGCAGCGGGCGAACGCCCCATCTCCCCCTCAAATTCTACCGTCACCTCCACCTTGCGCTTTTGTGCAGAAGGAACGCTGCTCCATGTAAGCCCTTTTCACAGCTCCCGCTGAAGCCGGGGAGGGAGGGAAGAACCTGGCTGCGGTCTGGCCTTTGGCACTGAACATTTCTGGGCTCTTGTCACGAAAGGTTAAGCTCCTCTGCTCCTTTGTGAAGGCTGCCATTCAAGCGTTGGGGCTTTCTGGCGAGACGCCCTCCCGATAGCGCTCTGTTAACACACTCGTTCGCACATTCACACCCACGGCTCGAATCTGCGCTCGCATTAGCGCTACCACAACAAAGTATTTACTCAAAACTTGCACAAACGCACTTCACACGCTCTCTACTTCGGCACCGCACACACACACACGCGCGCGCGCGCGCGCGCTCCCACACACCTGCACCTGGACAGTGAATGAGGCAGTGGCAGGAAGCCAGGCTAGCAGCTCTGTGTAATTACTGCGCATTTCGTCTCCCCTTCCCTTTCTCCTCTGTTTCCCATCCACGCCATTTATCCGCTCAGCTTAACCAGTCATTAACCTGGCCTTAATCGCACCGTCCCACACCTCTCCATTTATTCATTCACACACGGCCCACACCCAACCATCGTGGCATTGTCTGGCCTGACGGATCGGGCCTGTCCCTCGGTCCTCCGGTTGGATTTCATGCGAGAAGATCGTGTTTTCGCGTGCTTATCGGTCCATCACTGGCTTTGTCGTCCTGTCAGAGAGATGGAAGGAAGGGCGTTGGGTTAAAAAGACCCCGTCTTGTTTCCACCCAAGTGCCTTTTATGGGGTCGCAGGTGACTGCCATGATACGTCAACGATTATACGCTTGGCTCTGCACAGGAAGTGGCAGTTTTCTGCCCTTCGTGATAATATAATATACGTCTGCGAAGACCTCTGAAGACCTCTCACTCAACATGATGTGAAGTCCTCTTGAGATCCCAGTCGTATTTGATCAAGTGCTGTTTGTCTGGATATCAGGCCCACTGTGGATGCGGTCACGAGGTTATACTGTACCATCCAGTGAGTGTTGAATGAAAGGTTTGAACGTGAGGCGTTGCTAAATTTAATTAGTGACGCTACTACAAAACTTGAAATCATATGAAAGCTGAATAAATAGGCTTTCTATTGACGTATGGTTTGGGACAGTATTTGGCCGAGATACAACTGTTTGAAAATCTGGAATCTGAGGGTGCAAAAAGATCAAAATATTGAAAAAATCACCTTTAAAGTTGTCCAAATGAAGTTCTTAGCAATGCATATTACTAATCAAAAATTAAGTTTTGATATATTAACAGTAGGAAATTTACAAAATATCTTCATGGAACATGATCTTTACTTAATATCCTAATGATTTTTGACATAAAAGAAAATAATTTTGGCTATTGCTACAAATATACCCGTGCTACTTATGACTGGTTTTGTGGTCCAGGGTCACACATATATAAGTATATTATCTTGTTACGTATATTAGTTATATATATTAGTATATTAGTATAAATATATTAGTGCCGTGCAATGATTAATCGCATCCAAAATAAACGTTTTTGTTTACATAATATATGTGTGTGTACTTTGTATAAGTACTATGTATATATAAATACACACACATACAGTATATATTTAGAAAATATATATAAACATAACATTTTTCTTAAATATATCCCTGCATGTGTGTATATTTATATATACATAATATACACAGTACACACACATATGTTATATTAACCAAAACCTTTATTTTGGATGCAATTAATCATGATTACTCATTGCACAGCACTAAAATATAAATATTACATATATGTGACCCTGGACCACAACACCAGTCTTAAGTCGCTGGGGTATATTTGTAGCAATAGCCAAAAATACACTGTATGGGTCAAAATGATTGATTTTTCTTTTATGGCAAAAATCATTAGGAAATTAAAGTTCATGTTCCATTAAGATATTTTGTAAAATTCCTACTGTAAATATATCAAAACTTAATTTTTGATTAGTAATATGCATTGCTAAGAACTTAATCTGGACAACTTTAAAGGTGATTTTCTCAATATTTAGATTTTTTGCACCCTCAGATTCCAGATTTTCAAATAGTTGTATCTCTTAAATATTGTCCTATCCTAACAAACCATATATCAATGGAAAGCTTATTTATTCAGCTTTCAAATTTAAAAAAATTGACACTTATGACTGGTTTTGTGGTCCAGGATCACATATTTCTTAAATATATACATGTATGTGTGTATATTTATATGTACATATAAATATACAAAGTACACACACGTATTATGTAAGCACAAACTTTTATTTCGAATGCGATTAATCGTGATTAATCGATTGTGACAGCACTAATGCAAAGCAAATTTGATCATCGAACATGATCTTTACTTAATTTACTAATGATTTTTGGCATAAAATAAAATTTTGAATAGCAATATAGTTTTAGTCTATTTAATTTAATTATCCTTAAGTCGCTTTTTTTGTTTTCGTTTTTTTGGTGAGGGATAAATCTGGTGTACATCAAATGATATATAGATTGGCAATTATGTTCAATAAGGCTGCATTTAAAAATACAGTAAAATTCTAATAATGTGAAATATTATTACAATTTTAAATAACTATTTTCGGTTTTAATATGTTTTAAAATGTAATTTATTCCTGTGATGCAAAGCTGATTTTATCAGCAGCCATTATTCCAGTCTTCAGTGTCACATGATTCTTCAGAAATTGCTGCTTAAGAAACTTCTTATCAGTGTTAAAAACATTTGTGCTGTTTAATATTTTACTGAAAACCATAATACATTTTTTAGGGTTCTTTGTGGAAAAAAAAGGCTATTTTTCATATAGACCCATTAAATTACAAGTAGGTTGTAGTTACACCGTAGCACTGTAGTACTGTCACATTGGACCTTCATTCGGTCATATGACCAACACACATTTCGCAGGAAGAGAGGCCTGACAAGAACAGGAGGTTGATATTCGGTTGTCTCTTTGCACTCTAATATAAAGGGGGTTTTCCAGCATTCAAGCCCTCAAGCTACATCAGCCCTTGAGTCATGGGTGGGAAACGTGTCACAGCAATTACAGAACTATTAGGACATTTTTTTTCCTGTTTTAACAGCCCCAGTGTGAATAGAAATGTTTTCCACAGGTAAAAGGATTGCTTTTAACAGGGTTTAAGTGTCGCAGGTGCTTTTTGGTACTTTTTTTTTTTATTTTAAATAAGTGTACATGTGTTTTTCGTTTTTTAAAGCATTTTATCAAACATCATTCAGCAGGCTGAGATGGTGGTGGTGGCTGTCAGCGTGTCGGTATTTGTGTTTTAACTTGGTATTGAATTTGCTCACCTTGGGATGCAAAGAAAATACTTGAATTAAAGGTGTACTAAGTCATTTTTTGTTTAGCTTTTGCTGTCTGATGCGACTGCGCAATAACTTCATACTAATAGATAATGTCATTGCAGAAATACCAGCTGGTATTTATTAATAATAATCTCTTCTTGGTCAGTTGTGACCCTGGACCACAAAACCAGTCTTAAGCAGCACGGGTATATTCGTAGCAATAGCCAAAAATACACTGTATGGGTCAAAACGATCAATCTTTACAGGCAATTTTCTCAATACTGTTTTTTGCACCCTCAGATTCCAGATTTTCAAATAGTTGTATCTCGGCCATATATTGTGCTATCCTAACAAACCATCCCATTAATGGAAAGCTTATTTAGCTTTCAGATGATGTATAAATCTCAATAAAAAAAAAAAAAATGACCCTTATGACTGGTTTTGTGGTCCAGGGTCAACAAGGAAAGAATAACAATAAAGGCCCATTTACACCAAGACGAATATCAATATTATGAGCATATTCTGCAGATTTTGGTACAATAAGAAATAAAGTCATGTGATTTCAAAATGGTCACCACTATGAGGTGGACCCACCCTTATGAGGAATAAAACTGCTTTTATTCAGCCACTGATCTGACTGATGTTGTGTCAGAAATATTGTACAATGTCTTTAGATGTAAAACGTTTCACTTAGTACACCTTTATGAAACTAAGGTTTGAATGACTCATTATTAATCATCTGCATGTCTTCTGTCTAAATTTGCTTTGCATTAGAGCTGTCAAATCGATTATTCATAATTAATCGCATTCGAAATAAAAGTTTGTGTTTACATAATACAGTGTGTGTACTGTGTATATTTCTGCGTACATACAAATATACACATATATTTAAGAAATATATGTAATACGTATTTTAGTGCTGTGCAATGATTAATCGTGATTAATCGCATCCAAAATAAAGGTTTTGTTTGACATAATATATGTGTGTGTACTGTGTATATTTCTTTGTACATACAAATATACACGTATACATGTATTTGAGAAATATATGTAATATATATTTTAGTGCCGTGCAACAATTAATCGCGATTAATCGCATCCAAAATAAAGGTTGAGGTTAACATATATGTGTGTACTGTGTTTTTATATGTACATACAAATATACACACATATTTAAGAAATATACGTAATATAAATATAAATATATATATATTAGTGCTGTGCAACGAGTAATCATGATTAATTGCATCCAAAATAAAGGTTTTGCTTAACATAGTATATGTGTGTGTACTGTGTATATTATGTGTATATAAAATATATCCATGCATGTGTGTATATTAAGAAAAATATGTCATGTTTATATATATTTTCAAAATATATACTGTATGTGTGTGTATTTATATATACATAGTACATATACACAGTACACACACATAGAAACTTTTATTTTGGATGCGATTAATCACAATTAATCATTGCACAGCACTAATATATTTATACTTTATATATATATATATATATATATATATATATGTGTGTGTGTGTGTGTGTGTGTGTGTGACCCTGGACCACAAAACCAGTCGTAAGTAGCATGGGTATATTTTTAGCAATAGCCAACAAAACATTGTATTGAGTCAAAAGTATTGATGCCAAAAATTATTAGGATATTAAGTAAAGATCATGTTCCATTAAGGTTATTTTGTAAATTTCCCACCGTTAATATATCAAAACTTAATTTTTGATTAGTAATATGCATTGCTAAGAACTTATTTTGGACAACTATGAAGGTGATTTTATCAGTATTTTGATTTTTTTTTTTTGCACCCTCAAATTCCAGATATTCACATAGTTGTATCTCTGCCAAATATTGTTCTTTTTCTAAAAATTGACCCTTCTGACTGGTTTTGTGGTCCAGGGTCACAAATATATTAGTATATTAGTATAATAGTATCATGATACACTAATATATATAACATAAATCATATACACAAACTTATTTTGTACACGATTAATCACGATTAATCGATTTGACACCACTTCTTTGCATCAAAAAATTGAAATGACTCAGAATGAATAAGTCTTATAACCATATTGACTTTGTGTCCATTACTCTCAACAGAAACCTGGTATGGATCTAGCAGACACGTACATCACCTTTGTACGACAGAACCAGGATATTCTGCGAGACCGTGTGAGCGACGAGATGTACACCGAGAAAATCTTTGACGTAAGTTCCTACCAGTCAAAGAACACACTGTAAATGAGATTCAGTTTCTCCCTGCTGCTTTCAAACACCGTTAACTACAGAAATGTTTCATAATAAGTCTACAGATCAATGCAAAGCCAGCAGAATTACTTCAAGCAAGTGCCAATGAATGTGAATAACCATTCCGACATCGCATTCTATTTCTTTTTGAACCCATCTCGGTTCTTTTCCAATAGCGTTCCCGCCGTATCTCCTCAGCTGTGGGTATTGTAAAGCCGAGGCTGAGGGAGGTGAAAAGGGGTGGGGAAAGTTTTTGTAAGAAGAGGCAATGAGGCCTCACCAAGAGCACTCGTCAGCCCACTGTGACCACTTCCAGTGCCTGAGCACTCACCCGGGGCTCCTGTTGACCTGTTTACTCTCAAACAACGTCGAGAGAGAGGTACAAGGCGCAAACGCGTACATCTCGCTCCTTAATATTGTTTAGAACACACTGCTCATCCTTCCGAGCCGCTTTCAGAGGCAGCAGATCTATAGAGCGGCACAAACAGATTGCCTTCGAAAACTTTCTATTCCGAGCCAGATTGGAGAGATGCGGTGTTTGATGTCTTCTCTTGATTTATTAGACCTTTGCCGAGGCCGCCGATGGAGACAGGCGGGCGGGATAGAGGTGCCCTGCACACCAGCAGCCCCTAATGTGTGTCACATGTTCACAGTCATGCACCGAGAGCGAGCCGAGAGAAGGGTCGGCGTGTGTCACCGCAGAAGCTTCCATGTCTAGCAGCCTTACGAATCCGTCTGTTTCAAAACATTTAATCTAATTCGTATCTCTGGATGGCGAAAAGTTTGGGCGTGAATATATTTGAGCGTCTCTTCTTAAGGACGAGCCGCTCTACCGTTGAGTGTTGACGAAAGCGTTTGAGGAAATAAGAAAATCAGTCGCCGCATGCCCTTGCAGGCTGCGGTGTGTTTGTCCGGGGCGCTAAATCACTGTGATTAGCGGAGCGATGAGGTTTGCACGGCGAGGGGCCGCGGCCCTCAGCCTGGTCACAGGTGCGGAGGCTGCCCTCCCCTGCCTCCCTAATGAACCAGACAAGTGGACACTTAAGCGTGGAATTACCGACGGAGATTCGTCTGATATGAAGAAATGCGTTGCCATTCTTTCACCTCCAACAATTAGGGCACAGTCATCTGTTTCCCAACCAGCCTAAGTGCTTCAATTAAGTGGCGTCTCATCTTTCCGTTTCGCCCGCTTTTTTTGTTAACGGCAGGAGCGGACTTTGCTGATTACTGGTGTGCTGTTTGGATTCATTTGCGCGCCTGTAAAGCCTGACGTTAAATTACATGGGAAGCTCAATGAAAACGGGCCTAAGTGATGTATTTCGCCAGTCAACACGATGCGGTCTTGCTCCCACATGTGCGTGAAAGCACATTCTAAGCGCCTGGACAATCAAATCTCAGGCTTTTTAACTTTTGTCGACGTGAGCTAATGATTTCCGAAATGAAATCACCGGGCTGAACGCAAACACAGGCTGGTGTCAGAGGTTCTCGCGCAAAACCAATTCACAGTCTGATCGCTGCTGATTAAAAAACCGTCTTCTTTCATTGAAAAGGCCGGTAATTATATAAGGTGTCCTCGCGTGAAGCAATATGCAAAGTAAAGGTGTTTTGGAGTGCGAGGTGACCCCTTCGTACAGAGATTCAAGTGTTAGCCCTGTAATTAGTAGGTTCGGTATCTTTAAGTTGGTTATTATGTGCCAAGGCAACCTCAGATGATACTTGGGGCACGAGAAGATACTTGCTGTAAGTTCAGTAATGAGAAATGAAGTAATGACTCTTAATGAATATTTAATACGCTGAATAGGTAATCGACGGTTTCTTGCTGGTTCTTTGCACAGACGAAGCTCGGTGTGTAATAAAAGTTATTTTTAAGGAGCGCCAAATTCAGAGCAGATGTGAATTTTTCAAGGCGTAATCGAACGAGAAAAACCCACATAAAGGGAACTTTTGACATTAACCAAAAGCAGCTTTTTCTTTGACGCCCCGTGTAGGTCACGTCTTTTATTTGCTTAAAGTACTGAGGGTTTTGTGCATTACATGTTCGTCCCCTTCAAGGTTTATCTTTCTCTTTCTCCCATGCACAGCAATGGTACAACTCTTTGATGAAGGCGGTGTGTGCCTGGCTGACGGACAGACTCGACCAGCAGCTGCATGTTTACCAACTCAAAACTCTCATCAAGATTGTCAAGGTAAAAAAAGAATACGGTGTGAAGAAGTTTTTGTTCGAAACTCTGTTGATGCTAATTGACCATGACAAGAGTGTCAAGTTCAGCTTGGCTGCACAACGAATTCCATTACCATGAGAATGAGAGATTAATTAGTACACAAGTGCCGTTTCAGGCAAATCCTGATGTACGAGAAGTCAAAAAGTAAAATCGACGTGTCCTTAAACTATTTCATTGTCCTCCGTGCTTGTTTTCGCTCTTTATTTGCAGAAGTCGTACCGTGACTTCAGGCTGCAGGGCGTGTTGGATGGCACGCTGAACAACAAGAGCTACGAGACCGTTTACAACCGGCTCACTATCGAGGAAGCCACGGCGGCCGTGTCGGCCGCGGACGGTCTGCAGGGCATTACCATGAGGGACAGCGATGAAGAGGAGGGTTAACGTCCCACCTACCGGACGGTCATAAACTTGATACGAAGAGGTCGAATACCAGCTCTCCTGATTGGAGCTCACGCTTCATGCTCCCCAGCCAGTGCTACACTGCCCTCTTGTCTAAGCCGATGTCACCACGCTTGTATAAAACTCTCATTGGCCACTTACAGACAGCTAAAGTGTCTCTGTCGTTCTGTATTTGATGTGCAGTGATACGGTGGCTCATCGCAAGGCGAGCTCGAATAGCGGGAAGCACTTGTAGGCACAAATTTACCCACAAAGAATCAGCTGATGATTTCTAAGTGTATCATAGACACGGCGTACCAGAGTCAAAGCTAGAAATACAGAGCGTGAGGGAAGTAGCGTCTGCTTATGTGCTTTTTTTTTTGCATCAGCTTCGGATCCTCAGGCCAAAGCTCCAGATATGGTGGATGAAACGCTAGCTGTTCACTGTTTATTCAATGAAGTCGTGACACTGTTCCACTCAATAGCTATGAATTCACATTCAGATTCTTCTGTAGAAGTAACCGTTGAGTGTGTCATGTATAGTATGCTGTCAATGTCCAATGTTTCAGATGAAAGAAAATGTCACTGGATTTTAACAAGAGATGTATATTTCTATTGTCTTCGTGCACCTGAGATTGCCCAGGTGTCTTAAGTGTTACAAATAAAGTGTTTTTAATGTCACTTCTCTGGTCTTTTTTTATGTTTTGCCTGAAATTATTATAAATGACACACATGAAGGCTGAGTGCTTATATATGAAACGTTTAAAAATCTGTTTAAACAACATTATGCTTTTTTGAAGGGCATTTTTATAAGATATCATGTCATATGTCACATAACATTTTAGGTAAGTGGAAATTATGTTTGTTAACCAAGGAATAAGTAACACTCTTAAAACATTTATTAATGCTTAAATATGATGTCCTTACATATTCAACATTTTTATTTTATTTAGATTTCGTTTCAGACACTATTAAAAATCATGACAGCTGTTGGTCTCGGTATCAAATCCATTTAGTCTGCGGTTTTCCGTATGTTCATTTCAGCATCACTTTAAATGGCCTTTACTGAACAATTCAAAAATAAAGAAATGGAATTCTATTCATAGCAACACATTGCTAAAATATCTTACCATACAACAACTTTTAACTTTTAACATTATTTTTAGACGTCTACACTAAATAAGACTTAGGTCATAATAACATAAAATATTTTTAAATTATAATTTTGCTAAAACGTCGAATGAGATATAAAAACAGACTGTTGGAGCTAAAACATAACACATTTACCTAATGTTAACTGTTTACCACTTGCTGTTTAAGTCTGATATATAAAATTGAAACTGCATTTAAAATGATCTGAATTCGTCGTCTATTTTGGGGATTTAATTTGATAATTTCGTTTTAGCCTCAGTCTAGAGACGTTGAAGAAATACTCTGCTATTATTATTTTTCCATAAATATGAGGTTAAAAATGTCAAGGCTTCAGTGTCGGAAATAAATCGCAATTTCTGTCATCAAGTCATGCTAATTATATTTCTTACTGAAATGTACTTTGCACTATAATGCAGCGAAAATAGGCGATGGAAATTGTATGCGTATCATCATTTTAAATCATATTATTAGATAACTAATAATTGCACTGTTACTAAGCTAAACCTTGGATATATTTCTTACATTCAGATCACCGCTTGACTGAGCGTATTTTTTAATCTAATACGGTCGCCAAAAAAACAAAAAACATCACATTCTTGAAATACAAACATTAAGCAAAACGAAACATATTAAGACGCATTGTGCCTTGATATCATCACAGAGGATTTCTTTTTTCGTTTTGCCTTCGCCCAGCTGAGGAAATCTGAGGAGCAGCATATGACAACAGTGAGGCGACTGCTTATTATGTGAAAAAGCTCCAAATTGCAGGTTATTTGACACCCATCTGCTTCCAATTGAACAGCAGTCAAAATTAGCAATGTTCTAAAGTCGCCCTGAAAACACAAACATTATCATTTTAGCGCATTTATCTTAGTGCTGAGCGTCAACAGCCGTTGTATAAAAAGAGATATTACAAAGTATTCGAGAATAAATAACTATTTTAAAGCCACGAAATGCCATCGACGCACTCATTTTCCATATATATGTTACCTTTTAAACCGAATAATCCTTCACGAAAAAAGTCTTCGCATCGAATCAGTGTCAATTGTATTTCACACCGAGCTGCCACTTTTCATTTCTGCTTTTGCTGGCGGACTGACTGTAACGCGCTCGACTCTCTCTCACTCTCTCTCATGGCATGATCTCAGCTCCTTGGAGGCGTTTTGCTGTTAATACCTCTCGTTTGGCGCACAATTCCCAGATGAATGTCCTCACGAGTTTGCGTTTGGAAACGAAGGTCGTCTGATGCGAAATTTAGCTTTTCATTATCGTTTTATCTGTGGGTGACGCGTGATGGAAAACCATCGAATGGTCGCGTGAAATTTCGCTAATGAGACGCAAATAATTATTTTATTATAGTTCATATTAAACTGTATGTAGACATAATAGGGGAACAATCTGTGAATTCATTGTAGGCTGAATCAGATAACAGGTGCTGCTGGAATCGACTGTGGAGACTGGGAAGTGTTGTAACACGGGGTGAGCTGTAACACCAACAGTTTAACCAATTAAAATTAACTACGGGGGTAAAATTACCATCATACGTGACCAACAGCCCCCTGAGGTGACATTATAAGACTTAGTATTAAAAAACGAAACGAACAGGACAATATGCTACATTTGTCTGTGAATTAAAAACATACTGTTTTACGTTTACGTCAATACTGTTGTTTTTTTTTAGAGCTACACTCTAAAAACAAAACGCTGGGTGAAAAATGGACTGAACTGTTGTTTAAAAATTGCTATATGGCTGGCTTAAAATGATCCAAAATAGGTTGTAAATTATAAAATCAGACACATAATTACTAGAGGCATCAGCAATGATCAAAAGATGTACGTTTATTAATAAGGAATTAAAAATGTTTATTAATTAATTATTATTTATACAACTTATTAATAAATGTTCATTTATCGAACATGTTAATACATTTTAATTTCCAACCTATTTTGGGTTCGTTTTAAGCAAGAACTACACTGATTTTTAAGCAATAGTTGAGTTAAAACTACTCAGAAGGCTGGGTTCAACATTTACCCCAACCGCTGTGTCAAAACCCAGTCGCTGGGTTTGTCCGTATTATTATTTAATTATTATTTATTCAACTTATTAATAAATGTTCATCCACTAAACATATTAATAAACGTTCATTTCCAACCTATTTTGGGTTCATTTTAAGCAAGAAATACAGTCATTTTTAAGCAGTAGTTGAGTTAAAACTACCCAGAGGACTGGGTTAAACATTTAACCCAACCGCTGGCTCAAAACAACCCAGTCGTTGGGTTTGTCTATATTTCACCCAGCATTAGAGTGTAGGCTATTATATGTATTTGTTCCAATTTTTTTATTTGCCGTTTCGAATTCAAATATGTCATATATATATTTGTTTTAAATGAAAATGTTCAACAAGTAAATTTGATTAGGCTACCACGTTCATGTTTTTTTTTTTCTGATAGAATTACAGATCTTATGGTTTGTAACAAATGTTTAAACTGTTACGGTAAACGTTGTAGATTTGTATCTGACAAATACACCCAGAAAATGTTTAAACAAAATCGCTGAATCCAAATATCGTTTCCATTCAGTGTTATTCAGCCTCAGTTTGTGTTCGCTTTACTTCACTCGTGACGAAAAAAAATAACACAGTCCTAAACAAAGTATGTTGTTATAATATCGCCTTCCAGTCCAAAAAAAAAAGTGCGAAAATGCGGTTTCAAATCAGGTAATTCAAGAGTTTTCATATGTCAAATGTTGACAAACATGACGCGAGGTACAATGATGTCACAGCGAGGCGCTAGGGGACCGGAGATTCGCCCAGCGCTTTACAGTGCTAATAAAGAGCACCTTCTTGAGTTAGTCACCCACAGCAGTGTGTAGGACAAGTGCAGGGAGAGAGAGGAAAAAAGCCGCTGTAGTGATTGATATAACTAAATCGAGCATCTGGGCTGCTTTACGCGTCTTTGACGTGCGCGCGTGGTGAGCCCTGAGTTGCGCTATTGACAAAACACTCTTTATTGAGCAATCCGGGGCGGACATAAGTGCTGATTGTCCGCAATTGACAAGCGGCGGAGCAGCCAGGGGGGCCTTTGCGCTTGATGATGTCTTTTCTTGCGGGTCACTGAGAGGAATCAAACTTATCTACAAAAGGAGGACACAGGTACAGGTGCTGCGCTCAAGTCATGGACAGCGCGCTGTACCACTCAGCGGGAATATTCGGCGCCCCTTCGGCTTCGACGGGAGGAAGCATGATCGCGAGTTCCAAACCTCTCGCTTTTTCGATCGAAAGGATTATGGCCAGGACGCCCGAACCAAAGTCGATACCGTTCCCGAACTTGTTCCACGCTCCCGTGGGGAAAGCGGAGCCCAAGCAGTCTCCCGCGCCGCTGCACTGCATGATCCCCCTCATGCCGCTCGCCTGCGAGCCGCCTCATAAACTTCACGTCAATGGATTAGACCACCCTGACGCTTTTCCCTACAACGCGAACGAGCTGCTGAGCCTCGGCTTGAATTATAAGAACGAACAGCAAGACGCGACGACCCCGTCGGCCATAGGACAGTACAAACTCTTCCGGCCGCGCGTGGTCAACCAGTCGTCGTTCCACGCCATGGGCGCCGCCGTCTGTTACCTGAACTGCGGGGAAACCGCGTGTCCGCCTCACGCGGGTCTGGTGAACCTACACCCCATGGCGTCGTATCTCCTCAACACGCCGCTGCACGGCCGTCAGAAGAGCCTGTTTTCCTCGGAGAAGAGCAAACCGGGCGCCGCGGCGGAGAGGTGTCCCCCTCCCGGCGTGTCTTTTAAGGAGCTTTCTCACTCTCACCTCCACCATTACATGAAGGAGAGCGCGCACATCTTGTCGGAGAAGTTGTTCAAGAACTCCGCGGCCAAACTAAACAGCGGCTCTCCTCAAACCAAACCAAAGGTGTTCACCTGTGAAGTTTGTGGCAAGGTGAGACGAGCGAGATCGATCTTCTGTTTTAGCACACATTGCATCCACTTTTTTTTAACGCAGTTTGCAATTTTCAGGTGTTCAACGCGCACTATAATTTAACGCGTCACATGCCGGTTCACACGGGCGCCAGACCGTTCGTCTGCAAAGTGTGCGGCAAAGGGTTCAGACAAGCGAGCACCCTGTGTCGCCATAAAATCATCCACACTCAGGTAATTATGCGCTGATTTTACAAATAACTATTTAAATCATATTTATGCTTAAGGTGTAATATCTCAAAGCAATTTGCTAACATACACTGAAAAAGCTGTAGGTGTAAAAACAAATTTCATTTGCCTTTAAATTTCACAGTTACAAAGAAACGTCGAGTAACACATCGAATTAAATGTGAAATGGTATTTTCTTGTAAATAGCGGTTTTATTTACATTTCAACTGTAGTACTATTTTGTAATTCCGTTACATTTTATTTATTGGTAAATATAATCCTATATATAATACATGTATTGTTTTTAATAAAAGAAAAGTATAATTCAGAATTCATAAATGTCTGCTTTAAGCAATTTTTAAGTAAAAAAACTTGATCATGGAATCATGGAATAAAAGGAGGCATGCTGTTTTATATTTTCTTTGTCTCCATTGTATGATTTATTTTTAAGCTTTTGGATTTAGTTGACGAATCAATGGTTTATGTTTAAAAATTATGAAAGGAAGAAGAATTATATAATAACGAAAAATGAGAAATTCACCTATTCATATAATAATGATAATAATCAAATTATTCAGACTCATTTCGGACTAATTTCTGTTTATCCGATATCATCGAAATTTGTCGGTAAAGTAAAATAAAATGTTTTTTCAGTCAGTATCAGCTTTGGCTATATTTAGTGTCATAACGTTTTTCTTTCACCATTTGTTTGCAGGAAAAACCGCATAAATGCAACCAATGTGGCAAAGCTTTCAACCGAAGTTCAACTCTCAACACTCACACACGAATTCACGCGGGATACAAACCCTTCATCTGTGAATTCTGCGGCAAAGGATTTCATCAAAAAGGTAGCGGTTCTAAAAGGGATTCTATATTTTTCTATATTCATCGTGTAATTTCAAGCCAACAATATAGATAGGCAGAACGATAGATATATTGTTTTCGTGGCATGTTTTTTGGGACTGGCTTCTCACATTAGTGTTTTGTTTTCAAGGAAACTACAAGAACCACAAACTGACCCACAGCGGAGAAAAACAGTTCAAGTGCAATATCTGCAACAAAGCCTTCCACCAGGTGTACAACCTCACGTTTCACATGCACACGCACAACGACAAGAAGCCTTTCACCTGTCCGACATGCGGCAAGGGTTTCTGCAGGAACTTTGATCTTAAGAAACACATTAGGAAACTGCACGACATTTCCCCAGGACCCCACTCACCATCGACACCAACTGCGAACCTGGAGGCGCAGTAAAACGCATCTGCGTCCCGGGTTTAAAGCTCCGAGGGGGGAAAATCTAATCGCGCATGCAACGTTTTATTTTTTTAAATGTATTTTTATTATTATTTGTATGATTTTGAGCGACCGTCATCATTGTTGAAGCTCGTCTGTGAATGGTAGATGATTACATGATTCTTTTTACTCTCAGGGTAACGACAGTCTTATTTATTTGAAACTGTACTGTTGTCATTAACTTAAAGAGAGTAATCGAAACCCGTATATGGAACATTCATTCTCGTGACCGCTGTGTATTTTAAACCCCATTTTATATGTTTATTATTTATACGATACGGTTCTTTGTATTAGCTATACTGTTTGCCAACTGTAAACGTTTTGTTAAATCAATGTGAATATATATGCAAGGTTTGTTGTAAATTTCCAATGACATCTGATCTGTCAAAAAGATTATAAAAAATATGATAAAGGGGGTAGGGAATCAAAATAAATAAAACATATCTTATACTACATATATTTTTCTCTGTGAATACAAGCACGCTGTTTTTTTTTTAAGACGCATGTCTTAAAAATAAATCTGAGCGATCGAGACAATATAAATATGCCAAGGGAGATTTTTCGGCGTCAAGCAATATCCATTAAGGTCTATACAATGACGGATATTTCGTATTTCAGTTTAACTAAATAAAATCTAAATGCCATAATCAGTATCATAATTTGGGTACTCTTTATTGGCACTAATAGAATTGCAGCAATATGTAGGCTATGTGTAGACGCTGTTCGCACATTATGAAGAGAAAAGGCCCCCTCTGCTGGACGAAACTAAGGGAAATATTCTTTAAAATACATAGTCTCCACAGCCAGTAGCCTAAATATAAATTTGCTATATGGGAAAGAGGCCATTGCAACAATAATGGTACTAAACAGGTGCAGAGACTATTTTGCGTTTAACGTTCAAAACATTGGATTTATTATAGATGTATAGTATAGATGCCATTGATTTGGTTTAAATCCTTTAATAAATAAATTTCGATGCGTTGTGGGAATGGGGTGGGGCCGTGAACTATTTCAGCACCACAAGACGGAACAGCTCCCAATAATATATTATCTAAATATTCTCTAAATGATAAAAAAAAAAATCCCTATTATGTCTAATTTGAGTGACTTGCAAAGCAACACAGTACTGATATTCATCTTTGTATTCTTCTTATCCAATTATCTGCAAAAATGGAACACATTCAACATTCAAATCCAATTAAAGTTTTTTGTCCATTTTTGTAAAACGTCATTTACTATTATTATCA